>JAKSZU010000002.1:50811586-51467002 GCA_026018925.1 Tupaia tana | reverse complement strand
CCCAACTGCAAGGGACTGGGAAGTCTGGAAGCTTTGGTGCCAAATCATCTCGCTTCTATACACATTATTTACTTATCTAATGTCTACCTTCCTCCATAAAATACGCATCATGACAACAGGCCGGTTTTGTTGACTGCTGTATCCTCAGTACCTAGAACAGTGCCTAGCATATTTATTAGTGAGAATATTTGTGGAATGATTAAACGAGTGTACGAAAGATGGGCTCACAGCCTGTGGGAACAGATAAGCCCATGGTCAGTCATAGCAGTGTGCTGAGTGCTGTGATGGAGGTGGACAAGCCATGGGAGAAGCCCTTAGCTCCCCATAGAGATGTCAGGGAAGACTTCACAGAGACGTGAAATTTGGACAAGAAAAGGCATTTACCAAGGAAAAAGGAGGTGAGGGACAGAAGGGCCCAGAGACATGAACCACTCTAACCCATTCAGTGGATGTCCAGGCCCATCTCTGTAAGAACAAAATATGTGGACTTTGGAGGAAAATGAGGTCTGAAATGCTGGCCTGGGCCAGGTTGTTCAGCCTTGTAAACTTCACCAGAGAGCCTGGATTTTATCTTGTAAGAAACAGGAAACTCATAAAAGTCTTCAAGGAAAGAAATGCATGATTTTATTGAGGCAAATGTCCTTGGGAAATTTACAAAGCAATGAGGACAGCCATTCTTCCCTTTACAATTCTTTGTTCCCTACCAACTTGGAATTAGTCATATCCCAAGAAGTGCCTAGTTCTTCAAAGTTTAGCCCCCTTTGTCCTGTGGCCTTGTCTCCCACCACTTCCTCACAGCAGCCTCTGCTTCCAGCACGTCAAGTTCTAGAAGATCCTGAACATGCTAGGGATGTTAGGCCTCCGTGACTGAGGAGACATGCTCGAGGTCAGAGAGCTGGGGGAAACTTGCTGTCTCTTACCATAGGGCCCTTTCTACTGTGCCATGCACCTTTAAGTACGCTCATAAAGTTGCTGTGTCCTGCACGGCTGAAGGAATGTGTGTTCTGAGAGGGAAGCTGTGGCTTAGAGAATAAACAGAAAAATAAACACACAAAGACATACAAGCAGAGAAAAGCAGGGATCGGGTGGTTTTGACTTCTCTGTGATCCCAGGCCTGTTCCAAGTTTATTCTTTTAAAGGGCAGAACATGGGGAAGGGGAAGTAGAATGCAAAGTCAAAGTCAGTTGTTTTCAGCTGTTAGTCGGAAGGCACCATGTTTGCTCAGATTGGCTGCTCTCAACATAAAGTGACAAGGTGTCTATGACAGGTTGTAGGTGCTTTCTTGTTCTGGTATTGTCATGGTGAACATTTGTTAATATTAGCCCAAGAATTTCCTCATGGGATCAGACTGGGCCCAGGGAAAAGGGCCAGGGAAGGGGTATCTATCTTAGGATTGTCTCTGCCGTCTGGTAAACCCAATGGTATTGCTCTCAGCACACTTGACCCAAGATCAGGGCCTGGTGAGATCAACCCAACAGATTAGCATCTGCACCTCTCATTCCCTGCATGGGGAAGAGTCACACTTTCTAGGGCTGAATCTTCTGGAGTAAATGCTGACAAGGCCACACCCTGGGGTTGAAGCTAAACCACATGGTCCTATTAAAGGCTCTGACAGGCCACTTCCTGGAGTGTCTCACACTGAAGTAATAGTAGTTGGTAGCTTTTACGAGGCTGTTATCCTACCATGTATGAGCACACAGGGAAGGAGTATTGCATTCCCCAAGGAAGCCCCTCCTACAGTCAGTAAGGCAGGATAGTATTTGTCACTCATCAGTACTCTCCTTTATTTCTACTCCCCACCCCTACGCAGAACAAACTGGGAGAGGGCTCTTTGGTAAGAAAAAAAATAATAAATCTATTAGCATCATATCATATCACAGCTGTGGTAGGACCAACATAAGAGAAAGATGTATTTGTTTTCTAGGTTTGTTATTTTTAAATTTCTCAACTCTTATCGTCTAGTTTCACTGAGGGAAAAATTATTTGGGCTTGCTGAGCTAGAATCAAGGGAGGAAGGTGGAGAGGTAAGGAAAATTTGAGAGGAAGTCTATGGTTGTGAGGGGATAGGGGTTGAGGGGTACTTGTGAGAGAAGGAGATTGAACAGAGAAGGGTGTCCTGAATACTGAGTGACGGTCAGACACTAGGTGACTGGACAGAGAAATAAGGAAGTACTCTCTAATATCTAGAGGAACCTGTTGAGTACAACAGCCACCAGACACATGTGGCTATCAAGCACTTGAAAGATGGCTCCTCTGAGTTGAAATGTACTGTCTGTACAAAATACACATCAGATTTTGGAAGATTTAGTACCAAAAAAGTGTAATATCTCAATGATTTCTTAATATTGATTACATGTGGGGACCAGCAGTTAGCGTAATGGCTGTCGCTGGACTCCCACGTAGTCGACCGCGGTTCGAGTCCCAGACCCGGTGGCTTAAACTCACGCCGGGCGCGTGTGTGTACGTGCCCAAGATCCCGAAAGGAAAATGGAGGAGAAGGGATTGTGGCGTGGCCATCCCCCTGGGGGGTGATTTCTCACTTTCTGTCTCTCTGTCTCTCTCTGTCTGGCGAGCACACGGGTCCTATAGCAAAAACTTCTCCAAAAAAAGAAAAAAAATATTGATTACATGTGCAAATGATAGTATCTCACATACTATGGGTTAAATATATTATTACAATGAATTACAGGGACTAGCAGATGGTGTAATGGTTATGTCGTTGGAGTCCCATGTAGTTGACCGTGATTTGAGTCCAGGACCCAGGGACTCACACTGAGTTAGTGTGCATGGGTGCCCCAAATCCCAAGAGGATGGAGGAGAAGGGATTGTGGCATGGCCATCCCTCGGGGGGGGGGGGGGGGGTAATTTCTCGCCTTCTGTCTCTCTCTGTCTCTATGTACCACACCCTATAGCAAAAATCTTCCTAAAGAGAAAACATTAATTTCATAGGTTTCTTTATATTTTTTTAAATGTGACAACTAGAAAATTTTAAATTATGTATGTGACTTGCATTGTATTTCTGTTGGAGAGTGTTGTCCAGACAGCATACATATGAGCAGTGGTTAACAGTAAGACGCCACCCCGTTACAGGCACAATAAGCATAAATCAGGGGTCACACTGGCTTAGAATAGGGCTTTGTTGGTAGCTACATGGATTCTACCTTCACATTTGTCCATCTAGTATCTTTTAAGATGACGAAATTCATATTAAACTCTACCTTAAGGAATAAACTTTCTAGAGAATAACAAAATTCCTATTTAACTCTACCTTTAGGAATAAACTTTCTAGAGAATGATGGAAATATTTTAAGAGGGTCTAAAATAGTCTGATAAGATAGAAGCATTCTCAACTTTATTTGCTAAGAAAACTATTTAATATTAATTTTGTCCTGTTGGCCTTTTGTTAGGCTGAGTTGAACTTTTATAGACTTTATAGAAAAGCATGTGAGGGACAAACCGTTTCTTGGAGGGAATAAAAGACTTAATTTATTTTTCAGCTCTTTCAATTTTTTTCTACCGTTGTTTTTTAAAGAATTACTTATTTAATTTTATTTATTGTTATTATTTTTTAAATTTGCTATAGGACATGTACACTCACCAGAAACAGAAAGAAAGAGAGAGTGAGAAAGCAAGTCTCCAGGTCTGGGACTTGAACTGTGCTCGGCCACATGGGAGTCCAGTGCTTCAACCACCTTTACCACTGCTGGACCTTTAAAACTGTTTTTTGTCTTGTTTTTGTTTTTCTTTTTTCATTTGGGGCTTGGAAAATGGGAAAGATGTACTAAGGTACCTCTATCAATGTCAAGAATTGTTTCATAGGAGCTACTCTGGAAGGGCATGAGGTTTTCGGGTCAGGACAATGGAAAGGGCCCCTCATGCTCTATGCACTATAAAGTCAACAAACCAGCAGCTGAAATGCCATCCTTCCTACTGTGGCTTCCAGAGTTGCTTTTAAGGTGCACTTCAGCAGTGTCCTGCTCTTAAATAGACATTACATTATATTGTGCTCAAAAGTCACTTTGACTCAGTCTCAGTGGCACAAGTAGTAGTGTACTGATCTGAAGTGCTAGAAACCACATAGCTGACTGTGGGTTCAGATCCTGAGTTGACCAAGATTCTGACTAGCTAGAGAGCTGAGGACATGATAGACCTTATTGAGAACACTGCCCATTCCACCACCCCACCTCTTTATTTCTCTCTTGTGCACAGCACTCTTTCTCATGAAATAAAGAAATTAAAAATTTTAAAAGTTGATTTTCCTTTTTTACTAAAAAAATTTTTTAAAAGCCCCTTTCCTATGGGGGCTAGCAGGTGGTGTGGATATTAAGGCAGCTGGATCCCACATGGCCACTGTGTGCTTCAAGTCCTGGATACTGTGGCTAGAAAAACCCACCGGGCACATGGGCATGCATGCCCAAAATCTCAAGAGGAGAATGAAGGAGAAAGGATTATGGCATGGCCATCTCCTGTGTGTGTGTGTGTGTGTGGGGGGGTGATTTCTTGCTTTCCCACTCTCTATCTCTGCCCAGCACACACACCCTATAACAACAACAACAACAAAAAGCGCCACTTTGCGAACCACCCCCCACCCCCCTGCTCTGTTACTCCATTACGTTAACTGATTCCAGGTGCTAAGAAGATCCACTCTGCCTGTTATGCCACCAGGTTAACTGATTCCAGGTGCTTGGGAGACAGGCTCCTCAAGGGGAAAAAAAAAGTCATAGTGGAATACCTCACCTTGTGTTCAGCAGGTGTCCCATGGACGTAGTGGTGAGCTCCTAGACCTTGCAAGATGCCCAAGCCTCCTTTTGCAGTATTTATCCAGGAACTACCTTCCATGGTGGGGACCAAGTTCCCTGAAACCAAGGTAAGGCCTGAAGTATTGATTGTCAGGGTTCGCTCAACAGATCTGAAATAGTTCAGAATTCCTAAGCAGATGCGCTAAAACAAAGAAAAAACAGAATCAGGCCCCTGCCTTTTCCTGGCTCCATCCTATGGAGTGCAACTTAGAGGGTGGCCTTGTGGGCACCTGGTCAACCCTACTGTAGAGACAGGAACACACCACCCCAGAGAGTAAAAGCACAAAAACACATTGCTGCAATAGCAGGAAAGTCCTCTGCCTACAACTAGGCATTTCCGATGCCTGAAATCAGCATGCCGTGCCACCCACGTACCTGCAGCTCTCTGATTCTCAGGTGGCGCAGAGAGAGAAAGGACAAGTAAGCCCCTTTCATCAGGACGGGATTCCCATCTCTGAACTCAGTCCCATCATCCAAGCCCAGCAGTTGTAGGGTCACTGCATAGTTGTACCTGAAGCAGTCAGGAGAATCAAAATAAATGCCTTTCACCTAAAAGTGAAGTCTCAGAAACCACCCTTTTTTTTTCACATGCGCTCGCCAGACAGACAGAGAGAGACAAGTTGAAGTCATGCTTTTCCGGGACTCGAAGTTATGGAAGTTTCACAACCACCACCCTTTAAAAATACACTGGAAAGCCAGCTCCATGGTGAACAGTAATGTACTGCTCAAGAGAAGCTAGATCCCACATGGCGCCCATGGTTCAAATTTCCAGCCTGGTCAGCCTGAACATGCTGGACACAGTGCCCAGGATTTGATGGGCTGGAGGGCTGAAGGAAGGGGGTTGTGGCATGACCTGGGTGCTCATTCTCTCTCTCTCATGCACACACACATGCTCTCTCATGAATAAAGAAACAAATGCACTGGAAGGACAATAATTGCTTTATATGAATAATTATAAAAAGAAATTTCTCTTAGCAATTATTCTCATGGAAACCAGTCCTAGGGTGAAACATTAATTTAGTTGTCTGACCTGTTTGATCAGTCTTGCTTTCATTCTGACTTCAAATATTTTTGAGTTAACGTGAGAGAAATTTCCATCTCCTTCCATCTCCTGACCAATTAATCAGTCACTCAGTTTTCCCCACAGTATTTTAATCCATTTCCTTGAATTACTGATAAAATAATTTCATTTACCCTGTCTCTTTTTTCTGCTTGGGAGGCCCATCAGGACGCTGGTTGAGACTTATCTGTACCGGGGCATTTTCATTTCGTTCCACTGAAAGGTCATCATTCATGTGTTCATCCTATGAGAAAATCAGCATTAGTTAAATTATGTTAACATTTACAATCTTATTAGTGAAATTACAGTTAGGTCATTGCAGAATTAAGCCTCATGATCCAAAGTATACTTAGATGAATAGGTAGAACATCTTGATTTAGTTCAAACTGACATAGGAAAATCTGGATTCCTACAATAAATTAGGGGTGACCGTTTTTTTTATTAAAGAAGTCTTTGTTTTATTAAAATATTCACACAAGACAAATGACCAAAGTATTCACAGCCTATACATAGTAGCCACAACCACCCTCCTCTACCTGGCCTTGTATGTGTTTCTCTTAGAAAAAGTCAGTGCACACATTTTTCAAGAACATATGTATTTGGAACCTTGAACCTACAATGTAGTACTCTATACTGAAAAAGTAACAGATTAAAACCCTCTTTCTACTTACTAGCTGTATGATTTCATCACACAGCCTGTTTCCATGTCTGTAAAATGGCATGGTAACGAAAAAGACAAAAAGTTCTGTGAAAATTAAATGATAGAACAGCTCCTAGCTCAGTGCCCTGCACCTATCAGGTGCTGAAGACACCAGTTCTGTCCTGAGTTGCAGTAGTGAGACCTCTAGGAGCTCACAGAACTCATGGCTAACCCTTATTTCTACAGTCATCCTTCCGATGTGGAAGGTGTAGGCATACATCAGGGCCTCAGGGAAAACTCATCTGTGTTCCTACTCCTGGCTCTCTGGACAGCCCTCTCAGCCTGTCCCTGGGCATACACCCCATTCTTACGAGGTGAACTTTTTCCACAGCAGCGCTCTGATCCCCACAAAAGCCCTGGGTGGTGACTGGAGTTGGAAACCCCCTCTCTGGGCCACTTATATTCTCAGAGTGGCATTTTGGAATTCCAACAAGCCCTTGTGGCAGAAATTGCTGCTTATTCCCCAGTAGCCATTTTCCTCATTTCCTAGCTGGCCACCAGAAAACTCTGACATTTCCGAGCCTCTCTTGCAGCTAGGTTTATCTGTATAACTAATGGAATGGGAGTGAACGTGCCATGGTACATCTTCTGCGTTTTGTCCTTAGAGGGCAGCTTTGCCAACACCGTTCTCCAACTGATTGCCCAGAACACAGATGTGACAGCTGAAGCTCCGTCTTAGACCGCGTATTGATCTCGGGTATGAAGGCCATGCTTGTTGGAACTCTAGAACAGAAGGAGTGGGCTCCCTGAGGACT
Source organism: Tupaia tana (assembly GCA_026018925.1). Lineage (NCBI taxonomy): Eukaryota > Metazoa > Chordata > Mammalia > Scandentia > Tupaiidae > Tupaia > Tupaia tana. The sequence continues at coordinate 51,459,688 of JAKSZU010000002.1, read as the reverse complement.
CCACAGAACCGAGCTGCCACACCAGCTCTGTACTTCCAACTCTAAGATGTTCACATGAGGGAGAGAGAGAAATCTCCAGCTCCTCTAATCCTCTCCCATTTTGTTTTATCATAACCAATAGCCAAACCTAACTTTAACTATTATGGTCCCCAAGACTTCACAAATAGACTACCAGGCTGCACAGGCAAGAAAACTTTGAGAGCAAGATTAAGAAAGTAGGTGAGACGGAACATTGTCCAACCGGGTATCGTTAGTGGCTGTCTGTTGTGCCTGTGGGTAGAGTTAGCTGCTGTCTGTTCTGGGTCGGGGCACATATCGGTGTACTTCTGTGTAAATGTCCCACAGCCCTAAGTCTGAAAAGACTGTGGGAGGTGACACGGCATACTTTTGTTCCTTAAAACAGAAACCTAAGATTATAAACCCAAAGTGAAGATCTCCATTATTTTTTTAAAAATCTGGAGGAAAGTATATATTCTATTAACAATTCCTTTGAATTTGGGACAAGAGGGATCCTATGGAGTCTTTTGCCTCCTGGGCCAGGAGGCCCTGGCGCTGCAGTTCAGCACTGCCTGACAAGCTCCCAGAAGAAAGGCTCCAAGCCACATCCTTTCTCTGATGGGACTGTGACTTCTTCAGTTGCTTCTAAAATTACTCAGAATTACATAGGAAGCAACAGAAAGTGACGTCAAGTTACGGTGAAAGACGTTTGAAGGAGTGACTGAACAAACCACAAAAGTATTGCTGGGCTGACAGATTGCCAGGAAGAAAGGAAGGGGATGCAGACAGGCTGAGATGAGGGAAAGGAGACAGCCCAGCATCCTCTGGAAAAGGCAGCCAACTACAGCCCACCGAAGGGCACTGACTAGAAAAAAAAAAAAAGCAGAGGAGTACATTCCCCGAGCGGTAGGGCTACTCGGAGTCCAGAATGTCAGCACCATCACACCATCCTTTCTTCCTTGTCAGAAACATCTATGAGCTTTACTCTGCCCACGGCTGGGTCTTTGCTAACATGGCCGAGTTCATGCATATTTTTTTTTTCTTTTAAGTTTTTGCTACAAGGCACATGTACTCACCAGAGAAGTATAGACAGAGAGAGACAGAGAGAGAAAGTGAGCAAGCACCCCCCAGGCAGGATGGCCATGCCACAATCTCTTCTGCTGCATTCTCTTCTTGGCATTTTGCACACATGCACATGCCTGGCCTGAGTTTCAAGTTGTGTGTACAGGGCTCAAACCATGGTCCACCATGTGGAAATCCAGCACCTTATCCACCACACCACCCTGCTGACCCCAAGTTTATGCATTTTGAAGTCCTATGATTTTCACTAGTCGCAAATCTCATTTTCTTCTGGGACATTAGCAGGGGAAGAGTAGGGGGAAGTAGGATTGGAGGAATAATAAGAGGGAAAGTAAACTCAATATGTATGCTCTACCCCTAAAATCTCTACAGCCTCTGTGTTTATCCACAGACAAAAAGGACTGCAGTAGAAGGATATATACCAAATATTAACAATATTTTGGTTATTTGGGGTGCTACAAGAATGGGTGATTTTTATTTTCTTCCTAGTACTTTTCTGTTTCCTAAATTTTCTGTAGTAGATGCATGCCACTATTGTTACTAAAATGTTTGTTTTTTTAAAAAAATTCTTCAATTAACATATAATAATTCTACATATTTGTGGAGGGTACAATGTGACTTTTCAGTACAAGATTACACTAAGTAGTAATTAAATCAAGATGAGTCTTGATACCCATCTTCTCAACCACTTGTAATTTACTTATACTGTGATTATTCAAAATCTTCTTTCAGTTACTTTGAGATGCACAAGTTGTTGTCATTCATATTTCCCCCCACTGTATTGTGTAACACTAGAAATTGTTCCTCCTATCTAGCTGCAATTTTATTTCCATTCATCAACATCCCTCTATCCTCCACTTCCCTCTGCCCAGCCTCCAGCAGTCATTCTTCATCTTCTACAAGGTCGTTTTTCCCATTTCCACACATGAAGGAAAACATGTGTTATTTCTCTTTCTATGCCTGGCTTATTTCACTTAATCTAATGTGCTTCAGGCTCACCCATTTAACAGCAAAGGACAGGATGTCATCCTTTTTAATAGCTGAAATGATATGTGTGTGTGAATGTATATATGTGTATATATATCACATACAAAGTTTTCATTTTTCTAAGTAAATGTTTTATGAAATTTGATAAGGAAAACCAGGAAAAGGTTTTTATGTTTCCCAGAACTTTTTGCACAGGGGCGATACTGTGTCTAACTCCACTTTAGTGAGTGCACACCTGTATTCACTCAGTCATTATCTCTGGAAGTAGAGGGGAGCAATAATATAGATGGGAAACATGATGGCTGTCTCCTTCCCTCTATGGTGGCCGGTGAGAAAAGGCCGAGGAAGTGGCTCTTCCATTGCCCCCTACTACGCAGCCTGTTTGCACTGTTTTCTGCCACTTCACCACTCCATGCAGCTAACGAGCAGTCATCAATCTAAACCATATCATGAGAAATACGATGGTCAATAGTAATGAGTAAGTTTTTATGTAGTCATTTTAATAAACGGGTATTTTCTTAGAGAATGGTATTGGACACAAGTAACTTAAGCTAACAGATTTTGTCCTTGGGAGAATCCACACAGGTCTAGCTGTTTCATTTCTTCTTTGGCCCAGGATTACAGTCAAATTATTTTAAATTTTAAATTTTTTTCAAAGAAATATCCCCAAAATACAGTCCATTTTGGACAGTATTATCTCTTTTTGGTTATACATTATCATCAATGAGCGATTTTTAATATTTTTTAAATAGGATTTTTTTCCAGATCTTCAAGTAAATCTGGAATTAGAGTTGTGTTTAAAGAAGAGAAGGGCCAGCCTTCAATAATAATGGTAAATAAAAGGCCAATTTAAACAGTGATAAAAATATCACAAGCCTTATAAATGTTCAGACAAATATATTTAATGTTAAAATAGATGAGGAAAAACAAGTACTCAACTTATAAATTGCTGGTGGAGAAAAAAAATGATATAATCACCTTAGCAGGATCTATGAAAATTTTGGAATATGTATATTCTGTGACCCCAAAATTCAACCTCTAAATACCTGTTGTAAAGAAACATATGTGTGCATTAGAAGCCATGTACAAGAAAGCTTGGAAAGCTATTTTTTAAAGAGGTTTTTGCCTTAAGGCATATGTGCTCACTGGAGAGAGACAGAGACAGAGACAGTGAGAGAGAAGGTGGAAAATCACCCCTTGGGGGGATGACCACCCTCCACCCTCCTCCTGAGATCTTGGGCACACATGCACCTGTGCCCAGTGTGGGTTTTAAGCTACTGGGTCTTGGACTCAACTGTAGTCAGCCATGTGGGAGTCCAGGAAGGCTTTCAATAGGAGAAAAAAATAGGAGAAAAAAAATTATAACAACTATCCTTAGTGGAGAGATGCTGTGTAATCTGCAGTATACATTAAAATGCAATCCAGGGACCAGCAGTTAGGGTAATAGCTATGTCGCTGAACTCCCACGTAGTCGACCGCAGTTCGAGTCCCGGACCCGGTGGCTTAAACTCACACCGGGCACGTGTGCATGCATGCCCAAGATTCCTAGAGGAGAATGGAGGAGAAGGGATTGCAGCATGGCCATCCCCCCCGGGGGGGGTGATTTCTCGCTTTCTGTCTCTCTGTCTCTCTCTGTCTGGCGAGCACACGCGCCCTATAGCAAAAACCTCTCAAAAAAAAAAAATGCAATCTAGACATGAAAAAGAACAGCAGATCTCCAAGATGTGCTGTTGCATAAAAAAAGTAAGTTGTAGAAAGATAACCACACAGTATGATATATCATTTACATGAAACACTAACACATGAAATTTCCCTACACATATTTTTATGGGGCCATACATATGCATATAAATTCACTGACAAGGCTCAAACCTACAAGTTTTCACTTCTTTTTTTCTTTTAAGAATTAGTTTATTTAATTTTATTCATCATTTACTTACTTATTTATTTTAATTTGACCAGAGAAGAACAGAGAATGTGAGAGAGAGAGAGCAAGCCACCAGATCCAGGACTTGAACCTGGGTTGGTTACATAGGAGTCCAGCGTCCCTAACCACCGTGCCACCTGCTGGCCCCAAAGCTATCATTGTTTACTTCTAAGGAATGGAATGAGGACCAGTGCTCGGGTGGGGAGGTAGTCAAAAAGATATTTAACTTTTTATTAATATTTCTTTTTTTATTTTATTTATTTATTTATTTTTATTTACATTTTGATGTTCGTTGCGGCACTTTTCATGATTGCTAAGACATGGAACCAACCCAAATGCCCTGTATGGCTGAATGAATGTTTCTATTTTTTACAAGAGGACATGTTTTTATACCATAGTTTAAATAAGTTTGTGGGCTTGTTTCGTTTTGTTTTGTTTTGTTTTTAGAGATTTTTGCTATAGGACATGTGTGTTTGCCAGACCAAAAGAGAGAGACAGAAAATGAGAAATCACCCCCCAGGGAATAATGGCCACTCCGTAGTCTCTTCTCCTCTCGGGATCGTGGGCACACACGCACATGCGCCTGCTGTGAGTTTTAAGCCACTGGGTTTGGGACTCAAACTGCGCTTGACTATGTGGGAGTCCAGTGATGTAACCATTAGGCTATATGCTGGTCCCTAAGTCAGTTTTAAAAGCTCTTTAAAGACTAAATAAATGACACTTTACAGTGGAGAGACCTGGCAAACCACTAGCTTAACCAAGTGAGCAAGATTAACGTCGCCAAGAATAAATCATGTTGATATCCTTTCTCTTGATACGATGTGATGAGGACATTCAGCCTCTGTGAAAATCTTCTTCCCTCAAATCCATACCCCAGTGTAACTGGGAGGAAAACATCAGATGAAATCAAATTAGGGAATGTCCTACAGGTCACCTGGTCAGTACTCCCAAAGACTGAGAAACTGTTGCAGACCAGAAGAGACGGGGAGGTGTGGACCAGTAAGTGCTATGTACTGCCCCCCGTGTAGGACACTGGAGCAGGAACCGACATCAATGGAAAACTCATGCAATCCAAATGGGGTCTGACTTAGTGAACAGTAACATACCAACACTGGTTCCTTAGGCATGAAAATGTAAGTAATATGAGATGTAAATAACAGGAAAAACTGGATGAGGGGTACAGGGAACTCCTTGTGCTGTTGGCAGCTTTTCTGGAATCTCAAATTATTTGCAGGATAAAATGTTGATTAAAAAGCAAAAACAAACACAAACTCCCTTTAAAAAAAAAGAGTACTGGTGAGCAGCATTCCCTGAGCCTGGGTCAGAAGCCTGATTAGTGAGTCCGTTCTCTCAGAGCTGTCAAAATGGACAGCCCTATGAGGTTTCCTTTCCTTCGTGCAGAAGATCCTTAAGAAAGTTATTTGTCATGGAGTGTTGGTTGCCACTCGCCAACTTCAGAATTAGGATGCTAACCACCACACGGGTGCTGAAATTTGTACCTGACTACTACATGCTTGCCGAATAGTAACAGAGCTTTACGATTCATACCTACATGCTTGTTCCTGCCACGGTTTGGCATAATCCTAATCTCACCTGACTACTACTCTACATTCAGAACGGCAATATGCGACCACTGGGGCCCTGGGACAGTACAAAGTGGCAGAAATGCTTGAGGGGGTCACAAATTAATACCCACAGAAAAATGTCAGTTAAAAAAAATAGAGGAAGTGGTTGTCTTTTTTCCTTCTTTCTTTCCTTTTTTTTTTTTTTCTCTTTTTTTCACTTTTGCTGATTCTGCTTTATAAGAAATTATAAAGTAAAATAAGGGTCAGCAGGAAGTGTGGTGGTTAAGATGCTGGATCCCATAGGGCCCAGTGCACAGTTCAAGTCCTAGACCAGGATGCTTGAAAACCACAGCGAGCACATGTGTGTGTGTGCCCAAAATTCTGAGAGGAGAATGGAGGAGAAGAGATTGTGATGTGGCCACGTGGGCAGAGAGACAGTTTCTCTATCTCTCGCCAGCAAGCATACACGTCCAAAGACAAAATCTAAATAAATAAAATAAATGTTTAAAAAATTGGAAGAAAAATGTTATACAAGTCGGTACGTGTGCATGCATGTGTGCACGTGCGTGTGTGTGTGTGTGTTTATGGGTGCATACAGGTGGGTGGTGCTTCTAGCTAATCCCTAACCATTAGAGCCTTCAGTCGCACTTTCCTCTATAGCCAGCCTGGGAAGATGGCCCAATCAATGCTTCTCTCCCAGCATCCCACTCGTCTCCCACATACCTTTAACTTAATACAGTTTTCAATTACTCCACAATTGTCTTTAGAGGTGAAGGTGATAAAAGTTAGGCAAAATGCGCTCACTGGAAACATATGCTCTTGCTAACTAGGACTCTTGGCTACACATTCATCTGTGTATCCTTCACTCATTGATGGTCACGTGGCCTTCTCCCCAGTGAAGTACCTGCTCTCATTTTCCACCTCACTAATGCATACAAGCTTTGCCTGCCCTTTCTCTCTCTCAGCCAGAGCTACTCACAGGTGACCACATCTTAACCTTTTGTACCTGAAAACGCCACATAGCTCACTCACCTCCAGGGAAGTGAGGTTCCTTTCTCCCCCTTGAAATTACTCCTCTCCTCCTGGTTTCTTCATCCTATCCCCTCCCCTTCTCCAGGGTCATCCGTTTCCCACATTTCCTCTTCATCTATTCCCTCTCTTATCCTCTGTTCTTTCTTCTTAGAGTCTAAAATATTTGGGTATTCTTATCTTAAATAAGCAAATAAAAAACTCTTCTCTTAGAATGATAAACAATGGCAAATTAGAGCTTCAAAAAATGTTATGCTACTATTATAAAGACAAATATCTGCTAGCTTTGGGTATAAACCTTCACTCGCTTCCAAATTTTGTATCTATCTTATGTAGCATCTAACTGGTCTTCTTGCCTGCAATCTCTTTCTTTCCAACTAACACCCTGCTGCCACATTAATCTTCCTAAAAATACACCTTTGTATATATCATTTTCCTTACAGAAAATGTAAATTCCTTTGCCTGGAAATTATGAACATTCACACACCCCCCAAAAAAAAAAAAAACAACCCAACAAATCCCAAATTTCTTTTCCTTTTTTGGGAGAAGTTTTTGCTATAGGACGCGTGTGCTCACCAGAAAGACAGAAAGTCCGAAAGTGAGAAATCACCACCCCAGGCAGGACAGCCATGCCACAATCCCTTCTCCTCCATTCTCCTCTCGGGATCTTGAGCACACACGCACACATGCCCAGCGTGAATTTAAGCCACCAGATCTGGGACTCAAACCATGGTCGACTACATGGGAATCCAGTGACATAGCCATTAGGCTAACTGCTGGTCCCAAAACTCAACTTCTATTCACTACATTTCCACATGAATCTTTCACTCAACCAATTGACCTTGAACACATCAAGTGCAGTATCTCCTCTTCATCACTGTTCAAGTTGTCCCTCCTAGAATACACTCCCTGGTTTCCTCTTCACATTTCCCTAAGCCATGTGCTTCCCTCAGGCTCTGTTGCCCCCAATAAATCCAGCCTTTCAGAGATCACCTTCCTCCGAAACACAATATTTATTAACCACCCAACTCATTGGGTGCTTAGCTCTATGACATGCAGCCTTGGTGTTTAGCAGTTTATTTATCTTGTCCTGGTAGGAACAGCATCTTATACTGCACTTCATTATAGCTCTCTTTTAATTGGCACATTGTCTTCCCTATCATAAAAAATAAACCTGGTAGGCCAGCAGGTGGCATGGTGGTTAAGGTGCTGGACTCCCACATGGCTGACCACTGTTTAAGTTCTGGACCTGAAGGCTTAAAAATCATGCCAGACATGTGTGTGTATGTTCCCAAAATCCTAGAAGAAAGGAGAAGGGATTGGAGTGAGGTCATCCCCCTCAGGGTAGATTTATCACTTTCCCTCTCTCTCTCTGTATCTCTCTGTCTCTCTCTTCAGCAAGTACACATGCCCCATGACAACAAAAGCTTAAATAAACAAACAAATCTGGCTAGGTAATAGAGCTTTTGGTGAGGAGAGTTTCAGAACAACCACCAAAGTAAATCTTCAAAGACCATGCATAGGTAGCAAGTTGAATAGAAAGACAGTATTACTTATTTCTTCCTGTTATACCTGGTAGAGGTTAAGGTTGCCATAAATATTCTCCCAGATTTGGTCATAGTTGGGCTGATGCAAACCCTGGGACACCACAAAAGATGGAGTCAGCATGATTGTCCTTTCAGCATGATCTTGGAGCATTTGTATCACTTTGTCAGGGTTGGAAATCTCAGGAAGATTGGAAAAAAGAAGGAGCAGTTAGGATAAGTATATTCTCTTACTTTCAGCAAGAATCTTGTCACATACACAGGAAGAAACATTGAATACACACATGAAAAATAATCAAGTTTTTATCTTTATCTTACACCATATACAAATATTCACTGAAAGTGCATTAAAGACCTAAGTGTAACTTCTAAAACTATAAAACTCTTAGAAGAAATCATAGGGGAAAAGCTTCATGATATTGGGTTTGGCAGTGTTTCTTGGATATGACACCAAAAGCTGTGGCAACAAAAGCAAAAATAGATAAATGAGACTACATCAAACTGAAAACTTTTATGCATCCAGTTAACAACAATACCAATCAATAGAATGAAAAGACAATCTACAGAATAAGAAGAATATTTGCAAACCATCTATCTGGTAAATGATTAAAATCCAGAAAAACAATCTCTGTATAAAGAGGTTCTACAACTCAACAACAACAACAAAAAATCAAATAACCTGATTTTTTTTGAGAGAGAGATTTTTTTGCTATAGGACACGTGCACTCACCAGAGAGACAGAGATAGAAAGCAAGAAATCACTCCCCAGGGGGTATGGCCATTCTGTAATCCCTTCTCCTTCATTCTCCCCTTGGGATTTTGGGCACATGAGCACATACACATGGTATGAGTTTTAAGCGACCAGGTCCGGGACTTGAACCATGGTTGACTATGTGGAAGTCCAGCAACATAACCATTACACCACTGATGGCCCCTCAAATAACCTGATTTTAAAATGTGCAATTGCAAAAATAAATATAAATAAATAAACCAACAAAGGACTTGAATAGATACTTCTCTAAGGATGATATGGAAATGGTCAGCAACCATGTAAAAAGATACTCAGCATCACTAATCATTATAGAGGTGCATATCATACCCATGATGAGAAATCACCTCAAACCCAGTATGATGACAACTATTAAATAGAAAATAATAAGTATTGGTGAGGATGTGGCAAAATTGGAACTATTGTGCTTGGTTGGAATTGTAAAATGATGCAGCTGTTATGGAAAACAGAGTAGAGGTTCCTCAGAAAAATTAAAAATAAAATTACCATATGATCCAGCAATTTTACTACTGGCTATACATCCAAAAGAATTAAAAGCATTATCTCAAAGAGATATTTACTGGCCTTTGCACATAGTAGCATTAGTCACAATAGCCATGACGTGAAAGCAACCCAAATGTCCATCAACAGATGAATAGATAAGCATAATGAGGCCTATACTTAACAGGGACTATTAATCAGTCTTACACAGGAAGGAAATTCTGACACGTGCTATAGTATGAATGAACCTTGAGGTTTTTGACAGTCACAAAAAGACAAATTCTGTATGACTATTTATATGAGGCATTTAAAGTAGTCCAATGCTTAGGAAGAGAGAATGGTGATTGCCAGGAGGTTGGAGGTAGAAGTAAAGTGGAATTGTTGTTAACTGGTATAGAGTTTCATCTTGCAATGAAAAAGTTCTGGTGATGTATTGCACAGCAAAGTGAGAACATTTAACACTACTGAATTTATACTTAAAAATGATCAAGATGGTAGCGTCTATGTTAAGTATTTTTTGACACAATATATATATATATATATATATATATATATATATATATATATATATATAAAAAAGATCATCTAGTCCAATATTTTTACTTCATAGATAAGGAAGATAGGCTCAAGGAGTTCTATCAAGAGACAACATCACACAGACTTGGAGTTAAAGCTGGACTAAAATTCAACTCTTTCGATGAATTTTACCCTTTACTGAAAGTTAACAAGGCTTTGAAGATTAGTAATTAGATTAGAAAATCCCAAATAAAGCCTTCAAAGTGAATCCAATCCAACATTTTTTAAAAGAGAAAGAAAATTTAATTTTTTTGGTGAATGATTTCAATGAACTCTTATCTTTCTAAGGGAAGATGGCTGTTTTCTTACCTTCAAAAACTTTGCTTGGAATTGCATTAATGTATCTATTCTTTTCCGGTCTTTTAGTTTGGTCAAAAGCTTCTTTTGCCAAGGATCACATTTTGGCTTGATCTAGTGGACAAGCATGTTCACATTAAAGTTACAATTTAACAGAACGACTTCTTACTAAAAGTTGCAAGCCAAAAGATCCAAGGACCTTCTGAAATGGGACTTGGCCTCAGTGCTAAGTTTGCTAAGGCATGCAACATGTCAGAAAGGAACTGCATTGGTTCACAAATCCATGAAAGAAGACAGAGCAGCAGTTTTTGTTGGTGACTGGCCTATGACATGCAGTGCTGCATAATCCATGGACAGAAGAGACCATAGACTCTTCAGTGTTGAAGACTGTGCCCTTTTATAGGGTGAGAGAAGTTTGTCCACATATTCCCTGTGACTCTACATTTAAAAATTTCATCTTTTGGGACAGCCAGTGGTGTGGCGTTTAAGGCAACTGGATCCCACATGACTGACTGTGGGTTTTGAGTCCTGGACCTGGCAGCTTGAAAAACAGGCCAGGCATGTGAGCATGAGAGTCTGAAATCCGAAGAGGAGAATGGAGGAGAGGGGATAGTGGTGTGGCCAAGCTCCCTGAGGGGGGTGGGGGGGATATTTCCTTACTCCCCCTTACAATCTCTCTTGTGAGTGCATATTCCCTGTAGCAAATTACAATGATAAATATAATAATAAAACTTTATCTTTCACATTATCAAACTCTATTTTAAAAATTAGTTCTATAGCTGTAAATACCATCAATATGGTAATAACTCAAATTTATATCTCAGCCCTATGCATCATCCTATTACATCCAGCTACATCCTTGCTATCTATTAAGGGGAACAATCTAAAGCAGGAAGTCCAGCCTCTCTTAGACCAACTGCCATGTTCTTCAAGAACCAGACTTAGAAGTAATCTTTATTTCTCTTTTTTATCATTGATATAGTCCAATATTTATGTTTCTCCAAAACTCATACGTTGAAATCTAACTCCCAAGGTGATAGATAGTACTAGGAGGCAGAACCTTCAGGGAGCGATTGGAGCAAAAGGGTGGAACTCTCATGATAGTAGTGCTCTTATAAAAGAGACCTGAGAGAGTTTTTCGGTCCCTTCCACTCTGAGACGACCTACAAAAGTCAGTAGTCTGCAGCCCAGAAGAAGGCCTTTACCTGACGCAACCATGCTTGCATCCCAATTTTGGACTTCTCAGCCCCCAGAACAGTGAGAAATAAAATTTTGTTGTTTATAAGCTACCCAGTCAATGGTATTTTGATAAAGCAGCTTGGATGGACTAAAATAATCATATAAGACTTTTCTTTCCTTTGTAATATAATTGATTCTCATTATATGTGAATTTCGTATTTGAAATTTTACCTATTCACTAAAATTTTTCTGTGACTCAGAAATCAATACTGACAGAGTTTTCATGGTCATTCATAGACATATGTACAGTAGTGAAAAATTTGAGTCACTCAGTGGCCATGTTCCTGGCTAAGGGTGAACAAGGCAACATACTGCGTTCTTCTTTCTATTCCCATGCTTTAAGCAAGCATCTTTCTGATCTATATAATGTCACACACACCCCCTTCATTTGGGGGCTTCTTGTTGGTGATCTCACTGTTGAAAATGGTCCTGAGGTATAATGCTAAAGTTCAGTCCTGTGTTCCTAAGTACAAGAAGACTGTGACATGCTTCTGGAGAAAATATGTGTGTTAGATAAGTTTCATTCAGGTATAGATAATAGTGTCTCATGTTCAATGATGATGCGTCAATAATGTGATATTAAGTCAAGAGTCTAACTTTGTGTTTCCTCTAGGGGTAACGATAGAGTATTTGCAAAATCAGTGTTCCTGTAACTTTCTAGAGTATAACTACCATCAACAGCGAGAACTGACTGTACTGAGTATTACCTGAAATCATCCTATTTAATCCACTTACTTGTGTTTTGTTCATGAATTGTGTATCTCTAGCACCAAGGGCTGTGCCTGACAACAGTATATACCCAACAAATAGTGGTCGACTAAAACGTTGAATTTACACCTGTCAGTTACTCCTTTGGGTATTTCTTTGTTACTACCAATATCTGAGACTATTAACAATGAGAAAAAGTTTGGCCCAATAGAGCAAGGTACAGGAATCTGGGGAATCTGCAGAGAAGAAGAATCAGCATGGCTAACTTCAACACAGAGCCAAGGCAAACAAAGAACTGTGAGACCCTGGCACACAAAGGTACACCAGATGGCCTCTCCTGAGGGCAGATGGGCATTTTCCCTTGGTAGCAGAAGACAGTTTGCTGAGGGTGCTAAGGAAAGGGGCAATAAGGAGACAGGCCTGGTGCTGCCCAGTTGAGGGACACTTTTTGACACTGCTGACAGCATTGGCAGGTGACTCTCACCACAGGCCTCCTTACCTTTATAAAAGAAATCCAATTGGCTCTCTTTTTAAGGGTCATAGCAGGTCCTGTCATACCCAAATTCTCTGCCTCATAGTCTGGAAATGTTTGCATTCTCTGTTGTTCCATGAAGATGCTTTGAAATTTCTGGGAAACCTAAAGAAGATTAAGAAAAAAGATATGGGGCCTAGAAAGAAGCTTCAGATTGTAGGCAATTTCAAAAACAGTTACTGATGGTCTTAAAATAGCTTTGATGTTGGGGCTGGCAGGTGGCATGGTGGCTGAAGGTGCTGGACTCCCACATGGTTGACCATGGTTCAGATCCTGGATCTGGTAGCTTGCTTTCTCATGCCCCCCCCCCCCACTCTGTCCCTCTCTCATCAATTAAATTAATTAATTAATTAATTAATTCTATTAAAAATAGCTTTGGGAACCAGCAGTTAGCGTAATGGCCATGTTGCTGGACTCCCACGTAGTCGACCGCGGTTCACATCCCAGACCCGGTGGCTTAAAACTCACGCCGGGCGCGTGTGCGTACATGCCCAAGATCCCGAGAGGAGAATGGAGGAGAAGGGATTGCGGCGTGACCATCCCCCCTGGGGGGTGATTTCTCGCTTTCTGTCTCTAATGTCTCTCTCTGTCTGACGAGCACACGCGCCCTATAGTGATAATCTCTCCAAAAAAAAAAAATAGCTTTGAAGTGAAACTAATTTATAAAGCAAGGCTCTGTGACAGCAATGGGTACTTAAATATACATACCTGTGTGGCACATGTACTCAGTCAGGTCATTACCATAATTGTGTAAGCTATTTTGAATGTTTCTCCAAATATTAGAATATATGAACAGGCATATATGTTTCATACACTCTAAATGTAAGTAGTAAGTGAATTGTCATTTTTGAAAGCATGTTTTCTGACCACTTGGCAAACTAGAAACTCTAAGGGTTAAATAAATCCTGCTCTCCAAATGCCTGACTAGCATGTTGCTAGAGAGAAGAGTTCACTTACTAGGATCTGTTAAAACTCTTTAAGACACCTTGCCCTACTCTCTTCACATCCCATTTTCCAACCTAAGTTACTGATGCTTTCTGTGACATAGCTTCCTACTGTAGAACTCTTCTTCCTTCCTCCTCCTATATGGGCCCCAGGCCACTGAACCTGTGGTAACCTCCTCGCCATCACGCTAGCCACTCTGTGCCCTGATTTCTTCACTATATGCTGAATTGCTTGAGGACACACTATGTATCTCAAGAATTCAACAAGTAGTGGTAGATACACAACAAAGATAATGTAGTTCTGAGGTGAACATAGAACTGGAAGTCCTAGGTGACACAATCAGACAAGTGAATGAAATAAAAGGCATCCAAATTGGAAAGAAAGAAGTTAAATTGTCCCCATGCTTTAATGGCAACTTCTTTTTTTTTAAGAAAAAAAAGTTACATATTTTTGGGTGTTGATTTTCTATCTTGCAACCTTACAGAATTCATTTATCGTATCTAAGAGTTTTTGGTAGATTCTTTAGGATTTTCTATGTACATGATCATGCAGTTCATTCAACGGAGACAATAGAGACAACCCACAGAATGGGAGAAAATATTTGCAAACAGTATTTCAAATAAGGAATTGATAACCAGAATAGATAAGAAACACAAGCAGCTCACATGCAAAAAGAAACCTAATAATCCTATTTTAAAATGAGCAAACAAGCTGAATAGACAACCCTCAAAAGAAGACATAGAAATGGCTAAAAAAATGTAAAAATATTCATCTCTATAAAGGAAATACAAATCGAAACCACAATGAGTAATCATCCAACCCCAGTCAGAATAGCTATGATATAAATAAATAAATAAATAAATAAATAAATAAATAAATAAAAGTAAATGGGCCAATAACTGGCATGGAGGTTAAGGTGACTGGATTTTATATGTCTCACTTCATAGTTTGAGTCCTGAACCCAGAGACTTGGGGATCATGCTGGGTGTGTGTGCATGCATACTCAAAATTCCAAGAGAAGAGAAGAAAGTGGGGGAGGAGAGATTGGGGTATTGCCTTCTCTTGCAGGGGTGATTTCTCACTTTCTCTTTCTCTCTCTCACTGTCACACACACACATGCCCTGTAGCAAACTAAAACAAACAAACAAATAATAACAAATGCTGGTGAGGTTGCAGAGAAAAGGGAATCCTGGTGTACTGGCAGTAGGAATGTAAAATAGAACAGCCACTGTGGAAAATATTATGGAGGTTCCTCAAAAATCTGAAACTAGAACTATTGCATGACCCAGTAATCCCACTAATGGGTATTTTCCCAAAGAACAGAAAATCACTTTGTTAAGAGACATTTGCACAGTCATGTTTATTGCAGCATTATTCACAACAGCTAAGTACCCAACAACCAAAGAATAGATTAAGAAAATGTGGCATACATACACAATGGACTACTACTCAACCTTAAAGAAGTGTGATATCTTGTCATGACAGAAAGTCAATAAATCTAGAAGATTTAATCCAACTTTTGGCTGGAACCGCCATCTTCCAGTAATTAACCGAAATGACAAACACAAAGGGAAAGATAAGAGGCACCCAATATATGTTCTCTAGGCCTTTTAGAAAACATGGAGTTGTTCTTTTGGCAACATATATGAGAATCTACAAGAAAAGTGACATTGTAGACATCAAGAGAATAGGTATTGCTCAAAAAGAATTCCCCCCAAATGTTACCATGGCAAAACTGGAAGAGTCTACAATGTTACCCAGCATGCTGTTGGCATTGTTGTGAACAAACAAGTTAAGGGCAAGATTCTTGCCAAGAGAATTAATGTGCGTATTGAGCATATTAAGCATACTAAAAGCAGAGATAGCTTCCTAAAACATGTGAAGGAAAATGACCAGAAAAAGAAAGAAGCCAAAGAGAAAGGTACCTGGTTTCAACTAAAGCACCAGCCTACTCCACCCAGAGAAGCATACTTTGTGAGAACCAATGGAAAGGAGCCTGAGTTACCGGGACCTATTTTCTATGAATTCATGGCATGATGGATGTTAAAAATAATCTATGGTCTATTTTAAAAAAGATTTAATTCAAAGTGAAATAAGCCAGACTATGCAAGACAAACTCTATATCTCCACTTAACATATACCAAATGTCTGTACTGTGGCAGAAACTGAAAGACTTTATCACATAGAAGTAGAAGCAGTCATATTAGATACCAGAAACTGCTAAGAGGGTAGGTGGGAGGATTAAGGAGAAAAGATTAACAGACACAAGAATGCATGTAAACAAATGGAATCGGTTATGGGATGATGTACCACAGCAAAGAAAAAATGTCATTGACAATGCATTATATACTTTTTTTAAAAAAAGAACTTCCAACAAATTAGTAGAACTATTACTAAATATGGCACAATGTAATCTAATATTCAATGTCAAAGAATATGAATGTCTGTTTCCTTGAATTTATTATTACACATTGTATTCATGCATTGAAACCCTACCATAGCTCATGAAGATGTACAGTGATTATGTGTAAACCAGAAATCACACAGAAAAACCAACAAAAGAACCTACCAAATGGAGAGTCACATTGCACGACAGTGTGAATGTACTTCATGCCACTGAACTACACATTTAACAGGGATACAACAGTAAATTTTGTTATGTGTGTTTTACCACACATGCATGCACATGAATACATACACACACACACACAAAAAAAAAATGGCCATTCTAGGGCACATTGCCATTGGCACGTTCTAGGGCCTTCACATAGATTTCCAGAATGAGTGAGCATATTCATGAGTCACAGAACTGAAGACTCTTCCAGTTATTGCTGTTACTGCTAAGGCAATGCTGACCAGAACTCTTGCCCCTAGCCACATGTGCATGTGTCTGTTTAATATTTAAGTGTGAATTAATTAAAATTAAATTTAATTTAAAGTTGAGTTCTTCAGTTGCACTAGCCACATGGCAAGTGCTCAATAGCTGTATGTAACCAGTGGTTAACCAATCAAATAGCAGACAGCATAGACACAGAACATAGACACAGACAACACTGCAGGAAGTTCAATGAAATGTGCTGGTCTAGGGCTGGGTTGGCAGACTTGTCAGATAGTAAACATTATAGCCTTTGCAGACCACCGGGTCTCTTTTGCAACTACTCAAGTCTGCCGTTGTAGTAGGAAAGTTTTCAAAGACAATACATACTGTAAACAAATGGGCTTAGCTATTGCTAGGATCTAAATATTTGGGTCCCCATAAAATTCATGTGTTGAAATTCTAAACTCCACAGTGGTAGTATTAAATGGTATAAGGAGGTGGAGCCTTTGAAAAGTGATTAGGTCATGAGGACTCCCTTCATAAGGGGGAATAATGCCCTCATCAAAGCTCCAGAGAGAACCTTGTCCTTCTACCACATGAGGACACAGCATATACTGTCTCTGAGCCTGGAAGTGAGCCCTCACCAGATACCAAGTCTGCCTTGATCTTAGACATCCCAGCAGCCAGAAATGTAAGAAAGAAATTTCTGTTGTTCACAAGCCACCCAGTTTATGGTATTTTGTTATAGCAGCCTGAATAGACTAAGATAGCTGTATGCCAATAAGAGAAAGTTTTCTTTCATAAACCAGTGGTAGGCCACGGGCTGTGGTTGCTGACCCTGCTCTAGGGCATTAGACCACCAGAATAAATAGTGCCCATGTATAGGAACTGCTGTGTAAAAGTTGTTGTAATGTGATTGATTATCCAGGGGGGCTTAATTAGCATTTCACATAATGCAGTTATAAGAAAATCCAGAGTAGACACTGTTATCACATAAAGGCACAAATTGTTCTTCGGGAACAATGCTGCTTTGTGGGAGCATTCTGCCTGCCTCGTGTCCTTTTGTTTATCCTTGATAATAGCCTACTGTGCAATCATTTATTTTTTATTTATTTTGTCTCTTTTTAAACACCATCTTATTTCAGTTCTCGGTTTTACGTTCATGATTCTTGGTGGTAATAAGGGGAAGGACAGTCTCAAAAAGCACTCTGCTGAAGACAGAGCAGCTGGTGACAAGAAAGGAAGGCAAAAGCTAACAACGTCACCTTCAAAGAAACCAGAGGACATGTGATACCTTTGGTCCCAGTGAATCTAAAGAGCCTGTGTTACTTACATATAGAAATAATCCTGGTAAAACGATCCTCGAGTAAATACAAATGTAAGTGAAACTTGAAGGTTAAGCAAATGGTGAGAGGAGACAGTGACCATTTTCTTAAAACATAAACAGCATTCAAAATCATTTTTTTTTTCATTTTTGCCTGTTTGGATCTATCAGTGTATTATTTTTACCTAGCAAATATATTTTATTTGAAAGACAAATTCAAAAAAAAATCTTTATTGTTGAAACTCTTCCTGAAAATCGTTATTATAAATCTGAAACTCTCTACCCATAGTCCTGTTTTTCCCTTTGTAACAAGTTTTCACATGCCTTCTGATCATTTGTTCTTTAGGAAATGCGACACTATATTATAACAGAGAAGACTGTGTGCCTTTAAACATCACTACACTATGTACCCTCGACAGAATATGAAGCATTTTGTCAGTGAGGAGAGCTACTGCAACACACCCTGACAATCAGAGGGCTGGAGATACTTGAACACTCCATTGTGCAAGTCTGGCAAGTCTTGGCTCTTTGACATCATTCGCTGTAGACCATACCCTACCCTTTTCTTTAAATTCTTTTGAAAATTAAATCTTATAATCCTCTGGGTTCACTATTCACTATCCCATTACTCCCCCCGCTACATTTTTTTCTTTTTACAGAGAGGAAGTCCTTTCTAGTGGCTAAGTGATCCTTTTCTTACAAGTTTATTTCTTTTATTCATGACAGAGCATGTGTGCACACTCATGAGAGAGAGTAGCAAAGAAAGCAAGAGAAAAGCACCCCTAGAGTCTCTTCATGCTGTGGCCCCCTCCCCCAGTCCTCCAGTTCATCAGGACCTTGGGCACCTGCACGTGCACCCAGCGTGTTTCAGGTCTACCAGGAAAGGGATCCAAACCACTTCAGTACACTTCCAACTACACCACCAAAGTTGGGCCCTAACTGCAAATCTAAAACTCACCTATTAGTAATTTATCTTTTCACTTTAGAAGCCATTATTGGCAGTTTAAATACACAGCTTTGTGGCTAATACTAGTGTTTTCTTTCCTGAGCACCTCTACTGGTATTAACAAAGAGTATGGGCTGGCCCTACAGTATAGGGGTTAAGCACTGTGCATATGGAGCTGGATCCCACATGGCTGACCATGGTTTGAAATCTGGCCCTCATTTCTTGAAAAACAAGCCAAGCACATGTGCACAAGTACCTGAAATCCCAGTGGGATGGAGAAGTGGAGGAAAAAGGACTGCACCAAGACTAAACGCCATGGGAGGTCCTGTCTCTGTCCTCTCTCTCTCTCTCTCTCTCTCTCTCTCTCTCTCTCTCGGGTGTTTTCTCTCGGGTGTTCTCTCTCTTACTCTGTTGGGCTCCCATACCCTCTGGCAACAAAAAAGAAGAAAGAAAGAAAGAAAGAAAGAAAGAAAGAAAGAAAGAAAGAAAGAAAGAAAGAAAGAAAGAAAGAAAGAAAGAGAAAGAAAAAGGAAGGAAGGAAGGAAGGAAGGAAGGAAGGAAGGAAGGAAGGAAGGAAGGAAAGAAAAAGAGAAAAGTACCAAGGAAAAAAGTTCCATTTCTGTAGCAGAATCTTTTAGCTCCTCCACATCATATGGGATGTTGAAATGGGAAATCAGGAGCCTCAGTTGAGGTTTCAGTTCTCCTGTTTCTGTTGTGTGCTGAGGCAGGACGGAAGTGACTTCTGTTCTCCTTGGCTCTAAAATAAAATTAAAAATTGAGACTATTAAGACCAAAGAATGTTAGTCAAGGAGGAGAATGAGCCCTTAGAGGTGACTGGAGTCAGCACTTCCTCTGCTGATGGGAAGGCATTTCTGCTCCTTGCCTACCCGTCTCTGCACAGTTTGCAACGTGCGCCACACGGGGCCAGTATGGCTGACAAATCCTAGAGCTGGGTTTCTGAGGGAGGCAGCAAGGACTCCTCTCATCTCACTCATTGAGAAGAAGTCCAAGAGAACTTTCAGGAAATGACTTAGTGGGAGAATTGCCCATTATAGTAAATGAAGAATTCTATTTATAAATTAACCAATGGATTAGAAGGAGAGAGCCTCCCGCTGCTTCCTCCTAGCTACCTCCTCATCCCTAGGACCCAGTTTAGGCTCCCCTCTTTTGAGGAACATTCTCTGATGCCCCTCACCAAGAGGGGGCTGCCTCTCCTGGGTACTCCTTTGACCCCTGCATATACTCTGAGTAGGAATGCTACACAGTGTAGACACCTGACCAGGTTTCTTAGTCATCTGTAACACAGGTAAGGGCAGGAACTGTATTATATTGATTTAGATGAGAAAATGCTCTTAGAATTATTTAATATTAAAACTGGAAGGAACTTTCTAAATCACTTAATCTGACAGATTTATTGTGTAGGTCAGTAAATTGAGGCTCAAGGAGATGAAATGCAGGCCCATAGTGGGGCCATGACAAAAAGAGGCCTAAAACCTAGGACTCTGGGCTTCAAGTTCTTTTTATTTCTTCTCTCTTAATTTGTTAGTTACAAAGATGGAGGGACCAGCAGTTAGAGTAATGGCTATGTCGCTGGACTCCTATGTAGTCGACCGTGGTTCAAGTCCCGGACTTGGTGGCTTAAACTCACGCTGGGTACATGTGGGTGCGTGCCCAAGATCCCGAGAGGAGAATGGAGGAGAAGGGATTGCGGCGTGGCCATCCCCCCTGGGGGGTGATTTCTCGCTTTCTGTCTCTATGTCTCTCTCTGTCTTTTGGGCAAGTGCACGCGCCCTATAGCAAAAACCTCTTAAAACAACAACAACAAAAAACCACAAATGTCTAAGGAGGGCCAGTTCCATTGCCTAGTGATTAAGGCATCCAGATGTTACACAGCAAACCCTGAAGTTTGAGTCCTGGGCCCGGCAGCTTGAGAAACCACCAGGTGCGTGTATTTGCATCCCTAAAATCCTAAAAGGAGGGAGAGACTTAAGGGATTGAGGATGACCAGTCTCGGTGGGGGGTGCTTTCTCCTCTCCTTCTCTCTCTGTCTCTCTCTTTCTAGTACATGTACCCTCTGGCAAAAAAGAAAATTAAAAGAAGACTAAGGAAGTATTCATTTTTCCCCCATCGGACAATTATCAGATTAAAAATTTCAGTTCAGGCAGTGGCACAGCACTAATGTAACTGGGCCCAGACGGGAAAGGTTCTGGTTCACATCCCGGGGCCCACCTGAGTATGCTGGTTGCATGAATGCCTACGATCTAGGCCAGCTGAGACTGAGAGTGGTTCACAACGTGAAGATTGGGTTGGGAATAACTCTTTCTCTTTCTCTCTCTCAGAAGGAATAAATAAAAATTTTTTAAAAAGATATACCTTTTGGGTATATAGAAATCTTTCAGCAAAATCAAGTGTGCATGAGCAAAATCACAGTCTTTTCCTCTCCGTATTACTGTAGGGAAAGAATTCCTTACCTGGAATGTGGGTATCTGTAGGCCCAGGCGATGCAGAACCCTGGACGTCAGGGCTGATGGCACTGACACAGATCTCTTCGTTTTCCTGACCAGCCCCGGAGACTTGGTTGACAGCCACACTCAGCACATTAGAGATGGGCAAATACTGGAGGGACTGCAGAAGGGCACAGCCAAGAGGCTACACATCGACACGATTCTCACAGAAGCTTCCAGACTTAGGTTCAAGAGCAGCCATTGGGTTTGAAAGGGAAGGAGGGCGGTAATGGAGGGACCTCAGTAACCTGCCCAATGGTTAAGGGCTAGATTTGGAGATGGGAGATCCAGGGCTGTTGCCAACTTCAAGTCACCATAACCTCCCGTCAGGTCCATATTGATAAAGCTCCCCAAATGGACAGTGAGGCACTGTGTGAGATGCAAAGAGTCACAGAGGAATGAGACAGGTTGTAATAACACCACGTGACTGGGGAGAGGCATGCAGAGGTGGAGCCCCTGGTGACCAGCTGCAATGTGGGAAAGGGAGGACCTCAGGGTGATGGCTAGTTTCTGGTGTGGGCAGCTCTGTGGATGGTGCTGTCACTGAGATAAGGTGGAAAAGATGAGGGAAAGATGTGGGTAGCAAAACGGTAATCCTTCCAAAATGGGAGTGTGATCAGGATGCCTCTAGCCTGAGTTTGGGCCTTTTTTCTGAGACTCTTTTTACCCTGTGTTTAAATTTATTCTACTCTTTCTTATCTCATTGTATTTCCATTGAGTATGTACTGCCCACCTTCCCACTAGCCTGGGACCTGGTTACTACCTCAGCAAAGACCGTACCTTTGCTACATAGCTTAGGACAGGTACCTGGCACATATCGGGCCCTCATTAGGTATTCCTGAATGAAAATAAATGGATCTACAATAAATTGGAGTATATAAATCCAACAAGATATTAAAAACAAACTTATAAAATGAATATGAAATAGTGCAAGTGAGACATTTTTGAGAAAGCTAAATCAATGTAGTGATTTCAGTAGAGTAAGTTTTTGGGAGAAAAGGGTTTCCAATTTTTCAAAGACAGTGACTCATTCTTTTTCTGCCATGTTTATCACAGGTGGAGTGTAGAAACAGTGACAATCCTGAACTAGGTGACAAGTGTGATCATTCCCAGGAAGGTCCCACACCACCAAACACATAAGTGCATGTACATACCTGCAGGTAGCGGTGAACAGTCCTGAGAGAGTGTAAGTGACACACTAGCCACTTTGTGTAGATTGTCAGGTCTTCCTGTGTCACTAGATTAGGAGCATTATTTTTTCCCATAAGAAAGTTTTCTCGAGCGACCGACAATCTTTCAGCTCTCTGAACAGCATCATTGTACTCCTGCATGATGTAGCCAACTTGTTTCTGTAGGAGATATACAAAGATAGACAGGTTATTTGCCAGCCTTCTCTGTATCATTTGTTTCTAAACACGGGGTAATGATGTTAAACGGGGCCAAGAATGTGCTCTTAGAATCTCAAAGTTCTTCCACATTCTGAATTTCACTGACACGGGCAGTGGTCATAGTTTAGGACTTTGAAGAAGAGAGACCCCAAGCAAAAAGTCAGTGTATAAGAAGGTTTAGTAATTGGAATCAGCTTCTGAGCTTTTTACCTCTAATAGAGAAGGTGAATCCTATGAAGAAAAATGTATGTCCTATCATGGAAAACTTCCTTCTAATTACATTCTTTAAAATAAATACTGGCCCAGCCCCAGTGGTATTGCATAGAATCTCTGCTCCATAGGTTGTGACCACTGGGGAGGCCTGGGCTCACTTTCAAGTCCAACATAAAGGCTGGGTGTGGTGGTGTGCATCTGTAATCCTAGTGACTTGTGATGCTAAAGTAGGAGGATTGCAAGCTTGAGTCTGGCCTGTTTAACTTCACGAGATCTTGTGTATAAAAAGAGCCAGGGGACCAGCAGGTGGAGTAATGATTATGTCACTGGACTCCCACGTAGTTGACCATGGTTCAAGTCTCAGACCTAGTGGCTTCAAACTCATGCTGGGCACATGTGCGTGTGTGCCCAAGATCCTGAGAGGAGAGCAGAGGAGAAGGGATTGTGGTATGCCATCCACCCTGAGAGGTGATTTTTGCACTTTCTTTCTCTCTTTTTGTCTGTGTCTCTTTGGCAAACATATATACCCTATAGCAAAAATCTCTCAAAAAAAAAAAGGAGCCAGATGTGGTAACATGTGCCTACTCTCCCAGCTAGGAGGCTGTGGTAGGACTGTGACATGGTAAGAACCTGTCTTTAAAAATATAGCTATAAGCCTGGGTATCTACCCAAAGGATAGGAGAATGCTCAGTCAGAAAAGCACTTGCACAACAATGTTTATTTTGGCATTATTCATGATTGCTAAGACATGGAACCAACCTATATGTCCATGAACAGATGAATGGATTGAAAAAGTGTGGCACATATACTCTATGAAATAGTATTCAGTCATAAAAAACAAGACCCTGAGATTTGATAGAAAGTGGTTGAATATGGAAGATTTATTGCTGAGTGAAGCAAGACAGACTATGAAAGAGAGATATTGTATGCCTCCACTTAATATATACTAACTGTATGCACTCTGTGGTAGATGAAAAGATTGGAGGCCATAAAAGCAGTGAAAATAATTACAGACACTGGAGACAGTGTGGAGGAAGTAGGGAGAAGTGAAGAATACAGAGAAGGAAATCAGGAAGGAAAA
Organism: Tupaia tana; assembly: GCA_026018925.1. NCBI lineage: Eukaryota > Metazoa > Chordata > Mammalia > Scandentia > Tupaiidae > Tupaia > Tupaia tana. The sequence goes on along the minus strand of JAKSZU010000002.1, from coordinate 51,435,718 downwards.
ATAGAGAGGCAAGACATTTGTGGGTCACAGAAATGGTTTATTACCTGTTGATGATAACACTTATAGTATCCTTAACTGGACTGGTCTGTGGTGTATTTCTTGTTGGGTAAATTCTCTTTACAAGCCAAATGATGTACAGTGATTGAATGTTTAAAATAATAATAATAATAATAGTAATAGTAATAATAATAATATACAGCTATAGGAGTCAGCAGGTGGCACAGTAGTTAAGTTGTTGAATTCCCAAATGGTTGACTGTGATTCAAGTCCTGAACCTGGTGACTTGAAAATCACACTGGTGCAAGTGTGTGTTCCAAAATTCTAGACGAGAATAGAGGAGAAGGAATTGTGGCATGGCCATCCCCTCTAGGGGGTGATTTCTCAATTTCCCTCCTCTCTCTCTCTCTCTCTCTCTCTCTCTCTCTCTCTCTCTCTCTCCAGCAAGTGCACCTGCCCTATGGCAAAAGCCTTTAAAAAAAGCTATAAATAGAGATGTTTCATTATCTTCTGTCACTGGCAGGCTTTAGTTGTGACTTAGAATTGACAAGCTTATTGACCATTTCATTTCATGAAAAGAACTTGCCCATAGATTCTGTTCATGGACTTCTTACCTTGTAAAGAGGATAAAGTTGCTCCATGATCTTACTGTGCTGGCAAAATCTCTTCCATCTAAGCATGTGTAAATATTTACTCTGGACCAGCAGGGTAATTCTCTCTGTGTAATACTTTACCAACAACAAAAATAAGCACTTGGCAGAATATGGTTATCGTAGGAAGACTGAATTAAGTCTAAAGAACAAGTAGCAGTAGGTAAATCATCTCTAGTTGTTTTGCAAAGATGTATTTTTCTACGTAAAGAATGTAAAACTAAGAACTCTGACTCAAAATACCATCCAAATTTAAATAAAGCAAGTAGACATTTCTAAATCATTATAATCTGTTACCAAGTGACTAGATTATAAATTCATTTGTCAGTTAATGAACAATTTTAGCAGTGACATAAAAGTCTATCAAATTATTTAAAGCTGAGCTTAAAATTTTATATTAAAAACAAATTATGGGGCCAACAGATGGCATAATGGTTGCATTGCTGGATTCCCAGTGGTTGACTGCAATTTGAGTCCAGATCCATTGGCTTAAAACTGACACCAGGTGTGTGTGCATGCATGCCCAAAATCCTGAGAGGAGAATGGAGGAGAAAGGATTGCAGTGTGGCCAGAACCCCCCCCCACCCCCCCACCCCCCCCGCGGGAGGTGATTCTTCGTTTTCTGTTTCTTCATCTGTTTGTCTCTCTGTAGAGTACACATACCCTATAGCAAAAATCTCTCAAAGAAAAACTTAAGTGAGAAGCCAGTAGGTGAGGTGGTGTAGTGGTTAAGATCCTGGACTCCCACATGGCTGACTGTGGTTTGAGTCCCAGACCTGGCAGCTTGAAACACATTCTCAGCACATGTGGGTGTGTGTCCAAAATACTGAGAGAAGAATGGAAGAGAAAGGATTGCAGTGTGGCCATTCTCCCCAGGGGATGATTTTTTACTTTTTTGTCTCTCTGTTTCTCTCTTTATCTCTGGAAAGCACACATGCTAAATAGAAAAAAAAAAAGAAAGAAAGAAAGACGGAAAGAAAGAAAAAGAAAAAGAAAAATGAAAAAGAAAAAGTTAAGTGAATTAACTCTTCTAAATGTTTTCTTCCTGGGGCCAGCAGGTGGTATGGTGGTTAAGGTGCTAGACTCCTACATAGTCAACCATGGTTTGAGTCCTGGACCTGGCAGCTTACTTTCTCACTTTCCTTCTCATTCTTTCTCACTTTCCTTCTCTCTCTCTCTCTCTCTCTCTCTCTCTCTCTCTCTCTCTAGTGAGCGCACATGCCCTAGAGCAAGTGTAAAAAAAATAATAGTGATAATGATAATAAATTAATAATTATTTTTAAAAAATGTTTTCGTGGAACCTGCAGTTAGCGTAATGGCTATGTCGCTGGACTCCCATGTAGTCGCTGTGACAGTCTCAGACCCGAGGGCTTAAACTCATGCTGGGCGCATGTGCATGCATGCCCAAGATCCCGAGAGGAGAATGGAGAAGAAGGGATTGCAGCATGGCCATCCCCCCTGGGGGGTGATTTCTCGCTTTCTATCTCTCTGTCTCTCTCTGCCTTTCTGGCGAGTACACACGCCCTATAGCAAAAACCTCTCCAAAAAAAAAAAAAGTTTTCTTCCTGTTAATAAAAACAATCTTGGTTATCTGTCATAGAGGAACTAGGACTAGACTCCCTTAAGCACAAACAACTACAATATTGGACAAAATATACACGGCAACTGCTTTTTGACATTGGAAAACAAGAAAAGCAGGACTATGAGCCCTAAGGAAAAGGAAAGGAGTCCTATAAGCCCTGCCATCACCTTGGGTTTCTGGCCAAAGGCAGCTTCTAAGTCATGAGTACAAGAAGAAATCCTAGGGAAAGTAGATCGTCTCTCTGAATTTAGAGAGAAAGAAACTAAAGTTTGGGGACTGTAGGCAGCTGGAGTTTGCAGGGCAGAGCATTGGGAAGTGGGGAGCTATTCAGAGAAGAGGGCTCTAGAAACCTGCACTGAGATGCCTTTGAGTCTATCACTGAACGCAAAGCCAGGCCTGCAGAAGACGGAACTCCAGGAGGCTGTGCAAAGAGTAACTGGACATTGTAAACTGAGGAGTTCTCAGAGCTCCTACAGGGCTAGGGGATGAGCAAGTTCCAACGACCTGGATAGAAGGATCTTTGTTAAATACCTGGGAAGTTCAATAGACAGCAGAGGCTTCAGTAATAAGGATAAAGTAGGCCTGAAGGAAAGATTATGCTAAACCTATTGTACCAGTGCCTAAAAGCAAGCTTTGAAAGGATTAAATTGATCTGTGAGGAACTTAAACGCTTACCAGAATAAAGTGCAACACATTTGAGGAAGACAAAAATATTGGCACTCGATAATGAACAATTTACAACAAAATCCAACAAAAAAATTACCAAACACTCAAAGAAGCAGAAAAGCATGATCCATAAGCAGAAGAAAAATTAATGACTAGAAATAGACCCAGAAATACCAGAGATGATGTAATTAGAAAACACGAACATTTATAGAGCTATTATAAACATATTCTGCATGCTTAAGTGTTGAAAGGAAAATGTGAATATACTGGAGATGGAAACAGGAAAATATTAAAAGAATCAAATGGAACTTCTAGAAATAAAAAAATATAATAACTGAAAAAAAAAAAGATGGAATTTAAAACAAACTAGACAGGGACCAGCAGGTGGTATGGTGATTAAGGTGTTGGACTCCCACATGGCCAACTGCAGTTTGAGTCCCAGACCTGGCAGCTTGCTTTCTCACTTTCTCTCTCTCTCCTTCTGGTGAGCACACATGCCCTACAGATAACTTAAGATAATAACACAAATCAGACTGCACACGAAAAAGCTAGTGAACTCGAAGACATAGGAATAGGAGCTACACAAAATAAAGCACTTAGGGAAAAAACTGAAAAAATTTTTTTTTAGTGAGCTATGGAACAATATGAAGTGGCTTATCGTATGTGTAATCGGGAGTCCCAGAAGGAGGGGGCTGCAGATAAAAAATACATTTGAAGATGGACCAGCAGGTGGCATAGTGGTTACATTGCTGGACTCCCACACAGCTGATCATGGCTGAGTCTCAGACCCCATGGCTTCGAACTCATTCTGGGCGCATGTGTGTGCCTGCCCAAGATCCAAGGAGGAGATGAAGGAAAAAGGATTGTGGCATGGCCATCCCCCCTGGGGGGTGATTTCTCACTTTCCCTCTCCACTATGTCTGTCTCTCTCTCACTCTGGAGAGTGCACATGCCCTAAGGCAAAAAAAGAAAAGAAAAAAAAAACTCTTAAAAGAAAAAGAAGTCTATTCAAAGAAATAAAAGTCAAAAATTTTCAAAAATGGATGAATACAATAAACCCACAATCCACAATCCAAGAATTTCAACCAGCCCCAAGCAAGAAACGCCCCCTGCCACCATACGTAATAAAATAGCCAAAATCTCAAAAGCCAGAGAACAAAAGTACATACAGTGTTCAGAAACAGAAACTAAACAATCAGAAGTGAATGGATCAACATCTTTAAAGCAACGGAAGAAAAAACCCACCAAACCAGAGTTACATTAGGGTGTCGGGAAAGTCATGATGTGTTTTTCTTTTTAAGAATTATTTAATTTTATTTATTGTTATTATGATTATTATTAACTTGACCAGAGAGAGACACAGAAAGAGAGGAAAGTGAGAAAGCAAGGTGCCGGGTTCAGGACTTGAACCACGGACAGCCACCGGTGGAAGTCCATTAAGGTGGAAGTCCAGCACCTTAATGACCACGCAACCTGCCGGCCCCAATGATGTATTTTTCTACGCAAAAAACATATGATGACCTTCCTGACAACCTAATATTTTGAGCAAACTATTTTCTCCTCACAGTTTTCAAATAACAAAGACTGTAAGAATTTGTTCTTGGCATATCTGAACTATAAGAAATGTTAAAGGGAGTTCTTCAGACAGAAGGCAAAGGGCATGTGGAAATTTAGATGATACTGCGGTTTCTCAGTGTGGGCTCTACTGGCATTTGAGACCAAATGACCCCTTTTTGTTTGAAGTTGTCCTGTGCATTGTAGAATGCACACCAATATTCTTGGCCTCTTTAATCCCAGTAGCAACCAGCTGCACCCCACAACCAAATTGTGACCATCAAAGATGTCTCCAGACAAGGCCAAATGTCCCTTGGGGTAATAATGGGGCCAGTAGGTGGCATCGTGGTTAGGGTGCTGAATTCCCACATAGCTGACTATGGTTTGACTCCAGGACTTGGTGGCTTGCTTTCTCACTTTCTCTCTCCCTGTTCCTGGTCAAATTTTAAAAATAGCAATGACAAATAAAATTAAATAAAAAAAATTCTTAAAAAAAATTCCCCTATCTTCATTGAGAACCACTGATACAAAGAATGAAAAATGGCAGCAATGATAGGGAAAGAGAATCCTGAATGAAGATAATGACAACAGTTTGACTTGCAAATAAAATCTCAATGTCTTTTGTTTCTTTGTGATGAATAGTTAACTGCTAACTAGTGGATAAGAACTAATTTGTATGCATAGGGAGAATATAACTAGTAATGGGAGTAAAGAAACAAAACATTCTAAAATTTGAAATAATGTACACTTATTATAGTCAATTTAGGAAATAAGTAAAAATAGAGATCAACAGATGGCAGAATGATTATGTTGCTGGACTCCCATGTAGCTAACTGCAATTCGAGTCCTGGACCCAACAGCTTAAAACTCACCCCAGGCACGTGTGCGTGTGTGCCCAAGATCCGGAGAGGAGAATGGAGGAAAAGGTATTGTGGCATGGTCATCTCCCCTGGGGGGTGACTTCTTCATTTCTGTCTGTCTGTCTGTCTTTCTGGCAAACATATGTACCTGATAGCAAAAAATCTCTCAAAAAAAGAAAAAGTAAAAATAGAAAAAGGAAATTCATTATCCTGCCACCCAAATATAGCAATTCTTAATATTTTGGTCTGTCCTTCAAGTGATTTTCCTACACATTTTTGACCATTATTATCACACATGGACACTAGTGCTTACTAATATTTCATAATATAATAATTCCTCATGGGAGCCAGCCAGTGGTGTCAAGGTGGCTGGGTTGTACATGGCCGACTGTGCGCGGCCAACTGTGCGGTTTGAGTCCCAGATCCAGCACCTTGAAAAAAACACGCTGAGGGGCTGGCAGATGGCGGTGGTTACGGAGCTGGACTCCCACGTGGGTGACAGTAGTTTGAGTCTCAGACCTAGTGGCTTGCTTTTTCACTTTCTCTTTTTCTCTCTGGTCATATTAAATAATAATAATAAATAAAATTAAACAAAATAATTCTTAAAAAAAAAAAAAAAAAACAGAAAGAAAAATACACTGGGTGCATGAGCATGCTTGCCCAAAATCCTACAAGGAGGGAGAAATGAACTAGAAGAGATTACAGCCATTCTCCATGGGGGAGGGTGCCTTCTCATGTTCCCATGCTCGCTCGCTCTCTCTCTCTCTCTCTAATAAGCATATGTATCTTCTGGCAAAATTTAAAAAAAAGTTGTATGCTAAGAAATGTTTAATGGCTAAATAATGTGATTGAATGTATTAAAAAATGTAAATAAAAAAAGAAATGTTTAATGGCAGAACAATATTCTACCAACCACCACACTGTTTTGTTTTTTTTTTTTTTTTTGTCTAGTTTATTTTTATTTTTATTTTTGCTAGAGGGCACATGTGCTTGCCAGAGAGACAGAGAATGACAGAGAAAAAAAGAGGGAGAGAGAGAAAGCACCCCTACAATGGGGTACAGTCAGGCCACCAACCCTTCTCCATTTCTCCATTCTGTAAGAATTTGGGGCATGTATACACTCATGCTGGTGTGTTTTTCAAGCCACCAGGGCCATAATTCAAACTGCACAGTCGACCATGTGGGATCTGACTCTCTTAACCAAAGGCCCATACATGGGTTTTTTTTTTGGTTTGTTTTTGTTTTGTTTTTATAGACTTTTGCCATAGGGCATGTGTATACATGGAGAAAGACAGAGAGAAGGGAAGTGAGAAATCAACGCTCCCCCCCCCCCCAGGGGGACAACCATGCCCCAATCCCTTTTCCTCCATTCTCCTTTAAGGATTTTAGGCATGCATGCACATGTGCACAGATGTTTTTCAGGCTGCAGTGTCCTGGAGTCAAACCCTGGAGTCAGCCAGGTGGGACCCAGCACCTTAAGTGCCACATCTCCTGCTGGCCCTACACTGTTTTTCTTAATTCTTTCTCCTATTTGTAGCTATTTAGACAATTCCAAATTTTGAACTTTTAACAATGCTGCAATAATCATCTTTATGAAAAGCCCCTTCCCGCATTTTTAATTATTTTTTTGAGAGAAATTTCCAGAAATGTCTTCCCTAGTTTACCCAACAGCATTTTGAGGGCTGGGACTGTCTTATTCAATGTTGTATTACCTATAATATTAACAAATGAGCAACTGGTTGAAACTTAGTCAATCTAGTCAGTAACTTTTAACTGAACTTATCTGTGACATAGGTCTCCAACAAAGAACAGCACTTATACTAACCAAGTTCTACAAAATACACCTTTCCTGGCCAGAGGATATGCCATAAAGCCAGTTTTCTACTAAATTCCAGATTTGCTTTTCAAATTGTGAGATGATTCTTACCTGCAACAGAAGCAAAGGTAGATTTTCCGGCGTGTACTCTCTTTGTAGGCAGCTCTCTAGCTCCCTCTGCATGACATCTGCCTGAACAGCAAGGGGCTTCGGCTCAGCCACCTGAACACAAACAACTAGTTTTAACATCCCAAATTAAGAGACTGTTAAGACTTCAAATATTGCAAAATCAGATATCTCCAAGAAAATAGGGCCTGCTCTGACCCACCAGCGTGCTGACATTGGACTGTTTTGTTCCCTTGACCACTGTCTACACAGCAACTTTAGTTTGTAAGAGTAAGCTTTTCCTGCTAAAAGTTTCCAGCAAATTAGCAAAATTGAAATTTATTGCTTTATTGATTACTCACCTGTAATGTTTTCTTTAGCGCCAGCTCTCTTTCTCTTCTAAAGTAAGAAATGTCCTTTGGGATTTGAACAGAGCTGCAGAAAGATTTACGCAATAGAAGCTGTCATTCGAGAGGCTGTAATAGAATGGATTATAAGTGGGCCCAGATTAATCTGTGATTCTTTTCAAGTGTTCATTTCTGAGTAAGTGTGTCATATTCTGCTTGGTTACTGTGGCTATGGGAAGGCCATAGTCTTCTGTCTTGATCAGAATCTTTTTCGCGCATACCTCATGTTTGCTAAACTATTCCCTGGGCCAATTTTTCTCTTCTTCTCAAACAAATGAAGTCTTTCCTTTGACCCTTTACCTCACTGCTTCCTGCTCCAGAGTACAGAGAGCACATGGTGAAGATTTCCCCATCCTGGGTTCCTTGCAGTAACCTTATCTCTGACAAGTTAGGTACTGATCAGACCTTGCTGGCACCCTCCTTGACAAAAACAAACGGCATCTTTTCATTTAAACAAAAAACAAAATGTTCTTTGTTATTTTTTTTTTTTTTGAGAAGTTTTTGCCTTGGGGTGAGTGCAGGGGTTGGGGTAGGGTGAGGAGACAGAGACAGTGAGAGGGAAAGTGAGAAATCATCCCCCCAAGGGGGATGGCCACGCTGCAATCCCTTCTCCAGTCTCCTCCCAGGATTAAACAAAATGTGTGTGTGTGTGTGTGTGTGTGTGTGGTGTGTGTTTCCTGTGTTCACTCAAAAGAGACAAGAGATGAGAATGTACCTCAAGGGGCCATGGTCACGCTATGACCACTTCCATTTTTCCCTCTCGTTGGGAATTTGGGGACCAACGCACGCACACACATACCCCACATGTCCTCCAAGCCACCAGGCCTGGGACTCGAACCCAGCAGTCAGTCATGCAGGATCCAGCTGCCTTAACCACCATGCCACACACTGTCCTTTATTTTTGTGTTCTTTTTGAACTGCCATGGCTGAAAAATTACTTTCAAATATCAAACATGAAATACTTTGAAAATTATTTTAACCAGACTTTCTGTTTCAGAAATATTATTTATCTTTAGGAGAAACATTTTTAGCAAACATGCTTCTTAAGCAACCTCGTGGACTCTTATCCAAACCCAGTTATGAGGGAGTTGTTTTTCCATGAAAACAGAAACTGGGAGGGGGGCGGTCCCAGGAAGGGGATGGGAAGCAGAGTCAGGAAAAGTAGAGCTCTCCTTGCATGGTTTGAGACAGACTCCACGGCTTGGCAGTGTGGAGAACATCGGGCGGTAGCAATCCTGATGCTAAAGTGACTTTCTCAATATGGGATTTGAAGATGTTGTCAAGGAAGCCACAGCAAATATGACTGGTTTGAGGAATGAAGAAATAAAGGTATTCAGAATTTCTCATCACTTCATTTGTAAAAGAGACTACCGAAAGTCTTGGGGAACCAGCAGTTAGTGTAATGGCTATGTCGCTGGACTCCCACGTAGTCGACCGCGGTTCGCGTCCCGGACCCGGTGGCTTAAAACTCACGCCGGGCGCGTGTGCGTGCGTGCCCAAGATCCCGAGAGGAGAATGGAGGAGAAGGGATTGCAGCGTGACCATCCCCCCTGGGGGGTGATTTCTCGCTTTCTATCTCTCTGTCTCTCTCTGTCTGTCTGGCGAGCGCACGCGCCCTGTAGTGAAAAATCTCTCCAAAAAAAAAAAAAAAAAAAAAAGAGACTACCGAAAGTCTTTAGTGAGAGTCTTGCCTGACATGCTGACATTTAAGTTACAATAATATCAACACTTGATCTTTGCATGTGTTTTCCAGTATTCAAAATTCTTTAACATACATTCTCTCATTCAATCCTCACAACTTTGTATGTAGGCAAGTACATATTTTTAATCTTATTTTCCAATAAAGAAGCCAAGGTTGACAGAAATTATGACATGCATCGTTCCATGACCCACCTTGTCACACAATTTTTGCTCTACTTCGGACACCTAATGGCATTTTTTTTTCTAGAGTGAAAGATTTTTTTGCTAAAGGGTATGTGTGCTTTCCAGAGAGACAAAAGGCAAGAAATCACCCCTCAGGAGGGATGGCCGTGCTGCAATCCCTTCTCCTCCATTCTCCTCTCCGGATTTTGGGCACACACACACACTCCCAGTGTGAGTTTCCAGCCACCAGGTCCAGGACTCAAACCATGGTCGACTACCTGGGAGTCCAGCAATGTTACCATTACTCTATCTGCTGGTCCCAGGCACCCAGTGGCTTTAAGTTGCAATTATAAAACATACTAAATACCGACACTTCAGCATCATCTGTGGAGTGAAGTCCTAAAGGACCTGCCCACTGCTGCTTCTCCTGGTCTTCTTTCCACAGTCCTCACCACCCCCATTGTGTTCACTCAACTGCTCAAACAACAGGGTCCTCATGCTGGTCCTTTTGGTCAATTGTGACAGTAACAGAAACAGGGAAAGTCCTGAGCCCATGAGATTTGCCAAGGGATTGATCGGGCTACCCTGTTTCTCTAAAAGACCTTAATTGCTATTCTCTGGCATTTGTCTATAGAAGGGCTCCTAACAGGGCACCATTTTATAGAATTCCTTAACCAGAGAGCTAACATTATTTCCGTTTTTAAATTTCTCATCAAGATCGAGGTCAAATTCAATTAAAATATTATTGGATAAGATACTCTTTTCATTGAATGTGATTTAGAACTTCAAGAAAATAGCTTTTTTGAGGAGTCAGCCAGTGGTGCAGCAGTAACACAACGCTCTGCAATCCCAGCCTCACGGGATGGTCATGGGCTCATGTCTGAAAGTCATGCTCATGGTTTTGGCTGACTGATCAAGGCATGGAGACTCTCTTTCTCCCTGTGAAGAAATAAACTTAAAAGGGGAGGGGGCAGTAGATGGTGTAGAGGTTAAGGTGCTGAATCTCACATGACCAACCACACGGTTTGAGTCCTGGGCCTGGCAGCCTGAGAATCACACCAGACATGTGTGCATTGTGGCGTCCAAATCCCAAGAAGATAGGACCAGTAGGTGGCATGGTGGTTACAGCCCTAGACTCCCAGATGGGCGACTGCAGTTCAAGTCTTGGACCTGACAGCTTGAAAATCATGCTGGGTGCATGTGCATGCATGCTGTAAGTTCCAGGAGGAGAATGGAGAAGGAATTACAGCATAGCCAACCCTCCAGGGGGTGACTTCTCAGTTTTCCTCTCACAGTTTCTCTCCAGCAAGTGCAAGCATACTATGGCAAAAACTTAAAAAAAAAAAAAAAAAGTTTCTGAAAGGGAATGGAGGAAAAGGGATTATGGGTGGTCATACCTGCTTTGGGGGGGGGGGCATGATTTCTCACTTTCTCTCTCTTTCTGGCTGTCTCTCTCTGGCAAGCGTATGCACCCTATAGCAACAGCAAAAACAAGTACAAAAGAAGATAGCATTCGAGAATGTGTGAGAGCACTTTCCTACTTTCATTATTGCCTGGATCTGCCTTAGCAGTTCTAGAACACAGGGAAAACTTAGGGGCAGCAGTCTGGTTAGGAAGAGGTATCTTAAACTCCCATAGTGTATCATTTACCTGAGTTTGTGATATTGGCAATTGTCCATGGAAGAAGAAGAGGAGGGCTGAGGGAGATTACAGAGTAAGAGCGGGGAGGAAGCTCCAGAGGGCCACACCTCCTTGGTGCCACTATTTACCTATAAGCTCCACGAGCTGTTGCCTGAAGACTCCCCTGGGCTTCTATCTCAGACTTCAGCTCTGTCAACCGCACAGCCAGTTCCTTCTCCAACAGCTGGGTCCTTTCTGTGGAAGTGAACTTATACATTTCATCCATGGCTTGCATCTGCTCCTTTTCCCTGAAAAATAAGGACCACAACGCTTATGGCTGACTCCCTCGCTCTCCTTTATCCAAGGGGTGGGATTTTGTCCATCTTTGTCCAAGAAATCATGTCAAGTTTGTGGAAATGTATGCTTTTACAATTTGAATAAATAGGCAGATTAAACTACTGTCATTTATCACTTAATTCCCACTTAATGTAACTAGTAGAGAAAAGGTAGGTTAGAATCTCCATTTACCATGACTTTGTTCAGCCCAATTCACCTTCCAAGATGTCTCTGTTCCAGCTTTGATGTGGGGGTTTATTAGATAAGAATGCATCCCTCCACCCCACTTAGTCTTCACAAAGGCTTGCAGGGGGGAAATACTACATGGTATGAATGGCAGTCATTCTAACTTCTAGTCTCACCTCAACTAGAACAAATAATGGGTGTGTACAAGATCTCTCTACATACTTAGAGGATTTCTCTGTAAAGCCTTTTGGAAGTTATGAGTTTCTGGCTTGGGAAGATATAGCAAGGGTGGAGAACTATCTAACATGATGATCCATGCACATTTGGGTTTGGAAGAAAATTATGTACTTGAATGTTTTCTTAATTTTGACTGCCCACATTTGACCTTCTGATCTGACCAAAAAATACTTGATAACCTCCCACCCCATCCTGCCTAGTCCACAGTTTGTCAGATTCAACGTAAGCGTTTGCTAAGAACTCAGTGTCAATATTCTGTTTTTTTTTTTTAAAGATTTATTTATTTATTTAATTCCACTTGTTATTATTATTTTTCAATTTGACCAGTCAGAGACAGAGAGAGAGAGAGAGAGAGAGAGAGAGCCAGAGAGAGAGAGAGAGAGAGAGAAAGGGAAAGTGAGGAAGCAAGCTGCCATGTCTGGGACTCAAACCACGGTTGTGGGAATCCAGCACCCCTAATCACCACGCCACCTGCCAGCCCCTCAGTGTCAATATTCTCATGATCAATTTAGACTAACTACATGACCCAGTAGTCCTGGGCCCCATGAATTGCAAGAGATTTGGTAGATGCCATAGTTCTATGTGTTACTGCTGCCCTCAACTGTCCTGGACAAGTGTGAGTAAAGTCACTCTTAGGGCAGATTAGAGAGACTGAAACTATTTAAACCTTTTTCTCCCTTTGACATTTCTAGATTTTCTTTTTTCCTTTCAGAGATATTCCACTTTCTTAAAATAGCAGTTATCTGCTATCTTTTCAACAAATAATCAAGCTGTAGAGATGTTTTGTGTAGAGGCTTCCTTTGGGAGCCCATTTGTTCTTTCTATAAACACTAAACATGGAAATGAGCATCGTATTCAGTCTAGCTTGTGAACCTGCTGAGTAATAAGTCTGCCAGGTTTGGTGCACTGCTGGAGCTCAGTAAAATGCACTCTTATCGTTCTTAGCAAAAGTAGAATGTTGTTATGAAAAATATTTGCCACTTGGCAGTGTCCTTTCAAGTTAGGCAAACAGTTAAACAGCTGCTTTAACAGCTGCATTCCAACTGGCAGCCAAGAGCGGCAGTTACATAGACTGGCTGATTCTTCTCCCAGAGGATAGACATTTCCTGATTAGTTTCAACACTTCACAGCTCAGAAATGAGAACATCTAATCCTGCACCGCTTAGCTTGCTACACAGTCAAGTACAGTGCTCAGAAAACGAACATAAAGAGAGGCCAGTCTGACAACTGTCCATGAAATGGATCTGACCTGAGGAATCCACGCCTGCTGAGCACTCAGTCTAGCTTTAAACAACTGTTCGCTTGTGGGTGAGGCAAGGTGGGAGGGCGCTATGTGTTAATTACCTACTGTGTGTTTGGCAAGCAAAGCCTCTCATTTAGTCTTAGAAAAGAGATTCTCAGGAATTTCTTTAGTAGTGTTTTATTTTTTTAAATAAGTACATTTAATTATCTATTAGTTTCAAAAATACTTTGTTAATGTATTTTAAAAGTGGTAAATTGGGGGCAGCAGGTAGCATGGTGACTGGGTGCTGGACTCCCACATGGCCAACCATGGTTCAAGTCCTGGACCTGGCAGCTTGCTTTCTTACTTTCTCTTTCTCTCTCTATCTCTTTCTGGTAACTGTAGCAAATTAGAAAATAATAATAATAAATAAAATAAAAAATAATTTTTGAAAGTGGTAAATTTATGAAAATATCGAGAGTTGCTAATAAAACACCAAGAAAAAGAGAACCTCAGGAAAATTTTTAATTATTACTTCAATAAAACTAGTTACATTATAAATGGATTCAATCTTGTTTAATTTATATTAGGTTTCTATGTAATAAGTGTCACAGAATCACCCAAAAAGCAGGCTGATTGCAGTACTCAGATATGTCACATGTGGTTGAGAGTCATGGGGAGGAGTACAGCCCAGAGCCTTTAACCTGGATTTCTATCCTTAAGTGAAATGGGTGCAGCATTCCGTTGTAAAAAAAAAAAAAAAAAAACAACTTTTCAATTGGTGATTTTGTGTTTCTCATTTAACTTTTCTCCAGAGCACCTGCTTCTCTTCCTCGTGGTTTGTTATGGCATTGCAAGATGTTTTGCCTCTAAGCGAAATTATTACAGGTTGTCTCAAGAGCACAAGCCAAATGCTAACCGTGGGGACCAACGGGAGAGAACCTGAACTCTATAAGAAGAACCAAATGTTTGAATGACCATAAATTAAAACATTGTTGGCCCAGCAAATTTTCTTCTTTAATGTTCTTCCAAGTTTCAATTCAAATATTTCGAATTAAAGTATATTTATTTATTGATTTTATTTTCAGTTTTTGTCATAGGGCACATGCGCTTGCTGGCAAGGAGACAGACTGATTCAGAGGGAGGGAAAGTGAGAAATCAGCCCCGGAAGGATGACCACACTACAATCACTTCTTCTCTCTTCTCCTCTCAGGATGTGGGACACACTCACAAACGTGGCCAGCGTGTTTTCAAGCCTCCAGGTCTGAGACTTGAACTGCAGTCAGCTATGTAGGAATCCAGCACCTTAACCACTGCACCACCTGCTGGCCCCTATTAAAGTTATCTTATGTGAGTATTTTATTTTGAAAGTTATTATATTTGAATGTTAATAGTAAGGGAGGGAATGTAACCAAAACTCATATTCTTTCTCTATGCATATTGGTACTTGAAGGTTCCTTTCAAAAGAAACCCTAGTTTTAGTACTGAATTCCTTATTTTAAGTGAACTTTTTAATTCAAAAGCTGCATTCTTTTTTAACACCAGCCATGGGAATTAAGCTGATATTTAAAACAGTTTGCAATTTAAAAAAAAACAGTTTAAGTCATTTAATCATTTCAAGTGCATTCTACATCCTTTAGACATAAGCTTGAGACATTTAAGAGAATTTTGTTTCCATTAAGTTTCACATATATTTTTTAAAGGTAATTACTTATTTAATTTAATCTATTATTATTATTATTTTATTTGCTACAGGACACGTGTGCTCACCAGAGAGAGACAGAGAGAGAGAGAGGGAGGGTAAGTGAGAAAGCAAACCACGAGGTCCAGGACTCGAACTGCAGTTAGCCATGTGGGAGTTCCATGCCTTAACCACCATGCCACCTGCTGGCCCCAAGTTTTGTATATATTTTGCTATGCCATGTAAATTTCCTTTTTCATGTAACTAAAGGAAGTTTATATTAAAATGATTAGTTCATTTACATTCATTGTAGCAATTACATGAGAATTTGAATTCTGTCATGTTTCTGTTTGTTCATTCCTATGAATGATGGCACAGTTAGGTGAGGTTTTGTTATGGTACCCAAACTCATCATTTGGTCCTCTTTAATGTTTGAGGGTTTCAATAAAATTGCTCACTCAAAGAAAAAAAAAGTGGTAAATTTAAACTCTAAGACAAAGATAATAAGATTCACATAAGCAGAGTTCAGAGGTGTTTGGTAAGTGGTTAAAGCAGGCTTGGATGGTAATAAAGCAGACATATTAAGAAGAGAAACATTGAGTAACTTTAGATCCTGCTAGAAAATGTATGTATAATGCATGTTAAAAATTTCCAGGTGACTGCTGCTAAGAATAGAAATGCAACCTAGAGCTTCTCAAACAAGTGGGAGTGAGGGTTGGACAACACTTGTAAATCTAAGAGAAGGCAGGAAAAGAGAAGGGTAAAGGAAACAAAAATGTAAGTGGACTAAGTCTATCTGCACAAAGACATAAATTGACACCATTTCAAGTGCTTTTAAGAACTGCAAACTTCTGTAATGTGATACATACCAAATAAAACAATGATTTTTATTCCAGCAAATGCCAGAACTTGAACTTTAGACAAACAAGCTGGCCCCATATCACTGCGGGAAAATTCAATCCTCTTCATGAAGATCCACACAGATAGGCCCAGCTTAGTGGCACAGTTGGTAGCAAACTGAACTGCTGGGCTGGAAGCCACACGGCTGACACTGGGTTCAGACTCCTGGCCTAAAAGCACACTAGGAGTGCCTGCCAAGATTCTGATGAGCTAGGACTGGAAGAAGAGGGTCGTAACCCGACAAGACCCTATCAAGGGTGTGTTTCTCTCATGTATGTGCACATATTCCCTGTTATGAATAGAAATAAATAAGCTGAAAGGAAAAGAGAGAGAGAGATCTGTTCAGATTCTCTATAACCTCCTTGGGCAAACGTTTTAATGTGTGATCATCTTGATCATCAAATGTTCTTTCATATTTTCAAATGAAATTTCTCCTATTTTATATTACATGCCCACCTCTGCATTAGAAGAGGTATAGCCGAGTGGGGTTTTTTTTTTTTTAAAGAATTATTCATTTAATTTAATTTACTTATGATCATCATTATTATTATTACTTAACAGGGCACATGTACTCCTCAAAAAAATACAGAGAGAGAGCCAGCAAGAGAGAAAGAAAGTGAAAAAGCAAGCCATCAGGTCTAGGACTTGAACTGTGGTCAACCATGTGGGAGTCCATCACTTTAACCATCGTGCCACCTGTCAGCCCCCAAATGGTATGTTTTTAATCTATTTTGAGAAACTGCCAGACTATTTTCCAAAGTGGTTACATCATTGCACATTCCCATAAGTAATATGTGAGGGTTTTAATTTTTTTACAGCCTTGCTAACACTGGTTATTATCTATAATTTTTTAAAATTTAAGCCATCCTAATTGGTCTGAAGTAGTTTCTCATTGTAATTTTCATTTGTATTTCCCAATAGCTAACCTTTTCATGTGCTTATTGGTCACATGTATATCTTCTTTGGAAGAATGTCAATATGGACACCTCTTTTGCCCTTTTTTGGGGGGGGGCGGGGCATAAGGCATGTGTGCTTGCTGGAAAGAGAGAGAGAGAGAGATAAGTGTGAAATTACCCCTCCTACAGCTCCAAGGGGGATGGCCATGCTGAAATCCCCTTTCATCTCTTCTCTTGGGACTTTGGGTACACATGCCTGATGTGACTTTCAAATCACCAGGTTTGGGACTTGAACCACAAAGTCAGTCATGTGAGATCCAACTTAACCCCCATGCCATCTGCTGGCCTACCTTTGGCCATTTTTAATTGCATGAATTGACTTTTTATTGGTGAGTTGCAAATCTTCTCTCTAAAGGCTAGATATGTGTCCTCTTTCAGATACAATGATTTCTTCTGTCCTGTGGGTTATCTTTACATTTTCTTGATGTTGTCTTTTTAATGTTTATAGAATGTGTTGTGCCATCTCTTTTCACATTCCTAATACTGGCAATTTCTGTACATTTTTTTTTGGAGACGGTTTTTTGTTTGTTTGCTATAGGGCACGGGCACTCGCCAGAAAGACAGACAGAAAGCAAGAAATGCCCCCCGGGGAGATAGCCATGCCACAATCCCTTCTCCTCCATTCTCTTCTCAGGATCTTGAGCACACATGCACACGCGCCCAGAGTGAGCTTAAGCTACCAGGTCCAGGACTCAAACCATGCTCGATTACATGGGAGTCCAGCAACATAGCCATTACACCATCTGCTGGTCCCTGTACACTCTCTTTTATTTTACTAAGTTTTTATTGTTTAATTTTTCTTTCTTTCTTTTTTTTTTTTTTTTTTCCTATATGGTGCGTGAACTTGCTGGAGAGACAAAGCCAGAAAGAGAAAAGTGAGAAATCACCCCCCGACCCCCCAGGAGGGATGGCCACACCACAATCCCTTCTCCTCCATTCTCCTCTTGGGATTTTGGGTGCACATGCACACATACATACACACACACACACACACACACACACACACGTCTGGTGTGAGTTAAAGTCACAGGGTCCAGGACTTGAACCTTGGAGTCAGCCATGTGGGATCCAGCACTTTAACCACTATGCCAGATATTTGCACCTGTACATTCTATCATGTATTAAAAAAAGAGAATTGAAGTAGATTGAGAGTGGATTCTGGTTTTGGTTAGACCCAATCTACCTCTTGTTTGTATTTCTTTCTCAGTTGTGGGTCTCCTGGATTTATGATCCATACCCTGGCAGGTCTCTCTCACATCAGTCTGCAAACATGTAGAAGATTCAGTTCTGTCCTTTCAGAGGTTTCAGTTTAACTCTTCAGCCTCCTACCTTACACAGCTTCAAAATCTGATAAATACCTTGAGAGGAAACTGGTCAAATGTTTCATTCTGGCTTCTTCTCTCTGGTGGGAGTTTGTCTCCTAAGCATCTTTATCTTCAGACAGATTTTACTCATCTTTCCAATTCCTTTCTTGGGTATCACTTCCAGACTTCTGATGGAGAGCATAGCTGTTCTCGTTCTCCTTGTCTTTCCAAGGCTTTGAGCTCAGTGTCCCATCCCATATAAATCCAAAATCTTGCAGAAATTTGGGAGACCCATCTTAGATTTAATGCAATCCCTGCCCCCATCTAGTAGGACTTACGTTCTCAAGACTGAAGATTTTACTCTGCTTTTCTGGACCAACCCTTAGCATCCAGCAAATATCCAGTGGGCATGTTTCAGACTTGAGACTCAATCTGCTATTCCTGCAGCCATTGCCTGAAGCTCCCCTGGTTTGTTTTTGTCCCATTTGAATCTCTAAGCCAGAACAGTGACCTGTGACCAGAACTGGCAAATGACCTAAGCAAGCAAACAGCTAGGGCTTGTCAGCTCGGCTATGAGGGTTCTTCCATGTCTGGGATTTTGTTTCTTCTCGTTACTGCTTCCATAACTTTCCAATGTCTTTAAACATACGGCTTGGTAATATATCTGTTGTAAGTGTAGCCTTTCTGCTAACTCCTGTCTAAAGTAAAAGTCTTAATCCTGACTTACATGACATGTACCCTGATACTTTTCTACTCTGTTTCATTAGAAATAAACTTTTGGACATGACCCTCTAAATCAATGTCAGGTCCGCTAACAGAGCATAACCTACCATTTGAGAAGGTCTGGCCTAGCAGAGCTCCGAAAAAAAAACAGGTGTCTGAAAGAGAAAGCTCATCTAAGAGATGTGACTAAATGAGTCTCTATCTTCTCGGTATTATTCAATTCTTGAACTGTAGGCTTCTTCCTGGATTTTTCCTTGTGGTCTGACAGAGTCAGCTTCTGCATCAAACTTCTCACTGAAAGGCCTTGGTAAATTGAATTTTGTTCTATCTCTTCTCTCCCGTTTCTTTTTTCAGTCAAAATTTTATTTTTTGTTATTCATCTTTGTCAGTAGTATTGTAATCATCCCATAAGTTATAAATTTCCTATTAGCTTGTCCTTAGAGCGAGGTGCAAATGGAAGAAATATTTAACAAACCAAAAAAATGGAAAGTTCTCTGTTAAAAATATACGTATTGTAAAAGAAATATGTATTGTATCCATCATGATGGGAACTTTATATAAAATGTGAAGTTAATCTGAAAAAAATTCTCTTGAGTAAAACTTAAAATGATACAATTTTTAAAAGAATTATCTGCTTAATTTTATTTATCATCATCATTATTATTAATATTGTTTTAATTTGTTACACATGCTCACCAGAGAAAGAGAGAAGGAAAATGAGAAAGCGAGCTGCCAGGTCAGGGACTCAAAATGCACTCGGCCACGGGGGAGCTCAGCACCTTAACTACCATGCAACCTACTGGTCCCAAAATGATAAAAATGTTAAAAATAAAAATCTTGATCACAAATGGAAAAAATAAATGATTGTCTCCTTCAAAGGAAAAAAAAATTCCTGTTCTCCAAAGAAACTCCCTTAGACCTTGCTCCAACCAGTACAATAATATGTCTTTTTAAAAAATGTTACTTATTTAGATTTATTTATCTTAAATTTATTTATTTACATTCATTCACTATACATCATTACAGTAGTCAAAATGAGATTTTCCATCCAGAGTACCCTGTATACTGGCTCAATCAAGGATATTACCGTTAAGTGTTATCGTCGATAAACAATTCTCATATCTTGTTTCTTATATGTTTTGCTTCTTTTGTTTTTTCTTTTTTTCCTCCCTCGAGTTCTTACCTCTCACCCTCTGCCATTTCCTACCCTCCTCCTACACTGTCTCTGGTATCGACAGTTGCTTTCCATGCCCTATTTTTTCCCCACATTTTATTGATTCACAAAAGATCTTAATTAATCTAAATACTTTAAATAGCAAGTGCAGCTGATACCTACATATCTATGAACACATGTCTGACTTTAGGTGTAAACCTCAGTGAGTAGAATGAACATACTATAAAGTAGCATCTAACTGGGGCTATATAGCTTAGCACAGTCAATAAATAGGTCTTTTTAATGCATTTTTTAATTTCAAGAAAAATGGTTTTGATTTTGTTCAAACAGTAGGTAAATGAACCTATCAACAGTTTGAGAGAAGACAAAAATCCTTAAATCTGGAAAACAAAGCATAGAAGAAAATCAGTAATATTTTAGTCAAAAGTCATGAAATTCTATTTCACCAGTTCAGTCTCATATAATTAATTGCTCTTCTGTTGAATTTCCAGTGTTACTATGGTTTGATCTTTCCATTTAAATTCTGGAGATTAACATTCAACGTTATTATTGATCTTTCCAGAATTGTCCCTACCATTAAGTTGGCCATTCTCTTGGTTGCTTTTTGTACTCTTATTTCTATGGTGTCTGACTTTAGTTTTCCTGGAATAGCACTCCCTTCAGAACTTCTTGGAGAAGCTGGTCTGGTGTTGGTAAATTCTTTCAGGTTTTGTTTATCTGAGAATGTTTTTGTCTTTCTTCCCATAGGAAGGATACTCTTGCCGGGTATAGTATTCTTGGTTGAAATTGTTTTTCACTTAACACTTTGAATATATTTTCCCATTTTTTCTTTACAATGTTTCCAATGTGAAGTCCAATGTTAGCCTGATGGGATATTCTTTGAAAGTGACTTGACATTTCTCTCTTGCCAATTTTAGTATCTTTTCTCTGTCTGTGGTTTTGGTCAATCTGGCTATGACGTGCCTTGGAGATCTTCTTGGGTTGACTCTATGTGGTGTCCTTTGTATGTCTCAGGTCTGGATATTTGAATGACTCTCTAGGTTTTGATTTCATGGAATAGATTATCAATGCCCTTACTAGTTTCTTCTGGGATACCAATGATCTGGATGTTTGGGTGTTTAATGGTATCTAGTATTACTCATGTATTATTTTCTCTCTCTCTCTCTTTTTTATTTTCTCAGTCTTTTTGGTAAAATTTTCTAGGTCAAAGGTTCTGTCTTCTACATCTGAGATTTGATCTTCCACATGATCTAATCTACTTTTAATACTTTTAAGGGAGGTTTTGGAGGTATTATAGCCTTCATCTCTAACAATTCCATTCGATTCTTTTTTATGGTGTGTATTTCCTCTTTTAGATCATGCAAGAACTTCCTGAAACTTTTTCTGTCTTTTCCCCTGCATTTCTGGAGTTCATTGTCTCTCTTCTCCTCTTGTATCTCTGTTAGCTTTGTCACTATAAATATTCTAAATTCTTTTTTTTTTTTTTTTTTTTTTTTTGGAGAGGTTTTTGCTATAGGGCACGTGCACTCACCAGAAAGGCAGAGAGAGACAGAGAGAGAAAGTGAGGAAATCACGCCCTAGGGGGAATGGCCATGCTGCAGTCCTTTCTCCTCCATTCTTCTCTCGGGATCTTGGGCATGCACGCACACGTGACTGATGTGAGTTTAAGCAACTGGATCCGGGACTTGAACTGCTGTCAACTACATGGGAGTCCAGCAACATAGCCATTACACCAATCGCTGGTCCCTGAATATTCTAAATTCTTTATTTGACATTTCCACTGTATTGTCTATGGAGGATGAAGGGTTACTCTTTTCCCTTGGGGAGAGATATTTTCTTGGCTTCTCAAATTTCTTGTGCCTCTGCAGTGGTTTCTGGTCATCTGATGGATTATATGTTTTTTCCTAATTTTTGGACTTAAATCTGAGCATTCAGAGGTGTGCAGGAGGAGGTGTTCTGCAATCTCTCTGTAGTTCTGTTTTTCTCCCTTTGTGCAACAAATTCTGTGGGAATTGAGGATTAGTCTGACCTAGATCTTGGGGTCAGGAGGATGAAGTCTGGGCAGAAAATCTTCAGTTGTCCTAGTCCCTGAAAGGGGCCACTCAGAGCGCAGATGTAGTTGATATATGATTGACTTGTCTAGATCTTGGGGTCAGGATGGTGAAGTCTCATTATAAAGTCTTTTACCTCAAATAATAAACCAACCAGTTAAGTATTTGCTCATGGATGGAAGAATTTACTTTTTTTTTTTTCTTTTATGAGAGATAGAGGAACTTTTGACAAAGTCTCACTACATTGCAATCCTTTCCGCCCCAGCTTCCTGGTTAGCTAGGACCACAGATGTGGGCCACTGAGCTGGCAGGGCAAGAATTTAACCCAGGTCTTAGCCATTGCATAGATTCGTTCTCTCATTTGTACCACCACAGCCTCATAACTTTCTAACTATCAAGAACTTAAAGAGGCAGGAGCTTTAAGCAGGTGGTGTAGAGGTTAAGGTAGCTGGATCCCACATGGCCAACTGTGTGGTTCTAGTCTTGGACCTACAGGTTTGAAAATCATGCTGGATGGATGTGCTTATGTGCATGAATGCCCAAAATCCCACCAGGAGAGAAGGAAGGCACTGTGGTGTGGCTATCCCCTGGTGGTGGTGGGGGTGGTAATTTCTTTCTTTCTCTCTCCCTCAGTCTCTCTGAGTCCACATGCCCTACAGTAAAAAGTAGATAACTAAAAATAAATAAAAAGCATGTGCAGAAGCAAAACTGACACACTGCCCTGCTGACATTAACCAAGGGTACAATGCAGTGAGAAAATGAAGCATCTTGCATCCTGAGAGAAACAAGCAAACAGAAACAGTCACTTTGTTTCCCCCAAATAAAAGAATCCTCAAGTTTTATTTATAAATTACTGACTCCATAATAAAAGCAACTTTACCACCAACTTTTGGAATGCTGGTAGATGAAGATTTGTGAGGAGCTCTGTGGCTATGACAGTCATGAGAGAAAATGGTGTCTTTCCACCATGAAAAATAACTACAAACTAGGTCATACTGGCAATTTTGTGGGTATTATTTTCTTCTTTTGTATCTTTTTATTTGATGAACAAGTCCTTTAGATTTTGGAGTTACTTCCAAATTGTCACTGAAAGTAAAATTCTTTTCTAAATACTTTGTCTTAGAGTAATTGGTAATTCTATAGATTTCATCAATATTTTGTGTTTTCATCGACAAAGGTTATTCATTGACTAGAGCCCAGTTAACCACATTGTCCACGAAGAGTCATTCAAGGGTTCATGAGTTTTTAATCCTAGGGGAGACTCATGTGGCAATAGTCTTTTTTTTTTTTTTTTTTCTTTTATTGTCAGAAGGCATGTGTGCTCACTAGGGACAGGAGAAGGGAGAAATGGGGCATGATCATACCACAGTCTCTTCTTCTCCATCTCTCCATCCTGTCAGGACTGGGGGCACACGCACATACTTGGCATGCTTTTCAAGTCACTAGGGCTGGGACTTGAACCATGGTCAGCCTGGTAGGATCTGGCCTTCTTTATCACTGGGCTGTGGGACTGGCCCAGTAGGGTCTTAATCTAGTTGATTTTATTTATTTGACTGTGTTTGTTGTGTCCTGGCCAACTCTGGGCTTCACATTGGGTCTGATTTGGAGACAGCCCCTTATTTCTCCTTTGGTGCAGCAATGTTGAGAATATACATCTTAACATCTGTGAGCTCTTTGCAAGGTAATAAATAACAGGCTATCTCATTGTCCTTTGCTCATCTTCAGAATTCTGTTTCCGTCTCTGTTATCGAGAAATATCTTACCTTTGCTTCTAGATCTTAAGAACGGGCCTAGTCAAATTGATAGATTTCACTTGCATGTTGGGAAGATCTTCATATCACTCCTTAAGTCACTGATTTATTTTTCTGTCTTCCTACCATTTATGAAACTCTTGTATGTCACTATGCGTTCAAATTAATTAAGAAAAAATATTTTTGTGTCTGCTAGCATGGAGATCAGCCCTTGGATATCTAGAGCTGCTACCATCAGCCAATGACTCATGCTTTTGTACCTTGATTATATTTGTTCCAGCTGTGGCTAATGTTATAAACTACGGTTGGCGGGTTTTATTCCAAATGTTAAATTTTTTAAATCTTTTTATTTTTTTACACTTAATCACTGTACATCCTTACAATGTACATAATGATTTCCCCCAAATTTTAATTTTTTTAAATCTTTTTACACTTAATCATTGTACATCCTTACAGTGTACACAATGATTTTCCCCAAATGTTAAATTTTAAAAAGGAAGGCATAGATTTTTATAATAGTCCATTTGTAATTATATGTCTTTTCCTCTCTGAAGTCAACTTTGTCTCTTGATCAGGAAAATGTTGGAGACCAATCAATCAGAAATGCTGTCATTTGAACACACTACTCAGGCATATTTAATTCCAACACACAACCTTACCACAAAAGACAAAATATACACAATGAATAAAATTTGAAATTGTTTTTACATAGTTTTGGAGCAGAGAGTAGACACTTTAAAGAAGGCTTTGCTTGGTTTATGTGAGCATTCTACACGTGAGCCTGAATTTGAGATGGAATGAGAATGATTGCCTCTGGCTTCCTTGCAGTGTCATGACCCCTGCAAGAAATCTGAAAAGTTCTTGGTGCATACCTTTTACTCTCTCCCCTCTCAAAAGCAAATAGAAAGTATAAGTACACAAGTGAGCCAGGTAAAGATGTGCAAAAGAACTCTGGGTGCAAAAGCAAAGTATTAATAAGCCTAAAGTTGTGCACCCAATCAACCTACATCTGACCGGACAAGTACTATGATAATGGCACAAACACAGGTAGGGAAAAGTTCTCTCTCTCTCTCCAGAGTCCATAGCTTGCCCAAAATAACATGACTCACTGGTAAGGTGAAGGGATACCTTTTCTGAGTACCTTTGCTTATCTCTGCTTCTCACATGAGAGTGATTTTTTCCCCTTCCTGCCCTGGGACACTTGGTAATATCTAGAGACACTATTGGCTATTGCAATTGTGTATGTGGGGGAAGCCATTGGGACCCAGTGAGGATAGGCCAGGGGTGCTGCTGAACGTCCTACACGCACAGGAGAACGCTCCAACCAAAATGTTCCCTGCGCGACCTGTCAATAATGAGGAGGTTGAGAAACCTTTCTCTGAAGAAAAATGATACAGTCTCTTAAATGTAGAAATCCTTTTTATTTTCTTTAGGAACTATTGAATATTTTCATACAGTTAAAATATGAGAACTAAGAAATTTTAGAAAAGAAAGAAAATGTCAAACTTCTGTTGTTTTAAATCTGCTTACTCCTAAAGAAAACGTTCCCTTAATGAGGGCTATATGAAGAAGAAAAAAATGGTTAGGTGCAAGTTAAATTAATAGCTTTGTTTTCAAGCTGATGAGATAAATGCAAACTGATAACAGGAAAATATTCAGAAAGCTTTAGAGTGGCCTGATAGTGCAGTGATTATGTTCTGCTCTTAGGGAACTGGACTGCGCACGGCCAACTGTAGTTTGAGTTCTGGTTCTGGTGGCTTGAAAAACATACCAGGTGTTGTGTGTATGTGCCCATTCTGGCCCTGAGGATGGAGAAATTAAGGAGAAAGGGTTGCCGCATGACCATGCCCCATTGGGAGTTATTCTCTTTCTCTTTAGAATTTTTAAATGAAATTTGGAGAGCTTTCAGGAAAAAAAAAAAATTAGGTGGTTGGGAAAGTCATGACCTGTTTTTCTATACAAAAATGTGCCATGACTTCCCAACAGTTCAATAAAAAGGGTCAAGTAGTCATATTCCTAATCAAGGTGAACTCTTGGGTAAATTAGAATGGTAAATGAAACAAATGAAGAGTAAAATTAGAATTTAGATTTTCTTTCTGTTAAAGCTGGTGGTTGTATATATGTTTACTGGGAACAAAAAGCAGTTAAAAGGTATTCAGTGTCAGGGCCAGTAGGTGGCATGGTGGTTAAGGCACTGGATTCCCACAGGGCCAACATGGTTGGCGTTCCGGGCCCACCAGTTTGAAAATCATGCCAGTTGTGTGTGCATGTGTACCCAACATCCCAAGAGGAGACTAGAGAAGAAGGGACTGCAGCACAGTCATCTCTGTCTCTTTCTGGCAAGTGCATGCCTTCTAGGTCAAAACCTTAAAAAAGTATTCAGTGCCCAAATACCAGAGATTTCTATATTAACCAAACACTCTTGAGAGTCTGTTAATGTTTTATGCTTTTGTCATACCCTTGAACTATTTTTATAAAACAAAGTTCCTCATCTTTAAAAAATTCCTAGTAAATATCATTACCTAATGTTTAGTTTAATATTGCTGTAATCTTTTTTGTTGTTATTATTTTTTAAGAGAGATTTTTGCTATAGGGTGCATGTGCTCGCTGGAGAGACAAAAAGAGCCAGAGAGACAGAAAGCGAGAAATCACCCCCCAGGGGAGATGGCCATGGTGCAATCCCTTCTCCTCCATTCTCCTCTCGGGATTTTGGGCACGCACGCACACGCACCCAGTGTGAGTTTCGAGTCACCAGGTCTAGGACTCAAACAGTGGTCAACTATGTGGGAGTCCAGTGATGTAATCGTTATGCCATCTGCTTGTCCTTGTTATTTTTTTATTTTAGTCACTAACTCATATCTTTCCTCGTCTGATAGCCTTTTTTTTAAAAATTACTTTTCCCAAATCCAACCTGCAAATTAATAATAAATAAAATAATAAAATCTTATTTCATTTTTAAAAAGAATTATTTAGCTTAATTAATTTTCCTTTTTTTCTTTTTTGGGGGGAGAGGTTTTGCTACAGGGCGCATGCACTCGCCAGAGAGAGACAGAAAGTGAGAAATCATCCCCCAGGGGGGATGGCCATGCCACAATCCCTTCTCCTCCATTCTCCTCTCGGGATCTTGGGCACACACGCCCAAGTGCCTGGAGTGAGTTTAAGCCACTGGGTCTGGGACTCGAACCACAGTCAACTACATGAAAGTCCAGCGACATAGCCATTACGCTGACTGCTGGTCCCCCATTAATTAATTAATTAATTTCAATTTGACTAGAGAGGGACAGAATGAGAGAGAGTAAGAAAGAGAGAGAGAGAGAATGAGAAAGCAAACTGCCAGGTCTGAGACTCAAACTGTGGTCAGCCGTGTGGGAGTCTACGCCCTTAACCACCACGCCACCTGCCTGCCCCAATCTTGTTTCCTTTAACATCAAAATTTGTCTTTGCAGTTCCCAGGCAGTTTCTGGATAGTCATAAAGATTTGTTCATTTGTCCTATAAAAGGAGAAATCTAAAAATAATCAGAGGGCCAGCCCTATAGCCTTGTGATTAAGGGAGCCAGATCCCACATGGTCAACTGTGATTCAAATCTCAGTCCCAGTGGCTTGGAACACGTACCATATGTGGGTGTGTGCATTCCCCAAATGCCAATTGAATGGAGTAATACAGGAGAAGAGACTGCAGTGTGATCATGCCCCATTGGGGGCTGCTTTTCCCCTCTCTGTCTCTGTCTCTCTCTGGTAAACACACATGTGCCTGCTGGCAATTAAAAAAATAATTAGAAAAAGTTCAGCATATTTTAAAAGTTTTATTAGTTCAGAACTACTGTAAAAGGCACTTTGATGATCAAGTCCTCAATATAAAAAGAATTTACAAATCAGTACAGAGAAGTTTAACCTAAATTAATTACATATAAGTAAATGTATGACTATAAATATAAAATAAATATATGCTTTAGTAATTGCGTAACTTTCAGGTTCAACAGATGCATATTCATAAAGATTAATATAATAACTGTTAGAAATTCTTCTTTAAGGAAATATTTTGTTTCCAGGTGATAATATCAAAATATTTTACAGGAAGATTCCTTTCTTCTTTATCTCAAACTCTTAATAGATTACACTTAAATAAACTAGAGTGAAACATTCTAGAAGTATCATGCTCTAACCAATTCTTTAGAATTCCACAAAAAGTTCAATGAAAAACTTTAATATAACTTATGAGTACTACATTGTCAAGAAAATGTAAAAATAATATTTTTTAAAAATATCTTGCAAAAGTATACAAACAATGGTTAAAATGGTTAAATATTACACGAAGTGCATTTGCCAAGTTCCTTTACTTTTCACAGTGGCTATTTGCAAAGGTTCAATAAAAATCTGTTCTCCTTCCTCCCAGGCAGTATCTGACAAATCACTTCTATAATCATGGCTATGCCACAAATCTCATTACAGTAGCTACGGTGAGCCCTTTATTAAGCAACATGGTCCAAACAACTTCACGGAGGTGAACTGGATAGTTCTTGGTTCCTGATTTTAGTATGTGATTTGTAGGAGTAATATATAAAATTAATGAGACTCTTATGGCCTTGTGAAAAAGTTAACTTCTAAGTTTTAGTACGACATGGCTATAGTTGTATTAATCAGACCTACAAAGAGGTCTTTTATCACATTTTCAGAATGAAACTTAACATTGAAGTAATGATACTGACTTGGAAAAATAATAAGCAAATTTATGGTTGAGTCCATGCTTTAGGAGTCAAATTGGAGGCAAAATGGACAGCTTCACTAGAGGCCGTGCTGTGTAAGCAACGCACATCACATTCCACAGTCAGAAAACAAAATAAAACAACTTTGCGGTAAGGGATCAACGCGGCAAGTCTTGGTTGTTGAAACCCTCTACATTCCAAAGAAAGGCTTGGCCTTTGCCCAACTCCTGGGAGGCAACCTCTTAAGTTCTTGGAATCTTCTGCCTGATAGGCGTGTTTCTGTTTATCTGGGGGCTTTTATCCATGTCAGATAGTCTAAGCTAACAATGTATTTATGGTGGGGGCCTTGGGGCACGCGGTATCACCTTGATTGCAGGAGGGGCTGAAGACTGAAGATCAGCCACCTGGGCAGTCAACCAAGACTACGTGACTGACCCTTAAGGAAAAAATCTGGACGCCAAGGCCTGGAGGAGCTCCTTAGAATGTTGTCACACATTGTTGCTGGGAGAACTAAGTGCTGTTTGCATGGAGCCCATGGGAGAGGACGACTGGAAGTTTGTGCCTGGTGTTTCCTGGACTAAGCCCTGTTGTTTTATTCTAGTTGCTAAGTTTTATTTGTATTCTTTAGAATAATATACTAAATATACTAAATTTAATATACTAAGCTGTGAGTATAACAGCTGTTCTGAGTTTCATGAGTCCCTCTAGTGAATCAATGAACCTGAAGGTAGTTTTGGGGGCTCCTTGAGATAAAACAGAAATAAAACAAATTAGCAAAAGTGGTTACCCTGTCACGTTCTCATTCCCAAGTAAATAAAACCTAGGGTCTTTTCTACACATCACTGTCTATCTAATCCCTGATTTTGGCAAGGCTGATGTTTGAAAATACATGATGATTTTGGGGATATGGTAAATGTTATAGGTAGAGATTATGAGCAGGGGCTTTCCAATATGCCAACAAAGGGGTCATCTGACACATCAATCACTGTTTCCAGGGATCGTGGTTAGACCCTCTGGTTCTCAGAAAGACCAGGTGAACTCACCAAGATGCCTGGTCAGTTTGGTAATTCCTACTGGGGCGATAAACTAACAGAGCGGATCATCCCCTTGCGGATGCGCATACAAACTCCACACTGGGCATGCGCAATTGGGTATGCCGATTCCTTACTTGAAGGAGAGGTCCGCAAGCACAGATAAAAGCCTAGGGACTGGAACAAAGGAATAAGCTTCCACGACAGACCTCCTCTCCTAAATATTGATGACAAGACTCCATTCCTAGTTGCAGTTGTTCTTCTCTGGCAGCTACTGGCCTGCATGCCTTTTGGTGTGGGGATGTATTTCTTTTCTGTTAAAAATCTTCAGTTAGTGTATTTACAGGAATGCTCTGAGACTGAGAAATCCTGCTCAAATACTAAAGGCAGGGACCAGCAGTTAGCGTAATGGCCATGTCGCTGGACTCCCACATAGTGGACCGCGGTTCGCGTCCCAGACCCGGTGGCTTAAAACTCACACCAGGTGCGTGTGCGTGGGCCCAAGATCCTGAGAGGAGAATGGAGGAGAAGGGTTGCCGCGTGACCATCCCCCCACCAGGGGGTGATTTCTCGCTTTCTGTCTCTATGTCTCTCTCTGTCTGTCTGGCGAGTGCGTGCGCCCTATGGCAAAAACCTCTCCAAAAAAATAAATAAATAAATAAATACTAAAGGCACAACAGCCTTCGTTCTGTTTGAGAACTATTCTGTTCAAGAACAAATTCAAGAGGGTCCATCTGAACACTTAGCTTAAAAATAACTCCTTTTAATTCTGGTACTGAACTTCTCAGCTTTAAAGGTATAGCTTGGTTCGTTTCAGGGGGAAATGAAGGCAATATATTTTTTTATGTCTGTAAGCATTTCAAGATTTAAGATATTAATAGTGTTATTTTTTCTGACATTTATTACATATTTTTTAATTAGCTATCTTTGAACTTTTTCTTAAAGTATTAGCTCTTCTTTTTTTTGGGTAGAGAGTATGAGTTATAAGACCACGAATGTTCCACAGAATTCTCAGCAGTGTTTTTAAATTTAAGTGGGTTTTCTGTGTACCAAAATTATTTGTTTTTAATAACACATCTATAAAGTAAAAGAACAAACAGTTATGAGGAATGAAATACTTTCTAATTGGCCAGTTGACCAGAAGATTTTGGACAACAGCCCTGTAAACAGCAATCTTGTTTTTCAGGTAAGAAATGGCTCATGTTTGGGACCAGCAGTTAGCATAATAGCTATGTCACTGGACTCCCCAGACCCAGTGGCTTAAAACACGCCGGGCGCGTGTGTGTGCGTGCCCAAGATCCTGAGAGGAGAATGGAGGAGAAGGGATTGAGGGGTGACCATCTCCCCTGGGGGGTGATTTCTTGCTTTCTGTCTCTCTCTTCATTTGTCTGGTGAGCGCACGTGCCCTATAGCAAAAATCTCCGCGCCCCCCCCCCCCAAAAAAAAAAGAGAAATGGCTCATGTTCTGTACTAGTTTGATAATAGATCTTTCCAAGAAATACCCTACAAGTCAACATACACTTAACTCTAAGGCCAACTAACTTATTAAAGAATACCTTCCAAGGTTTTTCAGACCCTATCTTAAATTTTACTCAAATTAAACAAAATCAGGTCAAAAGAACATTATTTTAGCTCTGATTATAAGGGTTGGCTCATTTTACAATCCTCTTCATACAAAGACTAAGATCTCCTTCTTTAACTGTTTGCGCAACTTTAGCCGTTAGTAGTGGTGAAGGAACTTTTACGACTGGGTAGGATTTCATTATAATGAACATCATTCTACTGCTTACTTCCTTATAGTAATTCTATGTTCTGACCATAGCCCAGAGCAAAGTGGCTTTGCTGATATGGCTACATAATGTCTGTTAAGCAGGACATTAAAAGCCATGGAGAGATGTTACGCCAGGTGGCCCACTCGTGTGGTTGGAGTCCCGGACCTTGCAGCTTGAAAACCACTCCAGTTGCGTTGTGTGTGCATGCCCCAAATTCCAAGAGCCTGAAGTAGAAGGGACTGGGGCATGGCCATCCCCTAGGGGGGTGATTTCTCATCCCCCTCATCGTCCTTTACCCCCACCCCCAAACCCAAGTACCCTATAGCAAGCAAGCAAATGAACAAAAAAAAAAAAAAAGGAAACACAGATTTCCTCTCAGTTAATAGTTACTTTATTTAATAAAGTTATTTTGGGGGTAAGGTATCTATCTACACTATTTAAAAATATTCTACCAGGTTGACTGCTCAGTAAAATGACCTGTTTTTAAAGAGTGCTGCATTGGTGGTATTATCAGGTTCTTAATTTTTAGGGCGCTGCTGACTATTGATGCTCAAATAGGATTTGTCAAT
This sequence comes from Tupaia tana, assembly GCA_026018925.1. Lineage (NCBI taxonomy): Eukaryota > Metazoa > Chordata > Mammalia > Scandentia > Tupaiidae > Tupaia > Tupaia tana. The sequence continues at coordinate 51,404,001 of JAKSZU010000002.1, read as the reverse complement.
GATGCATCTTTGCTCATTTCAGACAGATCCCATAAATCTTCCATCTTTATGAGTTCTGAAACTGTCTAAAGTACTTGCAGAACAAATTTCTTTCTTTCCTTTTAATATGTATTTATTCCATGAGAGACAGAAGAGAGAAAAAGGAAGCACCCCTAACAGACTCCCAACACTGAGATTGCACCCAGACTCAGCCTGCCTGGATCATGGCCTTGCCTGGCACATGCCTGATGTGTTCAGAAAGGTCCTGGGACGTGAACCTAAGACCTTTCCCATGTGGGTACAGTCACATTACCACTGCACAGGTACCTGGCCCACAGATTCCTTTTTTAACCATAGAAGACCCAGGCTTAATTAGATGGGTAAACAGAGGTAAAATAATGAGATAATTTGTTAAGGGATTCATGTTGAATATATTTATTTGTCCACTCTGAAAAGCAACATTTCTCTAATGTAGGTTGACTAGTATTTGAAAATTGCATTCTATAAATTGAGAAATATAACAGTATTTATTAAAGTGGGACTTTCACTTGTAAAAACATGAAAAACAGATTCATTATACGATTGCTAGAATAAGCAGTAGCTTATCACACGTCATAGTAGCAGATTTGTAAGTATTTTCACTTTAAACTAACTATTCAATTTTCTCCAATATCTTTCAAGTTAATTCTATTATTATTTTTTTTTTTAGAGGTTTTTGCTATAGGGCACGTGCACTAGCCAGAAAGACAGAGAGAGACAGAGAGACAGAAAGCGAGAAATCACCCCCCAGGGGGGATGGCCACAGCGCAATCCCTTCTCCTCCATTCTCCTCTCGGGATCTTGGGCACATGCGCCAGGTGTGAGTTTAAGCCACTGGGTCTAGGACTTGAACTGCAGTAGACTATGTGGGAGTTCAGCGACATAGCCATTATGCCAACTGATGGTCCCAATTCTATTTATTTTTAAAGAATTATTTTAGGGGGGACCAGCAGGTGGCATGGTGGTTAAGGTGCTGGACCCTCCCACATGGCTGACTATGGTTCAAGTCCCAAACCTGGAAGCTTCGTTTGTCCCTTTTCCTCTCTCTCTCTCTCTCTCTCTGTCTCTCTGGTCAAATTAAAAAAATAAATAATAATTTTTAAAAATTTATTAAAAAAATTATTTTAGGGGCTGGCAGGTGGCATGGTTGTTAAGGGCACTGGACTCCCACATGGCCAACCACAATTCAAGTCCTGGATCTGGTGGCTTGTTTTCTCACTCTTCCTCTATGTCTCACTCTGTCCTTCTCTAGTCAAATTAAAATAAATAAATAAAGTTAAATAATTCTTTATAAATATTTTATCATCATTTTAAAATAAAGTTTTTTAAAACTATAATTTTATTATTATTATTTTTTAATTTGACCAGAGAGAGACAGAGAGAGGGAAAGTAAGAAGGCAAGCCCCCAGGTCCTGAGACTCGAGCCTCAGTTGGTAATGAAGTAATCCAGCAACCTTAACCACCACACCACCTGCTGGCTCCATTAATATGTTTTAATTTGCTATAGGGCACATGCAGTCGCCAGAGAGAGACAGAGAAAGAGAGAGAGAGGAAGTGAGAAAGCAAGCTGCCAGTTCCAGGACTGAAACTGCAGTTGGCCATGTGGCAGTTCAGCACCCTAACTACCATGCCACCTGCCGGCCCCATCACTGACTGTTTATTAATAGCTGACTTTTCTTCTGAACAATACTTAGAGCTACATTTCATGAAAATATATTGATTTTTTTTTTCGGTAGTTTTACCTACATGAGCATATTGGATTGGGTATAGCTACTGGATTGTCAGGAAAGTTATGATGCATTTTTGCATATAAAACCAGAAAAATATGTTATTACTTTCCTGACCACCTAATATTTCAGACATCAGTTCAGCTCTTCTGCTGTTTCTCCTTTCAAGATATAGGAACAGGGGCCAGCGGGTGGCATGGTGATTGAGGTGCTGGACTCCCACGTGGCTGACAGCAGTGTGAGTCCCGGACCTGGTGGCTTGCTTTCTCTCCCCGCCCCCCCAAGTGAGTGCATGTGCCCTAGAGCAAATTAAAAATAAAAATAAATAAATATGTTTTTTAAAAAAGGATGTAATTACTGAGAGGCTACTTGTGGTCAGGTACTGTTCTGGGTGCCTGGGCCACAGAGGTAAGCAATCAAGGAACTTGCCCTCATTTGGCTTCCAATCTACGGGGAAGGCAGACAAAAGCAGGAAAGTGTGCTCAGTACAAAGACGGGAGATACCTCAAAGTGGTAGCTAAACCAGATTGGGGAGGAGGAGTACAGTGAGCGGGTAGCGTACTTACAAGAACCAAAGTAACTTTATATTAAATCTAGCCCACCTTGCAAACACCAGTCACGGCTTTAATGAGATTCTGCAGAGCAGGCCTTGAGACTGCAACCCAAGAAGCAGGGGATCAGGTCCAGCAGACTCAGCTGCAGTTGAAAACAACCTTGATGTTAACAAGTCACCTCTGTGGGACCAGTCAAGGAGATGATGAACCATAGTGATGGGTAAAACACCACATAGTCCCTGTCCTTACGTTCCCTTCTTAAACACTTCTTGTTAGAGGGGACTTCAGAGATGGTCTTTGGACATTATTTCACTATCTTCCTAGCTCACTGGATTCCAGAATAAGGCCACCTTCCCATACACATTTGCCTCTGGGGTATTGGCTTTCAAGTGGTGAGTAACAGAACTTGGGTTTGGTACCGGTTTTATCCAGTTACATGGGAAAGCTTAAAGAGGCCTCTTAGAGAAAGGGACAATTGAGACCTGAAGAATGAGGAAAAGCCAGACAAGCAAATATAAAAGGAAAAAGTTGGAAGAATGTAGTGGGAAACCCCACTTTTCTTTTAAAAGATTTTTCTAGAGAGCTGAGTATAACATTCACAGAACTTTTTATCAGTCCTTTGACAGACAACTCACAGTACCCAACATTTCTTCTGCAACCCAACCCCAGACTCCATGTTCCCATTCCAAGTTGTGAACCAGACTATCGAAGTGGTCATTAACAAGTTTTATACTGTTAACAGAACAAAGCTGACTCAGAGCATAAAGGAATAGATCAATTTTCTTCTCTACCATTTTCTGCTAAAACCATTGTGTGTATTTATACACAGTCACACACAAGACCATGCATATATAATTACAAATAAATTTCTTCAGTGTGGAGCACTAATTCACAATTCTAATAATTGCCTATGACTTTAGTAGAATCTTGTACCAAATGGGAATTCAATGAATCTATATACCAATAAAAAGAACACTTCCAGTAAGCCCACCAGGAGGAAAAAAAAAAAAAAAACACCTAATTCTTCAGTTAAGCAATTAATATCTGGCCATGATAATAATAAAAACTCTGGCACAGATCTTATTTTAAGGCTTTAACTTTATAACTTTTTATAAATTCTGATTTTTTTCATACATGACGAAATAAAAAAAAAAGTACTGCAAGAGCTAAGTTGCATGAAAAGTAGATAGGCTATGAAGAAAAAGGCTGAGGCATTGATAAGTATTATTTAATTGCCAAAAAGTAAATTTATTTTTGGATGACTGACACTCAATATTACTTTTATTTATTTATCCTCATCTCTCTTTAATTAAGGTGCAACGGCAACAGTAAAAAGTTGTGTTTTTTTTTTTTTTTTTTTTTTTTAATCTCACAGATGCTATTATGCCTTCGAGAGGAGGTTTATCTTGTTGCATGTCTAGGAGTCAGCTTGTACTTATCTAAACTTCACATGCAATTAAATGTTCTCAGTAGGTACAGATTTAGTTACAGCTGAATAGAGTTCCAGGAAACCCCATTAGGAGCGCCATTATTTACTCTACACCAATAATGGCAGCTGGTGTGTTTCTGGGCCGTGATGGACGCTCCTTCTATTGTGCATAACCAATCGACCTTTTCTCCTTAGATTGATTTCTCACAGGAGAAATACAATTTTTACTTAAGTTTTCATTATTTTATCATGGATTACGAATACTGCTTTATGGTTAAAGCAAACCAAAAAAAAAGAAAAAAACTCAAAGCAATTTTCAAGTACACCATCCCAGTTAGTTAACTTACCATATGAAGCATCTCCCTCTCTACTCGCACATTGTTGAAAACGGCATTTCCCTACAACCCTAGCTTTAGCTACAACCTCATGAAAATGGCTGTTATTAATAACCCACCAAAACACAGTTAGCATTAAGATTTCAACTCCCATTTCCACAATACCTGCTGCTGCAAACACTGGGACTTCTGGTTTTACAGTTTCAGCAAAGTTGAGACCTGCCTTGTCTAGAAAGTTCCAAATCCGTGTTTTCAATTTCTAATGAAAGAAACAATTCTGTTTTTCACTTAAGTGGACAAAATCAATGAAATCATACCAAGTTTCTGCTAGGCAGAGCACAGCCATAGGGTTGCTACAGCAACTCTTGTACACTGACCACAGACTTCTCCCATCCAGGAAAGAAATCTTTTGCTCCACCCCCGGAGGAGTCAAAGAGTCAAAGGCCCTGGCAAGCAGGTAGTCTGTGGGCAGAGATGCGTTTTCAGTTCTATAGCGATAATGGAGCAATGAGACAACATTCTTTATTGTCTCTCCTTAATGTCACCTCGACAACCACAATGGACTGCAGACTGAGTTGCTATGTGTGACTATGTATTTCTATTTCTGTGCCATGGTAGGGTGTGTTTGTTCCTCCCTCCCATTAGAAACCTGGGCAGGAAAGAAGCTGAAGCAATTTTCCTCTGGGGACATAGAAAAAGAAACATTTTAAAAACCTCAAATATTTCCACTTGTAGTAAGAATATATTTAGGCTTACCCTCCCCCCCTTTTTAAGTCTTGTTTTTCTTTCTTTCATGAATGAGGGTCCCAATACCACGCTCTATCCCAAGTCTCAGCGAGCCCTGCCTGATTGTGGACCATGGGCACACATATGCCTGTTGTATTCAGGAAGGACTCCAGGATGTGAACTGGGACCCCTACACCCTGTGGGTGAGCCTTGCCGAGTGGCACGTCTAATTGCTTGCTGCATGGCTGACACTGGCTTTTGCTTTTAGGCTTTACCCCATTGCAAACTTGTATTCTATTCTATTTTTTTTTTTTTTTTTTTTTTGGCCATACAGGTTAAAAAACACTTAGGCTGGTCCTGTGGCCTACTGGGTGAGGGGCCTGGATCTCACAGAGTTGACCATGATTCTAGTCCCAATCTGGGGGCCTAAAAAAACATGTCGGGCACATGTCAATCCCGACAGCATGGAGAAATGGAGGAGAAGGGATTGCAGCATGACCATGCCCCATCAGGGGGTGCTTTCACCGTCTTTGGTGAGCACACAAGCTCTCTGGCCAAAAACAAACAAACAAAACCATTTATCAAAGTTTTACGTAGTGCCCATCGTCCTGCAGGGTGCTTTCACACGTTATTTCATTTATTTATCACAACTCTGAGGTAGGTGTTGGTATAATCACATTCAAGATGAAAACCTGAGGCTCCAAAAGTTATTTGAGTTGCTCAAGCTACTAAATGTCAGAAGTCAGAATTTGAACCCAAGTCTCCTAACTTTGAAGGCTAGAGTTCTTTTTTTCTATTATACTACACTAATAGCGAAAATTCTCGATTCTTAATTGAAATATCCAAGTGTTCTTAAAATGACTTTTACATTTTTTTAAAAAGCATTTACCATAGGGCACAGCACTCACTGGAGACAGAGGGAAAGTGAGAAGTCACTCCCCTTGGTGGAATGGCCACACCATAATCTGCTCTCCTTATTCTTCTCTTGGGATTTTGGGCATACATGCACACAGACCAAGTGTGATTTTCAAGCAACCAGGCCTGGGACTTGAACTGTGGACAGCCATGTGGGAGTTCAGCACATTAACCACCACACTACCTGCTGGCTCCTGACTTTAACATTTTTAATGGTGATTTGTTTTAGCAATACATTTTCTTAAATAGTGACTTGACTGAAAAACTAAATATATTCAGCCACCTTCTGCATATAAAACAAAGGCAGAGAACCTTAGGGCTTATTATGCTTTTGATTTTTTTCTCTTTTTTTTTTTTTTTTTTTTTTTTTTTAAATCTGTTTCAGGACCAGCAGTTGGCATAATAGCTATGTTGCTGGACTCCCATGTAGCTGACTACGGTTCAAGTCCCAGACCTGGTGGCTTAAAATCATGCCAGGTGTGTGTGTGTGTATGCCCAAGATCCCAAGAGGAGAATGGAAGAGAAGGGATTGCAGCGTGGCCATCCCTTTCTCACTTTCAGTCTCTCTGTCTCTCTGGTGAGCACACACACCCTATAGCAAAAACAAAAACTTTCAAAACCATTGTTTCTTCCGTGAGTGAGAGACACAGAGATAGAAAAACATTACCCCTCCAGAGAGATACTACTCCCAACAGGACCCTGATGCCACAATCAATTCCCACCTTCAGCCAGTCCTGGATCATGGCCATGCACATCTTACCTCAGGGAGGTCTCCAGATATGAACCCAGACCCTTTCCATATGGGCCAGCCTCATAGAGCATAGCCTCATAGAGCATTGTGTTTTACTGTTGTGCCACCATCTGGCCCTCTTCCTGCTAAATTTAAACAACAGAATGCATAGTCAAATAGAAAATTACAAGGTGATGAAGCTGAGTCTACATGAAATATTCTATGGAACATCTCAAGGGCAGAGGAGCTGATGAGGGAGGGGATGTGTCTGGCAAAGGGCATGTGTTATTTATTTACTTATTTTCTTGCCTTAAAAAAATTGCTATAGGCACATATGCATGCTGCAAAGAGATAAAGGAAAAGTGAGAAATCACCTCCCTGGGGAGATGGCCATGCCATGATCCCTTCTCTTTCATTCTCCTCTTGGGGTTTTGAGCACACAGGCACATGCACCCAATGTGTTTTTCAGGCCACTGGGTCTGGGACTCAAACTGTGTAGCTGGCCATGTGGGATCCAACTACTTTAACCACACCATCAACTGGCCCTAGCCACCACCTAGCCCTCCATGTGCTTTTTAAATCAGGAAAGTAACTTTGATCTCTGCCACTAATTACTTTTGAGGACAATTTCAATCATCAATTTGCCCATTTTCAGTCACCTCTCCATCTCCAGGTGTGGAAAGTTCTAATGCTGCAGTTCTCCTCCTTTTCCTAAAGGTACACAACTACCCACTTTCTCCTATGCAGTCTTTGGAAATTTCCAAGGAGAATGGCAAGACTGCTTTTTAAAAATTGCTTTTGTGTTCCAGTTTGGTAGCATAGGCAGTAGCATATTGGTCTACAGCACTGGAAGCCACATGGCTGGTTACAGGTTTGAGCCCTAACCCATCTGAAATATGCCAGGTATGTGCTTGAGATCCTGACTAGTGGGAGGGCTGAGGTGAGGGGTCATGGCACGATGAGATCTTGTTGGGGGTGCTTTTCTCTCATACAATAAAATAAATGAACTTTTTTTTTTTTTTGAGAGGTTTTTGCTATAGGGTATGTCCTCATGAGAGACACTAAGTGAGAAATCAACCCCCCCAGGGGAGGATGGCCACGCTGCAATCCCTTCTCCTCCATTCTCCTCTCGGGGTCTTGGGCACACGTGCACATGCGCCAGCATGAGTTTAAGCCATCGGGTCCGGGACTCAAACTGCAGTTGGCCATGGGAATCCAGCAAAATAGCCATTACGCCATCTGCTGACCCCAAATAAATGAACTTTTAAAAACATTGCTTTTCTTATTGCCGACCCGTGGGACAGTCGAACAGGTTCCCTGGGGGAGGGAGTGAGAGATGGGACAAACACACGCGCACACATAGGAGGTGCTGATCAAGTCTTCCGTCTTCTTCCTTCTTCTGCTTATTGAGGAAAAATGGCGAGTTATATACAGCTGGTGGGCACCAATTGGTTGCCCGAAATGCAAATGAGATAGAACAGCATGAACCAATCATTGATGTGGGTGGATCTCTCCTGTTGCCTAGAAACCCAACCACTTCCGGGGAGAACGGTTGGTCACATGATTTCTGAGAAACGGTTTGCTTAGTGAGGAAGTGAAGTCTAATGGTTTCCAAGATGGTGGATAGCTCAAGATGGCGGATAGCTCAAATGGCTTCTGTATGCAATGCCCGCCACACCTTAGGATCTTGACCTAACAATTTTCTCAGACCTATAGCTTGAAGACTTCCTCCACTCCTTATCAAGCCTGGATGGATTCAGTGAGTCTGGTAAACATGTACCTTCAACTCTACCCCTTGGGATAACTAGCTCTCAAAACTGCTACTCTACATTCGGAGCTCTTCCCTTCCATTACACTCATTTTGCCTGTCCTCTGTTTCCACGTCAGTTGATGACTCCCATGCTTCAGTTGCTCCAGAGGATGAGAGTGAGAAACCAAGGGACCAGCAGTTAGCGTAATGGCTATGTCGCTGGACTCCATGTAGTCGACCGTGGTTCGAGTCCTGGACCCGGTGGCTTAAAACTCATGCTGGATGCGTGTGCGTGCGTGCCTAACATCCCGAGAGGAGAATGGAGGAGAAAGGATTGTGGTGTGGCCATGCCCCCTAGGGGGTGATTTCTCGCTTTCTGCATCTCTGTGTCTCTCTGTCTGTCTGGTGAACGCACGCGTCCTATAGCAAAAACCCCTTCAAAAAAAAAAAAGAGAAAGAAACCAAGAATTGAGCGTTGTACTAGGGCCAGAGAGTGGTGTGAGGGTAAAACACGATGCACTGTCAGGCAATTCCACATGAGAAGGTTTCCACTCTAAGTCTGGAGACCTCCCTGAGTTTACTGGGGATACGCTCGTTCATGATCCAAGGATGGTTGAGGCTGGGGTAGATTACGGCATTAAGACTTGTTGGAAGACTATTTCTCTGTCTCTATTGCTCATAAAGAAATAAATAAACTTAAAGGAAAAAAAGAGTCGTACTAGTTTTCATAGGCTTCTGGTAAGATAGGTGAAAAAGTGTCAGTTTATTATAAAGCATGCATACACAAATAAATCCATTATGATACCACTGCTTTTAAAGTATATAAAAATAAAAATACCATATTTCACCGAATTTTTGCTCGATGAGGTAATTAAATGTCCAAATTCTTCTGATACTTTCTTATAAAAAATATATTTTTTGTGGTCTCAGAAATTCACATCATCAATTTACACTGATGAACATTATATATAATGCAAAGACTAAAAATCAGCCAAAGTTATAAGGGAATAAAAGAAAATAGATCACCGGTGTTTAAAAAATTAGATTTGTAAGAGAGTGGGAATAGCAGAGGAAAGCTTCTGTAGTTGGTATGGTCTTCTAAAAATTAAGTAATTACAGGTTCCTACTTGTCACTGTCACATCGAACTTGAGTTAAAGACTTCTTTGCAAAACTGCAGAACTATTAAGCTTTTCCTTTTCTAAAAAAGAAAAAAAATTCACAGCTTTAATTTAAGATAGGGAGAAAGCACCGGAAAAGTTAAAAAGACCTTTCTGTACTCTGTTCATGTAATACTGGTTCTTAAAGTTACAAGACTACTAAGTGAAAAGTGGAATGGTATTGGATCTGAGATTTAACTCAATTTTGAATACTGCCAATCCAGTATAATCTCTTATATTTAGTTTAAGATGTCTACAAAGTGAACAAAGTTTCTAAAACATGATGCAGTTAGGCTCTTTGGTCAATAAGAAAAACAAAAAAAGCTATCAGTTATTATCTGGTATTCTTACTAGGCCATTGGTATTAATTTAAAAATACTACATTATATCTTATAGAGGCTAGAAACATAATTCAGTTTCACAGCAATATATTAAATTAAAGCCACTTTGGACAGCTCAGGATCTCATTGACAACGTTCATTTAAGGTGACAGCTTTGCTATTGTGTTACTGTTCCCACATGATATCATCTCTTCTCAATTTCACTTGAAGATTATGAACTCGTATTGGATGAAAGTTGCTGTTTTTCTGCAAAGGGTTAGTTTCATTCAAGCATTTTCTGGGGATATGTTTTATGTTCTTTGATCCTTTAGGGTTGTTATCTTCTCGCTTTATACCTGACGTTTCACTCATCTTTGAATTTTGAACTTTTTGCTGCAGTTTACGAACCTGGAAAGAAAAAAAATCTAATATATTAGTCATAAACATATTAAAAATATGTCATAAAATAGATGGCTTAGATTGATGGTTTAATGATTACATTAAATCAAAATGTCCAATTTAGCTAGTTTTTATTTATTGAACACCTATGACATACCTAACATTTCGCTGGTCAGGTAGCAATATAATGAATATAAAAGTCCTTGCTTTCAAGGATCTTATTGCTTTTACTAGTGAAATATATATGTGTATGACAACTAGAGAATACTTTAAGCTGAGGTAACTTTTTGTAGGACTAAAAGTATGTATCTGAGAAGGCCATGGTAGGATAAGACCAATGTGGGCTGAAGAAGTTGAGGCAAAAGTTCAATGAGTGCTCTGAGCCTGGTAAAAACTAGAGCACCAAGAGAGAGGACCTTTCAGGTGATGATAACAGCAAAGCAAAGAAATGGTGCTAGAAATGAGCATCAAGTTCATAGAGTCCAATATATATGAACACAGAGATATATACATGCATGCATATGCATATAATCTTAAAAGTACTTCTGAATTTAAAGCACTACTGAATGTGAGTTAAAAAAAATAAAGGTACTGGACTCTCACACATGGCTGACCACAGTTTGAGTTCTGGACTCAATGGCTTGAATATTACACCAGGCATGTGTGCATGTATGCCCCAAATCCCAAGAGGAGACTGGAAGAGAAGGGATTGTGGTGTGGCCATCTCCCCTGCGGGGTGATTCTTCACTTTCCCTCTCTCTCTGTCTCTCTCCAGCGAGCACACGTACCCCATGGCAAAAACCTTGGAAAAAAATGAAGATTAAAAAAAAAATAATAAAGTAAAAGGAGTAACTTTATCTTCTTGAGGAGTATCTGTTAGTAGTGGGGTGGCCAGAATGAAAACAATACCTGTCAACTAGCTAGAACCTACTTCTTTAAAGTCCAACCATGACTTGTCTTTTTCACTTGTGCACATGTATCATTTGTAGAGCAGATTTACATACTGGGTAAGTACCTGGTCCTCTGTGGCCTAAGAGGTGTTTTTTGTTACAGATACTAAATTTATTATGATAAAATGCTTGAAATTTTACACTGCTATGGCTATGATGGAATGTATATTAATCACATGTTCCAAAATACAATATGTACAGACTAAGTTTTAAAATTATGACTATTCTTTTATTCCTTTCAAATTTCTCCTATGCAATTCCAAGAAAGTATACAGAGATGCAACACTCAATCTAGACTTTCTGTGAAAATCTTGTACTGAAGCCTTCTTACACTGTCTTGATGCTTCCTCAGTTTGGAAATTTGTTCTGCTTTGATTTCCATTTTCTTAACTAAATGCTCTAGTTCACATTCTATGTCATCACAGACTGAATGGCTTTCTGTTTCTTTCATTTGCTTGAGTAGTTCCTGGTGCTCCCTATGAAAGAAAAGCAAACATCAAGCACTATTACAGTTTATGGTATGTCTTTTCCATAATTAAACTATTTTCTGTTCAATCCTAATTTTTAGTCACAGTTAAATATTAATCTTCAAAAACATTACTTCTTTAGGGTTGCCTAGTTAAATCTATAGTAAATAAAACTAGGCTTTTTTTGTTATATGAGATTAAATATTTAGAAATATCTTAGAGTGTTAAACACTTTAAAAAATCCCAAGTTCTTGATGTTAATAGCTAAATGCAGTAAAATGTTCCAACGTCCATAGCTAAAGGCATAAAATGGCTCTCTTCAGTTCCAGCTCCAGAATTATTGAAGTGAACCTTTGGAAGAGTTCCAGCTGCAGAAGTATTGCCTGAGAACTCCTTGGACTTAGAGTTAGTCCATGCAATAAAATACTATAGCCAGTTTAATATTCTAAGGAAGTCTTGGTTCAATCAGTTGACCAGACAAATTTCATAGCTCTGGAATTTCTGTTGGATATATAATTAATATGAGGCAGAATATAACGTTATCTCTTATAGAATATTATTATGGATGCTTAAAAATTTATAATGCACACTGCCAGCCAGAATCTAAAACAAAGAGTTACATTCCTACTTGTCTAATGACATGATTCATTTAACTAAAAGGTTTCAGGAGCAACCCCACAGCACAGTGACTAAGCACTTGCATTGGGAACCAGATCTCACATGGCCAATTATGGTTCCAAATCCTGGCCCTGGGAGCTTAAAAAACACATCATGTAAGTGTGTGCGTGCATGCCCTAAATCCTGACAGGAGGGAGAAACAGAGATAAAAGGACCACAGCATGACAGGAGACGGCGTGCTTTCTCTCTTTCTCTATCTCTCTCTTTGGTGAGTGTATATTTCCTCTGGCAATTAAGAAAAACAAAAGGTTTAAACAAAACAAAAGGAAAACCTTTCTTATAAAAGCCTCTGTGTGTTGACTCCATGGCACAGTGGTGATGCGCTACTAAAGAGAAGCCAGATCCCTTATGGTGAACCTGATTCACGTCTCCGTCCTGATCAGTCTGAAATGTGCCAGGCACATGATGAGTGCCCAAGAGGCTGGAGAATGGGAGGAAGAGGATCGTTGCCTGACCAGACCTCTGGAGGGTGTTCATCTCTTTCTCTCTCCATTGTGTGCACACACATCCTACCATGAATAAAGGAACCAAAAGCTTTTGTAAGTTATAATCTAAGGTCTCCAGCCTCTTTATGATGAAATGGTAGTAATATTTGTCTACCATGACAGTATTATTTATATATGGGTCTTGAGACTGGAAAAACAGTTTACTACACAAGTACCAATAAATGCACTGAAAAACCAATGACAGGCCCAGCCACTATGGCACTCATTGCTAAAACGCTGTACCCATACACTGGGACCACATGGAAGGCCCAGGGCCAATTCCTGATCCAACCTCAAGGCTGGCTGCAGTGCTGTGCACCTCCAATTTCAGTGATGAGGGAGGCTCAGTCAGGAGGCTCACAGGCTTGAGGCTAGCTTGGATAATATAGCAAGACTCTGAAAAATAAGGGCTAGATGTGGTAGTGTGTAACTATAGTCCCAGGAGTCGGAGGCAGGAGGACCATAACATGGCAAAACCATTTTTTTAAAAATCAGTCACGAAAAAAAAAAAAAAAATCAGTCACGATAAATCTGCAGATCAAAATAAAATAAGTCCAAATGGCTAAGAAAGGCCCTCAAGAATTTAGAAGTGGCACTGTTCTTAAGACTGAGAAGAAAAAATAACATATAAATATGTTGCTACTTCTGATAAAGAATAAAAATACTTACATACTCATTTGGTCCATCTCATCTTGCATTGCGATCAGAAGTTCAGACAAATTGTCACAGATGCTGGTGGACAGTTCAGGTGCAGGAGACACAACTTTACACTGGGAACTTGTCTGCGTAGGCTTGTAGAGACATCTTGGCTCAGCTGCTTCAGGTTTCTGAAGGACGCGTGGGCTACACTGTTCCATCATCTGCAGGTTTTGCATACTTGCATTCACAGAATAGCCTACACTGGCAGACTTAGTGGAAAAAGAAATAGCTGAGAATAATTGCAAATGACGGATGATGTTTATTTTTAACATACTTATTTATTTTTAAAATTTTTGCCATACGGTGCATGCACTCAGTGGAGAGAGATAGAGAGATATAGTGAGAGGGAAAGTGAGAAATCACTCTGAAGGGATGGCCACACACAATCCCTTCTCATCTATTCTTCACCTGGGATTTTGGATATGCACACACAAGAGCCTGGCATAATTTTTAAATCACAAGGTCCAAGACTCAAACCATGGTCGGCCATGTGGGAGTCCAGTGCTGTAACTACTATGCTACCTGCTGGCCCCAATAGTTAAACAGCATTTACAATGAAACAGGTATATATTTTTAACATCTTCATTTTTCATTCTCACCTTTTCAGCCACAAAAGGCAGTGCTCCAAACTTTGAATAAATTTTCTGAGATGGTCCTCTCTTTAAACATTTAGTTTTCTAAAGAGTAGCCATGGAAAAAGTAAAGAAAAATTACTTGAAATGACATTTATGAAACAAAGAACTCTCCAAATTTGACAGTAAAAAAAATATTCCATTTTAAAGCAGGCAAAACACAGGCATTTCACTGAAGACACACAGACAGCAAATAAACATATAAAAAATTTCAACATCATCAGCTATTAGGGAAATGCAATATAAAATTACAATGAAATACCACTGCATACCTATCAGAATGGCTAAAAAATAAAAAACCAAAACAACAACAACAAAAAAAAACTACACCAAATGCTGGCAAAAATATACAGAAACTAGACCATTCAAATTTGTTGGAACACAAAATGGTATGGCCACTTTAGAAGACAGCTTTGACAGTTTCTTATAAAATTAAACATATATTTATCACTTGACCCCACAATTGTATTCTTGGGCATTTATCTCTGGGAAATAAAAACTATCATAGAAACTATCTTCATATAAAAACCTGTACACAAATATTCATAGCAGCTTTATCTGTAATAGCCAAAAGCTGGAAAAATCTCAAATATCTTAAAACAGGTGAATAACTGTGGTACAGTGATTACATGGAACACTATGTAGAAGGAAAAAGAGCGTGTAGGTACATGCAACAACTTGGATGGGTCTCAAGGGAAAAGCGTCAGTTCCAAAAGCTTAGTGAAAAAGCTGATCCCTAAAGGTTACACACTGTGTAATTCTACTTACATAACATTCTTGAGACAGCAAAAGTATAGAGATGATTAACAGATTAGAGGTTGTCAGGGAGGGGGAAATACAGCTATGCAAGGATTGCCTGAAGGAGCCTCGACTGGAAAAGCAGTTCTGTGTCTTTACTGTGCAGGTACGTGATTCCATACGCCCGACAGAACTATACCAAACTCTCTCACTGCTGTCAGTTGCCATCCAGGATTACAGCTCTGATCATGTTCTTCTTCTCAGAAGCCTTCGATGGTTCCTAACTGTATTTTCTTTTTTTTTTTTTAAATTAATTAATGAATTAATTTCCAATTTTGCCATAGGTGTGTGGGCTCACCAGAGAAACAGAGTGAGAAGAATACAGAGAAAGTATCCCTGTGGGGTGTGGTCATATTGCAGCTCCTTTTTCTCTAGTTTTCCTTTCTTTGGGGATTTCAGGCACACACACACAGCTGGGATATCTTTCAAGCTAAAAGGTCTAGGACTGGAACTGTGTCACTGGCCATTTGGGATCTGGCTGCCTTAGCCAGCAAGCCACAGGCTGGCCCAGTTCCCAACTATTTACAGAAAAAAGGTTCAAATTCTTAAAAAAAGCACTGAAGGTTAGCCACAATCTTACTCAAAGCTGTATTTTCAATTTTAACTCTCATTATGACACCATCTCACCATGAGGACATGAAGCCAGTCCAACCTGAAGGTAATTTTATATGATATTTCTATACTGCAGTGTTTTGACTGCAATCTGTCATATGAGGTCAGATACGATATTTTCCTCTTGTGATATCATGACAGTGCTCAAAAGGTTTCAGATTTTGAAGTATTTCTGGATTAGGGGTGTTCAACATCTATCACAAAATACATTTCTCTAATAGTTTAAAACTAGAAAAATGTTTGTCTTTATAGGAAAATTAGAATGCTTCCTGTTATTTCACAAAGACAGCTATAATGCCCACAGTATGTTCTTTTTTTTGCTTTGGTTGTTAAGCAAACTCAGAGCTAAGTTTTGTGCATGGCTGCCGTTACTTTCTTTAACCTAGGCTTTAGGGTCTCATCTGTCCTTGCACCTCAAACCATCATCACTTGACTAATTTCATGATATTACTGCACATTTTTTATTATAAATCTCTTCAAATCTTTTCTGGAAATGGGTAGTTATAAACATTAAAAGTATAAATAAATATTAGCAAATAAAGTGTTGTTTGGGAAAATGCTTTATATGCATACCTTTGAAGGTTTTTTCTTTTCCTTGGAGTGTTTTCGATTTGAAGCTGAAGACATTAAAATTTTACTGATTTCAAGTCCAGTTTGAAGCTATAACATTAAAAGTAAAAACTAATAAAATTGGCTTGTAACAAGCTTCTTCAAAAACATTATAATGAGAGATTGGGTCCTAGTTTATAAATATAAAAATACTTTGTGAGAAATAGAAGAAATCTAAAATACTGTATTGTGTGTCTGTGAAATTTACTAAGCCTTCTGGCAATGACAATCATTTTCTGTTTATAAGAGAATAAATTGAAACTGAAAACAATCAACCCTAGGAGTTCTTTCAACTGAGAAAGTATGTAAATTATCATAATTTCAAAAGACTAGAAGATCTTTTAGCATTCAAGTATATGACTATACTGACTGACTGAGATTTTCATTATTATAGCAAAAAGACACTCTCAAGAAGCACACATTGGAGTCTAGGATATAGGCTTCAGTTAATGAAAATAAAGTATAATAAAACATGTGGTTTATTGTGCTAAATAATATAATAAACATTCTATTTACCTCAGAAGCTTTGTCTTGAAAGAGCTTACGCTGATGTTCTTCTTCCTTAAGTTTTTCCTCTAAATATTTAATCTTGTCCTGCAAAAGAATAAAAACTTGGGATTGTTATGTAAAAAACTAGAACCAAATATCTTTTGTTCCTTCTCTTTCCTTTTTTCTTTCTTTTTTTTTTTTTTAAAGATTTTATGACTTATTTTTTATTTTGACCAGAGAGGGATAGTGTGTGTGTGTGTGTGTGTGTGTGTGTGTGTGTGAGAGAGAGAGAGAGAGAGAGAGAGAGAGAGAGAGAGAGAGAGAGAGAAAAGTGAGAAAGCAAGCTACCAGGTCCGGGACTCAAACTGTGGCCGGCCATGTGGGAGTCCAGCACCTTTAACCACCACGCCACCTGCTGGTCCGTCTCTCTCTCTCTCTCTCTCTCTCTCCCTCCCTCCCTCCCTCCCTCCCTCCCTCCCTCCCTTCCTTCCTTCCTTCCTTCCTTGAGATATCTTTGCTATAGGGTACATGCGCTCACCACAAAGACAGAAAGTGAGAAATCACCCTGACTCCCAGGGGAAATGACCATGTCGCAATCTCTTCTCCTCCATTCTCCTCTCAGGATCTTGGGCATGCACGCACATGCACCCAGTATGAGTTTAAGCTGCTGGGTCCAGGATGTAAACCTTGGTCAACCATATGGGAGTCCAGTGATGTAATCATTCCACCATCTCCTGGACTCCCTTTGTTGCTTTTATAAATAGAGTTGTAGGGGTTTTGATTCTCAAGAAGTTGGCAAGTTAAAGCAGAAAATATGAAAAATAAATGGCAAAAGATGCTAAATTTTTAATTCTTTACTTGCCATCACAAATATAAGGGAAACAAAGAAAAAACAAGGAATACATACACACAAAAGCTTCAACAACATCTAGTAACAAAACCATAATGATGAAAAAACCATATTAATCAAACTTTTGAGAGTATTAAAGGTCTAGAAGGCCAAACAATTAGAGTCTTGGGTCTCAATATTTCATTAAAAACAGAAAAATAACAATAGGTATCTACCATGTACACATGTCAAGGGGATAGTTATTGGGAGAAGAAGAGAGCAAAGTAACATATTAAGAATATAAGATATAGTCCTTATGGGACCAGTGGATGGCACAGTGGTTGGGGTACAGCACTCCCACATGGCGAACTGTGGTTTGAGTGCTGGACCTGGTGGTTTGGTTTCTCACTTTCCCTCTCTCTATCTCTCTCTCTCTGGTGAGTGCACATGACCTATAGCAAATTAAAAGATGATGATGATGATGGTAAATAAAATTAAATAAATAATACTTTTTTAAAAAAAGATATAGTCCTGGGGACAAGCAGGTAGCCTGGTGGTTAAGGTGCTGGACACTCCCACATGGCATCCCAGACCTGGTGGTTTGCTTTCCCACTTTCTCTCTCTCTCTCTCTCCTCTTCTGGTCAAATTAAAATAAGTGAATGAATAAATAAAATTAAATGCATAATTTTAAAAAAAAGATATGATCCTTGTTACTTAAGATCTTACTTTGGGAAATTAAAGTAATATATATGAAACAATAAAACAACAATGCAATGAATGATCTGACACAAGCCATGTATATACTACAGAATTTGATGCAAATACATATCAGACATTATATCTGTGGTGAGGCACAGAATTGGAGGATGGCATTATTTCAAAGAGAGAACTTTTTGAGTGTTGGAAAACTTAAAGATAGTTTCATAGAGAAAGGAGAACTTGAAAAATCATATCAAATGGAAAGAATCTGAGCAGAAAAATAGAGGGTAACAGGATCTATGTTAGACTTAACTTGACAGCGAATGGCAAAAAACAATCTTTTCAAGATACTTTGGGTAAATTAGCTGACAAATGAAAAGATCCTGACATCTTAAAAGTCGAAATTACAATTTTACATCAAAAGGCAAGCTCATTCATGCTGTGACAGAACACATTAACTTTTCATCTCTACAGTTAGGAATTTATATCTGGATTACTAAAAGTTGTAAATGAAGTTTATATATCTAAGATTTACCAAACATTCACATACCGCGCCAATTATGCTTAATACTAAAGACTTATTCCTGGTATTATCACTTCAAAGAAACAAGTGGAAGCTTACCTCAGCAGTTTTCTGAGTTGTTGTAAGTCTAAAACACTCCTTTTCTAAGACATCAAGCTTTTCGAGTTTTGCATGTAGCTTCATCTGATCTTGTTCTTTTTCTCTTTGAAGCTGGGCCTAGAAAGGATAAAAATAAAGCCTGAATTTGGCAGGTGATGCAAATGAATGAAGAATAATACAATATCTGAGAATTCAAAACTCAATATTAATCTGTCACAAGAAACATGTACATACACATACATACTTTAGGTGCTTACCAGCAAAAAAGAAAATCAAATATATTAAGGAATAAATGCAATGTGCAAAAAAAGATGTGCTATATTAGCACCAGTGAAATAAACTCTTCCACTCATCTTTATATAACAATTCAATTATACTAAGATAAACATCATTAGCAAAACCTGTATTAATAAACAAAGTCCTATTCACCAGGTGGCCAAATCTATGACTGACCTTCTCTCTAATACAGAAGAGCAGCTATCTGAGCAATAAGGCATAGAAAGAGAGTGAAGAAAAGGAAAATTACATATATACATATCTATGCACTGTTACATAATGGTATTTATCACCACTATTGGGAGCTATTAATAATAGAATCAAATGTGAGGGGGCAAGAAAGAACTGTTCAATTGTACTATCTGTTCAATTTCCCACAAACCTCAAATGCCTTTAAAAGAGTTTATTAACTAAAACAAAAACAAAAAACAACTGCTAATGAAGAGTCTCAGTTATCTGCGGTCTAACAATTCATTGGAATCCCAGAAGTAGAAGACAAAAAGTGAGACAGAATAGCTATTTGAAGAAGAGCTAACAATGTTCCGAATTTAGTGAAAAAGTTGACAAATTTAAGAATTTCAATTAGCCTAATCAGAATAAGTATAAAGAAACCACTTTAGGCACATTCTTATCAAACTGTTGAAAACAACTGATACGGAGAAAACCTTAAAAGCCTGAGAAATGATGATACATTATGTATAGAGGAATAAAAGTTATTAATTCTCATTACAAACTGGGAGCCAGAAGGCAACCGAAACACAATGTTTAAGGTGCTGAAAAAAAAAAAGACTTTCCCAGATTAATAAATGCTCAGAATTTCTCTTAGCATTCTTAGATTTTTCTTCAGACTTAAAAACAATTATTGGGTTGTTGGGAAAGTCACGGTACATTTTTGCATAGAAAATATGTTATGACTTTCCTAACAACCTAATATATCAGATGGAAAATAAAATCTACACAAGGAAATGAAAAGCACTGGTAATGATAAAAATGTGAATAATTTTTTGTTTTTTCATTTTCTTTAAAGACTACCTCACCACTTTAAGCAAGCACTGTAGGTTTTACAATATGTAGAAATGCACAAAAACTGTAGCACAAAAGGGGATAGTGAAAGTATATACATAAAGATCTCACATTATATGTGAAATTATTTTAATACTAGTTCATGGGAGACTGTGGTCAGTTAAAAATACACACTCTTGGCCGCCGCTGGAAGACTTGCTGCCCACACCATGTAGAAGAAAAAAGGACTGAATGCAGAAGAAAAGAGAGCCCTCATGGTGGAAATCTTTTTTGAGACAAAAGATGTATTCCAGTTAAAAGACATGGAGAAGATTGCTCTGAAAGAGAAGGGCATTACTGCCACGTCAGTAAAAGAAGTCCTTCAGAGTTTAGTTGATGATGGCATGGTTGACTGTGAGAGGATTGGGACTTCCAATTATTATTGGGCTTTTCCAAGTAAAGCTCTTCATGCCAGGAAACATAAATTGGGGGTTCTGGAATCATAGTTTTCTTTTTTTTTTTTTTTTGGAGAGGTTTTTCGCTATAGGGCGCATGCGCTCGCCAGACAGACAGAGAGAAACATAGAGACAGAAAGCGAGAATCACCCCCCAGGGGGGATGGTCACGCCGCAATCCCTTCTCCTCCATTCTCCTCTCGGGATCTTGGGCACGCACGCACATGCACCCGGCGTGAGTTGTAAGCCACCGGGTTCGAGACGCGAGACACGAACCGCGGTCGACTACGTGGGAGTCCAGCGACACAGCCATTATGCTAACTGCTGGTTCCCTGGAATCATAGTTTTCTGAAGAAAGCCAAAAACATGAAAACCTACAGAAGAGCATTGATAAAGCTAAAATTGGCCACCATGAGATGAAAGAGTGTATAATGCTAGCAAATGAGCTTTCCTCACTTCGGAACCAAGGGGAACAACTAAAGGTGGAAGTGGAAAAATACAAAGAATGTGACCCACAAGTTGTGGAAGAAATACAACAAGCAAATAAAGTAGCTAAAGAAGCTGCTAACAGATGAACTGATAACATATTTGCCATAAAATCTTGGGCCAAAAGAAAATTTGGGCTTGAAGAAAATAAAATTGATAAAAATTTTTGCATTCCGAGACTCCTGAAATATTCAGACAAGGAGCCATTTTAAAGCTGAAGTGTGTCCTGGCGTGTTCAGGGAAGCTATGCTCTCGGCTCTATCTCCTAGACTCCTGAAATATTCAGACAAGAAGCCATTTTAAAGCTGAGGTGTGTCCTGGCATGTTCGGGGAAGCTATGCTCTAGGCTCCATCTCCTAGACTCCTGAAATATTCAGACAAGACGCCATTTTAAAGCTGAGGTTTGTTCTGGCGTGTTCAGGGAAGCTGTGCTCTAGGCTCCATGTCCTAAACTCCTGAAATATTCAGACAAGGTAGGGCAACCTCTGTCTTTTCTCTGTTTCTGGCTGTTTGTCTCTCTGTCTATCTAGCACCCTCTCTTTAAATTTTAAATTTTTGTTTTTAAACTTTTCAAACACTTCTCCTCACCTTGGGCCTTTTCTTTCACTTGCTAATTCCAGAAGCCATTTTAAAGCTGAGGTGTGTCCTGGTGTGTTCAGGGAAGCTTTGCTCTAGGCTCTATCTCCTAGACTCCTGAAATATTCAGACAAGAAGCCATTTTAAAGCTGAGGTGTGTTCTGGCATGTTCAGGGAAGCTATGCTCTAGGCTCCATCTCCTAGACACCTAAAATATTCACAAGGTTAGGACGACCTCCGTCTTTTCTCTGTCTTTGGATGTCTATCTGTCCGTCTCACACTCTGCCTCTCTTTAAATTTTAAATTTTTTAAAAAATCTTTTCAACTACTTCTCCTCACCTTGGACCTTTTCTTTCACTTGCTAATTCCAGAAGCCATTTTAAAGCTGAGGTGTGTCCTGGCATATTCATTTTTCGTTTTATATGTGTAAAAAAATTTTTTTTCTCTTTTTTGGTAGTATTTTTCTAGTTTCTTTTTTTTCTTTTTGCTTATTTCTTTTTATCCTTACTTTCCCACTCTAAGCTTCACTCTCCACACACTGAATGTCTAGATAGGCCTTGGTGCATAGTAGCCAAGCATCTGAATACTTTTAGAATCATTGAAATCCTCACCACTTATTGAACCTCCTGCTTTAATGAAGAAATTTCTTTTTATAAATCTGAACTCCTAATCTTTCTGTGGATATCACATTGTGAAACACAGTGGAAAATAGATTTTGTCACAAATGACCAGAAACCACTGCAGAGGCACAAGAAACATGAGAAATCAAGAAAATATCTCTCCCCTAAGGAAAAAGAACAATCCCTCATCATCCTCAGACAGTACAGTAGATCTCATGGAAATGTCTGAAAAAGAATTCAGAATATTCATTGTGACAAAACTAAAGAAGATGCAAAACTGAGAGATAATGAACTTCAGAAGATACAGGAGAAAAGAGACACCGAGTTCCAGGAGGTGTTGAAGTTCTTCCATGACCTGAAAGAGGAAATATACACCATAAAAAAGAATCAAATGGAGCTATTGGAGATGAAGGATGCCATTCAGGAAATCAAAAGCTCCCTTGAAAGTATTAAAAGCAGATTGTCCATGCAGAAAATCGAATCTTGTATATTGAAGGCAAAACCTCTGGTCTAGGAAAAAACAAGCAAAAAAAAAAAAAAAAAAAAAAAAAAACAGGAGAAAATAACCAAAAAAAAAAAATGAGAATACTATATGAGAACTATTAGACAGTATTAAGCACCCAAACATCTGGATACTTGGTATCCCAGAAGGTGAGGAAACTAATAAGGGCACTGATAATCTATTCTATGAAATCTTGGAAGAAAACTTTCCAAATCTAGAGAGACATTCAAATATCCAGACCCAAGAAATACAAAGGATCCCTAATAAAATCAACCTAAGGAGATCTTCTCCAGGGCACATCATAGCCAGACTCGCCAAATCTACAAAGACAAGATACTAAAATTGGCAAGATAGAAACGTCAGGTTACTTATAAAGGTTATCCCATTAGGCTAACCTCAGACCTCTCATCAGAAACAATGTGAGCAAGGAAAGAATCGAACATAATTCAAAGTGTTAAGTGAAAAACAGTTTCAACCAAGAATACTATACCCAGCAAGATTATCTTTCATATGGAAAAGAAAGGATAAAAACATTCTCAGATAAACAGGACCTGAAAGAATTTGCCAGTAGCACACCCACTCTTCAAGAAGTTCTGAAAGGAGTGCTCTACCAGGAAAACTAAAGACACATACAGAAATAAGAGAACAAAAGGCAACCAAGAAAATGACCAATTTAAATGCTAGGGACAAGAAACATCAATAATAACGCTGAATGTTAACTTCCAGGATTTAAACAGAAAAATTGGACCACAGTAACACTGCATATTCAACAGAAGAGTGTTTGAACATAAAACTGAAATGACAAAATAGAATTTTATGATTTTTGAGTAAAACATTACTGATTTTTTAAAACTATGCTTTGTTTTCTCAATTTAAACATTTTACGTTCAAGTTGTTGATAGGTTCAGCAATTTGTTAAAATAATTTTCTTGTATGTTTCTTTGAATGGAAACATACATTTTTCTTCCTTCCTGACTCCTCTTGATTTGGAATTATTGGAGAATATTCTTATTTTTTGGCAGTAGGCTTATTTGCATAAGTTCAATAATGCTTGTTGCATTGAATCAGAAATTGGAAATACTCATTATTGGACAGGGCTTTGATTGAAATGTTATACCTTGTGTGCTGGGCATTTGCTTTTCAACAATTTGAGTAGCTGACATGTAAATATTTTCTCAAAATATTTAAAACTATATTGTCTCTGTTGTTATGGAGTCACAAACAAAATTATAAGAAATATTTTGAACATTATCTTTAAAATTCAGTAGTTTGAAATTTTGAAAGTTGTTTATTAACTGTCAAGAACTATGGAATATGAGCAAAATTTTTTTGACACATAAAGTAAATGTTTGTGGAAAAATGTAAAAATAAATAAATAAATGAAAAAAAAAATGGCATTCCAGAAGACTTCAACTACACAGACTAAAAGTTCTATGGCAGCAAAGAATCTATGAGCTTGTGAATATGTACATTTTTAAATATTATCCAACTAAATGTACTGAATTCTCACTTACCTGTTACTGTGTTTATAATTTTATTAATTTTAATAAAGTAAAAAATGCAAAAAAACCCCAAAACAAAACACATACTCTTGCCCCTAGAGCAACAATTTAAAAACCAGAGAACAAGCAAACAAAATCTAAAAATAATTCATCAGAGAAGTCAGAAAATATCTTGAACTGAATGATAATGAAAATTCAAACTACCAAAATGTATAGCATGCAGGTAAAGCAGTGTTTAGAGGAATATTTATAGCTCTGATTTAAAAGTATGGTGCAAGCACAGAGCATGGTGATAAACTGGTTGGATCCCGTGTGGCTGACTGTGCAGTTTGAGTCTTGGTTCCTGTAGCTTGAAAAACACAGGCACATGTGCATGCCTGTGCAAGAATCCCACAAAGGGGAAGAAACAGAAGAGAAAGGATTGAGACATGACCATTCCCCATGGTGGATGCTTTCTCACTTTCCATCTCTATTTCTCTCTGGCAGGTACACATGCCCTCTAACAAAAATCTTATAAAAATATGTATTTTAAAATAAAGTATTTGTCTCTCTTCTCTTTCTGGTGAACACATGAGCCCTCTGGTAATAAAAAGAAAAAATCCTATGTGAGTTATAAGGGAATAATAAAGCTGGATTTAATGAAGCAGAATATGAATTAAAAAAAAAAAGAAAAACAAATGTTGTTTCTCTTTACAAAAATCAATAAAATTATAGAATGATAGGTGAACTGATAATCTTTTTAAAAATTTTATTTAAGTTTTCCCTGAGTGAGAGAAATACAGAAAGAGAAAGAGAGAGATGGCACCCCCAACAAGTTCTTGAAATCATGAACCATCCTCAGCCTTCAGCCAGTCCTGGATCACAGATAAGCACATGGTCATACTCAGGAAGGTTCTAGACTTGAACAGGTAACTTTCCTGTGTAGGACTATCTTGCAGAGCATCACACTTTACCCCTGTGCTACTATCTGACCCCTAACAATTTTTTTCTTTTTAAAACAAAACCATAAATGAGTAATAACTGAAATGAAAGAGGGAACACCATTAAAAATATAAAAAGAAATAGAAAATCTGAGTAGTCAGGTATCTGTTACATAAATTGAACCCTACAAAGAAAACTCTTCCCCCAGATAGTTTCTATCAAGTGTTGAATTCTATGAAAAAAATTAAAGAAGAAATCATACTAATCAATCACAAGGTCTTTCAAAAAATACAAGAAGGAATCTTCCCAACTAATTTTATGAGGCCAGTAAAACCATGGTACCAAAATCAGGCATTATAAGAAAATTATATACCAAAATCCCTCATGGAAATAGTTGTAAAAATACTGAAATATCAACAAAATCAACCAAGCCATGCAGGAAAAGAATGATATATCAAGATCAACTGAGGTAAATACTAGGAGGCAAGTTTTATTAATATTTGAAAAGCAATCAACATAAGTTGCCATGTTAACAGAATAAAAGAAACAAAGTCATATGACCCTCTTAACAGATGCAAAAAAAGCATTTGGTAAAATCTGATATCCATTAATGATAAAATCTTTCAACAAACTAAGAATAGAAAGTAATTACCAAAATTTGATAAAGGGCTGGTATGAAATACCTGTAGTAAATATTATACTTAATAGTGAAAGACTGGTAGCTTACCCCAAAGATAAGGAACAAAGTAAAGATGTTAGTCTCCATCACTTTTAAAGGATATTAGTCCTTGCCACTTCTAGTTAATATTGTAAGACTGAAAATGAAAACTGTCTTTATTCAGAGATTACATGATTGTACATATAGAAACTCCTTAAAAATATGAAAACTACTAAAACTAATAAATTTGGCAAGTCTATGACATGCATGGTCAAACAAAAATCAATTATATTTTTATATACCAGTAATAGATAAACCTAAAATGAAATTTTAAAATGTCCTAGCCTGTTCACACTAGCATAAAATATATATATGTATATATGTTTAAATTTAGCAAAAGATGTACTAAACCTCTCTTTAAAAACTACAAAGTAGACAGGCCCTGTAGCACAGTGGTTAAGCACTGTGAGTTGGAAGCCGGATCTGACATGGCCAATTACTATTCAAGTAACAGCCCCAGCATTTTATTTACACTTACAAAGCTCTCAGACACAAGAGTAAGGTTTTTACTCTTGGTTGATCTTAGACTTTAACATCCAGCCCCAAAAGGATGTCTGTCAAAGGCAATTTTTAGCTTCTCAACTCTCTCTGCTGGAATCATAAATGCCCTCAGAAGGAGCCCAAATTCTCTGGATTGAAGTCTGTATACAGATTTTGAATGGTGATTCTTCCTTACCTTGTCAGTTATCAAATGCTTTTGTGTATTTTTCTTCCCTTTGTTTTTCTTTCTTTCTTTTTAAAATATTCTTTCTAGCTTTTCTTATTTTTCTGCAGGAAGGGTCAGTCCAGATGACCCAGCCTGCCATTACCCTAAGTATAGAATCTACTATATACAGCTTTATAACCTACCTTAAGATTTTCTTTTTTGGGACCAGCAAATGGCATAGTGGTACATCGCTGGACTCCCACATGGCTGACTATGGTTCGAGTCCCAGACCTGGCAGCTTGAAACTCAGGCCAGGCATGTGTGCATGTGAGCCCAAAATCCAGTGAGAATGGAGGAGAAGGGATTGCAGAATGGCCATCCACCCAAAGGGTGGATTTCTCAATTTTCGTCTTTCTGATGAGCACATGTGCCCTACAGCAAAAATCTCTTTCTTAAAAAAGAAAAGAAAATTTTCTTTTTATTGCCAAAGGCACATACACTTTCAAGGGAGAAACAGAGACACAGCAAAGAAAGACAGGGAGAATGCACCCCCTAATGAGGGTATGGTCAAGCCACAGTCCCTTCTCAATCTGTCCACACTGTTGGGATTTTGTGTACACACCTACATGCACCTAGTATGTTTCTCAAGTTGCTAGGGCTAGGATTTGAACCATCGTTGGCCAAGTGGGATCTTGCTCCCTTAACCTCTAGGCTGCAGGGCTAGTCCTACTTAAGGTTACAATATGACAGTTTTCTCATGATATTAAATATTACTCAAAATAGATTAAGTTATATTATCAGTCTTCACAGAATCATGCTCACCTGTTGTTCTAGGATCATATTCTTTTCTCGCTCTACATTGAGAACCATTCTCTTTGTATATTCTAGTTGCTTCTCCAGAAGAGTACAACGAGACTGGGCTGAGCTTAACTGTATACTTATATCTGTAACAAAGACAAAATAATACTGAATCAGTTGATGATCCCGTAAATCAGGTATTTTATTATCCAAGAAATACATTATTTAAATTTGATCAAGAGCTGAAAGTTCAAGGCCTTTGTTACCTCTAAGTACTGTCTCTCCCAGAGTTATGAACAAATATTTTGTGAAATTAATTAATTGTATACAATTGGTTTAACTTTGCCTCCCCCCCCCCCCGCCTTTTTTTTTGAGAGGTTTTTGCTACAGAGTGCGAGCACTCACCAGAAAGACAGAGAGAGACAGAAAGTGAGATATCACCCCCCAGGGGGGCTGGCCACGCCGCAATGCCTTCTCCTCCAATTCTCCTCTTGGGATCTTGGGCATGCACATGTGCCCGGTATGAGTTTAAGCCACTGGGTCCGGGACTCAAACCACGGTCGACTACATGGGAGTCCAGTGACATAGCCATTACACCAACTGGTGGTCGCAATTTTGCCTCCCCTTAATAGATGATGCTGTCGGTGACCTCTAGGATGATTATATCCTGCTAATTCTTGAGAAATAATACCATCTAGAGAAACAGGGTGTAAAGGCTCTTACCTGCCAATACATTTGTTCTCTTTTGGGAAACTCAAGTACCTGTGTTCTACCACTCATATTTCCCTCTGCTTTTGATTATGAAAATCACAGTTAAGGAATAAGCAAGCTACCTCTTTTTATTCTTATTTTTTATAAGAGAGGTTTTTGCTATTGGGTGTGCATGCTCGCCAGAGACAGAGAGACAGAAAGCGAGAAATCACCCCCCAGGGGGAATGGCCATACCGCAGTCCCTTCTCCATCCTTCTCTCAGAATTTTGGGCAAGTACACACATGAGCTTGGCATGTTTTTCATGCCATTGAGTCCAGGACTCAAACTATGCAGCCATCTATGTGGGATCGAGCACCTTCACCACCACACCACCCGCTGGCCCCTATTTTGTTTTTCTTTAATTGCCAGAGGGCACATGTGCTTGCTAGAGAGAGACAGAGACTCAGAGAGAGAGAGAGAGAGAGAGAGAGAGAGATAGGGAGAAAGTATGCCCCAGTGGGATATGGTCATGCCATTATCCCTTCTTGTCCATTCCTCTTCTCAGGTTTTTGGGCATGCACACACACACACAGCTGGCTGTGGGGTCCAGAATTTGAGCCACGCAGTTGGCAGTGTCTTAACACTGGATCCAGCTGTCTTAACCCATGCCACAGGCTGCCCCAGAGGTAAAGTTACATCCATTTCCCATAAGTAATCAAAATATCTGTGGACATGGCTTCAAGGTTTGAATGTATATAAGAACAAAGAGGGGCCAGCAGGTAAGGTGGCATGGTGGTTGGGCACTGGACACCCATATGGCCAATTGTGATTCAAGGCCTGGATCTGGTGGCTTGAATATTCATGCAGGTACATGAGTGTATGCCCAAAATCCCAGGAGAAGAATGGCGGAGAAGAGATTGCAGCGTGGCTATCTCCCCAGGGGGTGATTTCTCATTCTCCCTCTCTCTGTCTCTTTCCAGCGAGCCCATGTGCCCTACAGCAAAAACCTAAAACAAAACACAGATATACGGGTAAATCTTAGATAGGGTTTATTATTTTCAAATGATAAATTCTAGTGGCCTCTCATGTTGAAGAACTGCATTTTTTTTTTTTTTTACCTTTTTTCTGCTTTATTAGTTCTTCATGTGCTAGATTTCTCTCATTTGTTTCATTCTCCAAGGCCTTTTTATACTCTGCAGCTTCTCTGGAAAGAATGTTCAGGTTATCTTCAGCTTGAGTCCTCTCTAACTCTAAACGATGAATCTTTTCCTGAAGAGTTTTTAAGGCTAAAATAAGAGCTGTTGAAAAAAAAATTTGATTATTAAGTGAGTTTTGAACACTTTAATCATAGCAACATCAAAAAATAATCGAGGGACCAGCAGTTAGAGTAATGGCTTTGTTGCTGGACTCCCACGTAGTCGACCGCAGTTCGCGTCCCGGATCCGGTGGCTTAAAACTCACGCCGGGTGTGTATGCGTGCGTGCCCAAGATCCCGAGAGAAGAATGGAGGAGAAGGGATTGCGGCATGGCCATCCCCTCTGGTGGGTGATTTCTCGCTTTCTGTCTCTCTGTCTCTCTCTGTCTGGCGAGCACACACGCCCTATAGCAAAAAATAAATAAATAAATAAATAAATAATCGATATATATTTGTAAGCCAGAAAAATGTATAACTAATGTATATTCCTCATAAAAATGAAAAATAACTAAAATTTTATAGCCTTTCTTTTTTTTTTTTCCCGAGAGATTTTTGCTATAGGGAGAACTCACCCATGCCACAATCCTTTCTCCTCCATTCTCCTCTTGGGATCTTGGGCATGAACACACATGTGCCTGGTGTGAGTTTAAGCCACAGGGTCTGGGACTCGAATCGCAGTCGACTACGTGGGAGTCCAGGGACATAGCCATTATGCTAACTGCTGGTCCCAGTGACCACAATTTAATACATATTTTCAAATGAAAGCCCCTAAAGATAATGTGCAATCTGGGGGACATAAAAGTTTGGGCATAGATTAAAAAAAATAGTATCCAGTGATTAACATGGTAACTTTAAAGTTAAAGATTTTTCTTGGTTCTTTTAGTCATACCACAAATATTTCTTTCTATTTGGTCTGAGATGTATAGCTAAAAATCAGGATACATGGGACTAGCAGGTTGCATGGAGGCTAAGGCAGCTGGATCCCACATAGCTGACTCTACAGGTTGAGTCTGAGATGTGGTTGTTTGAAAATCACATAAGTTGCTTGTTTATGTATGCCCCAAATCCTGACAGAATGGAGATGAAGGGATTGTGGTGTGGCCATTCCCTCCGGGGGGTGTGAGGGTGGTTTCTCACTTTCCCTCTCTCTCTCTGGGGATTGCACACACCCAACAGCAGAAACCAAAAAGAAGAATCATGATATATGAAGTAAAACATAGTTTCTTCCATTAGAAAAAAACTATAACCCAATTGTTTACCTAATGTTAGGCTTGAAATATTCTAAGCAGCACACAGATACTACTATGATTTTTATTTGGTCATCATTATTCAGATAAGTTCAGAGTTATAAAATTTTCAAATACTATACTTTCTATTCAGTTCCAAACTATAAAACTAGAGATGAGTGAAATATAAATGCTATTAGGTAACTTTCATATAGTTTATATCCAATTAGGAAGATATTTATTACAGATTATCATTTGGGTTTTACAAATGAGATAAAGAAATCATATTTATTTCTCTTTATAGGGTACTTACAACTGACTCATTAATTTGGATTATTATTTTTTGTGGCTCACACCACAAAGCTAGTCTATTTATCAATGACAACCACTATTATAGACAATAAAAGGGTGATTATCACAATCTTATAATTTGTATGGCCTATGGTATGCCTGAAACCATAAATACTTTCTTAATTAAATTTTAAGATATTCCTAAATTTATATTTAAAAGTTACAGTGCTGACATTATGTAGTTATTCTGGCTACCCAAAGAAGTTTCAAGGATAGTATTAGATATTTGCAATTTCAGAATCTAATCTTCGAATAAGGCACAATACCACTTACTTCACTTGTATTTTAATCATCTAGCTTTTCAGGGACACCAAATCCTACCTTTTATTCTTCAGATTATTTTCCTGTTTTGTTAGGATACTATTTATTTATTTATTTATTTATTTGCTATAGGGCGCGTGCGCTTGGCAGAAAAAGAGACATAGAGACAGAAAGCGAGAAATCACCCCCCAGGGGGGATGGCCACGCTGCAATCCCTTCTCCTCCATTCTCCTCTCGGGATCTTGGGCATGCATGCACACACGCCCAGTGCAAGTTTAAGCCACCGAGTCTGGGACTTGAACCATGGTCAACTACATGGGAGTCCAGCAACACAGCCATTATGCCAACTGCTAGTCCCATTGTTAGGATATTTTTATGAAAACCTATGCTATGTGTCCTGCTGGTTATATTAATCTTAATCTTATAGCTGAAGAAGCCAAAATAAAAAAATATTAAGTAACTTATCTAAGTTCATAGAAACTTGCAGCCACAGGATCAAGATTGGTTTTATTAAAATTAGTATAAAATATAATCACATTATTTTCTAATCAAAACCGACAAATGTCTGTACCATTCTTTATATCATTCCTCTAATTTTACATAAGATTTTACATTAACATTACCTTGGCTATTGGGGCTATGAAGCATTTTAGGAGAGGTGACTTCTACATCCACAGGGTATTGATTCTGAGATGATTCTTTCTGGGTAAATGATGGAACAAACATTCTTTCTGGAGGCTTAATATAGCTTCCTACTATGCTATGCATTAATTCAGAATCCATTACCTGCAGAAAATTTAAAAATTATACAGTATCATATCATACTTTCCTATTTGAGAGACTAAAATACTATACAAAAATTCATATAAAACTTTTAACAATATAATTATATATTGTGGAGTTGTATCTTTTTAAACTTAGTTATCACAATTTCAATTATAATAAGCTCAGCCATAAAAGAAGAAAAAAATGACTATTTATTATTGTGGTATCACTTTATTTATAACCATATAAGTAAAATATCTATGGAAATAAATAGTATCACTACCTATATAAATAAAACAATATATATCTATCTGCCTATCTATCTATTGAGTTTTGCTTATGATTTCTGGCTCATAACTATTTGGTCTTTTGTCCTTGGTTCCTGAAGCTCCCCAAGGCAGACCACAGAAACTAGAATTTCTCTTTCTGAAGAACTAAGACCAATCAGAACATCCTGAAAGAGCCAGTTATGGCGGTGGCAACGTAGAAATTCCTAGAAAGTGAGATGCATCCCTCTGTCTCCCCGGGTTGTTGCTATTTAAACACTGTCTGTTCCCTATGCAACAAACCTAGTAGCTAAACTGCCCTTCCTTCATAACATAAGATATCAAAGTTAGTCACAGCTGGCTCACTATGAAGTTTATGTAGGGCCCCAAGTTTTGAGGATGGTGGTACATTTTCATAGAGAGGTAGGTAGCTGAAGCTACCCCAAGAACACTGGAGCTACTCAAGACATCTGACCCAGTTTTAAGTTCTGATGGGTTTTTCCAACATTAGAAAAAAATAATTTTTTTTTTTTTAAGTTTTTGCTATATGTGTGTTCACCAGAGAGACAGAGAGAAGCAAAATAAAACTGCCTCCTCAGGGGATGGTCACACTGCAGTTCTTTCTCCATTCTCCTATTGGGATTTTGGGCAAACATGTACATGAGCCTGGCATGATTTTCAAGTCACTGGGACTGGGACTTGGACCCATGTGGGAATCCAACACCCTTAACCATCACACCACCTGCTGTCCTAAAAGAATAATATTTTGCTATTTGGCACTATACATTGAAGTCCATGGGAAGATTTTGCTTCCTCTGTTCCAAGTAAAATATTTAGCAAATCAGACTTTGTACCAATTTTGAAAATTCACTCTAATTTGAGGGGTTTTGTTTTTTAAAATCTTTTTCTACAAACTTGTCTTTGTTTGTCTGTTTTTTTGTTTGTTTGTTTAAGTTTTTGCCATAGCGTGCATGCGTGTGCTGGAGAAAGACAAAGAGAGGGATGATTTCTTCATCCCCCAGGGGGATGGCCATGCTGCAATCTCTTCTCCTCTAGGGATCTGGGGCACCTGTGTACATGTGTCCCACACGATTTGCAAGCCTCTGGGTCTGAGAACTTGATCCATAGTCAGCCATGTGAGAATCCAGTGCCTTAACCACCTTAACCACCATGCCACCTGCTGTCCCCAAATTTGAGGTTTCTAATTTATATGAAATAATGACTACTCAGAGGATTGATGATAAGTTAGAAAATGGACTGAAGTTTATTTGTTTTATTATTACTATTTTTTTAAGAGAGATTTTTGTTTAGGGCATGTGTGCTCTCCAGGGAGACAGAGAAACAGAGAGAAAGAAAGTGAGAAATCACCCCCCAGAGGGGATGGCCATGCCGCAATCCCTTCTCCTTCATTCTCCTCTTAGGATTTTGGGCACGCATGCACATGCACTCAGCATGAGTTTTAAGCCATAGAGTCTGGGACTTGAACCGCGGTCAACTATGTGGGAGTCCAGCATCATAACCATTACACCATCTGTTAGTTCCTGAAGTTTATTTAAATATGTAAACATATATTAAAGTAGGCGTAAGTAGAGTAATGACCCACTGGTAGGATGAAAATAAGGTAAAGAAAACAGTAAAAAAAATGAGAGAAGACAAGCTATGCCGTGACACAGAACTCAGCTGTTCTTGTAACAGGAGTCTCAACCTAACCCTTACAATCTGGTGCTGTGTTATAAATAAGTGCATAAGCCTATTAGAAACTTATTTATATAAAGAAATGAAGCATCCTGGGAGAAAAAACTCACCCTGAAGGAAGATAACATAAGGAGCAAAGTTTGGTGCAAAATCAAAGCCTTCCTTGGTGGGGAAGAGAAGGCGCAATTCTGAGTAGCGGATGGTGGTGGTCATTCTAATTCATCTCTGACCTAGTCCCACGGACTCGTATGTGGGTCCTGAGAAAAGAGAGGGCTGTGAGTACAAATGAAGAGCTTTACCAGTATCTCTGTGAAAGATGGAGGCATTAATTTCTCTGCTTTGTCTAAGATGTTATAATTCAACAAAGGGGAAGTATTTGAGACCACTAACACAGTTTTGGCCACTCAAGGATTCTGGCACATCAGTGGTCTTACTCAGTGAGTGAGAAAGAGAGAAACAAAAAAAGTTAAATGTTTGCTATATAGTAAATGTCCCATACATGTTAGGAATTACTAGGTTTAAGGGTTAAAGGAGAAGAATGAGTCAAAGATAAGAAGGGATATATTTGTGGACATGTATGAGGAATTTCTGGAGAAATCTCCAAGAACTCTTAAAAAAAAAAAAAAAAAAACAGGTTTTTTTGCCTTAGGGTGCATGCACTCACTGGAGATTGACAGCGAGAGGGAAAGTGAGATATCACTCCCCGGGGGGATGGCCACAGCACAGTCCCTTCTCCTCTATTCTCTTCTTGGGATGTTGCGCACATACATACATCTAGTATGATTTTTAAGCCACCATGTCCGGGACTTGAATTGTGGTTGGCTGTGTGGGAGTCCAGTGACATAATCGCTATGCCATCTGCTGGCCCCCTGTCTCCAAGGATGTCTGATATAGGACCTATCTGTAGATAACTAAAAAGACTTCAGGAATTCTTGTGGAATATTTTACAAGTGTCTGCAAGCAGAGGCAAAAGACTATAAATGTGGGCCTCATTTGTATCAAATATATTTAAGACCTAAGGAAAATCAGTTTATGCCTGAGCAAATCCAGCTTGAAAAACGCTCTGGGGGGCCAACAGGTGGCACAGTGGTTAAGGGTGCTGGATTCCCACATGGCCAACCATGGTTTGAGTCCTAGACCTGGTGACTTGCTTTTTTGCTTTCTCTCTCTCTCTCTGGTCAAACTAAAAATAATAATAATAATGAATGGAATTAAACAAATAATTCTTTCAGAAAAAAAGAAAAACACTCTGGGTCCAGCACTATGGCTTGGTGGTTAAGGCAGCTGGCTCCCACACAGCCTTTGGTTTAAGACCTGGACCTAGTAGTTTGAGGAAACATGCCAGGCACACGCACAAGTCTGTGTCTCTAAACTGCCGAGAGGATGAAGAAATGGAGAAGGGACTGAAGGGCGACCATGTTTCACTAAGGAATGCTTTATCTTCTTCCTTTCTCTCTCTCTGGAGTGTACACATTGCTTCAGGCAAAAAAAATTTTTAAAAACTAAAAGAACAAAAATGCTCTGGGCATGTGACCGTGTGCTCATAATTCTGACAGGATGGGAAAATGGAGGAAGAAAGAATTGCAGCATGACCAGGCCCCAATAAGTGTGCCCACATGCAACCTTTGGGGGGAAAAACCCAAGAACATACAGGTTTTAGAGCAACTTCTTTACTTCTCATTGAAGTAAAAGTTCTATATTTTATAAATATATGTATAATGTTTTAGGAACCCATACATATACAGTGAAATCATAACAAAGGTAAGACAGTGATTACATCAAAATTCAGAAACACCTATAATAGTCAGAACAATTTTGGAGAAGAGTAAGATAAAGAATCTTGTCCTATCAGTTATCAAGAGTTATTATGAATAAGGCAATGATACAGCCAAGACAGAAAAATGAACATAAACAATAGCTTATAAGCAGCCCAAATCACATATAGTAACTTGATATATGAAAAAAAATGGCATTTCAAATCAGCGGGAAACACAATGCAGGCTTGTGGCACAGTATCTTGCGAAGCTCTGCAGTGCCAAACCCACTTGGGAAGGTCTGCATCCCCAGGCCTTCCTACGTATGCTGGGAGTATGCCTGGGACGTGGGCGACGAAGGCTGGAAGTGGGTCGCAGTATGAAGACCCTGTTGGAAGTTCCTGTTTTTCTCTCTTTCTCTGACAAAAGGAATGAACTTTAAAAAAGAAAAAAGATCAGTAGAGAACTGACAGCCAATTCAGTAATTGGAGAGGGAAAGAAGGAGTCTCAAAAATTTAAAACAACTTCATCTCTTATTTCATGCCATACAAAGAGTTAAGCCATGTGGGTTAAAAATCTGAAGGTAAGAAGCAAAATATTTCTAAGAAAAAATATAGGAAAATGTCTTTGAGAAGATTAGGGTTTGGAAGCCTTTTAAAAACATGACACAAAAAGTCCTAACTATAAATTAGAAATCTCATTAATTTAACATTAAAAAAAAAAGACATCACCAGATACCATCCAACAGTAATACTTATAAAAAGGTAAAAGGAAAAGCCACAGCCTTGAAGATGATATCAACGTGTATATATTGTAGTTAATAAGTGACTAGTACAGAGAAGATATAAAGTCCTATAAATAAGTTTTAGAAGATAACATCTAATTAAAAAAAGACAGAGTGCTCTTTGAACTACTATGCAGTAGTAAAAAAAAAAAGAAACCTAGAATACGTATCCTTATGGGATGAGACGGTTTGAGTGCTCCCACCACACTTAGACTCTAACTTGACACCTAATGTGGTAGTGTTGGGAGGGGTGGGGTCTAATGGGAGGTGTTTGGACCATGGGAGCAGATCCCTCACAAATTTTTTAAAGCTGTATCTCAGTTCCCTCTAATTGGTTCCCATGAAGGAGGATTACAATGCAAGTCAGCTGCCCCCCGGTTTCTGTCTCTTTGCATGCACACACTTTTCTTTTAGCTCCTGTTGGCCATGTTGTGATGTAGTACCAGAAGTCAGCTAGATGGCCCCAAGCTCTTGAACTTCTCAGAGGCCACAACTGTGAGCCAAATAAACCTCTTTTCTTTATAAATCAGTAGTCTCCAATCTTCCCAGACCCAGGGAGCAGCCTCGTGGGAGACAATCCCTCCATGGACTAGGCGGGGGAGGTTGGTGTTGGTCCTAGGATGACCCAAGCACACCACAACCACCATACAAGCCATTTCCACCACTACCACACTGCAATATACACAATCTCACAGCAATATGGTTCCCGCTCCCATGAGAATTCAATACAACCAGTGATCTGACAGGAGGCAGAGCCTAGGCAGCAATGCCAGCAATGGAGAGTGGCTGCAAACACAGAGGAAGCTTCTCTGGCTGGCCCACTGACCATTCCCCACTGTGCTGCCTGGTACACCTGTACCAGTCTGCTGCCTGGCCTCCAAGAGACCAGCACCAGCCTGTAGGCCAGTGGTTGAGGACTCCTGTTATAAATCACCCAGGCTTGAGTACTCTGTTATAGCAACACAAACAAATTAAGACAGAACAAATCTTAAAACAAAATGTTAGATACAGAAATATAGGTTCAATATAATATCGAGCATGTAAACACATTGTTTAACAATATCTTGATCTGTAATGAAAGTATAAAGATAAGCATAGGGTAATAGATATCAAATTAAGAATGGTGCTTTAAGGGAAAAAGAAATGTAACACACTGTAAAGTTATATGTGATTCAATGTAATATAATCAAGATTATGATGATAATAAAAAAAAAAGAAATATTGCTTTCAGAGACTAAAAAAAAGAATGGTGCTTTAAGGAGGTAAGAATAAAAAGATAGTTATTTGGGAGGAACATACAGGTGTTTGTTATATAATTTAGTAATTCTTTTTACATGACCAAAAGACTTTCTATCCTTTTAAAAGTTTTTAAAATTTTTTATTCATGATGTAAGCATATGCATGCGCATGAGAAAAAGAGGTAGAGAGAGACGCAGTCTTGACAGGGTCCCATCACACTGCAATCCCCTCCCTCTTCCCCAGCCCTCTAGCTCCTCGGGATCCTGGGGATGTGTACCTGATGTATTTCCAAACCAAGTTGGGGATCTGAACCTTCAGTCAGCCACGTGACTTCCAGCACTGACTGTGCCATCTGGCTGGGCCAAAAACACTTTATTAAAAATATTTATGTATATAAAGTTAAACACAGATCGCTCTTGCTGCTATGCAAATCTGAGAATGACCAACTTTTATCATTAGCTATAATTGTAAGCAAGCCCTGTACATGAATTATCTCATCTAACCTCATAACGAGCCTATGAGGTACTGTCATGCCCACTTTGTAAATAAAGAAAAAGTCTATAGGTCACCCAAAGTCATACAACTTGTAAGTAGTGGAGTCAGAATTTAAACCTACGTAGTTCAGTTCAAAGCCTGGGTCCTTAATCACTCACGTTATACTACATATAGTTGGGGGTCATTTACTTTGTAAAATGGATTTGGATTAGGGTGGTGCTATGGAGATTAAGAGAATGAATAGAAACAAGATCTACACATATATGTGTATGTATGTATATACATATGTATAATATAAATTGCCACAGGAAGTGTGTACTTTCCAGAGAACAGCAGAGAGAGAAAGGGAGAAAGAGAAAACATCCCCTGCTCCATGAGGTGTGGCCAAATAACAACCCCTTCTCCCTTATTTATCCATTCTGTCAGGATTTAGGGCACTCATACACATATGCTTGTTGTGTTTTTAAATCATTAGGGTCGGATTTTGAAACATGGTTGGCCATGTGGAATCTGGTTCCCTTAATCATTAGGCTATGGGGCTGGCATGCAAGATCCATTTTGAAGATTCATTTTGAAGGAACCAGCAGGTGAAGGGAGGTTAAGGTTCTGGACTCCCACATGGCCAACTATGGTTTGAGTCCCTGATCTGGTGGTTTGCTTTCTCTTTCTCTCTCACTGTCTCTGGTGAGCACGTGTGCCCCACAGAAAATATTTTAAAATAGGGACTAGCAGATGGCATAATGGTTATGTCACTGGACTCCCATGTAGTCGATTGTGGTTCAAATCCTGGATCCAGTGGCTTAAACTCACGCCGGGCATGTGTGCATGCATACCCAAGATCCTGAGAGGAGAATGGAAGAGAAGGGATTGAGGTGTGGCTACCCCCCCCCGGGGGGGGGGGGTGATTTCTCACTTTCTGTCTCTCTCTGTCTTTCTGGTGAGTGCACGCGCCCTACAGCAAAAACCTCTTAAAATATATATATATATTTTAAAATAATAATAAATAAAATTAAATAAATAATTATTAAAAAAAGAGATACATTTTGAAGACATAAATGAATGATAAACTGGATGAGGAAGAAAAGAAAAAGGATTGAAGAATAACTCTGAAATTACTTCCTCAAATAATTTGGTAGATGATTGTGTCACTTATTAAAATAAAATGATTATAGCTAATATACATCATCTTTACCCAGATTTAGTTTATCTTTTTTTTTTGTTTCTTTTCTTTTTTCTTTTTGGAGAGGTTTTTGCTATAGGGCACGTGCGCTTGCTAGAAAGACGGAGAGAGACAGAGAGACAGAAAG
This sequence comes from Tupaia tana, assembly GCA_026018925.1. Lineage (NCBI taxonomy): Eukaryota > Metazoa > Chordata > Mammalia > Scandentia > Tupaiidae > Tupaia > Tupaia tana. The sequence continues at coordinate 51,364,840 of JAKSZU010000002.1, read as the reverse complement.
CGAGAAATCACCCCCTAGGGGGGATGGCCACGCTGCAATCCCTTCTCCTCCATTCTCCTCTCGGGATCTTGGGCACGCAAGCACACGCGCCCGGCGTGAGTTTTAAGCCACCAGGTCTGGGACGCGAACCTCGGTCGACTACGTGGGAGTCCAGCAACAGAGCCATTACGCTAACTGCTGGTCCCCAGATTTAGTTTATCTTAACTATTCAGTTTATGAGAAAATGCTCCTGATTCAATATAAAGTAAATAAAGGAGATACAGAACTATATTAATTATAATCCATTTTAGAGAAGGACAAAGATAGGCATAAATAAGACAGACTAGGAAAAAGTAATTAAAATGTTAACAAATAGACAACATATTTTCATGTTTTTATGTCTGCCTTTTTATAAATTCCATACAAAGAATAATTAAGGTAAAAAAAGTAAATTAATTATGTTACTTTTATAATGAGAAGCAAAAATCTACAAAAATCATTTTTTCTCAGTCCACAAAGGTAGCAAACAGCTGGAGATGCAGTGTATCAGTTACATATGTAGACATCTGTGAAGGGAGGACACTCACATATTTGCATTTCTAAGAGTCCTCTTATTTCGATATAAAACTCAGGAAGGGTAATTATGTTATTTTTTCTGTAAGTTCTCACAGTCTAAACTCCTATGCTCTCCAAAGAAGCACTGTATCCTCAGGGCCTAATGCACAAAATATTTGTAAATGAATTTGTTAGGTCAACAACTTTTCCCTACCTTCCTATGCTAACACTCGTTCTGGTTGAATTCAATAACTCAATAAATATTGTCCTAACTTAACAACAACAACACATATTGTGCCTTGGTATGTACAAAGTTGCATAAAGTGTTTTAATTTAATGTCATTTTACTTAAGTAAATAATAATCCTTAAGATTTTTAAATATTACTGCTAATTTTTCTTCAGAAAGTTCTAATTTTAAATAAATCAGTGACTGTGAAAGGGTTTCAACATTCTTATAATTTCGTATTTACCATAAGTATAAAAGTATACTTGTTTCTTTTGAACTTAACTCTGGTTCTAACCCTTTTTCTTTAGAACTATTGATGGCAAGCTTAGTAAATGTGGAAGGAATTTAGGAATTAGGTATATGTATATGTATATATATATATATATATATATATAGAGAGAGAGAGAGAGAGAGAGAGAGAGAGAGAGAGAGAGAGAATTTAAAAATCCAAAGAACTCAGTTGCTCCAAACCCACGTCCTAGGCTTTTACCCTTTTTCTTCTCACAGGTCAGACACACTCAAAAGTCAGAATTAACTATGTGAGTGTACTCATTAGCCAGGCCACCCAAGGAGGGATGAGCTACAGACAATGAAAAATAAACCTTATCTTTAAATATAAAAGTTTATTTCAATTAGTTTTGAAAAAAATCTTTCTAAAATGTTTAACTTTCTTTCCTTTTAGTTCAAGTATATCATAATTGAACCTTTGAGGTGACTTAAGGATATCACCAGAGTATTTGAATCATGCACGATAAATCTTAAGAGACCCACGCTGATACTTGTTGAATTATTTACCCCTTCACTGGAAAGTTCCAGACTGTTATAGATTTTGTTTTCTGTCCTTTCACTTCCTGCTCTCTCTTCCTCTGCTGACTATTTACAAGCAGTCTTCTCACTGCAGAACACTCCTCTCTAATTGGCTTCCCAAACCACAGCAAATAAGAAAAAGCAACGCAATCAAATTTCATTTGTTAGATGTTTAGAGATGAAAAATACAGCCCCTAGCAGTCTTTGAAGCATTTTACCTTAATTATACTACACAGGGCGCTGTGAGAGCCCAGGGAGGAGGACTGAGCTCAGTGTCTGGGGATTCAGAAGTGACTTCCTGGAGGAGCTAGTTCTTAAACGAAGACATGAAGGAGCGGGGAATAGGATTGGATAGCAAAAAGAAAGTGAAAGAATTGGGCCAGTAGCTCTGCATGCAGAGGGGAAACCAGATCCCACATGGCCCACCACGATTTGAGTCATGGCTTTGGTAGCTTGAAAAAATATGCCACACACACCCAGAATCCTGACAGGATAGAGGGTGGGAGGAAAAAGGATTGCAGCATGACCAGGCTCACTGGGAGGAGTTTTTACTCTCTTCCTCCCATCCTCTCTCTAGTGTTAAAAAAGAAAGGGGAAAAAAAAGAAAGAAAGGAAAAAATGAGAGAATGAGTAAAGGAGGTAGCCAAGTGGACAAGCAAAAGAATTATCATGGCAATGATAAAAATAATGACAGGTTATATTTACTGAACATTTCTTATGTGAATTAATTTATTAAATTCAAATAATACTGCTATAAGGAACAATTATTCCCATTTTACAGATGAAGAACTATGGTATAGAAAAACCATGTTTAAACCAAGGTCATAAACCTATTGAAGTGGCCAGGTCAGAACTTGGCAAAATGGCTCTAAAGTTCACACTTTTTTTTTTTTTAAACTAAACTAACTTCCTGCCTGCCTGCCTGCCTGCCTTCCTCCCTCCCTCCCTCCTTTATTCTCTCCTTTCCATGAGCAAGACAGGCAAAGAGAGGGAGAGAAAGAAAAAGTTACCCCCCCGACAGCCTCTCCATGACACAGTCCGCCCCCAGCTTCATCCAGCCGGGATCATAGGCACACATGCACCTGGCATGTTTATGGAGGTCTTTGGCCATGAACTTGGAACCCTCCCATGGGATCAGCAACACAGAGCACTGTGCTATTGCTGTGCCACCCTCCCCCCACTTTTATTTTAGATAGGGTCTTGCTGTGTCTTGATCTTCCTGCCTAGGTCTCCCAGTTGGGATCTAACTCATCTCTTTTCTTTATCCCGGAGAGGATCTTGCTATGTAACCCAAGCTAGACTCCAGCTCGCAGTCCTTCTGCCTCAGCCTCCTGGAGTCACTGGGAGCATACCTGAGACTACCCTGTGGTCCCAGCTGGAGGAGTACAACATCTTAGCAGTGTGCACCACTGCACCTAGGCCACAAAGGTCACACTTAAGCACCACACTACATCACTTATCTATGCAAAAAAGGAGAGAGAATCCAGCGTGTGAGTGAGCTATTACAAGTAATTTACTGAAGATGGAAGATCGTATATATGCCTGAGTGTTAGAGAAGAGGGGGCTAAAACCAGAACTGAGGAGCCTTGTAGTCCAGGCACAGACATCTGGATCCTATCCTGTGGGCTAGAGCCATCAACAGGGGACCATGCTCACACTGCCTTCGATAAAGATTTTTTTTTACAAAATTAGAATGGAGAAAAACTAATGGAGGCTAGAAGTCCATGTCAGAGGTTATTCTAGAACTCTGTGTTTTTAGGTAGGCTGAGTTCATGGGTATTTTGTCTTTAATAGACTTGTCAGTTGTACAGATCAGTTTGGCATCCCAGAATGGTTTAGATGGCATCTGGAAGTCATCAGTATGTACACAGGGCAGCTGAAGCTAGGAGTGTTTACTTAGACATACAGTATGCAGTATGGTCCTTCAGTCACTGAGGTAAGAACACTTTGAGGGTGCTTATTGAAAGTGCAGATTCCTGGGCCTCACCTAGGTCCATGGATATGAAATGTCTGGGGAATAAAACCCAGAAATATACAGTTTTAATTAAATCCCCAATTGATTCTTATAGAAATTAAGTTTGAGGATCACTGATGAGGACCAAGTGATAAAATGTGTAACAATGACACTGAGTTTATTAGAAGTACGTGTACAATAAAAGTAAACAAGTTCTGAAGAAGGATAGAAAGTGAGAGCTTAAGCATGTAACTAATGGATCTTTGATCAGGTCTAAGTCACATGTATTATAAGACGCATTATTTATTTAAATACCATAAGAAAAAATACACCCCAAATAGGAAGCTTCTCCCATAAAACAGAAACAACAGAAGGCTTATAAATGCAATGTTGGGCACATGAAAAATAAATTCAACACTAAAAAAGAGAACAAGGAAAGTCAAGTCTCTGCTTGAGCACCAGAAAGAGGGAATTTTAGTACATAGCTTATTAATCAAAATCAATGTTACTAGTGGGGTTGAACACAAAACAAAACAAAACATCAAAAAGAAAAACTCAAAATCTTCAGGCAAGGAATTTAAAATAGTCTTAGGTTGGCAGTAGTGCAAGTAACCAGTAGAAGCAAGTGCAAATCCTTTCTGACTTCAATTCAGGCCAATAACAATGACAAGACTGCACTTGGCAGAGCATAGGGATAGAGAGAAAGCACCCTCAGCGGGGCATGGTCACACTGCAATCCTTTTTCCTCCATTTTTCCACCCTGTCAGGACCATGGGCACATATGCACAAGTACCAGGCATGTTTTACAAGCCGCTGGGGCTGGGATCCAAATCACAGTTGGCCATGTGGGATCGGGTTCCCTAGGCACAGAGCTTAATTGCTATGCTACAAAGCTGGCCCAAAGACAAATGGCTTTTTTCCCTTTATTCAGAGGGAAAGAGACCATGTGTGCACATGCATGTGTGTGTAGAGAGAGAGAGAAAGAGGAGCTCCCTCCAAAGGATTTAGGCTGCAATCTTCTTCTTCCAGTCCTCAGAGTCACTGGATTTGGACAGCCACACACATACCTGTCATGGTTTTTAGGTAGACCCAGGTCATGGATGCTAACTGCAGCCATTTTGTGGAATTTAGCTTCTCTCTCTCTCTTTTTATAAGAGGTTTTTGCCTTAAGGGTGCATGTGCTTGCTGGAAAGAAAGAAAGAGACACAGACAGTGAGAGGTAACTGCTCTGCCAAGTGCAGTCTTGTAATTGTTATTGGTCTGAATTGAAGTCAAAAAGGATTTACACTTGCTTCTACTGGTTATTTGCACTACTGCCAACCCCTGAGGGGGTGGCCATGCCACATTCCCTTCTCCTCCATTCTTCTCCCAGGATCTTGGGCATGTACGGACATGTGCCGAGCATGAGTTTGAATCCACTGGGTCCAGGACTTGAACTGCAGTCGACCATGTAGGAGTCCAAAGACATAACTGCTATGCCATCTGCTGGCTTTTCTTGATTAGCACATTACTTCCGCTCAAGTGCTATGGAGCTGGCCCTAGAAATTTTTAAAATGATGAAATACATCTCAAAACCACTAAAATATAGTAAATGGCATGTGTACCAAGCTCTTCTGAGTGCCTGGAATCTTTAAGGTTAATGGGACTATTTTTTGGTTTTTAAGTGTACTCCATACACTATTTCACATAGAAGTCTATTTGCTTTCCTTCTATATAGTTTGCTATAGGGTGCATATACTTGCTGGAAAGAAAGAGAGGGAAAATGAGAAAGCACCCCTCAGGAAGGATGGCCACACCACAATCTCTTCATTCTCTTCTTAAGGTTTTAGGCATGTGTGCACATGCACCTGGCGTGTTTTTCAAGTCATCAGGTCTAGGTCTTGAACCATACAGCCATATGGGATCCAGCTACTTTAACTACCACACCACTGGCTAGCCCATAAGTCAATTTGTTTTTAAAATTAAAAAAATCATTAAAAAAACTATTAAAAATTATAAAAATTCCTTTCCTTCCCATTACATTTAACCACTTTTATAATTCCTCTGAATATAAAAACTTTCATCCATTTAAACACAGAAATAAACAATGAGCATGATCAGATCACACATACCTATACCCTAGAGTCCACGTCAATGCTTCCGTGTTCTCTGGGACTTTGAGAACTAGACAGCAAGGTTCACCACAGCTGTGGTAACTGTCTAGACAAAACAAAGTGAAGAGTAAACTTTGTTCCTGCAAAGGATGATGGTTTACAGTCCTAGTCTGACGCTTCGTATTCCTTCTTTCACTCATGGGCCAAAAACACTAACTTGATATTTTCATCCTATCCAGAGTACCCTGGCTCTTTTTCAGAACAATTAATCTCTTCTCAACAATGTCACAGTGAAAAAAAAATTTTAACACTTTCATAATTTTCCAGAAAAGCAGTGTATTCCTAATTCAACCAACATTTCCTGTCTTTTCCAAAGGTACTACAAACACTGTACAAATTACATACCATAGTTGCTCTGGAATATTAGAAAACTGAATAGCGAACATATCATCCGGATAAATTGCTAGAGGACTAAAATTGCCTTAGAGTGAAAATAAGCCCCAACTAACCACTGCAAGGAGTTCTCTAAATTCAAACCTACAGGAACACGTTATATGAACAACCACTGCCATCTTCTCCCTGTGTACCGTGGGCAAAGGTCCTCACAGTCCTTCTCATAGTACAATCCTATCCAGTACAATTGATAGATGAATCTCATCGGGGGCCAGCAAGTGGCACAGAGGTTAAGGCACTGGATCCCACATGGTTCATGTCTGGAACCTGGTGGCTTCAAAATCATGCAGGATGCATGTTTGTCCATTCCCAAAATCCCAAAAGGAAACTGAAGAAGAGACTGTGGCATGGCCATCCCCTTACTCTCCACCCACCACCCTGGGCACGATTTCTCACTTTCTCTCTCTCTCTCCCTCTGGTGAGTACACTCACCCCGTAGCGAAAAGAGAGAGAGAGAGAGAGAGAGAGAGAGAGGAAGGAAGGAAGAAGGAAGAAGGGATTGTGATGTTACCATGTCTCATGCGGAATGCATTCACTCTGTCTCTCTATGGCAAGCAAGCACCCTCTGGCAAAACTTAAAACACATGCACGCACACACACACACACACACATCAGTTCATTTTTCCATAAAGCTTTCTCTTTCCTTACGTCCCGTGACTTGGCTAACTCTTTTTATTCTGGATATAGCTATGTGCTTATATTAATATATAGAAGTAATCTGTTCATGCCTTCCCCGTTAAATTGTAAGCCTTGAAGACAAGGATCAAGTTTCATTACCTTATAACCTTAGTACCTAATCCAATACTTAATAAATGCTTATTAAACTGAAACGAATTAAAAGTTATTCAGAGCACTAAGATAAATCCTAATGAAAAGCAATCTTCACATAAGGACAATATTTAAGCCATTCAGACCAGAGAGCAATGTCTGAATTAACCTGTGAAAAGGCAATACAAACACCTAGGTTTGTTAGAACATCACTTTCCTAGGAACTCCAAATTCGTAATAACAATTCTTATTCCTATAAGCAAGTTACAGAATCTTAAATACTGACTTTTGACCCATATGTCTGAAATGACCAACTGTTTTGAAGGGCTTAAGTAATCCATTGATGGGCAGAGATGTTGACAAGCTGACCTGTAAAGAGACACCTGATTCAGCCCTTACTTTTTTTAAAACAGATTTGTTGGCACAGCTGTTAAGGTCTTAACATGAAGAATAGCATATGCTGTTGAAGAGCCCCGAGGGCAAAAGGACAAAACCTGTTTTCCTGCCTATTTGAAGTGGAAGCTCAGTTAAATTGATCAAAATATCTTTCACCTAAAATACACCTACGAAAACATGTATTATGCTCCTCTTAAATGTTTCGGTTCTTCATCAGTTTCCAATATACTTACTTTTCTTAGCTGACCCTGCCAAATGCTTAAAGTGCCAAGGGCCTTCCAATGCAACCCTAGCAAGCCAAAATAGAAACGGCATGGAAGACCCCACGATGGATAAACATGAGATCACTGCTGCGTTCACAACTTCCCTAGCAGGCACATAGAGGTTACTGTGACTGTCTGCATTACTCACTTCATTTAATATTGAAATAACTTCTCAGTAAAACCAATGTTAAAAATCTGCAAAACTGTTCAGTATTCATTCCATTTCAATCTCAGTAACGTGTGCTAAGTGTCTAACATTGTCAAGCTTTGTGCCAGGAATTGGAAGTAAAAAGAGGAAGATGTCGCAGTCTCAGAGAGAAACAAATGCAATGCCTTTGAAGTGCTCTAAACTAGTACAAATTTGGTATCTCACACAAAAAATGGGGTTAAATCTCTAATGCTGCTTTTATCATGGAAATTGGCCAACTTTACCAGTCTAGCCTGAATTAGAGGTAAGAAAGCCCCATTCCGCTTTCTTTATATAACCACCTTTCATCCTTCAATTAAACACTTCCTATCAGTTGCAAATTACAGTCCATCTAAAGATAGAAGAATGAATGAGCCAGCCAGGTGGCATGGTGGTTATGGTGTTGGATGGTGTGGTTGAAGTCCTAGACCCTGCAGCATGGAAAACATGCTAGCATAGTAAGTGTGTGCCCAAAATCTCAAGAGGAGAGGAGAGAAGGGATTGCAGCATGGCCATCCTCCTTAGGAGGGTGATTTCTAACCTTCTCGCTCTCTCTTTCTATGTAAATTTCTCTTTGGCAAGCACTCACCCTATAGGAAAACTAAATTAAAAGTAAAAAAAAAAAAAGATAAAGGAATGGTTATAGAGCAGCCAGGTCAAAAGTACAACCAAAGACATTCAGAATGCAGTTTAATCAAAAATAATATTCTTCTTACATAAATGAATACTGCTTACAACTTCTTATACTCACATTATATATAAATCCATGATGTTTTACTGTGCTAGCTGAGAGACTAGAGTATTTGGAAAGAGGTCTGACCAAAAAAAAAAACCCATTTATATACTTTATAAACTATATACACATATATGTGTGTGTATGTACATATATATAAAGATATAATATAAATTACATGTGTGTGTGTATAAATAAAATTAAAATAAAAAAGTAATAGATGCTCATTCTACAAAATCTGGTAATTTTAGAAGAAAACAAAAACTACAAAAATAGTAATCTCTACCAATCTTAGATGAACAGTTTTGGCAAATTAAATCAGATTTTATTATTTTAACCAAAGTTAGAATTATATCATTTGTATACATTGCTTTTTACTTAATATTACATAATAAGCATTTTTTAAGATCACTATTCTTTTATAATTTTTTTTTTAGTGATAATACATAAATGTTTATGTAAATTACTATTCTTTTCATTAGGATACAGTTTAGTAATTACATTTTTAGGGCACGGACGGTTTTAGTGTTTCTGATACATATTGTCGAATTGTTTTAAATTAAAGCATTACTGGATCTTTTTAGCACATAGTCAAAAGTCCTAAAGTTCAATATTCTCACCATGTCCTGAGACTATTTCTCCATTCAATAATACTCTATTTTACACAAAGTTTCTCTTGGTTAACCTTTTATCAAAAACTTTATGATAAATCAGAACCTAGATAATAGAAACTGTGTACTTAAAATATGATATGTATCAATTTGCCTACTACACTATTAATAAATGCATCTCTAAAATGCTTAATAGAGAAAAAGAATTCTAGAAAATACCTAAAATAAATTGACATTCTTTTTTTTAAACTAAAGTTTATATAAATACAGATAACCATTGATAGGGGTCAGAAGGTGGTACAGCAGGTAATGCAAGGCTGGCCCACGTGGGAAGGTTCAAGGTTCAAGTCTAAAGATCTCCTCGATCTCCTTAAACACGCCGGACACACATGGTTAGCTAAAGATGGATGTGGATCAAAAGACTCTTCAAAACATCCTGTTGGGAGTACCTCTCTCATACTCATGAAGGAAAAAGATGAAAACCCCACCATCTAAATGTAACCCCCTTTCTGTTTCTTCACTGCTTTCCACAAATTTGGGATAATCCAATTTTCACCTCTATTTGTCCTCAAATTTTTAAAAAAATTAACAGATTTATTTTCTTTATGCTATACATTTAAGCCAAAATTAAAGAAAGTTTGCAGTCCCTGAGATACACACTGGCTGTGATACCAGGCAGATGTAAGCTTAAGGTTAACGTTTTTTCTATTGCATAAATCCATACACAGAAAAACATATTTGGCTGAGCATAACTCAACTTATAAATTTCCCAAAGAAAACAAACTTTGCACTACTAGAATTGTTTACCCCACAGATAGACCTACTGTAGAGACCACAACTGAGAAAGACAGAGTACCTTGGGAACCAGCAGTTAGCGTAATGGCTATGTCGCTGGACTCCCACGTAGTCGACCGTGGTTCACGTCCCGGACCCAGTGGCTTAAAACTCACGCCGGGCGCGTGTGCGTGCGTGCCCAAGATCCCGAGAGGAGAATGGAGGAGAAGGGATTGCGGCGTGACCATCCCCCCTGGGGGGTGATTTCTCGCTTTCTGTCTCTATGTCTCTCTCTGTCTGTCTGGCGAGCGCACGTGCCCTATAGCGAAAAACCTCTCCAAAAAAAAAAAAAAAAAAAGAAAGAGTACCTTTAAAATGACACTCTAGAAGAAACCCTATTCTCTCCTTTGAGAAGAACACACTAATCCCCCACCCCCAACTTCCTCCAACAAAGAATAAAAATTTAGTAACAGGTGGTTTTTGAACTTGCTAATTTATAACTTCACAAAGCTATCAACTGTCATTAATTTTGTATCAATTTAATGTATTTAATAGTTACAATTCACCTAATGTAATTTACTTGCTTTAACAAACATAGCTTTGTTTCAGCAATGTGTGCACACATGCCTCCCTCTATAATTCTTTAAGAGATCACATCTCATTTATTATTCCTTTATCCATTGGATATTATACAGTAGTCATTCAATAAGCATTTGTTGAACTTAATTCAATTAATGTAGTAGAAATAAAACAAAATACATCTGATAGTCAACATTTACTACTACATATAATAAACACAATTTTTTAATTTAAGTAATCTTGAGGTTTTCATACATTTCCAAAATTCTGCAAAAAGAGAGATGAACTTACACACACATTGAGCTCTCACTGAAGTTTTTGCCAAAGTCTTCAGTTCCTTTTTTTTTTAAAAAAGAATTATTTTATTTAACTTTACTTATTTTTAATTTGATTGGAGAGGGACAGAACAAGAGTGAGACAGAGAGAGAGAGAGACAGAGGAGAGAGGTAAAGTGAGAAAGCAAGTCACTAGGTCCACAGTTGGCCATGTGGAAGACCAATGTCCTTAACCACCATGGCACCTGCCAGCCCCAACCAGTCCTCAGTTCTAAACTTAAGGTAACGATTAAGTTTCATCTATGGTGAATACCATTACCTAGACAACTATTAAATATTTTAAAAGTTAAAAAATACATAATTTTTATTATTGCAGGGGGTTTGAAATGCTTGTTCTTTTTCTTTTTTAAAGATTTATTTATTTAATTTTATTTAGTCACTAATTCATTTAAATTTGACCAGAGAGAGACACTGAGAAATAGAGAGGGAAAGTAAGAATGTAAGTCACCAGTTTTGGGACTCAAACCGTGGTCGGCCATGTGGGAATGTCCAGTGCCTTAATCACACCACCTGCTGATTCCCTGCTTGTTCTTTTTTTAACTACCAGAGAGAGGCAGAGAGACGGGGAAAGAATTCTTTAATGACGCATGGTCAAGCTGCAATCGCTTCTTTTTCATTTCTCCATCCTGTCAGGATTTGGAGCACACTTACACACACTCCAGGGTGTGTGTATTCTTTAAGCTGTCCAGGCTGGGATTAGAACCAAGGTCAGACATGTAGGATAGGGCTCTCTTTATCATTGGGCTGACACTGAAATGCTTGTTTTTAAGACTTTAGAAAGCAACCTATAGGGTCCAGCAGGTGACATGGTGGTTAGGGCACTGGATTCTCACATGTCTGACTATGGTTTGAGTTCCAGACCGAGTAGTTTGGGAATGACACTGGGCATATGTGTGTGCATGCCCAGAGCCCACGAAGGAAAATGGAAGAGTATGGATTGTGGCATGGTCATTCCCTCAGGGGGTGATTTCTCACTTATCCTCTGTCTCATTCTCTGTCTCTCTGGCAAGCACATGTGCCCTATGGCAAAAACCTTAAAAAAATTTTTAAAAAAAGAAAAGAAAAAGAAAGCAACCTATAAAATAACACACACACACACACACACACACACACACAAAGGAAAGTAAAAGATGAAAAGTTTAAATCAAAATAATGAACTAACATGAAAGAAAAACTTCTCTCTAACCTAAACACAGAAATACTGGATAGTATAATCTAAAATGTTGATATATCGTGAAGCTCAAAAGCAAGATGAGGAAGTGCCAAGATACCAAAAACAAAAATAAAACTCAAGCTCTACAGCGGTGAGTGGCAGTTTGGTTCTTAAAAATATGTTTAAAATAATTAAGGTAGTCAGATTTATTAAATGTGTAAATTTAATTTATTAGATTCAGAAAAGTTTACCTAGGAAGATGTTGGTTATTAAAACTGAAGGTCTGTCTTGATAATTCTTTTTTTTTTTTTTCAATTTTATTTTTTGAGAGGTTTTCACTATAGGGCACGTGTACTCATCAGAAAGAGAGAGAGACAGAAAGTGAGAAATTATCCCTCAGGAAGGATGGCCACGCCGCAATCCCTTCTCCTCCATTCTCCTTTTGGGATCTTGGGCATGCACATGCACCCAGCGTGAGTTTAAGCCACCAGGTCCAGGACTTGAACCATGGTCGACTACGTAGGAGTCCAGCGACGTAACCACTATGCCATCAGCTGTTCCCGATAATTCTTTTTTTATAAAGATAGATTATTTTGCTAGAGGGTGCGTGCACTCGCCAGAGAGACAGTGAGAGACAGAAAGTGAGAAATGAAATCACCCTCCAGGGGGATGGCTATGTCACAATCCTTTCTCCTACATTCTCCTCTCAGGATTTTAGGCATGCATGCACATGTGCCTGAACTGGAAAGCCTGCTGGAGTAAAAAAAAATAGAAGAAAATAAGTATAAGAATGTAAAAGGGATTCAGAAAACTGTTATCTGCACTATGATTTCTATGTAGAAAACCCAAGATAAACTAGGCAATCTATATGGGAAATGTAATTTAAAAATATATCGTCATACAATAGAGTAAGAAACCAAAGGCATTGTAGGGATAATGCCAAATAAAAATCTGTAAGATCTTTGTTTCAAACAAAACAAAACAAAACAAAACAAAACAAAACAAAACAAAACAGAGCAAAACAGAAAACAGAGATGGGACTGCTCCTCTAGTTATTAAGATTTATTATAGCACGTTAGTAATTAAAATAGTAGTTCTGGCCCAAGAAAAGATAGAGACTGATGGAACAAAAAAGAGTCAAGAAGTAAACTCTGGATTACATGGCCATTTGGTATATAAAACAAAGGACATTTTCATGGCAAAAAGACTGACTAGTCACAATTTATGCCAGAATAACATGCTATCCACATTGTAAAAAATAAACACATCTCTACTCCATACCAAACACAAAAATCCCAGCCAGACTGAACACCTACATGTTAATAGTGAATTTAGACTATTTTTAGAAGAAAACATATGGACTGGCAGGTGCCATGGTGGTTAGGATGCTGGACTCCCACATGGCTAACCATGGTTCAAGCTCCAGACCTGGTGGCTTGAAATTCACACTGGGTGCATGTGTATACATTCCCAAAATCCCAAGAGGGGAATGGAGAAGGAGGGATTGCAGTGTAGTCACCCTCCTTGAGGGTGTACCATTTCTCACTTTTTCTCTCTCTCTATCTCTCTGATAAGTACATACACTCTATAGCAAAAATGTCCCCAAAAAGGAAAAACATACAATATGTTTCAGGATTTGGGTAAGAAGAGATTTATTTTCATTTTTTTAATGAATTATTTATTTAATTCTATTTATTATTAACTTTCAATAGAACATGTACGCTCACCAGAGAGAGAAAGTGAGAAAGCAAGCCACCAGGTCCAAGACTTGAGCCACAGTCAGTCATGTGGGAGTCTACCACCTTACCCATGCCACCTGCTGACCCCAAGAAGAGGTTTCTTAAAGAAGACAACAAATCAAAAAGGAAAAATGATTTTAAAAATTAGTAAAATTAGAACATCTGTAATTAAAAAAAAAAAAACATTGGCAACCTAAAAAAATAAAAAAAACTACGTATATAAAAGATAAGCATCTGAAATAAAAAATTCCTATTCTACAAATCATTAAGGAAAATAAAAAGCTCCATTAATAAAGGGACAAAAGACACAAAGAGTAAAAGACAAGAATACATTAATAGCCCCCAAACCAAAAGCATGCTCAACTTCACTGATCAAGAAAATGCAAATTAAAACAACAAACCCACAAGCATGGGATTTACGAAACCTTAAAAAGAAGCCTGCCAGGGACCAACAGGTAGCGTGGTGACTGAGGAGCTGGACTCTCAAATAGGTGATCACGGTTTGAGTTCCAGATGGGCTCTCACTTTCTTTCTTCCTCTCTCCCTTTCTCTCTGGTCAAATTTTAAGAATAGTAATAATAAATAAAATTAAATAATTCTTAAAAAAACAAGCCTGCCAATATTAAGCTTTACCAAAGACGCAGGGAAATGAAAATTCCCATCAGCTGCTGGTAGGAGCATAAACTGGTATTAAAATTTTGAAGGATAATTTGAAAATTGTGTTACTATATATCTTATCTATACCTTAGGAATTTCACTTCTCAGTATTTATTTATTTATTTATAAATTATACATGTTTCACAGTATATTTTTTCCTTTTTGGCAAGCTGTAAGGTCTGAGACTTGAACTGTGGTCAGCCATGTGGGAGTCCAGCATCTTTAACCACCATACCACCTGCTGGCTCCACTTCTCAGTATTTACAAGTGAACTATAAGTAAAATGACACATGTTCATTTGGTGGTACTATGTATAGTGTTAATTGTAGCCCTACTTAAAATAGAAAAAAGATTTACAAATAACCTAAATATACTAGCACTACTTAAAATAGAAAAAAGATTTACAAATAACCTAAATATACGTTACCTGGGACCAGATAAGTAAATCCTGTCATATTAATGAAGCACCATTCAGCAACTAAAATAAGACAAAAGCTACATTTGGCAACATAGATAAGCTCTGAAAACATACTAGAGTGAAAAGAGCAAGTTACAGAATGTTGGCTGTAGAAAGATGTCTTCTTTGTAACAAACACAAGGTATTACCATGCCAAGGGCATTTTCAAAACATATGCAATCTTTTATTTCACTGAAGAAGAAAAGAAAACAAAGCAAATAAAGCAAAATGTTAACACTGTTTATTCTAGAGGACAACTGAAAACAGTGTTTATTAAATTATTCTTAGATTAGTTTTATTTTTGTTAGAGGTATTTAGTAGTTTTTAAATGACACAAAATTTTAAAACCTTACCCCCCCCTCTCTATATATATATATATACACACACATATATACATATATATATATATATATATATATACATATAAAACATGTGTATAAGGAAAAAGAACAGAGTAGTAAGACTAAAGCCAGCAGTGAGACTTGTTTATAAGTATTTAAGTCACAAATTGTGTATATATGTTAGAGTTTGCTCACAAAACTTTCAAGAAGGGTCAGGTGACTACAGATTTACCAATTACTATTTTTTAAAAAAATCTTTCATGAACATATGCTAGAAATAGTTAAACATTCTAGACACACTACAGTAAATCTGGAGACACCAAAGGCAGAAAAAACAAAGTATTAAAAAGTAAATTTGGGGACCAGCGCACGGTGTAATGGTTACATTGCTGAACTCGCACATAGTCAACTGTGGTTCCAGCATACGGTGTAATGGTTACATTGCTGGACTCCCGCATAGTCAACTGTGGTTTGAATCCTGGCCCCAGTGGCTTGAAACTCATACCAAGTGCATGTGCTTGCATGCCCCAAATCCTGACAGAATGGAGAAGGGAATGTGATGTGGCCACTCCCCTAGGGGGTGATTTCTAGCTTTCTATCTCTCGGTCTCGCTCTGTATCTCTGGCGAGCTCATGCACCTTATGCCAAAAATCTCTCAAAAAAAAAAAAAGTAAATTTGATTTAAGTGGTTTATTCATTTCTTCCTGAAAGAACGTTCTATGAGCGCCAGCCCCGTAGAACACTGATGAAGAGCTACATGGAGGAAGCTAGATCTCACACAGCCAACCACAGTCCAAATCCTGGTCCTGGCATCTTGGAAAAACACACTGGGTGTGTTTGCACATGTGTGTCAAGATCCTGATGGAAAGGAAGAAAGAGGAAAGGGGACTGAGGCATGCTTGGGCCCCGCTGGTGGTGTTTTCTTACTTGCCTTCTCTGGTACAAACAGTACTCTCTGGCATTAAAAAAGGAAGAAGAAAGCAAAATAACATTAAAAAAAAAGAAAAGAAAAAAAGAGGACAGTATTCTAAGAAGAGTATATATGACAGTGTTTCAGAAAGTAGGCTTTTGGCATAATGGTTATGTAGTTAGATCCCCATGTAGTAGATTATGGTTTGAGTCCTGGACCTGTGACTTAAAACTCATGCAGGACACGTGTGTGCCCAAAATTCTGAGAGGAGAAGGGAGTGCAGTGTGGCTACCCACCCCAGGGGATGCTTTCTCACTTTGTCTCTCTGGTGAGCACACATATCCTACAGCAAAAATCTCTTAAAAATACATACACACACAAAAAAAGTAGGCTTTTTAGAAGGCTGAAAAAGAAAAGCATCATTCAAGTCTTAAGAAATTCGAATTGGGACCAGCAGTTAGTGTAATGGCTATGTCGCTGGACTCCCATGTAGTCGACCATGGTTCGAGTCCTGGACCGGGTGGCTTAAACTCATGCCGGGCAAGTGTGCATATGTGCCCAAGATCTCGAAAGAATGGAGAAGAAGGGATTGCGGTGTGGCCATCCCCCCCGGGAGGTGATTTCTCACTTTCTGTCTGTCTCTACTCTGTCTTTCTGGTGAGTGCACACACCCTACAGCAAAAACCTCTCCAAAAAAAAAAAAAAAAAAAAAGAAATTCGAATCAACTTTGTTAAGAAAACATTGAAACTAAAATCTCAAGATCCAAAATTTAAGAGTCTTGGGACCAGCAGTTAGCATAATGGCTATGTCACTGGACTCCCATGTGGTCGACAGCAGTTCGAGTCCCGGACCCGGTGGCTTAAACTCATGCTGGGGCATGTGTGCATGTGTGCTCAAGATCCCAAGAGGAGAATGGAGGAGAAGGGATTGCGGCGTGGCCATTCCCCCTGGGGGTGATTTCTCGCTTTCTGTCTCTCTGTCTTTCTGGCGAGCACACACACCCTATAGGAAAAAAAAAAAAATTTAAGAGTCTTTATGGATTTATCTGGGCAGCAAGCACACACACACACACACACACACACAAACACAAAGGTACACATATAATATCTGGTTGATAAGACGTTTTCAACAAGCCAAAAGAATAGAAACCAAAGAAGTAAAACTGCTCATGTTCCTAAATGACTGTTAATTTGGATAATTTCCTTTAAAAACTTAAATTGAAGTCAATCATGATGAGACTTTACAGATTTGGATGGTCCCACTGTTCAACCACATAAAAGGGTCAAACTATGGGGGAGAAACCACAGGTGAACTTTTGCAGGCCTTTAGGAGTAGACAGAAAAGTAGCAAAGAAACAGTAATGCAGATAAATAACAAGGTAATTCAAATGGAGAATAATACTCCTTATTGTAGAAAGCCTCCCTAACAGTTTGCACTTAGAACATTCAGCCAACTGCACATGTTAACAATAGATAACAGAAAAGCAGTACTGAAATGGAACTGTTGGTCCTGTCTCCTGATGTGTTCCAGATAAAGCTCTTTCTGGCCCCATCATAGGCTAACTTCAAGCCTCTCTCCCAAGTAACAGTTTAGAAAAATAACACATATATGTAAAGATTCAGTATACTGGTTAAAAAATTACTTTTCTACTTTTTTATTAAAATAATTAATAATTTCAAATCCAATAGAATCTTTATAAAAATATAAATCAAGGCAAAGAGTTTGCAAAAATTAACTCAAAATAGAATGTAGCTATGACTATCAAACAAAATGATATAACTTCTAGAAAATAACATAGTAGAAAATTTAGGTGACCTTGGGTATGGCAATGACTTTTGTTTGTTTTTAAGGTTTTGCTATAGGGTGTATGCCCTCACCTGAGAAAGGGAAAGTGAGAAATCACCCTCCTGGGAGGATGGCCAAACTACAATCCCTTCATTCTCTTGGGATTTTGGGCATACTCACGCCCAACAATCCCTTCTCCACTATTCTCCTCTTGGGAGTTTGGACATGTACGCACATGCACCTGACATGATTTTCAAGTTGCCACACTGAACCACATTCGGCTACATGGGAATCCAATGACTTAAACCTCATGCCATCTGCTGACCCCACGTATAGCAATGACTTTTTAGCTACAATACCAAAAGCATGCATGATCCATAAAAGAAAAAAAAAGATGGACTCTATTAAAATTAAAATTTTCTGCTTTGTGAAAAACATTGAATTCCCAGTGGCTGGTCATGGATTGAGTCCCAGACTTAGCAGCTTGCTTTCTCACTTTCCCTCTCTCTCTCTCACTCTGTCCCTCTCTGGTCAAATTAAAATAAATAAATAAATAAAGTTAAATAAAATAATTCTTTAAAAAAAAAAGAGAAAACTTATGCCCACAAAAAATCTGCACACTTAAGTTTATAAAAGCTTTATGTATAATTTCCCAAAATGGAAAGCAACCAAGATGTCTTTCAACAGGCAAATGGATAAATGTATTGTAGTATATCTAGATCAGATGAGTATTATTCATCAAGAAAAGAGGCTCTTCTCATAAGTAGCCCGAGGTAATCTTTGAAAATGGTTCACTATTCACTTGACTCAGAGAACTCCACAAAGTCATGCAAATCAGGAGGTTCAAATCTTCGTGTTTACTTTAAGAACACTAGTGAAACTGCCCAGGCCATCAAGGGTATGCATATCCGAAAAGCCACCAAGTATCTGAAGGATGTCACTTTACAGAAGCAGCGTGTGCCATTCTGTCATTACAATGGTGGAGTTGATAGATGCGCCCAGGCTAAACAGTGGGGCTGGACACAAGGTCGGTGGCCCAAAAAGAGTGCTGAATTTTTGCTGTACATGCTTAAAAATGCAGAGAGTAATGCTGAACTTAAGGGGTTAGCTGTAGATTCTCTGGTTATCGAGCACATTCAGGTGAACAAGGCACCCAAGATGCACCATCATACATACAGAGCTCATGGGCAGATTAACCCACACAGGAGCTCCCCCTGCCATATCGAGATGATCCTCGCCGAAAAGGAGCAAATTGTTCCTAAACTGGAAGAGGAAGTTGCACAAAAGAAAAAAATATCCCAGAAGAAACTGAAGAAACAAAAACTTATGGCATGGGAATAGTCAGCATAAAATAAATGTAGAAAAAAGAAAAAAAATAAAAAAGAAATGTGCTCTCAAGTCATAACAGGCTATACAAGAACTTCAAATGCATACTGTCAAGTGAAAGAAGCCAGCTTAAAAAAGCTACATGTTGAGTGATTCCAAACGTATGACATTTTGGCAAAGGAAAAAATATAGACCGTAAAAGGATCAGTGTTAGGATGGAATCTTCTTAACAAGCCTGTGCCATAAGTGTGCAGCCAGTAGGTCAACAAGTGATTTGAGAACACCTACCATGTACAAGTTACTGTTTAAGGCACTGGAGTACAGCGGTAAAATGAGTCCTTGCTCTCAAGGAATTCATATTCTCATGGGGAAGAACCAAAGTCAGCTTGAAACAAATATTAAGTTGTCAGAAAAGTCATGATGTATTTTTCTGTTTTTCTAAGCAAAAACGCATCATGACTTTCCCAATGATCCAATAAACATATTCAATTGGATAATTGCTGGTAGGTTGCTGTAGCTAGAATGATCAGATAAGACCTCTCTGAGGAGAGAGATTTTGAAACGAGTGCAAAACAACGAGGAGGCAGTCATGTGAAAATCCTAGGAAGCAGCACTATGAACAGAAAAACCATGTAAAAATGTAAGTTTGATATATTCAAAGAACAGAAAAATCACAATGGATAATAAATAATATGTACTATATTTTTTGATTGAAGAAAATGGGGTTTTAGAAAGGTTAGTAATCTGTATAAGGTAAATAGAGGCAGGGATTTCAAAGTCTCACTCTAAACTCCATGGTCTCATGGGAATACTATGGTACTCCCCACCCACCACTAGCGAACCTCTTTTTTTTTTTTTAAGTTCTTTTCTTTAACTCTGTTTATTTATTTTATTTTGACCAGAGAGGGACAGAGTGAGAGACAGAAAGAGAGAAGGAAAGTGAGAAAGCAAGCCACCAGGTCCGGGACTCGAACCGCGGTCAGCCATGTGGGAGTCCAGCGCCCTTAACCACCATGCCTCCTGCCAGCCCCAAACCTCTTAATATCTATTCTCAGTCATCAAACCATCACGTTTCCCAAATACTCTTCTTAAATGCAATTGTGAAAATTTACTGACCTAAAGAAGTTTAGGTCATATTTAATTTCTTTTAAACTCCCTATCATCCATTTAGCTTATCTGTCATGGCAAAAATAAGGCAGACATGAATATAAGAACTCTGATTGGTAATTATATTTCCTAAACTACAGATTCTTTTAACTTTTTATATCATATTGATATGTTCTTAAATATGGTATTTTTACTAAGTTCCATAATTAAGCTGAACACTAAGTCCTAGCTCAGGAATATAATTTATTATGTTTCTGTTTTACAAAAACAACCATAATTATTTTTACTTACAGTAACTATCTCCAATTAAGCTTATAAATGCAAAATAATATTAAAGCAAACACAAGATAAAATAAAATACTGGGTCGTCAGAAAAGTCATGACATATTTTTCTGTTTCTTTATTCTAAAATGTATCATGGCTTTTCCAACAACCCAATATAATTTGAGGATCTCATTATAGACTCTTAGAGAATGCTAATAATAATAAGACGATACAAAATAGCACTTTCAGGGCCAGCACGTGGTGTGGAAATTAAGCCGCTGGATCTCACATGACCAGCTTTGGGGTTTGAGTCCCAGATTCAGCAGCTTGAGAATCATGCTGGGCATGTGTGCTTACATGCCCCAAATCCTGAGGAGAGTGGAGGAGAAGGAACTGTGGTGTGGCAATCTCCATTCTCCTCTCGGGATTGTGGGAATGCACGCACATGCACCTGGTGTGATTTTCAAGCCACCAGGTCCAGAACTCAAACTGCATAGCTGGCCATGTGAGAGTATTCAGAGCCTTACCTCCATGCCACCTGCTGACCTTGAAAGATAGTAACTCTAAAATATATTTAACATTATTTATTGTGTACCCAATATATTTCAGATGCTGTCGAGGAACTATATGTACATTTCATTAAATCTCTACACCAGTTCTGGAAAGGTAGGTATTATCCTCCTTTTACAAATAAGAAAACTAAGGCTATCTCACCTATACCCAAGGCTTAATTAGGTTAAACAACTGGCTGAATCCACACTGCTAGGGAGAAGTAGAGCTGATACTCAGCCCCAAGATTCTGTGGTCCATGCTCTTCTCACTATTTGAACCTAGAGTTACATCTCAGGACAAGGGTTTTTGTTTGCTTAGATTTTGCTATAGAGCATGTGTGCTCACTAGCAAGAGACAGAGAAGTGAGAAAGTACAACACCCCCAGGCGGGCATGACCATGCCACAGTCTCTTCTCCACTCTCCCTCCAGGTTTTGGGCATGCATGCACCAAGGGTGATTTTCAAGTTGCTCGGTCCAAGACCTAAATTGCACAATCAGTCATGTGCAATCCAGTCTCCTTAACCACCACACCACCAGCTGACCCCAGAACAACAAGGTTTTCTGTATGGAAGCTAGTCAGAAGAAATACCAGGTATTGTTCACCTGAATGAGTCAGAAGTTCCCTCAAGCAAGATGATTAATTTGTCTAAACCTAGACTCAGTATCTTTCTATCCCAAGACTGGTCTTCCTAGTATTTTCCCTACTCTAAGTTACTCTTCACCATCTGGATGGTAGTCATCCCAGATATCTTTTTTACCTCCCACATCCAAACAGTCATTAAATCCTGTTGATTCTACCCTCTAGACATCACCCTTCCCTCCTCTCTCATTCTCACTTAGCTATTTCCCTATCTGTATCCTTCACTGTTCAGCCAAGTTTCTTCAAAGACTGGTCTGTATTCCATGTACATTATTTGCTTGAGGGTAGAGATCACATCTGGGTCATATGCTGCTTTATCTTTACTACCAAGCATAGAGCTTGTCATAGTTAGTTTTCAATAAATATTGAACATATACCATATCTGGCTTTGGTCCCTCCATCTCCCTGCAAGTATAATAAAAAAGATCATTAATGAACTTCTGATAGGAAAACTGCTTGATAAAGTCCAGATTCTCCAAGGCTGACAAGGAAAGAATCTCCACGTGCAGGAGGATAACTTGTCCATGAGTTCAGTACCTGTCCCCAGTATTTACTTTCTCTTGGGGATCTCATTATTGCTGCCCTTCCTCACTGGCCTTCCTGGGAGAAGGGCACTGCTCTTCTTGTGATGGGCTTTCTTAGTTAGATCTATGATTATATGGCTCCTTGCTTTATATGTGCTGGTACAGCAAGACGAAGTTATACTGTGCCATTGGGAAAGTTAGGATATATTTTTCTGTGCAAAAATGCATCATGACTTTCCCTATGACCCAATAGTATTTAAATAAGACTTTACCAAGGATAAAGGATAAAAGAAAAGAAAGTATAGAAACAATGTAGATAATTTAAAACTTCTAGGGCTTTTAGGACCCATCCTATCCTTGCTCTTAATCTACATTGAACTGGAGAGCACTACCTTAGCACCTACCCTCCAGGAATCAATACTTACCATGCCCCCTCCGCAAAGAGTAAACCTAGGAAAGAGATATGTGGAGAGGGAGAGTTCTCTGCCCCCCACCTGCTTAAATTATTTTATATGCATTATAGTTTCCTGATCCAGAATCTACCTTTTTGGTAGAGGCTGAATAAAGGAAATGCAAGTCACTTCCCTTTTAAGTTTATCCATTTATTTCTTCCAAGTGGGGTGGGCGGCGCTCCCAAGAGGGTCTTAATTCTGTGATTCGCCTCCAGTCTCAGCTGCCAGATCACATGCACACAAGCATTCCTGTGTGCCAGCCCATCTAAAACGTTAGCTTCCCTGGCATGTTGGTAGCACTGTGCATTCTTGATTAACCATTCCTTGAAATTTTAAAATCTCTTCTTTGACTGTCTTCTGGTTATTCTCATCCTCTGGTTAATTTCAGACTACCTTGATTTTTTTTTTTCTTATTTTGCATCCTCTTGGCAGCCAATTGTATCTGTTCCTGTGATTATGATTATAGTACAACACTAACATAAGGTTTTGAATCAGTTCTACTATTTTTTAGCTATGTGATCATAAAACAAGACATTATGCAGAGACTTAATGGGATGCCTGCAACAGAGTACACACTTAGAATATGTTAGCTCAAAAACAAAAGAACAAAATATTCGTACATGCTGATGGTTTCCAAATACATATTTCTAGTTCAGACCTCCTTGCTGACAGCAAGATCAATGTAACTCTATATGATATGTAGAGCCTAGGAAAACTTGAAAGTTAAGCTTACTTTTAATTTAATAAAATTTGTAGTTAATTCATTGAATTGGATTGAGTTCCTCCATCACACTCCACTCACCATACCAAAATGAAGTCACTTCGTGCTAAAGTTTCAGATCACCAAGTCAAAACTAAGTTGTTTATCTGACCTTCCAAAAAAAAAAAATCAGAAGAGAAAGGACAAATATCCAAGACACCAGTTTTAGCTGACATGGTAAGTTCCCTCTGCTGTAATCCTTACACGGAAAAGCACCTGAAGTAATCTGTTGTTTACTAATTCACTTCTTGTTCTTGCTATTTCCTTGTTCCTGCTCAAGCTACCTTATAAAAACTGACTATTCTGCCATGCCCAGTGTAACAACTCTCTATTTTACCCTACTCATAAACTGCAATAAAACTGATTATTTCATCTACCTAAATTTGCTGATATTTTGTCTTTTGATACTTGTAAGGGTTAAGTTATAAATCAATATACAATGAACCATTGTAAATATATGCAAAGATTATATAGAGAAATGGCCCTAAGACCAAAGACTAGGTTACAATATAAATGTATCAACTTAGTTAATAAAGGAATATTCTTATTTAAAAAAAGAGGAATGGATGCAGAAAAAAGGCAAACTCAAAGAGGCAAAAATGGGAGGCAGTTAAAGCTAGGCTGTGAAGGTTTCTATAAAGTTATTAAGTGATCACATCATATATCGAATTTCCTTTGTTCTGATTCCAAGCTCCTAGGCAACCTCCTGATTTCCCATGTAATTTTTGTGCAGGAAGAAAAATAAACTCTGGTCAGAGAATCAGTAGGCTACCTACTTGGCAAAGATTTCAAAGTATGTTAATAAATTGGCATCCTGATAAAATCATCAGTCATCGGTGAATGTTACTATTAATATAAATATCTCCAAGTTCACAAACTCTGGGTGTGGTAACAAAGTTGTGATTCTAAGCCCAGAAGACTTAGGAATCCTGTCTTTTTATAATAAATTCATCAATGAATTTCATAATGAATACCACTGTATGAGGCCTCTTGGAGATCATCCAAACAGCTTTTTCCTTGACAAGAGAACTATTCATTTAAAGTAGCAACATCCTTTCACTCTACATATGCAATGTTCTCTAGGCTTTTAACTGGATGAGGTGTACAGGAACATGGCAAAAACATTAGCAAATCCTAGTTGATGAGATGAGTACTATAATTCTCTAGCAAAAAAGGTTTTACTCTCTTTTAAGATCAGTTTTTTTTTTTTTTTTTTTTGAGAGGTTTTTCGCTATAGGGCGCGTGCGCTCGCCAGAGAGAGAGAGAGAGACATAGAGACAGAAAGCGAGAAATCACCCCCCAGGGGGGATGGTCACGCCGCAATCCCTTCTCCTCCTTTCTCCTCTCGGGATCTTGGGCACGCACGCACACGCGCCCGGCGTGAGTTTTAAGCCACCGGGTCCGGGACGTGAACCGCGGTCGACTACATGGGAGTCCAGCGACACAGCCATTACGCTAACTGCTGGTTCCCATAAGATCAGTTTTTAAAAATGATTTTACTATATGGAATCCTTTCATTTGAGATAAAATGAGTGAGCCTGGGAGATACTAAGTTAAGTGAAATAAGTCAGGCACAGAAAGACATACCACATATTCTTACTCATATGTGGAAATTGAAAAAAAAAATCTCATAAAAGTAGAGAGTTGAAGGGCCAGCAGGTAGAGTGATGGGTAAGACGCTGGACTCCCACATGGCTGATGGTGGTTCAAGTCCTGGACCTGGTGACTTGCTTTCTCACTCTCTCTTTCTCTCTCTGGTGAGTGCATGTGCCCTGTATAAAACTATAAAATAATATTAATGACAAGTAAAATTAAACAAGTAATTCTTAAAAAAAAAATGTCGAAAAATCGCTGCTTGAAGATGAGAAGGATGGGGGATGGCATCAGAGAAATGTTAATTAATGGAAACAAAATTACAGATAAGAATAACAATTTCTAGTGTTATAAAATACAGTAGGGTGAATATAGTCAACAATTAAAAAAAAAATAGCTCCACAAGAGGATTTTCAAGGTTCCCAACACAAAGTAATGACAAATGGTTGAAATGATGGATATACTATTGGTAACTACCCCAATTTAATCATTACATATTGTATCTTGTACTAAAAAAATCAACTATATCCCACAATTATATATGATTATTACATGTAAATTAAAAAATGTTTTCCTTGTATAGTACTTCCTTCTATCCATTCATTACCTTGTGTTTCTGTAAACAATAGGTAAACATGAAATACCTTTGAAACTGCTGTGATATTACATCTTTCATTCATTCATTCCTTCACTCATCAAACATTTATTGAATTCATACTAGGTGCCAGGCACTGTGCTCAGAGCTAAAGATATGATCATATGTAAGAACAGGCATAGTATCTCTCTTGTGTCCCTAAGCTTTACTGGAAAAGGCCTATTTTAATAGAATAATGACACAGACATCTATAAAACTACATTTGTAATATATTAGCAAGAAAAGGTCTCTGATACAATAAAAGTATTTTCATGAGAGGAGCATTTAATCAGGGACACTTCTCTCAGAAACTGATATTTGAGATAAGATCTATGGGAAAAAGAGTCAAAGATCGAGGATAGGACAGTTTGAACAGAGAAAACAGTAACAGAGATGTTACATCTATATTCACAGGCTCCAGTTTTTCTCCCAGTTTCTCTTAAATAAAATATTCTTCTAGCTGTTGTACCCTTCACTCCATCCGAACTATTCTTATCAAGATCCCTACGACCTCTACATTACTAACTGTAGTGCTCAATTATCAATCCTCATCTCACTTGATCGAGAGCAACATTTACCATACCTTTCTGCTCCCTCCTCCTCACTTTCTCCACTTGGCTTCTAGGACACCACAGAGTGGGTTTTCTACTCTTCACTGGCTGCTCTTTCAGTCGCTTTTGCAGATAACTCCAAATCCACCCAAACTTTATGTGGAGTGCCTCCTTTGATAACATCAGTAACACACTGCTATGAACCCCTAAATTATATCTATAGCCAGATCTTTCTGCTTCTCTCTAGACTCTTTTATCCAACTGCCTTCTCCATACCTCAAATGGTTTTTTTTTCTTTTTTTGGAGAGGTTTTTTTTTTGCTACAGGGCGCATGCGTTCGCCAGACAGATAGAGACAGACAGAGAGATAGAAAGCGAGAAATCACCCCCCAGGGGGGATGGTCACGCCGCAATCCCTTCTCCTCCATTCTCCTCTCGGGATCTTGGGCACACACGCACACACGCCCGGTGTGAGTTTAAGCCAGCGGGTCCGGGACACAAACCGCGGTCGACTACATGGGAGTCCAGCTACATAGCCATTATGCTAACTGCTGATCCCACCTCAAGTTAAATTTTAATGTCTCAGAGGTATCTCAAACTCAACATGGCCAAACTAAATTACTGACCTCTTCTCCACACACAAACCTGGAGAGTCCCCCATCATAACAAGTGGCAATTTCTTCCTTCTAGTTGCTCAGGCTAGAAATTTTGGAGTCATCTTTGACTCTTTGAGTCCCTCACCTCATCCAATCTGACAGCAAAATCTGCTGGCTATACTGTCAAAATAAATTTAGATTCTGGCCTCTTCTCACTGCCTTCATTGTTATCACCCTGTACTGCAATCACTTCTCACCTGGATTATGACTTCAGCTTCCTCACCAGTCTCCCTGATTCTTCTACCTTTGCTTCCCCATGGTTTATATCAACACAATTAAAAGGAATTAACCATTTTAAAAAGTCAGCTCATGCCCTCATCTGCTCAAAACCCTCCAATGACTTCCCATGGCAATCAAAAAGTCAAAGGCCTTTTAAAGATCTACATGATTTTGGGACCAGCAGTTGGTGTAATGGCTATGTTGCTGGACTCCCATATAGTAGGCTGCGGTTCGAGTCCCGGACCCAATAGCTTAAACTCACGCTGGGCGCGTGCCCGTGCCCAAGACCCGGAGAGGAGAATGGAGGAGAAGGGATTGCAGTGTGGCCATCACCCCTGGGGATGATTTCTCACTTTCTGTCTCTCTGTCTCTCTCTGGCGAGTGCACGTGCCCTATAGGAAAAAAACCTCTCAAAAAAAAAAAAAAAAAAACCTAGATGATCTCTTATCACTCACCATCTCCATACCTCCATTCTCTATGACCTCACTTTCTTCTCCTTTCTTGAACTCATGATGCTCCAGACACACTAGCGACACACTAGCTTCCTTGCTATTTCTTGAATGCACAGGCATGTTACCATCCACAGTTTTTTCTTTTCACCAGCAATCCTCTTCATTTGGATTTTTTTTTCTTTAACATTTATTTATTTATCTGCTGTGATTTTCAAGCCATTTTCAAACCATGGTCTGCCATGTGGGAATCCAACACCTTAAACCACTACAATACCTGTGGACTCCTTTATCCGAATGTTTTTCTCCCAGGCATCGGCATGGTTCACTCATCTCTCCTACTTTATATCCTTTCAAATGTTCCCTTCTTGATTAGGCCTTCTCAGACCACCTAACTTAAAAGTGAACCTTGGGCCAGCCCACGGTGTGGTGGTTAAAGCAACTAGATCCCCACATGGCTGACTATGTGGTTCAAGTTACAAACCCAGCGGCTTGAGAAACACTCTGGGCACATGTGCATGCATGCTCAAAATCCCAAAAGGAGGGAGAAATGGAGGAGAAGGGATTGCAGCATGACCATTAGCCACGAGGGGTGTTTTATTTTCTCTCTCTCTCTCCTCCCCCTCACCCCAGGACATGTGCCCTCTGGAAAATAATAATGATAATAATAATAATTAGATAAATAAAAGTGAACTTTGGCCTCTACAATCTGGTATTCCTTATTCCCCCTTCTCAAGTTTATTTTAATTTTTCTTCAATGCATTTGTTTTCATTTCGTTTACTATATATTTTAAATATTTATTTACTATCTCTCCTTAGGAAAATGTGAGCTCTATGTCAGTAGCAATTTTTATGTATTGCTCTCAAAACTATATCCTCAAGGCCCTGTCATACAGTAGGCATTCAACACATCTTTGTCGAGTGACTACATGGATGAAAGAAAATATAAGCAGCAGTGACTGCGTGAAGAAAAGTCTGCAAGGCTGGGTTGGGGAGTGGCATAGTAAATGAGCCTGTAGAAGAGAACAGACTAGAGGATGATGTGAGGCTGTACAGAGGACTTTTGCCTTTAAGAGCAGTATGATACCACTGAATGGTTTTCAGAATGAGGAAATCTGATTAGGTTTGCATTTTCAAAAGATCATTCCATTGTGTGTAGAACAAATGGAGAAGGGTAACTGAGAATAATCCCCATAGTAGTGGTTTTAGAGATTATGGCAATTTGGAGTTAAGACTGTTTATGTTGGTGGAACAAAAAGTGTGTAGTTGAGGTATATTTGTGACATGAGATTGGTAATAAATTGGCTGTGGAGGTATGAAGGACAGGAAGACATAAAGAATAATGCTTAGCTTTTAAATTCTCACAAGTGGATGGACAGTAGTATCCTTTGTTACACAGGGAACACTGGAAAAACGCCAGATTCATAAGAGATAACTGTGCATTTGGGTATGTTGAATCCGAGGTGCTTTTGAGATACCAAAGGTGAAATATCAAGAAAATACATAAAAGCTGAGCCGTGAAGCTGGATGGAGCTGTTGACTATACTAGCTGTATACACATCAGAGTCATGGGCAGTGGTGAAGCAAAGGGTATGGACAAGATCATGTCCAACTATGCCATAGAAAGGGCACCTTGCCTTGAGAAACTACGCCTTGCTTTCTGGGCTGGTATTCTAAGGAGGTCGAGCCCCAAACAGAGACAAAAATGAAATGGCGTGGGGCTGGCAGGTGGCGTGGTGGTTAAGGGGGCTGGACTCCCACATGGCCAACCATGGTTTGAATCCCGAACTTGGCTTGCTTTCTCCCTTTCCCTCTCTCTCTCACTCTGTCCCTCTCTAGTCAAATTAAAATAAATAAGGATAAATAAAATAATTCTTTAAAAAAAATGAAATGACTTTAGTTTTGTTGTTTTAAAATCACACTCATAAGAAGTTATTCACTTTTTAAAATTCTAATTCAAACCAGTAGCATTAGAATGTAACAAGGCTTGCCAAATTAGACCAATTCATTCAAGTTATACATCTGTTCAAGAATCTGGAAAATTCACTGCATCTGCATCTTCCCAGTTTCAAGTACATCACAAAGGCTACCTCCTCCCAACATAAGATTGGCCTATTGCAATTTCCCAAAAACACCCTATTTTACTCACTTCCAGGCCTCAGGATATATTCTTTTGGTTTTTCTCTTCCCTTGGGATAAAGATTTCTCTGACTCTACAAGGCTGCACTGAATTATTTCCTTCTAGCTAGTCCAATGATAGTATATAGTAGTTTTTTAAAATTTATATTATTATTATTATTACTTTTTAATTTGCTGTAGGGCACATGTGCTCACCAGAGAGACATAGAAAGAGAGAGAAAAAGTGAGAATGCAAGCCACTAGATCTGGGACTGGAACCAGAGTAAGCCATGTTATAACACTCCAACCACCACATCACATGCTGGCTGGAGTATTTTAATTGCTTAACCTTTAATTTTTCTAACTAGACAGGACCGTGTCTTTTTCACTGTTGTATAGTCAGTGCCCAGAAAGACTAAAATTTAAGAAATACATTTGTTCTGCAACGTAAAGAAGTAAAATCTAATCTGATTATTAATCCATTCATGGCCTTTTGAACCTCGACTAATCTCAAGAGTATTAACT
The DNA here is from genome assembly GCA_026018925.1 of Tupaia tana. Classification (NCBI taxonomy): domain Eukaryota; kingdom Metazoa; phylum Chordata; class Mammalia; order Scandentia; family Tupaiidae; genus Tupaia; species Tupaia tana. The sequence goes on along the minus strand of JAKSZU010000002.1, from coordinate 51,334,714 downwards.
TTTTAAAATACAAAACAGTAATTTTAAACAAATGATTGAATCTTTTAAAGATGCTAAATTATGGAGATTTTTATAGGTTTGCTTTCTCATATGGTATCCTTAAAGCCTGCAATACTGGGGATTCTTTTCCCTTTAGTGCCATACAAAATCAATTTGCCAATTTGTTTCGAAAGCCCTGCTTGGAATTCCATTCGAGCAAATAAAGCAAGGAACATCCCTATGCAAAAGTAAACAAAGGTGCAATTTCACAGGGATCCTTAATCCATACCACAGGTATCCACAAGAAAGGACGGAAGCAGAGGCAGGAGCGCGGAGAACGCGTTTCCACTGTATGTTTCTTGCCCGGCCTTAGATAGCTCCCTCAGACCCTCAGGATCGAGACGCCCCCAAATTCTCGCCTCACCAGGACCCGGAGTTGAGCCCCTGGACTAGTCCTTCCCACGCACGTCACTGTAAAAAGTCCCAGGACTAAGGACAGCGACCCTTGATAGCTTTGTCTTGAAAATCCCAGTGGAAATAGAGGAAGGAAAAATCTGTCAAAGGAAAGGTGATAGCCAAGCCAGCGCTTACCAAGCCGACGCTTTGTCAACCTCTGCCTCCGCTAACCGTTGGGTTCCCCAGCAGCCACAGGCAATGTCGCGACGGCCCCTGGGGGTTGTAGTCTCTGTCCCCAATAGAACGTCGACACCATCAAAACTACATTTCCCATAAGTAAGTGCGAGAATTCCCTACTTATTTAAATCTGGGGTTAAGCACAATAAAGAGGCCGTTTCTATCTTAAGATAACCTTAAGATATAATTTAGCTCGAGTGTTTTCTCGCCTTCTTTCTTTGCCTTGCCTCTGTTGTGTGTGATAAGGTCACAGAGAACTTCAACTTCTTACTTTTCCTTCCCTCTCGGCAGGCCAGAGTACGGGAACAGAAAACGCCCCTCGGCGCAAGCCAAAGGCCTCTCAACGCGCATGCGTTCTGCGCGCTGTCACGCATGCGCAGTAGCCCGCGGCGGTTGGCGGTCGCGCGCGGAGGACTTGGGGTCCGGAGGTAGCCGGCCGGAGGGCGGGGCTTTTTCCAATGGCTATGCCTCGGCGGGTCGCGCCTGTTTGGGCGGGGAAGAAGGCTCTGGGGCAGGGGCGGCTCCCGGTTTATGCCGGGCGGAGAAAGGGGAGGGGCTGGGGGGTGAGGACCCCATCTCCCCTCCCTGCTCCCGCCCTCTGGGCCGATCCCCACCGATGGGGCCGGGCGAGGGGGCGGGCTCTACGCCTCGAGCCCTGCCGCCCTACCACTCCACCAGCTCCGCCGCCCAGCCCGGCGCTCGAGGATTGTCGGGGCCACCCTGTGCCCTCTGGCTTGGCGGCGGTGGGCCAGGGCGCAGGGGACGGAGAAGAAGCGACATCATCTGCGAAGCCGTAATCGGCGCGGCCGGGGACGCTTTACTTCCTCGCCGCTCGCGGCAGCAGCGAATGCCAGAGATTGCCGCCCCCGGGAGCGCCCGAGTCTGCGGCCCCTGCGGCCAGTGGGCCAGGGTTCGGCGAGCCTGTCCGCCGGCGTCTGGCCGACTGCTGGGGCGCAGGGAGGAGGTGCGGAGGGCGGGGCCTGGGGCCGGAGGAGGGGCGGGGTGGGAACGCTAGGGGAACCCGGTGGCTGCACAGACAAAAAAAAAAAAAAAGCCCAAATGGCTGGAGGGCGTTCAACTGTTACCAGCCTCTTTGGGCAAAGCACGGATTTGACAGCTCCTCGACGTGAGGATATCCGCTGACCCCGCGAGACGGAGCATTCTGCCGAGCCTCCTGTCCTGCAAAGCCAGCGCTGTAGGCTGCAACTTTCCAACTTTGTTTTTCCCCGTCTGACCAGAAGACTGCCCCTTCGTGTGGACTGAGAGGGTGATCTGTCTTGTAGAGCGGTTGAAAGCATCCGTCCGGAAGACACTTCTGGTTCCAAATGTCACCCAGACTTGTGTTTTTATGACGACTCTGTTTCTCCGATTTTATTCATACACTTTTTTAAAATACTAAGTGCTTTTGGGGCATGCTGAGAGGTAACTGAAGCCTGCAAAGGGAAAACTCCGATTGTCATGGCCGAAGGAGAGAATGAAGTGAGATGGGATGGACTGTGCAGTAGAGATTCGACCACTCGGGAGACAGCACTGGAAAACATTAGGCAAATCATTTTGAGAAAAACCGAGTGTCTTCGTTCGGTGAAAGAGACACCTTATCGCCCATCAGACGGGATTTCAAATGCTGTTTCTTTGGATGGGTTGAATAAGCTTCTTGCTCACCTGCTTATGCTTTCTAAGAGGTGTCCTTTTAAAGATGTAAGAGAGAAAAGTGAGTTTATTCTGAAGAGCGTCCAGGTAAGGAGGAGCATTAGAAGCACAACTGTCTCTCAGTATAATGAAATTTTATTTGCTATTAATACACGTTGTATTTGCTTTCGGTAGGTTATAATCTGAGCTGTTATGGTGAACTCACTTTGCATATTAAAATTGGTGTATTCTGTAAAACATTGAATTTTGGGCCAAAATTGGACAAGATGAACCAAAGTAAAAACAATAGTCTAAATAAGTATTGGTTTTCTAGAGCTTTCCAGGCAGAAACTGTGTTGCTCCTGGAAAAATATCTGAAAGGTACAGCTTATGGCAAGTAAAGACTTGTTTTTTCCTATTCTTTTTCATGTTTTTGGAAAGTGTAGCCAGTATACTTTTCACATTGTTACAAACAGTGTTCTGTGTGGAAAGTTTCACATTTAATAGCCTCTAAAAATGATAAAGGATATTAAATGTTTCCTAGTTAGTCTTTTCAAGATAATTGGTGAAACAATTTTCTCTTGTTACTCGGCTTTCTCTGTTTGCCTAAATTGTGTTTTTTTTTTTAACATACATATCTATTTAATTTGTGAGTGCAGCAACTTAAAAATACAGTAGTATAGTTTTCCCTGCATTTTGTACAGTCAATTTATCACCTTTTATTAGAAGACTTATAATTATTTTTTGTAGAGAAGTGGTATTTTTAGATATTAAGAATGTTCAGTAACATGTTAAATATGATGGTCAATCTATAAACTCAATTCACATGTGTTCAAAGTATGTATGACTTCTTAAAATTTATAATTTACTTGAATATATCTGTAAGCTAAAGTGGACAGTTTCTTTATACTAGCCAGAACTTAGTTTAAAGCAACAGAGAAATTGCCATATCCACAAAATGAAGACTTTATGATTTAGATAATCCCTCTTTAGGAACACTTTGGAAACAATGATGATTTATGATTTATTTATCCAGAGTTACCAGAGAAGAATCAACTTTAGGAACTTAAAGTTTATCCTTTTACGTATAAAGAGTTATTTCTTTTAAATTGTAGTGAGTGTGAGAACCACATTTTAATATATATATATATATAAAACAGGTGTCACTATTATGCACAGCAAGTCCTGTTGTGTAGCAGAGGGTAGAGGGTACAGCACCATATGATCTCTGTTTTTTGAAATTTTTGTGGCCAATTTTTCTAGTCTTTCTGTCCTTTCTTTCCTCTGCTGTCAGTATACTTAACTTTGGTCTCTTCCTGATCTTTTATTTTGCTACTTATTTATGCTAGAATGGGAAACCAGTTAACCAGTTTTGTTAAGAATTATATTGAAAATAAAAGCAAGCAGACTCTGGGGGTTACAGTGTCAAAGGATTGCTATATAATAGTAAGTAAACGGGTGCTGGAGTCAGACCTGGGCTCAAATTCTCCTCCTTTATTAATGTACTGCATAACCTTGGGCAAGCTACTTGACCATTCTAGGCTTGGATTTCTACATCTACAAAAATGGGAATAACAACATAGAACTGTTGTGAGAATTGAATGAGCTGTGAAGTGCCCTGGTATATATTGGGTCATCAGAAAAGTCATGATGCATTTTTAAATAGAAAAATACAGCATGACTTTTCCAACAACCCAATAGTAGATGCTCCTCTCTCCTTTCAAAAGTGAAACACATGTACTATGTGATATATATTTTAAGACTCATTCATCTTGCAAAAGGACTCAAGAATTTCCTCTTCTGTGAAGATTTCCCATAGACTTATATTCTCTTTATCATCTTCATGTCTATTGTATTTGATTACTGCCACAATTATAACAAGCACACATATTGTGCTATAATCACATGTTTATGTGTCCTCCCCCATGAGGGCTGTAAGTTCTCAAGAGTATTGACTGAATCTGGAAGCTACAAAATAAATATCCAGTGGATGCACAAATTTATATTTGCCTCTTTCTGTTTCTCATCAGTCTAAATAGATGAAGTTTCCCATTTAGGGAGTTTCTAGCTTGGCATCATTCATTCATACATGCATTCATGCAACAAATGTTTATTAAACCCCTGGTGAATGTCATACTACGATCTGAAGACCGCTGGTAATAATTTTGACATTTTACTAAAGAGAGATCATGAAGAAGTAAACAAATAATTTAATTTTAAGTGGTAAGGGAAGACTTCTCTGAGGCGATGACTTTTATGCAGAGACTTGATAAAATAAATTCTATCCCCACAAGAGAGAGAAGGATACACATACTGTATGTGTGAAAGCCTTATGGCAAGAGAGCAGATGAGTTCCAGAAACTAAAAGTGTTGCAAGTATGGTTGAAGCAGATAGTTTGAGGGGAGTGCAGAAACTTAGGAGCATGTGTTCTGAGCTGGCCCCGTAGGGCAGTGATTACATACTGCAGGTTGGGAGCCAGATCTCACATGGCCAGACAGGGTTTGGATCTTGGCCTAGAGGCACTGAGTGCTTGTGCCTGCATATACAAATTCCTGACAGTCTGAGAAATGGAGAAGGAAAAAAGATGGCTGCATGACCACACCCCATTTGGGGGAGGTGCTTTCTCTCTGGGAGTGAACATGCCCTCAGGCAATTAAAAACAAATGCTTTGGAGTCAGAGGGGACCTGGCTTCAATTTTTAGCTCTACATCCTTGAACAAGTGATGTAATCTCTTCCTGACTCAGTTGCCTCATTTGCAAATAGTTCCTTCCTCACAATGTTGTAGAATATAATAGAGTAAAATGAAAGGCAAAACTAGTCCAGTGCCTCACTCAGTAATGAAATGCTCTGTAATGTGTATTCTTACTGTTACTAGGCAGGAGAGAAAGCTCTCATAGGGGCTTATAGGCCTTGTCAAGAATTGTGGACTTTATTTGATGGATGCCACCGGGGAGTTTTAAAGCAAGATGGTGCCAAGATCAATGTCTTAGTGTAGAGAATACATTTTCCAGGGCCAAGAGTGAATGTGAGACATCACTTAGGATGATGTTCCACTAGTCTATGGCAAAGATGGTGGTGGACTAGCATGCGGTGGGAGAACTAGAAAAAAGTAATGGGTTTGAGAGCAAGATATTAGAAACCACAAGATATATATTATTTAATTGCATTTAGAGCTGAGGAAAATAACAAAATCAAGGATGGCTCTAAAGTGTCTGTCTTGAACTACATGATGAATAGTGTAGTAATTACCTGAGAAGAGTCATAGGGGGTCAGTTTAAGGGAAAGTGAGTTCTGTTTTAGACTTGTTGAAGTTACGTTGCCTATGAGACATCCATGTAGAAATGATTCCTATGTGGATTTCTGTCCCTGCTTCCGCTCTTATGGTTCTGCCATTGTTATCTCTCACTTCCAAACTTAATCCACCCTTCTACCTTTCTACCCATCATCCACATAGCAGCAGACCTGTTTATCTAAAATGAAAATCAGACCACGTTGCTTTCCAGTCTAAAGACCCTTTATGATAGGATTGAATCCACACTGCTTAAGAATGTCTCATGCTGGGACCAGCAGTTAGCGTAATGGCTATGTCGCTGGACTCCCACGTAGTCGACCGCGGTTCGAGTCCCGGACCCGGCGGCTTAAACTCACGCCGGGCGCGTGTGCGTGCGTGCCCAAGATCCCGAGAGGAGAATGGAGGAGAAGGGATTGCGGCGTGGCCATCCCCCCTGTGGGGTGATTTCCTGCTTTCTATCTCTCTGTCTCTCTCTGTCTGTCTGGCGAGCGCACGCGCCCTATAGCAAAAACCTCTCCAAAAAAAAAAAAAAAAGAAGAAGAATGTCTCATGCTGCCCAGCATCATCTGGATTCCACTTTCCTCTCCAGCATCATTGCCCACATCTCTGCCTCACAGCTCACACTCTAGCATGACCCTCACATGGGCAACCAAATATTAATTCAAATGTTGGGCTCTATAGTGCTTTCCATTATTCATTAATAAAGCAGCAAAAGCTGAGCTGCATATTCAACTCCTGCAGCTGTTCCCGAAGGCCCTTAATTGCTAGAAGTTGGCTCAGAAGACTATAGTCCGCAAGGGAGAAATGGTGGGGTGGTGACTGGATTGACTCTACTCCAAATGGCTAGACTTGTACAAAATTGGAACACTTGGAGATGGTATCTTCTTTTTATACACCTAGTCTCAATTTACTGATTTTACACCAACAATACTTAAATATATTCAACATATTTTTGATAACTATTCTGTGCCAGGCACTGTACACAGGACTGGAAGATCTGAAAGATCTGTTTCCCATGCTTTTGAAGACAGTCTTCCATTATATTAGAATGCCTTATTTATGCTGTTTTTTTTTTCTTTAAGAAACTTTTAAAAAGGAAAACCTATAACACTTTTTCAATATGCGTAATTACCTGAGCAAAGGAATAGAATTTTTTAAAGCATTATTTATTTAGTTTTATTGAGTATTATTAATATTACTTAAATTTGCTATAGGGCACGTGCACTCACCAGAGAGAGAGACAGAGAGAGGGAAAGTGAGAAATCAAGCTGCCAGGTTGGGGGCTCAAACTGTGGTCAGTCTTATGGGAGTCCAGTACTTTAACCACCATGCCACCTGCTGGCCCACAGAAACAGAATGTTAATGCAGGTCCACTTAACTACTCCAGTGAGCTGTAGACTTGCTGGGCTTCATTAAGGGAGAAAATAAGCATGCATATATGTATCAAAAGGTTATGAAGAGTATCCAAAATAAGGATCATTTGATCATTTTTATTCCCATACGATAAAGAGGCAAAAATTAATTTTTTATAAGCTGGTGAACCATTAACACTGTCCATGGCTTATGATAGAAAGTTTAGACTAAGTAACAAAATATTTTTCTTTGTTAAGGTGGGGTTAGTTAGAGAGGCTTTTATTTAATGAAGTGATTGTTAACCCCAGGGAGAAATGAAACTTTATTGTTGAGTATGATGCACATTGTCAGTTATTAGAGTTGGAGTTGGTCTACTTAGTTGATATCCAATTGGATAAGATACAGTTTGTAGATATAATAGTAAGTTTATTATTTCACGTAAGTCTAGAGGTTGGGCAATTCCAAGCTTGACTGATTAATTCATTGGCTCAGCTACATTACCTTTTTGTTTTCCATCTTGTTTTGTTCTCCTTTATTTAGCATTGCTAGCAGTCTCTCTCCTCCTGGTTGCAAGGTTGCTAGGGTATGCTGTTCCAATCATCATGTGCAGTCAGAACCATCCACAACTAGGGGAAAAAAGTTTCTTCCCAAGTACCTATCAAGGAAGAAAAACTTTTCCCAGAAACTGTCCAGTAGATGTCTCAGTTTCTGTTGGCCAGGATTGGGTCATATGACCTTTCCTAAGCCTGTCATTGGCAAGGAAATTGTGCATTTCTATTTTTGGTTTGAATTAATCAGCATTCAGTTCCTAAGAGCCAGAGACTCCTCATCATTTGGACAGAGATTTCTGAAGGGGGCGGGAAGGCAGTCAGTTCTAATTAGAAATTTCCATTATAAATGCAAGTGCATTGAACTAGGTAATATATAGTGTGTTAATAATTTGGATTTTATTAGATTAGATGCATACCTAGTTCATTTATAATGGGGCTATAAAATACAATTTATAACCGATTAGGGACATTCTAGAAGGAGAGTTTGTCTTTTTAAATTACTGTTTTGTTTTGATTTTTTACTTCCATCTAGTCAAAGCCAAAAATTTAAGGTAGTACATCTCAAACATTTGCTGCCAACTGTTAGGTATCACAGCACATATGAGAGTCCTCTTCCAACATTTACACTGTCTTTCTTTTATTTATACCATTTTCTGGTCATACACTGAGAACTCACTCCTTTTCGCTCAGAAAATGTTGTGGCTTACTTCTCTACTCAGCACTTCCTCTCATTCCTATCTTTGACCACTTTTCTTTCCTTGCTTTGAGACTCAAAGGAAAATACTATTTACTCTCAGATTTTCTGGGCTTCTTAGGACAGTGTGAAGAGGTCAAAGGCAAATCTTTAACACTTTTTGTTTTCTAAATGGTTTGAAGACCAAAGAACCAATGTCTGTTGGCTTTGTTTTTTTTTTTTTTTTTTTTTTTCTCTTGCTTACAGGATGAATTGTATCTGTACTATCTACCCTCTGTGTCCTCTTTATAATATATACATACATCCTGTCCTCTTTCTTTGTTGTAACTGTTCAGAGAAATTGATACTAACAAAGAGACTTTTTAAAAAATGTCCAGATTTCAGCTATTTCTCTTAACAGTGCCCCAGATGACCTCTGACATGAAGAAAACAGAATGATTAATTTTTAAAAGTATTTTCCCAACATATGTATTTTGTTTAAAATGAGATATACTATTTTGTACAAAGATAGGATGTTAAAAATTATGTATTAAATTTTAATTTAAGGTCATAGATTGCTTAGGAAATCATGGAGAATCCTTTGAAACAATAGTTAAGCTTAATTATCCTTTTTTTTACCTTTAATGCATTGTACCCTTAAAGTGCCTATATATATGGATAACTCATGGAGTGAAAGAATTAGAAAATAGGTGTGCTGTTCTCTTCGTTTTGAGATTATATTTATTTTCCTTTTAGTAAGCCATTAGAAATTTGCAAGATATCTTTTTACCATTTGAATAGGTAATAAATTAATATTTAAACAACTAACTTAAGGATTTGTTGAAACTTTGAGCTGACAGAAAGTAGCCATTGAATCTTGAGTATAATAAAGGATTCTTAATCACTTAAATTTCTGATAAAATGAGCACTTCTTATTATAATATCATGTATTAATTCTAAATAATTTTTTTGGGGAACCACTAGGTGGTGTGCTGGTTGAGGCACTGGACACTCCCACATGGCTGACCATGGTTCAAGTCCTGGACCTGGTGGCTTGCTTTCTCACTTTCCCTCTCTCTCTTTCCATGTCTCTCTCTGGTTAAATTAAAATAAAAATGAAGGAGTGAATAAAATTAAAACAAATAATTAAAAAAAAGAATTTTCATATTTAAAAACAAGCCATGTTTATGTTGCAGCAAATACCATTAACTGGGAGGAACCAAAGATGTGGGGGAGAAAACAACTTTGAATTTGTAGAAGGACAAGGTTGATGCTTAGGGGTAGAGGCACTGCTTAAAATGTGTAGAAAGTGCTGCTGGAAACATATTGGCACCACACAAGCCTTGTCACCAATTTTAATCTCTTCTTTGTTAGAATTTCTCAGGGCTGGCAGATGGCATGGTGGTTCAGGGTGCTGGACTCCACATGGCCAACTGTAGTTCGAGTCCTGGACCTGGTGGCTTAGTTTCTCACTTTCCCCACCTCTCTCTCTTTCACTCTGTCCCTCTCTGGCCAAATTAAAATAAATAAATAAATAAACAAATAAAAAGTTAAATGAAATAATTTTTTTACAAGAATTTCTCATCAGCCTCTTTTTTTCACACCACAGTAAATAAAATATCTAGATTTTTGTGTGATATTCAGTGTAAAATAGGATTTGCTTACTCAGTTTTTCTAGCTCATAGTTATTACATTAAATGTGAAAGATATTAACTGGCCATAAAGAAATTACCTGGTACTTTATGCTAGCGTGTAAATCAGATTGGGAGGATTCTTTAGACTGGTTAGTGATTGTATTTCTAGGGGCACTGGGAAACTAGACATCTTAATTATGAAAATCTGAGTGATAGTTATACTATGGAAACGTTATTTCATGCTTGTTCCCCCCACCCCTGTTGGTTATTAAACCAAGTTAAGCCAGTGTTGAAAAATATATATTTACCATAAAATTATTGTATGAAGTAAAAAGGCTTTTTAGGGTACCTTAGTGTTTAAGGCATTGGACTCCCATGTGGTTGACTGTTTGGAATCCTGTGACTTGAAAATTACTCTGGGTGTATGTGTGTATGTGTGTGTGTGTGTGTGTGTGTGTGTGTGTATGCCCAAAATCCCAGGAGGAGAATGGAAGAAAAGGGACTGTGGCATGACCATCCCCCCCAGGAGTGATTTCTCACTTTCCCTCTCACTGTGCCTCTCTGTGTCTATCACCATCTAGTGAAGGCACCCTATGGCAAAAACCTTGGGAAAAAAAAAAAAAAAAAAAAAAAAGAGCTTTTTTACAAGATCCTTGTTTCTAAAAATGTTTTTCACTAGAAACACTTAGGGAATTTCTATGGGATGATTATTAGAAACATATATTGCATTTTCCCAGTTGGCATTTTATTGTTTTGCTTTGTCGTAGGGCAAGAGCACTCACCAAGCTGGGGGGTTAAATGGAGGGGAGGAGAAGCACTTCCCAGCAGGACATGGTTATGTTTCAGTATCTTCTCCATTTCTCTATCCTTTTGGGATTTGGGGCACACATGCACAGATAGGCGCACACATGTGCTCAGTATGTTTTTTGAGACATTGAGGCCAGGATTCAAACCACGGTCGTCCATATGGGATTTGGCTTCCTTAATCACCAGGCCATGTGTCTGGCCAGTGTTTTATTGTTAAATGTTTGTGTATTACTTGTAACACACAGTTTATGGCACACTTTTTAAGTAAATAGATAAAAAAACAAGTTCCAGTTAGTTTTCTGTGTATGTGTGAAAGATTTTTGCTATAGGGCACATGTGCTCACCAGAGAGACAGAGAGACAAAGCAAGAAATAATTCCCTGGGGGAGGGGTGGGATGGACACACTGCAATCCCTTTTCCAGTCTCCTCTTGGAATTTTGGGCATGCATGCACACGTGCCCAGCATAGTTTCAAGCTGCTGAGTCTGGTACTAAAAACCACAATCAACTACATGGCAGTCCAGTGATATAACCATTACGCCATCTGCTGGTTCTCAAGTTCCAGTTTATAAGTGAAATTGGGCAACCAAAGAATAGCCTGTCTTCTCATGCTCTTTTATATAGCTATCAGTATTTACAGAGAAATCCAATACATTGCAGTGAAATAATGGAATGACCTTGGAAAAATTAAATACTTTCAGTTTTATAGTTTATTTAAATCTTAACATATTTTTAATTTAAAAAGTGAAAGGTCTCAGAATTATAAATCATTACTTATATTATAAAATTACCTAAGGTAACTTCCTAAGCTTTTAAAGCATATTAAAGGGAGAGAAAAATTTATGATGTCAGCATTGTGAGTTATATGACCCAAATAAACATTTATTCATTGATGTGTGTGTTTGTGTGTGTGTGTGTGTGTGTGTGTTTGTGTATGATTCAGTGAATACACACATTCATTTAGTGAATAGTAGTCATTTAGTGTTTTAACTTAAAGTTGTTTAAATTGACAAGTTGATAAATATATATATATATATATATACATATATATATGTATATATATATATATGCATTTCTTAACAAACATGTGGCTAGGGTAAGTTATTAATACTATGAATAATATTCAGTAAAGTTTAGTTAGAATCTTAGTTTACTAAAAGTGAGCATTTACTGTTTTGATCCTTCAGTGTTTGACAAGATTGCACACTTGTCTTTAAATTTTACATGATTTCATTTTCTAGCAAGTTGGCAGGTGTTAGCTGTCTATAATTATAACTGAGTAATTTTTCAAATGCTATTCATAGCCTAAACACAAGCAAGAAATTCTTCCGATCATGTGATAAAGACCAAGCCTTGCAAAATAGTGGTAAAGTGATATGTTCAATGATACTGAAGGACATATTTAAGAGAAGCCTTTGAAAAGTTAAAAGTGATTTAAATGATAAGGAAACAGGTTTTTTTTTTAAATTTTTTTCTTTATAGAATAAGATCTCTCAAAGTCATTGATAGTGATTACACTTCAAATTAAGGTGTATCTACATTTTTATCTAACAAGTTAATGTATACCTTGACAGACTTAAGTTATAATATATAATATAACCTATATTTCTTCAGTTTTGTTGCAGAGGTTCTGAGTATAAAAAAATGGAAATTTTATTGAGACAGAATAGATTTTGGGGGGGGGGGGGAGAGGTTTATGGCTATAGGGTGCATGCACTCACCAGAAAGACAGAGAGACAGAAAGCGAGAAGTCACCCCCCAGGGATATGGCCATGCCACAGTTCCTTCTCCTCCATTCTTCTCCATTCTCCTCTTGGGGTTCTGGGCATGCATACACATGCGCCTGGCCTGAGTTTAAGCCACCGGGTCTGAGACTCAAACTGCAGTCAGCTACATGGGAGTCCAGCGACATAGCCATTACATCAACTGCTAGTCCCGAGACAGAATAGATTTTAACCATTAAACCTAATGAATTAGTTCTCATTTCATTTATCAGGATTTTTTTTTGTTTGTTTGTTTGTTTGTTTTTTAAATCTACTGTATGTCAAACACTATGCTTATCTCTCTATTGACATGGAAAAGAAAAAGGTTTAAGTATCACTTAATTTTTATTTTTTGAAGAAAGATTTTTGCTATAGGGCATGTGCTCGCCAGAGAGACAGAGAGAGACAGAAACAAAACAAGAAATCACCCCCCCTGGGGGGGGGGGGCGGATAGCCACACAACAATCCCTTTTCCTTCATTCTCCTCTGGGGATTTTGGGCACACACGCATCTGGCATGAACTTCAAGCCTCCAGGACCAGGACTTGAACTGCTGTCGGCCATGTGGGAGTTCATAGATATAACCATTACGCCATCTGCTGGTCCCCCTAGTCTTAATTCTAAATAGGATTCTACTTAAAAAACAAAATAAGCAGCTTATGTTTTCTTTTTCCTGATTTACTTTATTTGTATCCATCTATTCTAAATATGTAGTCTGACTTTGACCAGAGATACTGCTTTTAAGTGGTTTAAGGATTATATTAGATTTTCTTTACCAGATATGTGCTTAAGAATAAATGAACTTCTGTAATTTAGTTTCTTTATCTGTGAAAAGACGTTTTATTAACCTACCATATGATATGGTTATAAAAAATTAGAGGCAATTATATTGGTAATGCATTTTGTAAACTTCAGTAACTGTACAAATATAACCATGAACCAACAACTCTCTTGAGTTTCTTTTTACTTACTTGTGAAATTAGGATATGATCATACTGACCCCACAGATGACTTTGAGAATTAAATGAACGTGGAAAGCATTACTGAGTGGTTGGGAAAGTCATGACACATTTTTGCATAGAAAAACGTAGAAAAATACCTCACGGCTGTACAGACAACCTAATAGAAGTGAGCCTGGCACATAGTAAGTGCTCAGTAAACATTGGTGTCGCTGATGGTGATGATTAACTTGATCTAGATCTTCCAACTACTGAGATAAACTCCAAACTGGCATTACTTTAGGGATGGACAGCCTCAATTTTTATGTAATTGTCTTTTGTGAACCCTACACTTTGTATTCACACTGATCAATACCCCAGTTGCCTTTTGTATATTAAATTCAGTTTCTGAGCATTAGCTGATTGATGCTGATGTCCAGCTGTGTCACCGAGGCCTTTAAATCAAACCCCGCCCTAGATTTGCCCACGAGGTTGTCCCAGGGGCGATGGCAGATCTGTAGCATCCATGCCTGGTATCATTCTGGTATGCCGGAATGGCACCAGCAGGGAGAGGTTGCAGGCAGGCAGGCATCTGCATGTGCCATCCAGGGACCAAGGGAACACGAAGTCCTCAACCAAAGCCTGTGCTCGGTACCTGGACAGCATTAGAGAATGATGGTCATGACCATGGCTGTGGAGTTAGTTGCACTTGGTTTAAGTCCTGCTCTGCTAAACTCTGTGACTCTGGGCAAGTTACATAACCTTAAGCCTCAGTTCCCCCGGAGTCATGAAGGTTAAATGAGGTAGGAGCTGTGTAAGCCTACTGGAACACAGTAAGCACTCAGTGAGTGTTAACTCTCAGTGTTCTGTCCTTCCCCTTCCCTCAGGGGGGGAGATGGGAAATGGAGCCCTCTGGCATAATAGGCCTTTAAGGTTCCTCAAGTCTCTGGGAAAAGAAAGTAATATATTTTCACTGTTAGGAATCTTATATTATTGTTTCTTGGCCTTTTGGCTAAGATCATGTGTGGAATTTTCTACTAAATTTTTATTCCCATAGTGCTTTTTTAATGGCAAAAAGCATGGACTCTCAAGGCCTAGGTTTAGAGCCTGGCCCCTTTTACTAGCTATGACACCTCCAGCAACTTACATAACCTATCTGGGCCTTGATTTTTCTAGAGGCACAAAATGAGGGGAAATAATACTCACTTTTGCAATGTCATTGTAAAGACTGAATGAATTGGTTTTCACTTACGTTCTATGCTCCTTATTCCAGGGGGAATAGCACTTCTAAGAACCATAATTAAAGATTTTATAAATATTATTTTAGTTCTCTGGGAACTGGAGTCCTCTTATATCATGTTAGTCTATTATTTTACTCATAAACATTTGACTTTCAAATATGTCTTTAGAGGTAAATATTGATAACATAGGAAAGCAAGAGGTGGCATGTCTGTCTGTGTGGTCAGTAAGCAACTGACTCACCTGCATCTGGTCGGTCTGTGTCTACAACTCCAAACAAGCTATTTACTACGGAGACTGATTACCTTGACGGTCTGCTGAGGACATCAGCGCTCCTACTTTGCCTCCCTAGTGAGAGCCTGACATACTACGCAGGAAGTCCCCTAAACAGTCCTTTCACTCCTAGGAATAGCTGGCTCAGCCCAGACTGCTTGATATAATTTTGAACAAAGTAACAAAACAAAGAGTACATTGCTAAAAAGGTACCCCAGACAAGGTAATAGATAGGGCTCGGAGAGATTTTGTACCGTATTTGATTTCTCGAATTTGCAGTATAGTTTGTGGCCAGAGTCTGTGGGGCTCCTGAGCTCCCGTGCCTCTCCCCACTTATTAACTCCAATAGTTTGGGTGAGTGTGTAGGGGGCGAAGGTAACAGCAGACTCTCCTGTTCACTTTAAAATGTCCCATGAGATCAGAACCAAGTTTTCTTAAATCATCTTCAGCAGTCTTTATGCTTTTGAATATAAGAATAGGCATTCTGTATGCCAATCCTAGTTCTTAGCCTTTTTTTTCGTATATGAGAGAACTTCAGAAAATGTGGAATTAAAGAATGAGTTTATTTTGGTTATAAAAACCTTGAAATCCATGCCTAGATATTTAATAATATGCATTTCCATGACCTTTTTAAAGGCCCTGCATATTAATTCATTCAGTCTTTCCAATGACATTGCAAGAGTGGGTGTTATTATCCCCATTTTGTGCATCAAGAAAAATCAAGGCCCAGATAGGTTATATAACTTGCCCAAGATATCATAGCTAGTAAGTGGAGAAGCCAGGCTGTAAACTCAGACTTTGATATGCAGCAAGTTCATGCTTCTTGCCATTGGAAAGCACTATCTGGATAAAAATTTAATAAAAGACTCCACCCATGATCTTAGCCAAAAGACCGAGAAGCGATAATAGGAGATTCCTAACAGAATATATTAACTTTTCCAAAAAAAAGAAACTTAAAACTTTGCTGTTTTTAGGGAAAGTCACATTCTCAGTATTATTAAGTTGCATATCAGATTCTTACTTAAACCCTGACCACCCTTTATTTATTTATTTATTTTTGTAGAGTTTTGTTTGTTTGGTTTTTGTTTGTTTTAGGGTGCATGCACTTGCCAGAGAGAAACAGACAATAAGAGGGAAGGTGAGAAATCACCCCCAAAGGGGTTGGCCATACCACAATCCCTTCTCCTCCATTCTCTCAGTTCCTCCTGGGATCTTGGGCACACATGGATCTTAGCACGCACAGATCTTGGGCATGCACACATGCCCGGCCTGCATTTCAAGTCACTGGTTTCGAGTCCCCAAACCACAGTCAGCCACGTGGGAGTCCAGTGATGTAATAGCAATGCCATCTGCTGGCCCAAAATCCTGACCTATCTTAAAATTGCATTTGAGGCCTACTGAATCTGTGTCTCACAGTGATGTGTAATTTTCATTATTTTGTCATTATAAATTTCAGCCTATTCAGGAGTTTGTGGACCTGTGATCCTGGAAATAAGGTGTCTAAAGGACGTATCTTTACGTTAAGAGATTCCAAGGGTCGGCAGATGGCATGGTGGTTAAAGGTGCTGGAATTCCCATGTGGCCAACTGGTTCGAGTCCTGGACCTGGCCACTTGCTTTCTCACTTTCCCTTTCTCTCTCTCTTTGGTCAAATTAAAAATAATAATAATAATAACAACAAATGAAATAAAATAAATAAATAACTCATAAAAAAAAGAGAGAGAGAGAGATTCCAAGTAGGATGATTTCTTTAATGCACTACCTAAAAGAAAATTTGGTATATTTCCATGAGTAATAGACTTAAGATTAGCTTTGAATGCTGAAAGAGTATTCTCTAGCTGGCTCATTGTTGCCATGACAGTGCTGGCAATGCCAGTGTTGTAGTAACTCCTTGCAATGATCTTATTTTAGACCCTAACGTTTGCAGGGCTGAACGTCCCCTTCCCCGCCCCACAAGTAACTCTAGTGGAAAAGTACTGGTTTTATAGCTGGCTTCTAGCTTTGTAGCTGAAAGACTGCACTATTGTGGGCTTAAAAAAATAGCGTAGGAGTGTTGAGTATTTTTCCTGTGGATTATGACTGTTTGAAATCTCCCAAAATATGGTATTGCATTACATGTCATACAGCAAGTTGTTTACAGCCAGAAAGTAAAGGGACCTCAATTGTCCTTTTAGAAATCAAGTCCCAGATTGTATAATAACATTGAGCTCCTATAGAAATCATTTTTCCATCTGTATGTCCCCCATGCATACTTCAAAGTTTTTGGATTCTTTTATTCAGTTATTCTGGAAAATTGTCATTAGAATTATAAAGGTTTGTGTTTGAGCAATGTAGAAAAGTACTTTTTTTCCATGTCATTTCTGTAATTCAACTTTTTCTGTTTAAATTGGAACATTTTATCTTGATTTCTAAAACTGTGAGCTTACCTAAGTTATGTAATGATTTTAAGAAGTTACCCAATTTGAACTGGGTACCCAAACTAACATAATTGTTGAGATATTTTTATGCATATACATATTTCCATTATATTTTAAAATACTTCATTGATATTTTCTTTCTATTTTTAAACTCCTATTATAACTGTACCATTAAGCACAATATATTTTCAAACTCACAATGTATGTGCCATTTTATATGCTTTTGCTTACCACTTGTTAGTTCAGAGTTGTGGCATGTACATTAAAAATCTATTATAACATGGTGAAACAAAGTGGTTTTGCCAACTGACCTTGTCAAAAAAGATGGGAAAAAATTGAAATGCTATATATTTCCTTAATCAATGATAACTGTTAACAAGTGATTACATTTGCTTTACTTCTAAATACTACATTAAAACTTAGTTTATCTTCCTTAAATGTTGAAGATATAAACATATCTTGCCTGATTGATTCCATATGAGTACTAGAATATAAATGTCATGCAAATCCTTTTGTTTCCTTTTTTTAACATAGAAAATAATTTTCTAAGCAAAAATTTGAGGCTAGAATTTTGTTTGGCTCTTCCACTAAGCAGTGAGAAGTGTATTTCATTATTAGTCCCTAAATGGTAATTATTTAGATAAAGAAGTAATTCCAATCTACACTAGTTTTTAATAGCAGCTCCTTTGAATTTGGAAGTAGATGTATAGTAATATATGATAATTCAAACTTTGATGTAAATATCCTTTCATTTTCATGTGACAATTATATCATTGACTGGAAAGAAACAAAATTATAATTAGTTCCTTTTGCTGTTGTCGCTGAAATACTTAATAACAAAGTTGTTTCCTAAATACCATAGCATCTGTGTACCCGACTTCTCTAAAGCTAAAATGAGTATGCTTTTTTTTTTTTTTTTTTGAGAGGTTTTTGCTATAGGGCGTGTGCGCGCACCAGACAGAGAGACAGAAAGCGATAAATCACCCCGCAGGGGGGATGGCCACGCTGCAACCCCTTCTCCTCCATTCTCCTCTCGGGATCTTGGGCACGCATGCACACGCGCCCGGCGTGAGTTTTAAGCCACCGGGTCCGGGACGTGAACCGCAGTTGACTACATGGGAGTCCAGCGATATAGCCATTACACTAACTACTGGTCCCAAATTAGTATGCTTTTTAAAAAATAAGAATTCAGGGGCCAGTAGGTCGTATGGTGGTTTAAGTGCTGGACTTCCATGTGGTTAACTGCAGTTTGAATTCCAGACCTGGCAGTTTGAAAATCATACTGGGCACATACACGTGCCTAAAATCCCAGAAGATTAGAGAAGGGATTGCATCATGACTATCCCCCCTGGGGGAGGTGATTTCTCTCTTTCCCTGTCACTGACCCTCTCTCTGGCAAGCACACATTCTCTATGGTAAAAACCTTTTCAAAAAGTATTCAGTTAAAATCTTTGTGTTTGACACTATTCTGACACTGGGGGAGGGGATAGTTTTACAAAGTAGAAGACAACCACTGCCCTTAAAATTGTTGTGATTTAGAGAAAAAGATTTATAAATAATACTGTAGCTAGGAATGTAAAATTTCATGGCAGTTTGTTTACAGTAGTCCAGCTTGTGGTGGGCAAGTGTATCATACAGCCAGCCTTTCTAGAAGCAGGCTGAATATTAGTCAATAGCTTTAAAAGTATGTACATAGTGGGACCAGCAGTTAGCATAATGGCTATGTCGCTGGACTCCCATGTAGTCAACCACGGTTCGCGTCCCAGACCTGGTGGCTTAAACTCACGCCGGGCGGGCGCGTGTGTGTGTGTGTGTGTGTGTGTGTGTGCCCAAGATCCCGAGAGGAGAATGGAGGAGAAGGGATTGCGGTGTGGTCATCCCCCCTGGGGGGTGATTTCTTGCTTTCTATCTCTCTGTCTCCGTCTTTCTGGCGAGCACACGCGCCCTATAGCAAAAAGCCTCTCCAAAAAAAAAGTATGTACATAGTAACTCCACTTATAGGAAATCATCTCAAAAAATTTATGTATAAGAATAATCACTATAGTGCTATTTACTATATATTATCTATATATATCTTATATAGAAGTAGGTAATCTAAATACCCAGTAATAGGGGATCAATTAAATTATGTATATTAAGGGCTGTTGTAGTTACTGAACATTGTTTTAAGACCTATTAAAAGAAAAGAAAAAAATTGTATATTTAAGTGAAAAAAGGTTTAAAACAGTATTCAAAATATATTTTTATAGACGGAAAGATAGTCAGGGAACTCTCATGTACCAAAATATTAACCACAGTTCTGTTTTGAAAATGGGATTAGTGGTGATTTAAATTTTTCTTTTCATAGTAATAACTATTAATAGTTACCTAATTTTATTGAGTGTTCTCCTCGAGCCAGGCAGCATTTCAGTGGTTAAAAGAGTTTGAGGAAGAGATCTGTCTCAAACAAAACAAGAATACAAATACACGTTCACCCATCCCTATACAATTAGATTAAGTCTTAGGTTTATTTAGCTGAGGAATCAAACTGCTCAGAAGCCAGGCTTTCTCATAGAGAAGGGAAGGGGTACTTGCAGCCTCCCTACCTTCCTTGGGCCCCAGGGTTTCCAGAGGGGCTGCAACTGCTGGCGACACTGTCTGGGCACGTAGGGTCACCCTACATCTGCAAAACAGTTCTTGCTGTTACCTTTTTATGTATGGGATTTTCATTCATATTTGAAAGAATTTACACAACTAAGCACTTTCTTTGATAGCCCACCTTCCTGCAGTCTCAAATTTTATGCCTACATTTTATAGAAAAGAAAATAGACCCCCCAAAAGATGAAATAACTTAGATAGGGAATATTGGAGGTCAGGAGGCATGTCTGATTCCTAAGTCTGTGATCTGTTTGTGTGTATATATTGCAATGAGATTATGTTACATATATGTTAAGACAATATAAAATCAGTGTGGGAAAATTATGATTTATAGAGTGTTACAGTAATCCAGAGTCAGGAAAGATCAGGATGGGTTGGAATAATAGAGAAAACAGCAGATGAGTTTTAATATAATAATGAACTTTCCAGATGAACTTTTCAGATGAACTATTCAGATGAACTTTTATTCTCAGCTCATCTGTTCACTCATAGAAGTCTCAAGTGCTTCTATCCCCCACATGCTGAAACCAAACCTCTGGTGGCTGGCTGGAAGTAATTAGTGCTCTGTTGTTCTTTCCTGCAGACCAAGTTTCGGCCTCATTTTTGTTTCCTTTTTGTGACCCCCTTTTATCTCCTTTGCACCATCTGTCAGTGCACATATGAACGTGTAACTATAACTTTTGTCAGAGCTCCTTCTCACTACAGTGTTGCAGTTCCCCTGGAGGGATACCGGTACTTTAAAGATTGAGATGGCTAAAGGAAGTTGTAAAAATGACACTAGCTAATTGATATTTCCCTGGAATGTCATTATATGTGGCATTCAAATTCATACACTCCATTTTAAAACTCATTGAAAGGAAGTAGAATAATGATCTTGAATCTTGCTTAATGAGTTAACCTCACACCATAAACCAGGACTGCTGTTTACCTAATAAGTGGTGTAGCAATATTTGTTAAAATACTAAAATGTTTTACCAGTTGGTAAATAGTAAACAAAAACTGCAGCGTGGGGTCCAGACACTGGCACAACAGTAACACACAATGCTCTGAAAGGCAGTTCCACACGGGAAGGTACCTAGTTCAGCTCCAGAGAGCTCTGAATATACTAAGCCAATGCTTACTCATGCTCTGGGACTGATTGAATACAAGTGTGGATCATGGCATTGAAAGACCCTGTGGGGGGAGGGGGTAGTGCTATGTCTCTCTCTCTCTCTCTCAGGAAATAAAATTTAAGAAAAAGCAATAGTGAAAACAATAAAATTAATAATACATAGAATCACTTTAATATTTAAAAAACCACATATACTTCTAAGCTGGTCTGAGCACTGAAGCAAAGAACTATGAAGTTTGCTCAGATGTTCTATTATTTATTTCAGATGTTGGGGAAGGTGCAGAAGCCCTTAGATGGGACAGAAAGACCATGCAGGTGAACTGGGGAAGACCTAATCCGTAAACTCACAAAAAAGTGCTAGTTGTACCAAGAGAAGAAGCAGGGTCCAGGCTTAGATGGTGAGTGTGAAGGCTGCTACATACCAAGGGCAAAGACCCTGAGGGTATGGTCCCTCTGGTAGACTTAAAGAACTTTTCTTTAACAATTAAATTAGTTATCATTTCATTAAAAATCTGGTGATTTAAAGCAATACACATTTATTATCTCACAATGTGTATGGGTTAGGAATCTGACAACAGCTTATCTGGGATTTCTGTTTCAGGATCTCCATGGGGCTGCAGGTAATGTGTCTGCTAGGACTGATTTCATCTGAAGCTCAAATTGGGAATATATTTGAATTCACTCACATGATTGCTGGGAGGGTTCAGTTCCTCAAGGGCTGGTAGGTTGAAGGCCTCAGTTTCTTGTTGGTGGTTGACTGGAGGCTTTCCTCAGTTCCTTGCTATGTGGGTCTCTTTACTTGCTGCCTGGAGTAGGCATATGAGAAGAGCCGGAGAAAGAATACCAGCAAGAGAAAGAGTGCCAGCAAGACAGAAGTCAGTCTTTATAACCTAATCTTGGAAGAGACATCCCATCACTTTTGCCTTAATCTTTTTATTAGAAGACAGCCCCTAGGTCCAGTCCTCAGTCAAGAGGAGCAGGCTGCACAAGGGAGTACTTACCAGGAAGTGGGGATTATTGGGAACCATTTTATTTATTCATTCATTCATATTTAAAGAAATATTTAATTTTATTAATCATTATTATTTTTTAAATTTGCTACAGGTCATATGCTCTCACCAGAGAGACAGAGAGAGAGAGACACAGAGGGAAAGTGAAATAGCAAGCCATAAAGTCCAAGACTTGAACCATGGTTGGCCATGTGCGAATCCAGCACCCTAACCACTATTCCACCTGCTGGCCCTGGGAACTATTTTAAAAGCAGCCTACTATAAGACCTGTCTCCTGGAGATTGGGAGGAAGGGGCCTTTCTGCATGTTATGAAGAGAGTTTGTGATTTAGGGTATATGCTCAGGAACCTCATTATTATCCAGAAGGGAGTGCACTCCAGCAAGTGATAATGTGAGCTTGGCTTCTCCCTACCCCTGCAACCAGTATACAGATAAAGGAGCCTCATGCCTGCCTGGCCAATGGGTGCCCTTCCCTAGGCCCTGACCCCTCACCAGGTGGGACTTACAAACCTCAGTGGGAGAGGCTTGCCTGCCTCTAGGAGCTTCTCCATCTTTTTCGTCTCCCTTCCTCATGACTCTCCTCTCTTCCATGCAAACCCAGGAATTTTTCTACTTATCATTCTTTGCCTTATAAGTAAAACAAGCATTTGTCCAAAAGGTAGGAAGTGGCAGACAGCTTTATTTTCATTATTCAATATTTACCTCATGGGCCATGAATCAAATCTGTATCTATGATATGGGGGAAAGGGGAATTAAAAACAAATCCCGAAACTGTCAAGAGCATTCTCAAGTAAATAACTTGAGAATTGAATGAAATTAAATATCTTACAAGTCTAAATTTCTGTTCAGAACTCCCAAAATAAGGTTGGTATACTTATCCATCACTTTACTGGTATCTGTAAGGGAACAGGTAAAATAATTTTATCTTTTTTTCATTTTATAGGCCCTAATCCTTATGGATTTAAGCTATTGTAGAGTCACATAAAATGATTACACAACTGATAGCAATTAAAAATATTATCTTCTTGGGCTAAGCCAGTGGTATGGTGGTTAGGGTAGCTAGATCCCACATGACCAACTGCACTGTTTGTGTCCTGGGCCTGGTGGCTTGAAAAACATGCCAAGCATGTGTCTGTGTGTGTCCAAAATCCAGAGAGGAGAATGGAGGAGAAGGGTTGCAGCATGGCCATGTCTCCTAGGGGTGCTTTCCCACTCCCTCCCACTTCCCCTACCACTATCTCTTTCCAGCAAGCACACATGCCCTATAGCAAAATTAAAAAAAGTTCTTACCCCACTAATACAATATTAAGTTGAGATTCGGCTATAGTGAACATTACTGATTTTAGTAAAAGAAAAAAAAAGTTATTTATAATTTCTAATTTAATTTTAGTATCTTGGCTAAATATTTTATTAAGATTAAATAACTTTTTAATATATATTTTAAATCTAGGAAAGGATATACATACATATATGTATTAGAACACTTCAAAAATTTATGGAAAATGGAATTAAATTTCTGGTTTGTTTGGGTGCAAAAAAAAATTTGAAATCCATGCATAGTTTTTTTCATAATATGCATTTTCCATTAACTTTTGGAAGATCCCTTGTATGTGTCCAACACTGTGTTCTCTCTTGGTAGTGGTTTATACTTTTCTGCATTTTTCCAAAATTTCTATGATGAGTTCACGTATTTTTTTTTCTTTTCTTTTCTTTTTTTGGAGAGGTTTTTGCTATAGGGCGCGTACGCTCGCCAGACAGACAGAGAGAGACAGAGAGATAGAAAGCAGGAAATCACCCCCCAGGGGGGATGGCCACGCCGCAATCCCTTCTCCTCCATTCTCCTCTCGGGATCTTGGGCACGCACGCACACGCGCCCGGCGTGAGTTTAAGCCGCCGGGTCCGGGACTCGAACTGCGGTCGACTACGTGGGAGTCCAGCGACATAACCATTACCCTAACTGCTGGTCCCGAGTTCACGTATTTTTTATAAGAAAGCCAAATCCATGTCATTAAAAAGTAAACAAGTGCAATACACAATTTTCTTTTTATAGAAGAATGACCTTAATTATAAGTAGAACTTCAGTATACTCTTAGAAGTTTTCTCTAATATAATATATACTAATTTTAAGATCTGCAATTATTTGATTTTTGTTTTAGAATTACCTTTCTTTCGAAGACTTTGGCTGTTGATTGTTAAGATTTTCTCTGAATGGATTTTGCATTTGTAGGTTTTTTTTCTTCTTTTGTCTTCACACTGTTTAAAATGTACCCTGAATTCAGTTTATAGCTGTTTTGAGCACTAGATGGCACTCTTGCTCAACTGAAATCTAGTTTATCATTCATATTTTGGTGCTGTGGGCCTTAGAAGACTTGAATGTGCAATTTAAGAACATTTATGTTTCTATTTTATTTCTGAGTAAGTTAGATGGAGAAAGTTTCCATTTTTCTTAAAGTTAATTTTACTCATGATAGAGAGCATGTGCCCGAGAAAGAGGGAGAGAGATAGAGAAGCAGCCTCCACAGGGTCTTGTCATGCTGTGATCCCTTTCCTCAACCCTCCAGGTTTTCAGGATACTGGGCACTCATGAGTGCGCCCATTGTGCTTTCAGGCCAACATTGGAATCCAAACCCATGGTCAGCCAGGTGGCTTCCAGCACTGCAGTTGAGTTAGCTACTGACTGTGCCACTAGGCTAGGCCAAAAAAGTTTCCAGTTTTAAATAGCCAAGCTTAACTGGTTGAGTTTTCCCATCTATCCAGACAAGAACCATGTTAACTATAATATCAGTCATTCATTTCACAAGTACTTACTATCTTTAGGACTGTTCTAGGCACAGATATACATCAATGGGTAAAAGAAATAAAAATTATTACCTCATAGAACTTTTGTTTTAGCACTGGAATTTTTTTCCCCAGGTGCCACTGAAAGTTCTACACATCCATTCACCCATTTAACTCACCCACTTAATAAGAGGAAGCAGAAGCACAGAAAAGTTTTCTAACGTCTCTGGATTCAAACCCAGTCATTTTGTCTTCAAAGTTTGTTCTGTTACTTCAATACTATCCTCCCTCTTAAAACTAAAAACTATTTTTTATTGATTCTGTTGACTACACGTAATATAAATCTACTTATTTATTATTGTCCCTAAATCTATTGAAATTTTGTTGCCATATTTTTATTGAAAAAATATTGACTAAATAAAATGCCTGATTTCATAGTCCACTCATGTTGGCTTAGCTCTTTTTAGCATAATGTAAATCAAGTCACAAATTAACATAGCTAACTTTGTTTAAGTATATACTTAAGCATCCTTGTAACTCTATTTTAAACTCCTTGCATTAACCATGTAATAATTTGAATATATTGTGCAAATGGGAGCTCTAAGATTATGATTCTTTTTTAAAAGAATTATTTATTTAAATTTATTTATTTATTTTAATTTGACCAGAGAGAGAGAGACAGACAGAAAGCGAGAAAGCAAGCTGCCAGGTGTGGGACTCGAACCACAGTTGGCCATGTTGGAGTTCAGTTTCTCAACAACCACGCCACCTGCCAGCCCATGATTCAGTTTTATAAGGAAACATGCAGTGTCAAGTATCAAAAATTACTATTTTAACTCGCCTATTCTGTCCATTGTGTCATTTTACATGTTTCTTTGAAAAAAGATTAAGGTCAACAATACACTATGAAACAGAAAAATGATAATGAAATTTAAATGATTTTTTAGTCTGGGTATGTATTTCATGATTTTTTGAGGGGTATAGAGAACAAACTTAGCTTCTACTAAAAAAATTAAATATGACTTAGAGAAATTATATTTCTCAAGGATCAGCAACATACTTGTAAGCCATTGGTTATAGAGGGAAATCACCCACTGTAGAATACAAATATTTATGACTAATTCACAGAGATAATCAGTAAATAAAACTTGTCTCTAGGAAGGCAGAAATAAATAGTTCTTAGTGAACTAGCTAAGTCCTTTCTCTTTTATTGCTACAGATCTGTACTAAGTGGAAAAACTTATGTTTTTGATATGCTAATAATTAGAGCTTTTTTTTTTTTTTTCCATTTCATAAAAGGATAATCATTCTTGTTCACCAAGGAGTACAAGAAAGTTTTCAGAGTAGAGATTTGTTTTGGAAGATGCTGTGATTTAGAGGTTTGCTAATTGAGAATGATGACTTTTTAAGGAGTCTTTGTGTCTCTTTAATGGCATGTAAAACTGCATTTTTCTTGGGGGATAGTCCAAATTTTATCAGGTTTTCAGAGATCATAATCACAAAAGGATTAACTTCCACTGCTTAAATAGAGTGACCCATTGCATATGAAGCTTATTTTCTTTAAACTTAAGAAAAAAATTGAAGTGGTTGAAATTAGTGAATTTTAAACCAATAAAGTGAAATTTTTGTTGATTAAACATTAGCTAGTTCCTCAGTCCTCTGATACTTCTTCAGTGTCTGATGATTATTTGTATTTGAGTTTTGTGTGTGTGTGAGTTTTGCGTGAGTGTGTAGTGTGTGTGTGTGTGTGTGTATTTAAAAAAATAGATTTTGCCAGGGGATATGTGCACCTGCCAGAGAGAAACAAGGGGACAGGTGAGAAAGTGCCCCCCTTGGAGAATGGTCACCCCCAAATCCTTTCTCCTTCATGTCTCCCTTTTATCAGGATTTTTTGAGCACACACACACATATGCCCAGCAGCTTTTTTTTTTTTTTTTTTTTCTTTTTTTGCTATAGGGCGCATGCACTCGCCAGACAGACAGAGATAGAAAGTGAGAAATCACCCCCCAGGCGGGTTGGCCACGCCGCAATCCCTTCTCCTCCATTCTCCTCTTGGGATCTTGGGCACGCACGCACATGCGCCCGGCGTGAGTTAAAGCCACCGGTTCCGGGACTTGAACTGTGGTCGACCACATGGGGAGTCCAGCGACATAGCTATTACGCTAACTGCTGGTCTCCCCAGCATGTTTTTTTCAAGCCACTGGGTCCTGGACTCAAACCACACAGTCAGCCACATGGGATCCAGCTGCCTTAGCCAGAATGCCACTGACTGGCCCATACTTGAGTTTCTTATGATGTTCAAGTGCACACCTGGCAGTTTACAGGTTAGAAGTTCAAGTCTGGTTTCCCAAATATGAAGGCACAGGGAGCCAGGCTGAGAATAGCAGAACTGCAGCCCACATGTAACATGAGCAAGACAGAGACATTAATATAGAAATTGGTATTAATAAGGCTGCCAGATAATTCTTTAAAAAAAAAAATAAAATAAAAATAAAAAACAGCTGTGCCAGCTGGTGGGCCTGGTGATTGAAGTGGCTAGATCCCACATGGCCAACTGTGCAGCTCAAGTCCCAGACCCAACAGCTTGAAAAATACAGAGGGTGTGTGTGCATGTTTGCCCAAAATCCCAATAAGAAAATAGAGGAAAAAGGATTGTGGCATGGCATCCCCCTGGGGGATGCTTTCTCACATTACTTCTCTCTCTCTCCCCTTCCTCCACCCCAGTGAGCTGAAACACCCTATAGAAAATTTAAAAAAAAAAATTTTTTTTTAAAGCTATTGCATGGGACCAGCAGATGGTGTAATGGTAATGTTGCTGGACTCCCACATAGTCAACCGCAGTTTAAGTCCTAGACTCAGCAACTTAAAACTCACTCTTGGTGTGTGTGCGTCTGTGCAAAAAATCCCCAGAGAATGGAGAAGGGATTTTGGCATGGCCATTCCCCCTGGGGGGTAATTTCTCGCTTTCTCTCTTTGTTTCTCCAGCAAGCACATGCACCCAATAGCAAAAATCTCTCTTTAAAAAAAAAGGCTATTTCAGTGTTTTGGCAATAGTTAATATAATACGTAGACTAATATGATAGTAATGAAGATGCAGTCTTGGCTAGTTTTTTAAATATTTTGTTGCTATGTTGTTGCAGTTGCATATATTCAGTATTATTAAATTTTTAAAGGAGTTTTTGTAGAAGTTAAGCTTTATGGCCCTTGAATATTTGAAAATGTTTTTACTTTGTTCTCAGATTTCATTATAGTTGATTAGAATATTTGACTAAAATCATGCTCTCTCAGAGACATTCCATTATTTTCTAGCAGCTAGTGTTTGTAAACAAAAGTCTTATGCCAATTTGATTTTTTTCCTGTGAAGCCTGTTTTTTTGTTTTTTGTTTTTTAATATTGAATAGTCAGTTATACAGTCAAACCATATACCCTTCATCTAGGTTCACAAATTTTGCCACAATGGCTTTTTCTGTTTTTTTTTTTTTCCTCTTTCTCTCCTTTTGTTGACCCTCTTAAAAGATACAAACACTTTGTTCTTAAATAATTTATCATGCATCTCCCAAAATTAAGGATATTTCGGAAGCTTAAGATATTTTTGTGTATCCTTGAGAATTTTGAAATCTCAGTAGTGTATATCAGAGTGCGTATCTCCTCTCCCACTCTTACTATTAATCCTTTGAATTTGGGTCCTTTCAATATAAATTCTAGCAGGGAGGTGCCTCTGATCAGAAGAAGCCAAATGGCAAGGGAATCTTAGTGATACAGTTCATAGAGGTAAGTATTTTGAGGCATAAAACTATGTAGAGGAGGGCAGAGAAGTGATTTGGAGAGACAGAGAGACTTTCTGGCATACCTGTATTGCGTCTGTTTCGTGTTGTTCAGGAAGACATCTTGGTGGGTGGATTGAGGCTGTGAAAAGATAGCCCTTTTTTTTTTTTTTTTTTTTTTTTTTTTTTTTTTTTTTTAAGATAGCACTTTTGAGTGAGAGTAGTTGAGGGTTCTGAAGCGAAATTTTAAGATCTCAGGATTCAGAAACAAGGGGAGAGGGAAAAGTCTGGAGAGGATCACATAAGATAGGGATATAGTCACAGGAATGAGGCCTTTGAGGCCATCAATGAGACAAATTCCTTTGAAGTGTTTATATATTCTTTTTGTTTTCTTTGAATTTGAAAAACAGTCATATTTAGCAGGGAGCTTTTGGAAATGTTCTTTCCCCCTTGCTGTACCTATCTTTTACTTCAAAAATGTTCATAAAAGACTTCTTTACTCCATGACTACTTGTTAGTGATGCTTTGGGGAATGATGGTACAGTGGGCACTGTGCAGGGAGGATGCTGTGAGAACTCGAGGAAGTCAGTTACAGTGTGAAGGAGCCTGCAGTGAAATTGACTCATCCCTTTGTGCCCAGGTAGGCTGGAGACCTAGAGATGGGGAGGGCAAGTTGTGGTATGTGAGAAGACACTGAGGTTCAGGCTCTTTTGCTGAATAATAAAAGCTGGAGGATGCTGAACACCAGACTGCAGGCTCTTAGGGTTACATAATCATTTATATAATAAATGTTCATGAGAAATGCAACAGATTAAAGAATTATGCAGTATAATTTAAAAGTATACATTTAAAAAGTAAACCTGTCCAAGGAAACATAATTGATTTTGTTAATATCGTACCAGAATACCCAGGTCCATGTAGATAATGATAGTTTTTTTACAGTTTTTCCCAGTTCTAGAAGTTTCTTTTATATTCTAGTATTTCCTCCTTACTTCGAATGTAATTTTACATTTTCTCTATTTTCAACCTTCATTAACACTTGACCCAGGTAAGTTAGTATTTCCTTGCATGGACTTTCTGAGACTTTCAAATTTAGCACTGTTATTCACTCTAGCCATGTATTCTTCTTCGGACGGTTATTATTTCTTTTGTTTTCTTAAAAATTATTCTTCAGTTGTG
Organism: Tupaia tana; assembly: GCA_026018925.1. Lineage (NCBI taxonomy): Eukaryota > Metazoa > Chordata > Mammalia > Scandentia > Tupaiidae > Tupaia > Tupaia tana. The sequence goes on along the minus strand of JAKSZU010000002.1, from coordinate 51,305,055 downwards.
TTCATTTGTATCTGTTATTCAAGTGATTTAGGAGTTTCTACCATTTTAGATGTCTTCATGGGCCTCTTTTCCCCATCTCATATCACATATTACTGAAACTGTCTAGTTGACTTCTTTGGCTTCATTTTACTTCTGTTAAAATTTAAATGCCATCAGCTGATCTCAGTGATATGCTCTATGTCCAGATCTTAATTACTCAAATTGGTCAAACTTTCCTATAGAAATAGAGTATATTTATGTATGATTCCTACATATTTTCGTTTTCGTTCTGTCCCAGTCTAAGGACTTTTTTTTTTTTTTTTTTTTTTTTTGAGAGGTTTTTGCCTTAGGGTACGGGTGCTGGCCAGAAAGAGAGACAGAGACAGTGAAAGGGGAAGTGAGAAATCACCACGCCACAGTCCCTTCTCCTCCATTCTCTTCTTGGGGTCTTGGGTATGCACGCACACGTGCCCGGTGTGATTCCCAAGCCACTGGGTCTAGGACTTGAAATGCAGTTGGCTGTGTGGGAGTACAGCAAGGTAACTGCTATGCCATCTACTGATCCCTAGGATTCACATACTTTTTCACGCCAGCAGATGGCGTGATGGTTAAAGTACTGGATCCCACATGGCTGACTCGGCTATTCAAGTCCTGGATCTGGTGGCACGAAAAACATGTCTTGTGCCTGTGCATCTGTGCCCAAAATCCCAAGAGGAGAAGGGAGAAGAAGGGATTGCAGCATAGCCAATCCCCCAGGGAGTGATTTCTCACTTTCTCTCTCTCATTGTCTCTGTTTCTCTCTGGCGAGTACACTATTTCAAAAATCTTAAAAAAAAAAAAAAAAGATTCACATATTTTTCTTATCTTCACTGCAGAGGAAAAAGAGAAGTAGTACTCCTCCAAAAAATCAACAACAAACCTTAGTGAATTTAAAATAAATTGCCTTGTGGTTTCCTTCTCCTTCCACTAGGAAGCTACAGTGGTAACTCTAGGGAGAAAGAGATTTTCATTATAAATTACAGGCTTATATATTTTTGTATTATTAATAGTTTATAGATATATTATTAAGCCAGTAATCAAAATACAGGATCTAACCAAGGATTCTTAATACCTGTCAATATGGATATTAGCTGAAGAGAATCAATTTGAATGTAAAACCAGAGTTTATAAATGATTACATTTATTTCACAATTTTACTTCCCACTCCCACTGTGTGTATAGCAGTAATTCTTTTATGCATCCCAAACTTACCTCTAAATTTTAAGATTGAAGGGCTAATCTTAGTTCAGGCTATTCTTTTTTTTTTGGAGAGGATTTTTGCTTATAGGGCGCGTGTGCTCGCCAGACAGACAGAGAGAGACATAGAGACAGAAAGCGAGAAATCACCCCCCGGGGGGATGGTCACGCCGCAATCCCTTCTCCTCCATTCTCCTCTCGGGATCTTGGGCACGCACACACACGCACCTGGCGTGAGTTTTAAGCCACCGGGTCCGGGACACGAACCGCGGTCAAATACGTGGGAGTCCAGCAACATAGTCATTACACTAACTGCTGGTTCCCAGTTCAGACTATTCTTAAGTTAGGCTGAAAAGATTTCTCATCTTTGTAAAATATGTTCAATGTGTTGGTTGTTTATAATTATAGATAGTATTTTGTATTATAATAGAAAAAGATAGAGCTAAATTTTAAAAATAATGTTTTTTATTTTTCTGTCTATAATAAATGGTCAATATTTTAAGAAAGCAAGAATATTAGCACTCTGGCTCTCTTTCCCACTATACAAGATGGCAGGTGAAAAAGCTGCAAAGCAGGATACTAAGGAGAAGAAACCTGAAGCCAAGAAGGCTGATGCCAGTGGAAAGGTTAAAAAGGGTGACCCCCAAGGCTAAAAAGCCCAAGAAGGGGAAGCCCCATTGCAGCCGAAACCCCGTCCTATTCCAGGGCATGGGTAGATACTCCTGGTCTGCCATGCATTCCAGGAAGGCCAGTACAAGAAGAAATACTCGGCCACTAAATCCAGGATCGAAAAGAAAAAGAAGGAGAAGGTTCTTGCGACTGTCACAAAACCGGTTGGTGGAGACAAGAATGGTGGTACCCGGGTGGTTAAACTGCGCAAAATGCCTAGGTATTATCCTACTGAAGATGTGCCTTGAAAGCTGTTGAGCCACAGCATAAAACCCTTCAGTCAGCATGTGAGAAAGCTGAGAGCCAGCATCACTCCTGGGACCATTCTGATCATCCTCACTGGACGCCACAGAGGCAAGAGAGTGGTATTTCTGAAACAGCTGAGCAGTGACTTGCTACTTGTAACTGGACCGCTGGTTCTCAATCGAGTTCCCTTGTGTAGAACATACCAGAAATTTGTCATTGCCACCTCCACGAAAATTGATATTAGCAAAGTAAAAACTCCAAAGCACTTTACTGATGCTTACTTCAAGAAAAAGAAACTGCGGAAGCCCAGACACCAGGAAGGGGAGATCTTCAACACAGAGAAGGAGAAGAGCAGTGCAAGATTGATCAGAAAGCTGTGGACTTGCAAATTTTACCAAAAATCAAAGCTGCTCCTCAGCTCTAAAGCTACCTGTGATCTGTGTTTGCCCTTACAAATGGAGTTTATCCTCACAAACTGCTGTTCTAGATTTTTTGCCAAGAACCTAATTAAATAACTGATCATAAAAAAAAAGAATATTAGCACTCTGCCCAAAATTATTGAAAGACAAATGTATGATCTAGAGCCTTTTCTGTACCTGAACACACGTCTTTTGGCTTGCAGCTTTTTTCTTTGTTTGTTTTTTAATCCTCTGGCCATCTAGTTCCAGCTTTGAAGCTATTTCAGAGAGAATGACTCTGCTTCAGAAGTTTCCTCCTCCCCGTGTCTCTGTGATCAAATAGAAAGGAATGTGTGAGAGCGACAATTAAATGATTTTTTTAAAAACAAGTGAGTTGGGACCAGCAGTTAGCATAATGGCTATGTTGCTGAACTCCCATGTAGTCGACCACGGTTTGAGTCCTAGAACCAGTGGCTTAAACTCACGCCAGGCGCATGTGCGTGGGTGCCCAAGATCCCCAGAGGAGAATGGAGGAGAAGGGATTGCAGTGTGGCCATCCCCCACCCCCATGGGGTGATTTCTCGCTTTCTGTCTCTCTGTCTCTCTCTGTCTTTCTGGCGAGCACACACGCCCTATAGCAAAAACCTCTCAAAAAACAAACAAACAAAAAAACAAGTGACTTTATATTTTAGTTCTTTAAGTCATAATGGATTTCTATTCCTTTTCAAATTGAATAATAAAAACGAACATCTTTGAAAATGAATGAGTAAATAAAACAGGAAAGCAGAAATTTAACTATATTAGTTCTTGTAAATCTGAGAAACATCAGAGTAAATAATGAAAACTGTAACGGGGGAAGTAGAACTTTTTGTAAGTCTGATAGAAGACCCACAGTAATAATGACTCTCAAATACGCCTATAGTTAAGGAAATAAAGTTATGGAGATTATGGTAACAGATGTGAAAATGAGAAATAATAGGAAAAGGAAATTGGAAAGAACTAATGAGCTTATTTATTTATTTATTTTTAATTTGCTGAAAGGCACATGCACTTGCTGGAGAGAGACAATGAGAGTGAGAGAGAGAGAGTGAGAAAGCACTCCCCAGGGGTGACGGCCATGTTGTTGCAATCTCTTCTCTGTTCTCCTCTAGGGATTTGGGGCACACAGGCACATGTTCCCACGTGTGCCTAGCATGTTTTTCAAGCTACCAGATCTGGGACTCAAACTACACAGTTGGTGATGTGGGATCCAGCCACCTTAAACACCATACCACTGCGGGCTGCATTAATGAGCTTTAAAATCTAGGGACTGAAGGAGACAGATAATGGAAATAAGTGCAAAATTTTAAGTTTGGTGAATCAGATGTTTGGCCCGATAGTAGGAAAAGTGATTGAGGTAAATATTACCCCAGCTATTTCATGTATTCAATTCAAATAGCACAATTTCTTATGTGAACCCACTTGACACACTTGATGAAAAACAAAAGTACACAGTACTGTTGTTGATAACTATTTCCCTTAAATCATCTCTGTACACTGGCAATATGAAGATTTATAGGCAAACAGACAGGTACAGAAAGTATAAAAGAAAGGACCGTTGGTAGTTTTTTGCCTCTTCTACATAGGTATAAATCGCCGATTTATTATTAGTTTGTTAGTACACAGATTTTTTTTTTTTTTTTTTTTTTTTGGAGAGGTTTTTGCTATAGGGCGCGTGCGCTCGCCAGACAGACAGAGAGAGACAGAGAGATAGAAAGCAGGAAATCACCCCCCAGGGGGGATGGCCACGCCGCAATCCCTTCTCCTCCATTCTCCTCTCGGGATCTTGGGCACGCACGCACACGCGCCCGGCGTGAGTTTAAGCCGCCGGGTCCAGGACTCGAACCGCGGTCGACTACGTGGGAGTCCAGCGACATAGCCATTACACTAACTGCTGGTCCCAGTACACAGATTTTACCAATACTGAATCATATTGAAAGTGATGTAGACATGTTTACACTTAATATACTCTCTGTGACTTCTTTCCTCCTTCCTTCTCTCCCTCCCTCTATTTCTCTATCTCTTCCTCCCTTCCTTCCTCCCTTCCAATTTGTCTGTCTGCTTGCTTGCTTTCATATTCTCTAAGCCCATTAAAAGAACAAACAATTGATTATGACCCATGTTTTGATTTGGTGATCGAGATGACCTGTAGCTTCCAGATCTTCTTCTTGTTCTGAAGTACACACTGTCCTAGATCATTTTCTATTTTGGTGTTAATTAGTACATCATTGGGCAGAGCATTGTCTGGATAGCTGAATCCATGATGCTTTGGGGCCAAATACACTATTTTCCATTATAGTCTGATATGTGGCCTAGGTCACCTTTAGGTTTATTGACACTGAGCTAACTCTGGAGTCATCTATAAACTCTTATATATCATCTTGCCATATAATTCAAGAACAGAAGGGTATAGCTATTTGAGGATTTGGATTATCATAGCCAGTAGGGAAAAGGAGACGAGAAAAGTCCTGAAGGTTGGCAGATATCAAACCAGTTTAATAACAAGGCTAAATATTGGTGGCTAAGGTTCTAAGACTATTTCATGATGATTTTAGACTCATTGTTAATTTCCATGTCATGAATTTCAATTCTTTGGAGCCAAAATTATTATACACATCATTCAATTTTATTTATTCCATTTAATTCAGCATTGGTATGAGTGAAGTAAAAGGCTGAAAGCTGGGCTGAAAGAAATGAAAACCTACATTTTATATTTTTTTTAGGTTTTCAAAGTTATTTTTTCTCTTTAAATGTGTAGCCATTTTCAGATATTTTAGGTACCAGACAACTTGTGAAAGATATTTTCACCCTCAAAATGCTTTATTTGCAGTATATAATGATCATCTTTGTATGCGAACATATAAAACTCCCCTGGTGAGGAATTTATAGATTGAATGGAAAGACAATCAGATTAAAAGATAGTAGCACAGACTCATCTGATACAAAAATCATCAAAGCTTAAACACGAAAGGATCAGCAAAGGTCCAAAGCAAAATTTAAAGAAGGAACAGCAATAATATTCGTATTAATCCCAGAAAAGACCTCAGGACTCCAGGATTAGGTAAAATTCATCTTCAGTGGCATGTCAGCTGATTCTTCCCATGAGGAGGTAGAGTTCCTCAGCTGTAGTTGTCTAAACTTTGCCTTGATTGCTCTCATCTCTGTGAACATTTCTGCATCTTTTCCTTCCTTTCTCATCCTGTCATTGTAATTGCACTGAATCTTGGGTAAGGCCCATGGAGAATTCAGGGCAAGTCATCGTTCTGTTCCTTCCTGCATCCTCTGGCCTTCTCCCTAAACACCAAGCTTCCTCTCTTTTCTTTTTTTTCCCTTTTTTTGGAGAGGTTTTTGCTATAGGGTGCGTGCACTCGCCAGAAAGATACAGACAGAGAGACAGAAAGCAAGAAATCATCCCCCAGGGGGGATGGCCATGCCGCAATCCCTTCTCCTCCATTCTCCTCTCGGGATCTTGGGCATGCATGCACATGTGCCCGGCGTGAGTTTAAGCCACCGGGTCTGGGACTCGAACTGCGGTCGACTACATGGGAGTCTAGCGACATAGCCATTACGCTAACTGCTGGTCCTGTTTCCTCTCTTTTCTACATGTGCCTGTTCCTCATACACAACAGACACACACACACACACACACACACACACACACACACACACACATTTCTCTTTAAACAGTTATTCCTGGCCTATCCTGTTACTTTCCTTCTCTTCTTCTATTTCATACAGAGGGGTACCTCCCACCCTGCTCACACCTTTGGGCCAGAACTTGCTTTACCTTTGCAGGGCAGCTGGGAACTGGGACTTAGCCAGGGCAAGGACCAATTGCCCAAGGGTTACCACTCTCAGCCAGAAAAGTTTTGTTGCCCATTAATTTGGTATCACTTCAGATGTCTTGTGTTCCCTGAGACCAACTGTGAAGTACATCTCAGACTTTGCAAATGAAGGTACCTCTTGCAATGATATATTTAACCTTCATATTTGAATTCATGTTGTAATTGCTGTCTCACTATCTTTGTCTCTCTCTTTCTTTCTCTCCCAAGCTTATTTATTCCAAGAGCGAGAGATAGACAGACAGACAGGTACCCCCAACAAGTTCCCTCATGCCACAATCTCATGCCACCCTCAGCCAGTCCAGATCATAGACACATGTGATGCGTGCACCTGGCATGCTCAAGGAGATTCCAGTATGTGAACCTAGGACCTTCCCATGTGGGTCCAGTTGTATTACTGCTATGCCTGCCGTCCATCTCTCTCTCTTTTCCCTGCTGCCTGCATATACACAGCACCTTAAAATTCTTGTATATGGTTTCCCATAGTGTTTTGGTTTGTACATGGCCTCACATAATTTATCACCCAAACTGGGACATTGTAGGAAGATGGATTATTCCAGGTCAACAGGAATAAACCAGGAAGAATAGTCACTCTCCCCGCACCGCCCTACATGGCTAGTCTGGTTGCTGCTGACCTCTGAAGCCTCATCTGGCCATGTGCACTCCCTTGCTCTGTGTGTCCCAGACCACAGGCATTCTTCATTGCCTTTTTCTTTTCTTATTTTTTTTAAAGAATTAGTTATTAATTTTATTTATTGTTATTTTTATTTAGTTTGCTATAAGGCACATATGCTTATCAGAGAGACACAGAGAGAGCGGGGCAAGTGAGAAAGCAAGTCTTCAGGTCCAGGACTTGAACTGCAGTCGGCCATGTGGGAATTCAGTGCCTTCACCACTACATCACCTGCTGGCCCCAGGTTATGTGCATTTTAAAGTCAGAAATATATCTGAGTTGGGAATAATCTGTGTAACACACTTTAAGGAGTAAAATGCATTTATACAGAAAATGTACAACTCTGAAGAGCAGTTGTAATCATAAATTAAATCAAGGTTTACGTACATTTATTGAATTAAGTATTTAGATTTATTTGATTAGAAGTCAGTCTATCCTGATGAAAAGACTGCAAGGGGAGGGTAGGAAGAGTGATACATTCTTTCCCTCTGGAGATGTTGAAAGTTGTCTGCCATTAATTTTACAAAGAGGGAAGGAGTATGTGATTATGATTCTCTTGCATTTTTGTCTTGGCTGGGCAAGGAGAATTGCTACCTTCCAGGAACAAAGTTGAGGCTTACTAGTTTCTCCATGACATACTCAGTACTGCTCTCACTTAATCATAATTCAAATGAGATTAAATTATTCCGTGTAGTTTAAGTAGTATTGAGCATCCTATGATACTATACTAATTATAGTCATTGATGGCCTACTTTTTCTTGACCTACAAAGGTAAATGAGAGAGGGAATTGTCTTTGCCTTTGAGGGATTTTCCCTCTAAAAAAGATTAGTTCACTTTCACTGCTGTTTATTTTCATATGACAGTTTCTAGAATCTTTATAAAACTCCACAACACTGATAATAATAATCAATAGAAAAGACAGACTTCATCTTCTTTCCAAGAAGAAAAGACTTGGCAGGTCAAATCAAGCAGGTCAGATCTCTCTTCCTACTTCTGTTAGAAATTACAGTTTTATAAACAGGTACTTTTAATAAAAGATGTGATTTATGGATTTAGACTATATATGCAAGGCATTAGTTTAAGAAGTTATTATAACATTTCTCTTATAATACTTATTTTAAAAGTCTCCCTTCTGGCCCAATCTCCTTTGGGGCACAGCTACTTGTGTACCTGACTGCAGAGATAGAAGCCACGTGCTGTCCATGGGCGAGTCCACAGCCCAGGCAGCCTACAAATTCCCTAGGCATGTGTGCTCATGGTCAGAACCCTGGAGGCTGAGGACTGGAGGAAGGGCATGGTAACATGATCGAGCCTGTGCTTCTCTTTTTCTTTCTCTCCTCTCACACACATTAAATGAATGCTCTGTCATGAATTTTTAAAAGAAGTTTCCTTTTAAGTAATTATTCTAGAAAAAACAGAAACTCAACAAATTATCCATTGTTGGGAACCAGCAGTTAGCGTAATGGCTATGTCGCTGGACTCTCACGTAGTCGACCGTGGTTTGCATCCTGGACCCGGTGGCTTAAAACTCACGCCGGGCGCGTGTGCGTGCGTGCCCAAGATCCCGAGAGGAGAATGGAGGAGAAGGGATTGTGGCGTGACCATCCCCTCTGGGGGGTGATTTCTCGCTTTCTGTCTCTATGTCTCTCTCTGTCTGTCTGGCGAGCTCACGCGCCCTATAGCGAAAACCTCTCCAAAAAAAAAAAGAAAAAAATACTCAACAAATTATCCATTGTTAATAAGTTGTATTTAACAGCATGGCTTTTCCCACAGATTCTAGATGATGTTTACACTTTAATATAAATGTGTGTTTCATGTTTTTTTATTTGTTATTTATTGTTCATTAATGTACAGTGATTAACAGAAGCCCAGCTTCAGTGCTTTCAGACCAAGAACCACAGGGGTGATTTGCAGAAAACCAAAGTAGGTCAAAGAGTACATGGTAGCAAAGGGGAAGTCCCTGAGTTTTCTCACATTGTCTTGCCTCTGGTGGAGCTCACTTTCATTGTTATGGTCTAGGCCTGCCTTCCTGTGAATGGAAGAAATACTCAAATTACAAAAAAGTCTCAGGAATCTTTTAATAAATAACTTTTCTGAACAATATGTTATTGTCAGTTATTGGGAAGAACAGTAGGGGCAGCAGAGGACAGAATAAAAATTAGAACTGTATTTATTCCCAAAGTAATTCCACAGATCAAATGCAAAAGTATGTACGAATATGATAACTTCCTGTAAATATGTTGTGAGGAGTTCTGTGTGGATCTTTGTGAGATGGGAACTAGCATTTCAAATGTTGCTTGCCTGTTCTGCCTTTTTGTATATAGCCATCATAGAAGTGACCATGTTTTAGAAAGTCAGGGAACTATTCCAGGCTTAGCAATCCATGCCATGTTAGTTCTGAAGATATACAATTGAATAAATATTAAAAGCACATCTATTGATCGTTAGAATAGCAACTGTCACATTTCTGTGAGACACTGTTTTGTGTCTGATGAAGCAGTACTCTTAGAATCCAGGAGTGGGACCAGCAGTTAGCGTAATGGCTATGTCGCTGGACTCCTACATAGTCCACCGTGGTTCGCGTCCCGGACCCGGTGGCTTAAAACTCACACCAGGCGCGTGAGTGCCCAAGATCCCTAGAGGAGAATGGAGGAGAAGGGATTGCGGCGTGACCATCCCCCCTGGGGGGTGATTTCTCGCTTTCTGTCTCTATGTCTCTCGCTGTCTGTCTGGCAAGCGCACGCGCCCTATAGCGAAAATCTCTCCACAAAAAAAAAAAAAAAAGAGAGAATCCAGGAGTAAACCCCAGCTGCCTTCAAACAGACCATAGACTGTTCTTTACATCTCAGAGTAAACTTTTCTTGAAATAAAGTTTTCAGAGGGGCAGCAAGTGGCATCGTGGTTAAGGTGCTGGATCCCACATGGCCGACTTTTCAGTTCAAGTCCCAACTTGGCAGCCTGGAAAACACGCCAGGCTCACATGCCAAAAATCCCAAGAGAGGAATGGAGGAGAAAGGATTGCAATGTGGCCATCCCCTCTGGACTGTGATTTCTCACTTCCTCTCTCTCACTGTCTCTCCCTCTCTTCATGAAGCACACATGCCCTACCACAAAAAAAAAAAAAAAAAAAAAAAAAAAAAAAAAAAGTCTGATACAAAAAATTTAAAGTTTTTAGAAATGGCTTCCTTGGGTTAGTTAAAATTAAGAAATTATCATTTATAAAGTTTATGTATATGTGAGATATATATATATCCACATACGTACACACACATGGAGTTAACATAAATTTCGGAAAACTCCATATTAAATGTGGTGGTTCCTCAAATACATTATATTTGGTATCTTGGATTACATTATCTCTTAGAGCAGAAGGTTTATTCTCTGGCTAAATTTCCTTTCTTAGATATACCCAACCCCACCCTTTTTAAGGGCAAGAGACTCGTGAGAACGCTAAAGTTTTTTAGAGCTCAAAGTTTTGCTGAAGTTATTTTCTATTCTTATATTTGCCAAGAATCGCTGACAACTTGAAAGCTATCATATGAGTGAATACCAGTTGCCTAGATTGTTTGATGATTTTGGACAAGCGTGGATCAGGATTTCCTGTAATTTTTTTCCTCTTCTGAGGCTGTGTTGCCTCTATCTCTGAGCAATTGTCCACTTGGAAAGAAAAAAGAAACCAAGGTCACTGGATCTAAATTACTTTTACTTCTGGGCCAAATGAAACTTTCCTTCTCTTATGTGTTACAGTTTTTGGCATCTCTTGGCATCTAGAGAGAGATTTGCAGTTAAGAGAAGGGTTATGGGTTTTTTAGAAGGTTTTATTTTTTGGTTGTTTTTTTTTTCTTTTCCCTGAGCTAAACTCTCACTTTTTTTGTATTTCATTCAGAGATAGCCAGTCCCTGCTCTTGGACTGAAACATATTCCTAGAATCCATATGATAAAACAAAGTATAATCGAGGAAACCCATTTACGTATGGATTGTATGATCTAGGTTCTTAGAATCCATTTCTGAATTTTTTGTGTTTACGGATATGGCTAAATACATTTTTTAACAAAAAAAGCATGTCAAAGGGAGCAAGAAGTAGTCATCCTACTAAAAGTGTAATTGCTTGCTGCATGAAAGGGATGATCCTAGCAACTAAGTACTGGGAATGCAGGACAGCCTGAGCATTTTTTCTGAATTGAGAAATGAACAGCTGGGTTCCAGGAGATAAGAAAAGTATAAACTTCTAAGTAAAGGAAGATCCTTGAATAAGGGAACTTTTCTTTGGAAACTAATTGGGTCAGAGAGATTATTGACTATGTCTGTCAGGACTGTATTTAGCCGCATATAGCAGCAAACCCTACTGTGTGCTATAGACAGATAGGGGGCTCTCTCCAAAAGAACTCTTCATCCAAGTAGTTCAGACTTGATGCTGATGCTCAACTGTTTTAAAATTATCCTCCACCATTCTAAGAAAGTAGTTTTCATCCTTCAGGTCATAAAATGGCTCTTGTCCCCTATGTATCACTGTATTTGTTATCTAGTGCTATGTAACATATCAGCTTAAAACAATAAATGAATTATCTCATAGTTTCTAAAGGTTGTAACTTTAGGAGTGGCCTAACTAGGAGGTTCTGGCTTGGGGTTTCTCATGAGGTTACAGTCAACATGTCAGCTGGGACTGCAGACTTGGTTGAGATCTGCTTCCAAACTAATGCAAAACTGGGGACCCAAGAAAGACTGGAGAGCCACTTGGAGAATTTGGATGTAAAACTATAAATTGAAGGGAGGTAAGAACCAGAATTATTCTACTGTCACTTTCCTCTCTCCACCCAGGAACAAGGTAGGAAGAGGAGGTCCTCTTTTCAGAATATAAGGTATAAGAGGAAGGAGAACCACATTAGCAGCTAGAGTTAAGGATTAGAACCTGGAGTGAGCAAGGGTCATGCCTCAAAAGCATGTCTCGCTGGAACAGGGGCCTTGTTCCATAAATGTACCAGAACAATTGGTACCCCACTACCAGTCTAAGCCAACTCCTTATTGTATATTGTGACATATATTGTGTATCATGACATATCATATATTGTGACATATGACCATATACCTTTTTTTCCTAACATTTACAACTTACCATAGTGTGATTTTAAATCATTTGTTGATTAATAATACCTATTTCCCTTAACGAGCTTATAAACTTTGTGGGTGACAACTTTGTAGTTTTGCTCACCATACCCTCAGTCCTCAATCCATATTAAGTCAATAGTAAATATTTGTTGAGTGGATAAACAAATGAATAAACTAGAGGTATATTCTGCTCCTCTCAAAACTGCACACTTGATAGTAATCAACAATGTTTACTATAGGATAATCTTGCCTTTAGGCCTATAAAACATAAATTCAATACATAACTAGAGCATGACCTAGTATCAGTACCTTTATAGACAAGAGTGACAGAAAGACAGAAAGTGAGAAATCACCTCACAGGGGAGATAGCCACACCACAATCCCTTTCCTCCCACTGTCCTCTTGGAATCTTGGGCACGCACTCACATGCACCCAACGTGAGTTTAAGTCACCCAGCCCAGGACTTGAACCACAGTCAACTACATGGGAGTCCAACAATGTAACCATTATGCCATCTGCTGGTCCCAATGTTTGAATATATTTTAAAAGTATTAAATAAAAAAGAACTACTTCTTTCTCAAAACCATTGTTGTTTGTTATGGTTTGAATATAGTGCTTCCAAAATTCAGGTGTCGCCAATGTGAAATTATTAAGAGGTGGGACCTTTAAGAGGTGATTAGGCCACAAGGGCTGTTCCCACATTAATGGGATTAGGACCTTATAAAAGATGTTTCAAGGCACTTACTTTTGCTCTTCTGCCATGTAGGGACAGGGCAAGAAGGCCCTTACCAGTATCTGCTTTTGCCGATAACGTGATCTTGGACTTCCTAGTCTTCAGAACTGTGAAAAATAAATTTCTGTTCTTTATAAATTACCTAGTCTTAGGTATTCTGTTATAGAAGCACAAAATGGACTAAGACAATGTCAAGGTAATGATTTATCATGTTTTATCTTGTGTTCAATTACAGAAAAAAAAAAAAAAAACAGTAGCTGTGATTCCCAAATTCTTAGTAATTCTACAGTCTTTTAAATGTTTTTCATACCCCTATCTTTGGCCTAACATCAATAGTAAGCATGAAGGTCATAAGAGGGACCCAATTTAAACATTTTTCCAAGGTTACATTTTTTTCTTTCAAAGAGTCAATTCATGTTGTGTTACTCAATATACAGTGTTACAGCTTGCCTAACTCCTTTTATGTTAAAAATAATCAACTGATTTGTTACATTTTTCACTAAAGTAGCACCATTATATTCTGACCCAGTTTCAATGTTTAGTACATAAAATTTTTAAATTTTTTCTAATAAAATACTTTGTTCCTTTTTGAAACTTCAGGGAACCCTTTTGTTTGTAAAATCAACTTTAAAGCTACTGTTCCCTAAGAATTTTTAAACCATTGTGAAACTGATCTGTGAAATGAATTTCTCTGTTTCTTAAGTAATTTCCCATTTGTTCCAGAAATTTGTTTGCAAATCAGTTGTTTAGGACTCGAATTATATTTCCATTATAAAGCAGTATCTGTTATTAAGCAGTGTTCATCACGATTAGCTTCGGGATCAGCTTAGACAAAAAAAGTATTAAACCCATTTTATTTGAAAAGTTATGCTAATTGAACAATTTTTACCACAATAAACTATCACATATACTGTTCTGTTCATAAAAGTATGTATTCTGAGGACATTTCCTGTACCTAAGTAGCAGAAGCTGTGTTTGTTCCTTATCTTGCCATGTAAAATTGAGATCCAGAGACCGGAAAGTGGGTATGAAAAATAAGGGAGGTCAGTGGTGAATGACTGTTTGTTGGCACCAGTATTTTGTTAATTCCTCGTGCTTACTAAAGATGGTTTTCTTAGAAAATTGTACTTCTTATAGTCAGACTGGAAAACAGCGTTTGCCTTCCGGCTGAGAGTCCTGGGTTAAGGATCGTGCAAATCTGTGCTGTGATTTGGGGATGGAAGGGAACGTCTGTTACTTGCCCTTGTGTTGATGAGTTGTTGAAAAGCTGGAGCCTGCTTTGGTGTTGGCCTGCCACTCAGAAAGCTAATCTCATCAGTCTTCCTGGCCATTCCAATCAATGATTATTCTTTCAATAATTTTTATATATTTAAAATCTATTTTCATTATCTAAAGACTTGCATACTGTCCTTATCTTTAGCGAGATGAAAAATTTGTGACTCACTATAAATTGAAATGACTTTTTTTTTAACAATGAAGAAAATAGCATTCTGTGTGTCTTTTTCAGGCGGGGGTTGTGTTCACTGTTTCTTGGCCCCAAATGTGTATATTGCTAATCAGTGGTGCTGTTGCAGACAAATACCATCCTCAGCTGACAGCACAGTTGGTCAGTCTTTATGCTGCTCCCAGTTGGGACTGGTTATTGCTCTGTTTGGACATGTTTAGATTTGAAGTTCCTCCCTTCCTTGCGAGGAAAGCAAGCTTGTGACATACCACAAAACCTGATGAAAAGTAAAAAGTAGCTAAATCAGATGACTAATAAGTTTGACTTTTTCACTAAATTACCCAATATTCTTATTTTAGATAGTTTTTAAAATTGGTTGCTCCTGTACTTAACATCTTTGTTGTATTTTACAACATGGTTTTACTTATGAATCTTCATTTTGAAATTTCTTTTAAAGCTGTCACCTAGTTTTCAAATCAAAGTCAGACATGTAGGTTTATGTACTTCCTCTTCTTTGGGTATTTATATTTGTTTTGACATTTTATTTCTTTCTTTCTTTTTTTTTTTTTTTTTTTTTGGAGAGGTTTTTGCTATAGGGTGCGTGCTCCCATCAGAAAGACAGAGAAAGAGAGATAGAAAGCGAGAAATCACCCCCCAGGGGGATGGCCACGCCGCAATCCCTTCTCCTCCATTCTCCTCTCGGGATCTTGGGCACGCATGCACACACGTCTAGCATGAGTTTAAGCCACTGGGTCTGGGAATCGAACCACTGTTGACTACGTGGGAGTCCAATGACATAGCCATTATGCCAACTGCCGGTCCTTCTTTTTCTTTTCTTTTCTTTTTTCTTTTTCTTTTTTTTTTTTTTTTTTTTTTAAGAGATTTTGCTATAGGTACATACACTTTCCAGAGAGACAGAGAGGAAGAAAGTGAGAAATCACCCCCAATGGATGGTCACAACACAATCCCTTCTCCACTATTTTCTCGAGATTCTGGGCACACACACAAACACCCAGTGTGAGTTTCAAGCTGCTGGGTCCAGGACTCGAACTCTAGTTAGCCACATGGGCGTCCAAAGCCTTAACCACCACACTACCTGTTGGCCCCTGGACTCATTTTAACATGACTTTTTAGGTCAGCACCTTTCCCTCTCCCTTCCTCAGGGAAGTTGTTTCGTAAGTTTGTAATACAGTTAAATTCTCTAGTCACAGTCTACATTCATTCTATTTTTTTCTTTTTCTTTATTTTTTTTTTTTTTGGAGAGGTTTTTGCTATAGGGCGCGTGTGCTCACCAGAAAGAGAGAGAGACAGAAAGACAGAAAGCGAGAAATCACCCCCCTGGGGGGATGGCCACACCGCAATCCTTTCTCCTCCATTCTCCTCTCGAGATCTTGGGCACACACGCACACACACCTGGCAAGAGTTTAAGCCACTGGGTCTGGGACTCGAACCGCAGTCGAATACATGGGAGTCCAGCGACATAGCCATTACGCCAACTGCTGGTCCCCAGTCTACATTCATTCTTAAAATCCTCCAACTGTTAAATGATTTTTAAAATTTTGTGTACGTTGTTTTACTCTGTGCTATAATGTCCTTTGGGTTTCACAGATGCATAGCATCATATATATATTAGTGCTATATCATAACAGCACATTCCATCACCCTAAAAAAAATCCCCTCTGCTTCTACTATCTCACCTTCTTACCTTCACCAAACCCCTAGCAACTATCAGCTTTTTACTGTTTCTGTAGTTTTGCCTTCTCCAGAATATCCTATAATTGGAATCTTTTAGTATGTAGCCATCTCGCACTGGTTCCTTTAACTTGACAATTTTCATGTAAGGTTCATCATGCCCCATTTGTGACTTGATAGCTTATTTCTTTTTACTCCTGAATATTCTACTGATGGTTATACCACAGCTGATTATCCACTCACATTTTTTTTAAAAGAGGTTTTTGTCTTAGGGCTCATGTGCTCGCCAGAGAGAGAGAGAGAGAGAGATACAGAGACAGTGGGAGGCAAAGTGAGAAATCACCCAGGGGGAATGGCCATTCCACAGTTCCTTCTCCTACATTCTCCTTCTGGGATCTTGGGCACGTATGCACATGCACCTGACATGTATTTCAAGCCACCAGGTCCAAGACTTGAACCACAATCAGCCTCATATCCACTCACCTATTGGTTGCCTCCAGTATTTGGCAACTATGTGCCATAAATATTAGGTTATCAGAAAAGTCATAACATATTTTTCTGTTTTTCTATGCAAAAATACATCATACCTTTTCAACGACCCAATAGTTACATGTAGGTTTCTGTATAGAACTTGGCTTTCAGGTCAGTTGGATAAATGCCTAGGAACATGATTGCTGTTTGGTGTGGTGAGATTATTTTTAGCTCTGTAAGAAACTGCTAAACTGGGGCCAGCAGGTGGCATGGTGTTTAAGGCATTGGACCCCACATGGCCTACTCCAAGCTTTGTCGACAGGCCTGGTGGTTTGGAAATCACACTAGGCATTTGTGTGGGCATGCCCAGGGTTCCAAGAGGATAATAGAGAAGAGATTATACTGTGGCCATTCCCCTTGGGTTGTGATTTCTCACTTCCCCTGTCTCCCTCTTTCTGTGTCTCTGTCTTTCACGGCCATGTGCCTGTGCCCCATCTCAAAAATCTTTAAAAAAAAGTAAAAGGAGAAAAGAAACTGCTAAATTGTCCTACTGTTTTGCATTTCCAACAGCAATGCATGAGAATTTCTATTGTTCCACATCCTCACCAGATTTTGATATCATAATTTAAAAAAAATTTTAGTCATTCTATAAGATGTGATGATATCTCATTGTTGTTATAATTCCCTATTGATATGGAGCATCTTTGCACATGCTTTTTGCCATCTGTATACTCTTCATTAAGGTGCGCAGTTAGATCTTTTGCCTATTTTAAAATTAGATTGTTTTATTATTGTTGAGTTTTAAGAGTTTGGTTTGTTTTTTTTTTTTAGAGATAAAAGGCTCTTATCATATACACGTTTTGCAGATATTTTCTCCCAGGCTGTAGCTTGTCTTTTCATTGTCTAAAGTGTATCTTTTATAAAGCATAGGTGTATTAATTTTAATAAGATCCAACTTATTAATTTATTTTTCTTTAACGGATCAGGCTTTTGATGTTGTAGTACTAAAAGTCATTGTCAAGTCCAAGGTCACCTAGATCTTCTCCTATGTTTATTTTCTAGAGTTATATAGTTTCGTATGTTACATTAAGATCTGTGATCCATTTTGAGTTATTAAAATAACTATGTCCAGGTTCTTTATCTTTTCCCTTCCTTTTCTTTCTTTTTAAAAAAATTTGCTAGAAAGCATGTGTGCTTCCCAGAAAGAGATAGAGAACAAGAAAATGAGAAAGCACTCTCCATGGTGGATGGTCACACTGCAATCACTTCTCCATTCATCCCCTCCCCTTTTGGAATTTTAGGCACCCACATGTGCCTTGGGTATTTTCAGGCCACCATGTTGGGACTCTTAACTGTGCAGTCAACTCTGCGGGATCAAGCTGTTTTAACCACCATGCCACTGACTGGCCCTCTTCTTTTCCTTTTCTTTGCATATTGGATGTTCAGTTATTTCATCATCACTTGTTGAAAGGATTGTCCTTTTTCTGTTGAATTACCTCTGCTTCTTTGACAATGATCAGTTTCCTGTATTTTTCTATTTCTACTTCTGAGCTCTTTATTCTGTTCCATTAACATTTGTATCTCTTCTTTCACCAATATCATACTTCAGTCTGGGAATCAGTTAGTATGACTGTTCTTTGGTATTGTGTTGGCTACTCTAGATCTTTTGCCTTTCTGTATGAACTTTTTTTTTTATCAGTTTGTCAATATTTACAAAATAGCTTGCCAGGATTTTAATTGGAGCGGTACCAAACCTATAGCCAAGATGAGAAGAACTGACAATATTAAGTTTTCCAATCTGTTTTTGTCACGTATTTCTCCATTTATTTGGGTCTTTAATTTCTTTGACCACAGTTTTGTAGTTTTTGTTATGTAGATCCTATAATACATATTTTGTATTTCAAATTACAATTATTTATTGCAGGCTGTAGAAAAGAAGTTGATTCTTTTTTTTTTTTTTTTTTTTTTTTTTTTAAGGTTTTTGTCATAGGGAGTGTGCACTCACCAGAAAAAGACAGAGAGACAGTGAGTGGGAAAGTGAGAAATCACCCCCACACCCACCCCCGAACAAATGGCCACACCGCAATCCCTTCTTCTCCATTCTCCTCCTAGGATTTTGGGCATGCACACACATGTACCAGGCACGATTTTCAAACCAGTAGGTATGGAACTTGAACTGAGACGGGCCATGTGGGAGTCTAGCACCTTAACCACACATCACCTGTTGGCCCCCAGTTGATTCTTACGTATTAACTGTTTGTCCTGCAGCCTAGTGAACTTCCTTTCTCTAGATTTTCTTTCTTTGTAAATTCCTTAGGATTTTCTGTTTGCACAGAAGTGTCATTTGCAAATAGGGACAGTTTTATTTCTTCTGTTCTTATCGGTATGGCTTTTATTAGTAGTACACTTATCTTGCCTTAGTGCCGACTAGAACTTCCAGTATTATATAAAGAGTAGTGAAAGTAGGTATCCTTGCCTTATTTCCATATTTAGAGGAAAACATTCAGTCTTTTACCATTAAATATGAAATCAGCCATAGAATCTTTAAAAGTTCTTTATTTTACTGCCAGAGGGTGTATGCATTCACAAGAGAGCAAGAAGAGTAAGAGAACCCCTTGCCCAATGGGTTTTTTCCTCCATTTCTCCATACTGTCAGGTTTTGGGGTATGTATATACATGTACTAGCATGTTTTTCAAGTCATTTGGGCCAGGATTTGAACAATGGCCAGCCACATGGGATCCAGATCCCCATACACAGGGCTTAGCTGTTGTGCTATGGGGCTTGCCCAAAAGGTTCTTTTGTTTGTTTTTTTTTTAAAGAATTACTTATTTTATTATATTTGTTACTGTTATTTTTTAATTTGACCAGAGAGAGACAGAAAAAGAAAGGGAACGTGAGAAAGGGAGCCACCAGGTCCGGGATTCAAACTGCAGTCTGCCGTGGGGGAGCCCAGCACCTTAACCACCACACCACCTGCTAGCTCCCCAAAAGTTTTTACTAAGTTGAAGTAATTTCCCCTCTGCCTCTGTTTTCCTAAAAATAAATAAATAAATAAATTTATGAATGATGAATTGTGTTGAATTTACTTCAGTTCTTTTTCTGCATCAATTAATAGGATCACATGATTTTTCTTCTTTAATACATTTATATGGTAGACTACATTGATTGCTTTTCAGACACTGAACCAGCCTGGCATTCCCTAATAAATCCCACTAAGCTATGCTATATAATACTTTATTTTTAGAATTATTTACTTATTTTCATTTTATTTATTTATTTATTTTTAAAGTTTGCTACAGGGCACATGTGCTCTCCAGAGAGAGAAAAATGGAGAGAGAAAGAGGGAAAGTGAGAAAGCAAGCTGCCAGGTCTGGGACTCAAAGCACAGTTGACCATGTGGGAATTCAGCACCTTAATCACCATGCCACCTGCTGGCTCCTATAATGCTTTTTATATATTGCTACATTCTGTTTGCTAATATTTTGTTAAAGATTTTTACATCCAATTCACAAGGGTTATATATCTTTTTTTGTACTGTCTTTGATTTTGATATTAGACTAATATGAGAGAATTTCAAAACAGTTTGGGGAAAAGGAGATTAAAGTACAAGTTTATTTTGGTACAAAAGATATTTGAAATTCATGCATCATTTTTTCTTAATACACACTGTCCACAAACTTTGAAGACCCTTTATACTAACTTCATAGAATGATTGAGAAGCGTTGCCTCCTCTTATTTTCTGAAAAGGATCGGTGTCAATTTTGTCAAAATTGGTGTCAATTTTTCTATAAGTATTTGGTAGAATCATTAAATGAAAGCATCTGTACTTGGAGATTTATTTTGGGGGAGCTTAAAGAAATAACAAATATATTTCTCAATAGTTATGGAATTAGTTAAGTGATTTGTTTCATATTAGGTGAATTGTGATGGGAATTGATCCATTTTATCTGAATTGTTAAATTTATGAGTATAGATTATTTATGTATTCTACCAATATCTTTTGGTCTCTGCAAGATCTTTAGTAGCAATTTACTATTTTATTTCTGATATTGGCAATTTGCGGCCTCTTTTTTTCCTATGTCAGGCTTGCTAAAGGGTTTTAATGTTTTTTTTTTTCTTTTTTAAAGAACCAGCACTTTTGTTTCACTAATTTTTTTTCTGTTTTCAATTGCATTGATTCCTGCTCTTTATTAATTATTTTATTCCTTCTGCTTACTTCTCAGTTTATAATGTTCTTCTTTCTCTAGACTCTTAAAATGTACTTAGATTGTTTCTTAGAAATTTTTTCCCTTTTTAGTGTAGGTGTTTAATGTTATAACTTCTCAGCATTGCTTTAGCTGTGTCCCACAAATTTTGATATGTTGAATTCTAATTTTTATTTAGTCAATTTATTGTTTGTCTTTTCATTGCCAGAGGGTATGTGTGCTTGCCAGAGAGAGAGATTGAACCTTCTAGTGGAATGTGATCATGCCTCAATCCATTCTCCTTCATACCTCCAACTTGTTGGGATTTGGGGCATGCATGCACACATGACTAGTGTGATTTTCAAGACACTAGAGCTGGGACTGAGACTCAAAGTGCTGTTGTTCATGTGGGATCTGGCTTCCTTAACCACTAGGCTACAAAGCTAACTCAGTTTGATGTATTGGGTTGTTGGGAAAGTCATGATATATTTTTGCATAGAAAAACATAGAAAAATATGTCATGACTTTCCCAACAACCTGATATAAGTGTGTTGTTTAGTTTTCAAGTTTCCATTTTCCAGTCATTTTTTTATTATTCTCATTTGATTTCATAGCGATCATATTTGTGTGATTTTAGTCCTTTTATATTTGTTCAGTTTTTTTAAGAATTATTTTATTTAACTTTATTTTATTTAAATTTGACCAGAGAGGGACAGAGAGAGTGGGAGAGGGAAAGTGAGAAAGCAAGCTGCCAGGTCTGGGACTCGAACCTTGGTCAACCATGTGGGAATCTAGCACCCCTAACCACCATGTCACCTGCCAGCCCCCAGGTTTGTTTTATGATCATGATATTGTCTATTTTGGTTTATATTCCCTGGGCATATTAAAAGAATGTTTTCTTATTAGGTGGCTTATGATTTTTTTTTTTTTTAATTTTTGCCAGAGGTCATATGTACTCACCAGAGAGGGAGGGAAAGCACTCCCATGGGGAATAGTCACACTGCAATCCCATCGCCTCCATTTCTCCCTCCTTTTTGGGATTTTGGGCATGAACGCCTGTGCTCCTGGTGTGTTTTTCAAAATGCTGGATCTGGGACTGGAACCATGCAGATGGCCATGTGGGATCTAGCCACTTTAATTACCACACAACAGGGCTGACTTGAGTGTTCTAATAGTGAGTAATTCCTGTTGGTTGGTGTTATTGAGTTCTACTTCTTTGCCTTTTTTTTTTTTTTAAATTAGTTATAGGGTATGTGATCTCTCCAGAGAAAGAGAGAGAGAGATGAAAAGTAAGAAAGTACTCCCCCAGGGGGATGACCACGCCACAATCCCTTCTCCACTCTCCTCTTGGGATTTTGGGCATGTGCACATGCACACACATATCTGGCATGTTTTTCAGCTTGCCAGGTCTGGAACTCCAACTGTACAGTTGGCCATGTGGGATCCAGCCACTTTAACCTCTACACCACCTGGATGACCCATCTTCACTGATTTTCTGGCTAGTTGTTTTATCAATTTTTGAGGGAGGGATGCTGACATCTATAGCTATCATTGTTAATTTGTCTGTTCCATCTGTCAATTTTATTGGATTTTGCTTCATGTATTTTGCATATATTTTATCTTGGTTGATTGACATTTTCATCATGATGAATAATATCCCACTCTCTCTCTAGTAATTTTCTTTGCTATGAAGTCTACTTTATTTGGTATTAATATAATCACCTCTACTTCTAAAAAATGTAAGATACACAAAACGTAAAACTTAGCATCTTAACCACTTTCAGTGTGCACTTCAGTGGCTTTAAGTACCTTCACACTGTTGTGCTACCATCACCACCATCCATCCACACAACTTCATACTTTGTTTTGATTAATGTTTACATTTATCTTTTTCTATCTTTTTACATGACCTGCATGTATCATTATATTTAAAGTGTCTTAGACAGCTTAAATTTGGGTCATGTTTTAAAATCCATACTGCCAATGAGTCTTTTTAATGGATAATGTTAAATCATTTATATTCAATATAATTATTAATATGTTAGAGCTGACATCTTCCATTTCATTTTGGATTTTCTGTTATCTTTGTTTTCACTTTTTATTTTTTTACTACATTTCTGTGGTTAGTAAAAACATTTTTTTAAAAATTCCATTCAATTTATCTATAGTTTTGTGGGAGGTTTATTTTGCCTGTATCTTTCTGTATAGATTTTATTTTTTTAATGTTTATACTGAGCATTACATTATATATACATAACTTATTTTAGCTTAGTAATGTTACGATTTTACCAATTTCAATGAAGCATAAAAGCCTTACCTTCCTTTATGTCCTTTTGGTTTCTCCCACTTGTGATTATTTAAAAATATTTCCTCTGTACCCATTTAGTGTCACATCACATAGTGGTGCCTATTTATCTTTGCTCTAACCATCAAACAGTTTAGAGAAGCAGAGAAAGAAAGCCTATTGATTTCCCCCACATTTTTGCTTACTGTGGTCTTTATTCCTTATTGATATTCCAAGGTCCTTTCTTTTATTGTTTCCTTTCAGTTTATAAACTTTCATTAGTTAGGGTCCATCTGTTGGTAACAAATTATCTTCATTTCTCTTTATCTGAGAATGTCTTGATTTCCTCCTTCGTTCTTGAAGGATATTTTCATTGGGTCTAGTACTCTGAGTTGACAGTTCTTTTCTTTCAGCACTTGAAAAATGTCGTGTAACTTCCTTCTGGCCTCTGGTCTCTGATGAGAAATCTGCTGTCCTTCACATTGTTTTTTCCCTCACAGGTAAAAACATCATTTCTCTCTCTCTCTGCTTTCAAGATTTTTTTTGTCTTTATTTTTCAGAAGTTATGATGATGTATCTTGGAGCTGTATTTATTTCTTTTGGGGTTTGTTCAACTAGGTGTCTCTTTTGCTAAGTTCAGGAGGTTTTTAGCCCTGGCATTCTTGCCTTCTCCTTCTGGAATTCTAATGATATGAAAGCTAAGTTTCTGTGATAGTCTCACAGGCTCATGAGGCTCGTTTTATTTTTTGTCAGTTCATTTTCTCTCTGCTGTTTAGATTGGGCCATTTCTATTGTTTTATTTTCCAGGTCACTGATTCTTCCCTCTGCTCTATTTATTGCTGTTGAGCCCAACCACTGAGTTTTGTGTTTTGATTTTTATGTTTTCCAGGTTCATTTGGTTCTTCTTCATGTCTTATATTTCTTACTGAGACTGTATTTTTTCATTTGTTTCAAGTGTGTTTGTAAGTGCTTGTTGAAGAATTTTTATGATGGTTGCTTTAAAGCAATTCTAACATCACTGTCATGTCAGTGTTGATTTTTTTTTTCCCATTCAGCTTGAGATCTTCCTGATTCTTGGTATGTTGAGTAATTTTCTATCTGTACATTTTGGGTATTATGTTATGAAACTCTTGATTCTATTTAAATATTCTGTTTAGTTGGCTTTTTTTTTTTTTTTTCCTGATACCTCTTCAGCAAGGTAAGAAAGTACTACCTTGTTATTAAAAGGTGGAATTATAAGTTCAAGTTCCCCACTTACCATCTATGGGTGGTGGAAACTCCTCCTTACTTTTGGCAAGTTCCAGGTCTCCTCTAGGCTCCGATGGTACTTCCTTGTTTGGAAGGTTTAGAAGTGCCTTTTTATTTTTCTGCTCTCATGACATTACAAGGTATCCTCATTATTGCTGGATGATGGTGAAAGTCCTAGGCCTCCTTGACACACCCAGGCGGGGGAGAGAATGTGTGATCTTCCCCTGAGTAGAAGTCCAGGCTTCCTACGTGTTCTCTTCCACCGCCAGTGGTAAAGAATGGGGAACAGGGAGTAGGGAGTGTTACTGCCCCATGGGAATGAAAGTCCTGGCTCCTTGCTCAGTCTTCTCTGATACAACCCTGGCAGGGGTTTGGGTACTTTGTTATATTCTGGCAAGGGTAGAGGTCTAGGTTCCCACTTAGCTTTTTGCTGGTATGGGTGGGGGGATAGGGCCACGGTTGTTTTTGTTATTGTGGTGGTGGTGGTAGTGTTTGACTATAGTGAAGTGGTTATTGTCTGAAAATGTTCTGTCTCACTAGCCTGTTCCCTTCCTAGTCCTTTGGCCAGAAAGAGCAGACTTTCATATTCCTTTTTTTGATAATTGATCTAAAACATTGTTAGGGAGAAACTTTTTTTCATATGGGGCTTAATGTGTCTATATTATTTCTGCTGTTAGTAGGGAGGCAAAGGCAAGTTAAGTAAAAGACTTGCGAACAAAATCTATGGTGGGTTTCCTATCTACTTACAAGTATGTTTAATAAAATATATCCTATACACCAGAAATCATCTTATTTTTCAGTAGTACTTAGCACAAAGCTAGAAATATGTATATGTTCACCTAACCATTCATATATTCATCAGATTTAAGTGGCTTGCATAAGCCCTTAATTTTTTTTGAGAGGTTTTTTTGTAGGGCATGTGCGCTCGTCAGAAAGGCAGAGAGAGACAGAGAGACAGAAAGCAAGAAATCACCCCCCGGGGGGATGGCCACACCACAATCCCTTCTCCTCCATTCTCCTCTTGGGATTTTGGGCACGCATGCACACGTGCCTGGTGTGAGTTTAAGCCACTGAGTCCGGGACTCAAACCATGGTTGACTGCATGGGAGTCCAGCAATGTAGCCATTACGCCATCTGCTGGTCCCCTGTAAGACCTTAATTTTATATTACACACTTAGAAAATTATGTCCTAGATTTTTTTAAGTTGATTAATTTTTACCCAGAGTTTATTGCTTTTTTCTTACTTCTGTTCTTTGTAATATATCATTTGTCAATGCAATTTTGGCATATTTTATTAGGAAATTCAATATTCAAGAAATTATAATGTAGCTTGAGAAAAGGTCCCAGGTTCTTAGTTAAACATTCAATTCTGATCTGACCATTGCTACATTATTAAAATATTTGAGATTATGAATATATCAACTAAAAGTCCTTTTGTTTTCCATGGTGGGAGAAATTTTTTATTGAACTTTGATTCATTATGTTATCAAAACATCTAACACTTCTTTATTGCCCTCAAAATTCCTTCTTTGGTATAAGGGTTACTTGAGCGCGGTACAAGTGTTTGTACAAATAGGTTTGATAGTTTACTGAGTTGATCTTAGAGAAAAGAAATAGCAAAAGGTTGTCTGGTTTCAGTTTAAAGTGATGCACACTCTGTAATTTGAGGATCTATTATTTAAAAATGTATGCTAGTTTAACACATAGATAGTTAACAATTCATTTATTTTTTAAAAAGTTAAAATCAAATCGAGGAAGTGATACCAAGGACTCCTGTTTTAATTTAATCATTTAGCCAAGCACCTGATGTAATTTGCTGGCATTGTCCCAGGAGTCCTTGGGCAAGTGTTTACACACAGAATGAGAGTGGCACAACTGAAATGGTAGATCCATAATAACTTCCCCACGTTTCACAGTTCAGTTGATAGAGAAATCAAAAGCTCAAACATTACATACAACCTTTTTATCCTTTCCCACTCTCCATTACCCCCAAAATTCTCAGTCTAATATTTTTGTGTCTGATTAATTCAAAGTGTGTTTAAATATAATACAAAGACATAGCATATAACTGAAAGGGGGTCTGCCAACCTAAGAAAAAGAAGAAGAAAAGAAAATGAGGAGAGGGAGAGCTTTTGTTTTTGTTGTTGCACAAATAATTTCCAGTGCTACAGTTGAAGACTAGCAATTCAAATAAAATCTCTAATCCCATGACTGAGGTTTTAATGCTAAAGATAATACTTGGTATCAACAGGCCATGTGTTTCCAGTTGGTTGTTTTCCCAGTCGTGGCTCCTGAGCGAGCTAAGCCGTCTACATTCTCTCACAGCCCTCCACTTGCTCCACTTGACTGACAGTACATGAATGTTAGTGAAATCCCAGCCCCAGCTGTGGTGTAGTCTGTGGCCATGAAATAACCTTCCTCACCTATGATTTCCCCTGTCTCCCATTCTTGCTTCCTTTTCGAATTTGAAGTTACAGTAATTCACTTAACTTAATTTCTGCATAAATAAGACTAGTTAGACAAAACAGAAAAGCAACAAGGTTCTTAAAAAACTGAATTGGTAGCTAAAGGGACTCTTAATAGAAACTTGGTTTGTAAATTTATGAGAATATTTGTTCCCATTTCTACTAACTTATTTTGCAATTTGGATCAACCGGTTTAGAATCTGCAAATACATTAATAAATCTTCTTTACATGATTTGGTGACTTAGGCTTTTAAATACCAGGGATGGGTCTATGACCCCCTCAGTTGTGATGCTTTAGCAATACTTATCAAGATAAAGATAACCAGTGTTTGCTGGCAGTATTCAATAAGAAAAGTCACAAGGAGCTCTGTGATTTGCAGATTGGACATTCTTGCCTCCAGTTGCTTTAAACTGGACCTCATCTTGAACTGAAAGTAGTAAAATAAAATGATGACATTAATAGTAACTGTTTGCAAAAGTAAGGAAGAAATTACCAAAAATTGTACGTTATCTGTTATGTTTGGGAACGCAGGATGGTATGGTTAAACTGTTATGACTTAAAAGATTATGCAGCATATGCAATGTATAGGCAAGGTAATGAAATAGGCAACATTTATCTTTGGCTATGGTCTTCCTCCATTGCCTGTGAAATCCCTTCCTTGCTCTCAGGTACAGAGCCTATTTCTGCTCCAATATACATCAAATCCTGCTCTTAAGGAAGGAGGTGATTCCAACAATGGAGTTATTTTTGATTGCCACAGCAATCATGTGATCATTATACAAATTCATTCTTTTTTTTTTTTTTTAAGAGGTTTTTGCGATAGGGCGCGTGTGCTGGTCAGACAGACAGAGAGAGACAGAGAGATAGAAAGCGAGAAATCACCCCCCAGTGGGGATGGCCATGCCGCAATCCCTTCTCCTCCATTCTCCTCTTGGGATCTTGGGCACGCACATACACGTGCCCGGCGTGAGTTTTAAGCCACTGGGTCCGGGGCGTGAACCGCAGTCGACTACGTGGGAGTCCAGCAACATAGCCATTATGCTAACTTCTGGTCCTACAAATTCATTCTTTTTTTATTGTCAGGGAGCACTTGTAACTTGACAGAGAGAGACAGAGAAAAAGGGAGAAAGGATACCCTCAATGGGGCAATGATCACACTACAATCCTTTCTCTCCATTTCACCATCCTGTTGGGATTTGGGCTATACACACACACACACACATCCAGTGTGTTTTTTAAGCTGCCAGGGCTATGATTTGAACCACAGTTGGCCACGTGGGATTTGGCTTCCTAACCATTAGGCTCGGGGCTTACCCTACACATTTACATTTGATCATCAAAACTTTTAAAATTTTTATTTATTTATTCTATGAATGACAGAGAGGCCGAGACCAAAAAATAAATAAATAAATAAAAAGCAGTAACCCCAACAGGGTCTTGATGCCACAATCCACCCCAGCCTCAGCCAGCTAGATCATAGGTACCACATGCCCAGTTTACTGGGACTGGGGGAGGCGGTGTCTCTGGGCTCAAAACCTTCCCATGTGGGTCAGCCTTGCACAGGGTAGTGTTTTCTCTCTGTGCCTCTGCGCTGCACCAGAAAATATTTTTAATGTAAATACCACAGGCAATTCTGTCCCAAATGCCACCCAGTGAATACATGCCCCCAGATGAGTGTATATTGAGAAACAGGTATCTGTAGTGTTCTCTATGGTCTGAGTTCTTGATTACTTCTCATAGAAAGAGCATATTTGGTGTTGAGGGCAATTCAGGTGTTAAAGACTTGTGCTTTTCTAGTACAAGGCTCCTAAGCAGAAGCCAGTGACTCCAACTAGTGCTAAAGCAAATAAAGTCATCTGTTCTGCTTCCTCAGGACAAATGTCTTCTTTGGACCTAGGCAGAGTGGTTTGTCAGTCTCTGGCATGGCACCTTCTGAGATTCCCAAGGATAATTTTATATATATATATATATATATATATATATATATATATATATACATATATATACACATATATATATACACACACATATATATATGTGTATATATATATGATTTTGTGATTTTGACCTTACATGCCTTCATAAGGTTTGAATCCATTGTATAGCATAATGAGTTTTCTCTTTTGTAGGGTATTCACTTTTTTTTTTTTTTTTTTTGGAGAGTTTTTTTGCTATAGGGCGCGTGTGCTCACCAGAAAGACAGAGAGAGACAGAGAGACAGAAAGTGAGAAATCACCCCCTGGTGGGGGGATGGCCATGCTGCAATCCCTTCTCCTCCATTCCCTTCTTGGGATCTTGGGCACACATGTACAAGCGCCCGGCATGAGTTTAAGCCACCAGATCTGGGACTTGAACTGCAGTCGATTACATAGGAGTCTAATGACACAGCCATTATGCCAACTGCTGGTCCCAGGTATTCACATTTGAACAAAAGATAATGAAATTAATCTGCTTACATAATTACAGGCATCACTGAACCTCAACCAAATGCGTGAAAGAAAAACAACTAGATATGATTTTACCGTTTTCATCTCTAAGAAAGAATTTGAGTGATAAATTTTGTGAATGGTTCTGTTTTATAATAACATATCTGAAATTAAACCAAGCAATCAGCCATTTGCTTTAGCAAATCCTAAGGCCAGTCCTGATTTTACACATGACTGTCCAAGTTTTTAAAAACTATAATGTGATAAATATATCAACATAAAAACTATGTATTTCTCCTTTGCTTCTTGGTTCCTTCATCTATAGACTTTGGTATACACTCCAAGTTCCTATTCTTGCTGCACCCCATATTTTATAATTATTTTAGCTCTGAAATTCTGTAATTATTACATCAGCTATGGACTAAATGCTGAATGTGATTGCATCATTTAATCTGAGGGAATTTTAACATCTTAGAGTACTTAAAAATCATCCCTATGAATTAAGTTTGCCTTAACTTTTGCTATACAAAGATACTACTTAGTTGAGATTTATGGCTTTTAAGGCCATTTAGTGTTTACTAAGTAAAATAAAAACATACTTTTCTCTGTGCTCTAAAGCCAATTTAAAAGAATAAGTGGAAACACACACACACACACACACACACACACACACAGTTTTTAGAACCTCACTGGATGACATTTGAACTAAGATGTTGATCAAAAGTACATTTTTATAGAAAATTAGGAAATAGTACAATATTTTTGTATCAAAGAGTCTTAAATAGCATGGTTGATAAATGAGGTAACTTGTTTTTCTGGACTTATGGCCCGTTGGGGAAGGAAAGATTGTCTTTACTACTTAGAATGTTTTTGTGTCTTTTTATTGCTATATCAGGAATATAATGAGAGTTATATTTTGGCTACACTTTATAGGCAAGGACCCTGTAGAAAAAAAGACAAGGGACCGTGGTCAGTACGTTAGTTTCCTGATTCAAGTGCTGAACCAAAGCCAATGAAAGTTTCTTAACATCTGTAAGCCTTTTCATTAGTGCTGATGGGGCAAATGTACCTCTTTTTCTCTGTCTCAGATTTATGACTGTTTTATTATTTTAAGAGCATTTTTTATTAGGTTAGAAAGAAAACTGTAAGTGAATATATGATTCTTTACTAATGGAGAAAAGCTGAGAATAATAGCTCAACTAGAAACAAGAAGGCTAAAATTGTGGTAGCACTTCCTCCAGGTATATAATTCAGACTTAAGCAGAGTTGTCTGAAAGCTAACAGGAAAAGAAACTACTTGTGTTAAAACCACAATCTTAAGAAAAAAAATTATAATGTCCTATTATAGAGTATTAAAAACTGTCACAGTCAAACTACTTCAGCAGTATTTAATAAATATCCTTTCCCACAAACCTAAGATAGAAAGAAAAACACCAGATCCCAACATTGTTTTTTTTTTTTTTTTTTTTTTTTTAGTTTAATTAATTTATTTCTTCCATGAGTGAGAGAGGCAGAAAGGGAAGGAGAGAGGGAGCATTAGAGACAGCACTCCCAGTAGGTCCTGACATTGCAGTCCACTCCAGCCATCAGCCAGCCCCATTTGGGCGCACATGTGCCAGCCTACTGAAAGAGGTCTCTGGCCAGAAATGGGAACCTCCCACATAGTGTTGCCTTGCAGAGCATCACATTTTACTGCTGTGTTGTCATCTGCTCCCTGATTTCTTTCTTTTTCATTCTTCTTGATCCATGTGTCTATCAATACTGGTAGCTATTTCTGTTAGGCAAAAAATGATGCTCAGTGGGACCAGCAGTTAGAGTAATGGCTATGTCACTGAACTCCCATGTAGTCGACTGCGGTTCGAGTTCCGGACCCAGTGGCTTAAACTCACTCTGGGCACGTGGGCATGTGTGCCTAAGATCCCGAGAGGAGAATAGAGGAGAAGGGATTGCGGCGTGACCATCCCCCCTGGGGGGTGATTTCTCGCTTTCTGTCTCTCTGTCTCTCTCTGTCTTCCTGGCAAGAGCACGTGCCCTATAGCAAAAACCTCTAAAAAAAAAAAAAATGATGCCCAGGCATTCCATGTCTCCCAAAAAGATATAGTCCAAAGTTAAAATTCATATTAATAATTTGAAACTCTGAACTTACTTTCTCACTTAAGCGCATCCTAAAGCCAACCGACAAAAACTTATTTTAACTGCATAGGGTTGTTGAACTATAGACCTGGTAACACAAATTATGTTTAGATTTTATTTAAGCAGTGTGTCTATGAAAAAATTACAACTAAGTTTTAACTGGAGATTCCAACAACACTCCCTCACTCCCTCTCCATTCTGCCAAATCTCGTCTTCCCTCGGGGTACGCTGGTAGAAGGTTTTCAGTAAGAGGTAGGAAAGGGTAGAAGTTCTAAGTGGGGGCTAGAATTGGGAGAGAATAGTGAGGAGCCTTTTGATGGTTTCTAAAGTCCTTTGATGTTAGCAGTGCAGGAGGGCAGTTGCTATACTCTGAAAGTTCCAGAAGTTTAACAGTAAACTTGTCCCTGTTAGTCACTAATACGCGAAGGAGGTTGTGAGGAAGTATGGAGCTCAGTAAAAGTCGATGAATATGTGTTCCTTTCCTTCCTCCCTTTTGTTTCCTTTGCCTTTGTCCACATCTTTGCCTTCCTCCCTGAGAATCCTCCTCCATACCTAAATATTGTATAAGGTTCTTCCTACCATTGCATATGTTGGCTTTCCTCAATCCTTTACACTCATTTATCTTTCTATAGAAAAACTTGGGGCCACAGAGGTGTGGTGCACAAATGAACAGAACAAAATCTAATCTACATTTTTAAAGAATATCTGAGTTAGCTCTCTGAAGTTAAGGTCTGTTTTATTCATCATCTAAAGCAATGCCTAGCACACAGTAGACATTGAACAAAAATTTGTTGAGTGAGTAGTGAACAAATGAACATGGTTTTGGGTTTTTTTGTTTTTGTTTTTCCCTTTGGAGTTAAACTTCTGGGATGAAGAGCACAATGGAGCCCACAGAGGTTGAGGAGGGAGGGGTAGAGTATAAGTTAGGTTAGGAATAAGGTAGGCAGTGGTAGGGCAGCTGAATGAGTTCACTTGCCCCTTTACTGTCCTTTAACACACCATGGAAATGGGTCCAAAGGGAAGAGAGCCAGCAAGAGTCCAGGAGTCTGAATGGGAAAAAGAAGAAAGGAAACGGAAAAATTGAGACCGTAACTTAAGAAATTAAGTGAACTTAAAAGTTGAATTTTATTTTTTTCTGTATCATTTAGGTTTATATTAAACTACCAGAGACAGGAAACTCAACATAGGAATTTTTAAACAGGAAAGTTTTCTTTCTTATATAGATAAAGGCAATCCAGAACTGGTTTAGAATCTCCTTAATCATCAGGAATTCAGAGCCCTTCTCTGTGGCTCCAGCAGCCTTAAGATGTGACTTCCATTTCTGGGATAGACAACCGACGGCTTCTCCAGCTCCAGCCCTTACATCCACATTTCAGACAGAGGGAGAATTTACTGGGAGAACACGCACTTTAGTGACATGGACTGTGCATACCCACTTCCCTTTCTACTTACTGGCCTAAGCTTAGTCACCTGGTCACACCCAGCTTCTAGGAAAGCTGGATTATATAGTCTTTATTCAGAATGGCAGTGTGTTCAGCTAACGATATGAGGGTTTTATGTTAACTGTAGAAGGAGACAGCTAGCCATCTCTACCAACAGATTTTTTTGACCAACTAATTCTTTTAATGTATGTCAATAAGAAGTGTTAAATTAGTGAAAAATATTAAATATTATATTATTTTTAAAATATAGGTTCCGAACTAGCAATTAGCATAATGGCTATGTTGCTGGACTCCCATATAGTCGACTGTGGTTCGAGTCCTGGACCCGGCGGCTTAAACTCCAGGCACGTGTGTGTGCCCAAGATCCTGAGAGGAAAATGGAGGAGAAGGGATTATGGTGTGGCCATCCCCCCCTAGGGGGTGATTTCTCACTTTCTGTCTCTCTGTCTCTCTTTGTCTTTCTGGCGAGCACACGCGCCCTGTAGCAAAAACCTCTCCAAAAAAAAAAAAAAAGAAAGAAAATATAGCTTCTTTTATCATATGTAAAAATCAGTGAGGCTAGACTAGCACTAAATTATTTATAGATACTTAGTAAATTTTATAATTAGAGAAGTAATTATATCTTTATAAATGCCGAACTTTAAAAAGTACATTCATACCTAGTTTTTATCTTAGATACATATTGTCCAAGCCCAAAATACCAAAAAGAGGAGTAAAATTGTGGTTATTTTATAAATGCTGGGCTCAAGAGTTGTTTGAGAAAGGACTGCTGGTCTAATGTACTGTGGCCCTTACTGTGTAGCTCCCACAGTCAGAATTTAATGAACACTCCCCGTGGTTCTCTGAGATTATTGTATTACCATTCCCATTATACAGACCAGGGTATCCAGGCTAAGAGAGCTTTCATTTATCCTTGGAATCTGGGTCACTGGACTCTGCTGCTAATGCTTTTAGCCATTATACTTTGCTTCTGCTCCTTTATAAATGATTAATAGTATACTTCATCTGATTGTCATCTTAGCACTACACAGAAACACAGCTGGAATCAATTATGAGAGGCAGTGTTAAATAAATGCTTGTCTTTAACTTACAAATATTTGTGCTGTCCCAGTGAACCTGATATTATGAAGGTGCCAAACATTGTCACTGTTATATAGTGGTAACTTGCTTGTTTCTAATAGTTTTCATATTTATCTCATTTTGTTCTCTCAACTACCTCATAAAGCACTCCCATTCTACAAATGAAAAATCTACGGAAAGAAGAGATAAAATAATGTCCTAGAGTTGGAATCTAAATCTTCTTGTTTTAATTTCAGAATCTTACCACTTAATTATGCTGCCTTAAGCTCTAAAGGTAATTGCATAGGGGCATTATTGAATAAAAACAGCTGGAGGCACCTGTCTACAAGTGAACGGTTACAAATAGAAATCACCCCATATTCTGTTCAAAAGCATCTGCATCAAAACCACCTTTGCTAATACCACCTGTACCTTAGGTATAAAGTGAAATAAAGCAAAAGGCTTCTTGGAGAAATATAAATTATTTTTCTAATTAATGATCAATTTTTAAAGAGTCAGTCTTTTTTTTATTTGTTTCTCTTTTTTGGGAGGAGGAGGTGCTATAGGGTACAAGCACTCGTGAGAGACGGGCGGAGAGAGGGACAGTGAGAGGGAAAGTGAGAAATTACCCCCAGGGGAGATGGCCATGCTTCAATCCCTTCTCAGTTCTCTTGGGATTTTGGGCATGCATGCACTCATGCCTGGCATGAATTTCAAGCCACTAGGTCCAAGACTTGAACTGCAGTTGGCCATGCAGGAGCCCAGGGCCTTAACCACTATGCCACCTGTGGCCCCAAGAGTCTGCCATCTTAAATTTACTATGTCCCTTTCCTTCCATTGCTGCCACCAACACTCTGGTTTGTACCCTAGTTACCTCTTGACTAGACCACTGCACTCTCTTTAACTTAAAGTCTGCCTGCTTTTAGATTTTCCCTACAACTCAGACCATCTTGGAGGAGGTCCAGATCTTCTAAAATCACAGTTTGATCATCTCATTTCTCTGCCTAAAACATTTGTATAGTTCCTTGATGTTTTCTCCTCCTCTAATTCCGCAGCACTGTACCTTTGACATCGTTTTTCTTTATGTGGTTCTTTATTGGAGTATAAGGCTCCTTAGGGCTGAAATTGTGATTCATCTTTGTATACCCTGAAATACCTGGTATGGGTCCTCACAAAGCACCATGCTCTCTGTAGATACTTGTTTCGTGACACTTGTTGAAGTCTTTGCTCTCTTCTGGCCAAAATGTGGCTTTAAAATATATATATATATTTAAAAAAAAAATATATATATATATATATAGTTTATTGTACATCATAAAAATATATCTTATCTTAGTGCTGACTCTGAACGAAGCCTTCCCTTCATTAAGGAACTTGGTCAGATGAAAGAAAAGAAGGCTTTGAATATCTCCTTTCATGAGATTGAGGCCATCCTCCAATTTATACTCTTCTTTATTTTAGCATGCCTATATATGTATCTTCTTACCTGTCCATATATCATAATCTAAGTCTGTTTCCTGATCATATTCCCCTCCACACTTCCTCTGATTCACCCATTGTCTACCAAGGGATTAAATGTTGGAAAAGATGGGCCATTCCCTACCCTGGGAGTTTTCAGTCTGACAACCAGCCTGGGTAACCCACTGGGAATTCCAGTGCCCGGAGATGAGTGCTGCAACAGGAGACACTCAGAGAGGAAACATCACACCCGGGAGGGTAGGGACGGGGACGGTTCTCCAAAGCAGTGACTTCCAGCTTCAGGCTGAAGATGAGTGGACCAGGATTAGAAGGAAAAGTCTTGTAGTCAGAGGAAGAGCCCAAACCCACGAATGATTCCAGTAAGTGGACTGTGAAATTCAGTGGAGTCGTGAGACGGGAGAGGAAGGAGAATGGGAAGTCTCCCTACGTCCTCGTGTGTGCACGGAGTTCGTTTATCCCAGCGCACCGTGCACAGTTACTACCATCACCACTTTATACTACTGCTCAGAAATCTTTGGGGGCGCCTTTATTGCCCCTTGCAGGGTCCAGTTTCTTTCCTAAAACTGACCCTGTTTCTCATTAGCACTACCGCACAGGCCTGCCAGAGCCAAGCAACTGCCTCTCAAGTGTATCCTGCTCCTCTCTGTGCCATACCCCACTTCCCATCTGGTCTTAACTGACTGCTCCCAGAGAGTTGCACTTTGTGACATGTAATTCAAAACAGAATTACACATTGCTTAATGTCATTCCCTGATTATTTCGGAGTCTTCTATGATCAACTAGGTTGTAAACTCCGTAAGAGCTGTCTCTGAAGCTGCATTTTAAACTGTTGAGTAGTGAAAATGAAAAGGCACTGGACCCAAAGTCAGAACAGACTTGCATTGGACCAGTAGCTCTGCCACTCAGTTGCACGACAGGTTTCTTAGAAATAATAATGGGGTCCATCTCACAAGATTGTTGTGAGAATGTGTATAAGTCACTCTGTGAAATTAATTTATGCACTATAAAATATATACGTTTTATATTTTGTTTCACAGTTCCTACATAGAGCAACCATTTTTATCCTTCATTTATGATTCATTCTGAGACTGTAGGAGCTTGAGAATTCCAACCATTTTTTTTTTCCTTTGAGACACATTTCTTTCTAACCTTGGTTAGAAAAAAACAGGTCCTGGTTATTTTTATTCTTCTGTTAGACTCATTCCTACCCCTTTCTCAAACATATATGAAATCATTTTAGGCAACTAAGAATGGGATATTTTCAAACATGAAAAAGAAATTCAGATCTATGATACACTGGAGAAATTCCCCACTGTCTTTTCCCTTGGTATATTGTGTTTGCACAGGAAGGAGTTTATTTCTAGCAATTCATGTCTTTACATAATGCTCTGGGCAGCAAGTGTTGATTGTGTCTTTGTGGACATGCAGTTTTTTTTTCTCTTAACTATTTAATTTCATTTATTATTGTTATTATTTTATCATTTAACCAGAGAGAGAGGAAAAGTGAGAAAGCAAGCTGCCAGGTCGGGGACTTGAGCTACAGTCAGTATGTGGGTGTCCAGCACTTCAACCACCATGCCACCTGCCACCCCCTACATGCACAGTTCTAAATCCATTTTTCTTATTTTTGATTGTCAGACATCTCCTTAGACCAGATCATCTTCTCAGATGAGGGGATCCTAGCAATAGCTTTCTTTTGGGGTACTGATGCTCAGGTTCTGGGAGTTCCAGAGCCAGGTATCCAATGCAGGACCAGAGCAGAGAATCAAAGGAAATAGGCATATACCTGTAAGATTCACATGTCTGTAAAAGCTATGATCAAGTTAAAAGGCCATTTTATTTTTACCTACCACTTATAGTGGGTTGGGGGAATAATTAACATACTGAAGAGTATGTTAATATCTAAGAACTTAATGTTATTTGTCAGTCTTGACTATAAGAACCTTATTGAGAGGTCAAAGAAGCTCAGAAAAATGAACTTTGATAAAATACAGATATATATAGGAGAATAACTTGAATGTTTCCTTCCTCACTTCTAAGAAAAACAGAGAGTAGACAAATCTGTTTGTTACTGGAGGAAAGAAATGGGATTGGAGGAGGGGAGGTGGTAGGAAGATGGCAGCATTTTAAATTCAGTATTCACAGCATCTTAAGCAATAATTCACACTCAAGAAAAAGATTTAATAAAGCAAAATCATTCCTGCTTTTCATAAGAATTGTTCTGAATAGTACAATTGGCATGAATCAAGTACATTTAGTCTGGAGACCAACTTTTTGGTACAATTATTTTGTTTTAAACCGTGGTTTCTATTGTTAATAGTGTCCTTAGTCACCACTGGCTAGGAAAAGTCTTTCTAGGACACAGAGTCCTATAATGCTTAAAAATTGTAGGGCTTTGAATTCCTTATAAAATTTAGCACCATTCTTCTTCCTTTAGTCTCCCATTTACTGCCTAAATTATTGCAAATCTCCTGTAGTAAATAATTTCCTTAAGCAGAGAGGGAAGAAAAGTGTCTCAAAATCATCTTCATACACTAAATCTCCATTTTAGAGTAGGCATTAAGCTGTAAGAATTTTAAACTACTATTGAGTGAATAGTTTATAGACTCTTAAGTCTGTATGACAGTTAGTGTACATTTTAAAGGTAGTCTTCAAACCCAATTCAAAGATATCATCTCTCATGTCACCATAGGCACCATTGTGTAGTTCTAGTACCATTTTTTCATTTTTCAGTTGCAAATTTCTTGGAAAGTTTTTGGGCATGTTATTTTCTGATACAAATGGTCATGTATTAAGATGCTTTTTGAAAGGGTCTCTGTCCAATGCACTGATTCCATGGCCTAGTTTTGTTTTTGTGAGGTTCTGAGACTGGGAGAATCATTTTTATGTTTTGTTTTATGTAAAGGATACATTAGTGTACCAGAGAGATGGGGGGAGGGAAAAGGGAGGGAGGAGAAGAGAGGGGGAGAGAAAGAGAGGAAGCAACCCCCAGTGGGGCCTGGTCACCCCGCAATTTTTCCCCCTCTTTTAGCTATCCTATCAGGATCCTGGGCACTTTTCAAGCCACTGGGACCTGGATTCAAACCATGGCCAGCCATGTACGAGTTGGTGCCCTTGCACAGCGCTTAAGCACTGGGCACAGGGCCTGCCCAGGAAATGGTTTTAAGTGGCAGATCTTTGCCTCTGCGCTGTGTGCTGCCCGACTTTCCATGTAGCATCAACTAATAATTGCTTTTAAGAGATGCTTTTTTAATGATTCATTGGTACTAGAAGTAATTGTTTAACCCTGCATTACTCCAATATTTGCTGCTCTATTATCTGGAAGAAAAAATATTGTACTTTTTTACTGTGTAGAGTTAATGTAGTAGAAAATCATCAGCAACTGCTTAATTTAACATGCATGCATACAGATGTACCAAAGGAATACCTGGGGTGGGCCTGCTAGTGGTGTGGTTAAGGTGGCTGGATTCCCCATGGCCAGCTACTTGGTTTAAGGCTTGGACCCAGTGGCTTAAAAAACATGCCAGGCACTAGGGCTGGCAGGTGGCATGGTGGTTAAGGGCACTGGACTCCCACATGACTGACCATGGGTCAAGTCCTAGACCTGGCGGCTTGCTTTCTCACTTTCTTTTCTCTCTCTCTCTCTCTCTCTCTCTCTCTCTCTCTCTCTCTCTCTCTCTTTCTCTGTCTCCCCCTCCTCCTCTGGTCGAATTAAAGTTAAATAAAAAAAAAATTCTTAAAAAAAGTCTCAGGTGCATGTGCCCTATAGCAACATTTAAAGAGAGAGAGAGAGAGAGAGAGAGAAAGAGAGAGAGAGATTATTCAGGGGGAGGCTTCATTGAGACTTCAGCCCTTTGGGGTTGCTTTACAACGGGCCTCTAGCCTACCTCCTAATCCCTGAGGCCTAGACTTTGCCCTCTGCCCTTTATGCTACTCCTTCAGGTTCCTGGGGTCACAGCTGCCACCTCAGTGCCCACTTCCTCTCTGGATTCCTCCTGTGAATCTTTTGGCTTCTGAGGATTATTGCATTGCCAGTTCAGCTCCTTTAAATCATATTTCTTATAGAAATATGTTTAGATGTCTTGTTCGGTATGAGGAAGAATGAGTTACACATCTGTGAGAGGGTGGTGCTGTCAGCCTCCTTCAGTCTCATAAGACTATTCACCCTTTTAGGAGGTGGGTCCTGCTGCTGTGCTGTCCAGGTTCTGGTTTCTGCTTTTAAGAACTTTTCTGATTCTTCCCTGGTGATTAAATGATTGATGAGCCCCTTTTTCTCTGCTATTGGTTTGAAAACAGCCCCTACTCCCTTCTAAATTACTGTGGACTTAGAAACTAGATTGTTACACTTTTATCCCAAGTGAAAGTAAATTGCCTCTAAAAGAAGCAGGCCAAGGCTGTTTATGTGTTTTGTTTTGTTTTGTTTTCTCTCTCTTTTACATGAGATGTTACACTGGAAGATGTTTTTACTCATTTTTGTTGTTGTTGGATTCATACTTACTGCTTTTTCCTTAATATTCTGTGTGCAAAGGCTATAATGCAGTGAAAATGTATTTTAAGTACCTATTATATGTAATGTACTGGTAGTTACCATTTCAAAATGAGATAAATAGGTTCATAAGCATGCTTCCTCAAATCCTTGCATCTGAAACAGAATCTACTCTCAACACAGACCAAAAGGGACATCTATTCTCTGATTGTACCTTAACTGAACACAACATAGGGACATCCACAAATAATATTTTAAACCATATCCAAAATATTGTTGCTGGTATTTTGGAGGGTAAGAGTAAACTTGTCACCATGACAAAATTTTCAAGTGTTTTGTGCATAACATGATTATTTTTTTCTTGAGAAGACCTTCCAAGAAAGTTATGATAATGTATCCTTAGAGACATTGATTGAAGAATTCGAGTGTCAGGGAGAAATGTATGGAAATTCAGAGAGGAGCTGCAGGCGGGTGAAGGGGATGAAGGAAATTGGGTTAGAGTTAATGTGTGAGGAGGGCAGGAACAGAGGTGCTGTGGGGCACTTATATTTTACATGTAGTGCTGTGGGAAGCCAGTCCAGAGTTCCATGAGCGGGATGGTGTTCTGATGACTCGGTCAGAGTGTGGGGTGAACAGTCGTACCAGAGAGACTGCAGGGAAAACAGTGCAGGGGACATAAGAAATGATGAGTCTGTGCTCCACAGACCTCTTTCCTGGTGGACACTCAGTCACTGAAATAGTTAACAGTGAGAAAGTAAATTAAAACATTATCCGGCAGGGACCTGTAGGCGGCATAGTGGCTAAAGTGCTGGACTCCCACGTGGCCAACTGCGGTTCAAGTACTGGACCTGGTGGCTTTCTTTCTCGCTTTCTATCTATCTCTGGTCAAACTAAAACATAAATAAAGAAAGTTAAATTAAAAAAATAAATATTTCAAAAAACAAAAAGACAATCATGTGGGGCACATGCACATGTGTGCCCAAAATCCCAAGATAATAGAGAGGGGACTGCAATGTGGCCCCTCAGAGGCAGTTTCTTACTTTCCCTCTCTCTGTGTCTCTCTGTCTCACTCACTCTGTCTCTCTCTGTAGCGAGCGCATGTGCCCTATGACAGAACAAGAACAAAACCGTTATCAGGCAGCCTCGTGGGGTGGTTGACAGAACATGCATTTGGAGTCAGACGTGCTTGAGTTCTGGCCTCGGGTTAGGTACTTATCTATTTCACAGCTTTCCATTTATTAAATGAAGATGCCATCTATCTAAAGGGTTATTATGAGATTTAAATGAGTCAAAATATATGTAAAATGCTGTGGAACAGTGTCTGACACATACTAACCCTAATATGTTTTATTCATTAATGTTATCAAATATGAAACCTAGAAGTTTAGCATCTATTTATTTCAAATCTTACACCATGAAACTGAGTTACTGGTTTTGAAACTCTCGATCAGTTGGCACTCTGTTACCCAAATGCTACAGTCACAGTTAGCTTTTACCATAGCATGAAATCCTGTGTTCCAAGCCCTTTGTACCGATTTGCCTCTTGGAGCTTAAGGCATTTCTCAGTCTAGGTGCCCTTTT
Source organism: Tupaia tana (assembly GCA_026018925.1). Lineage (NCBI taxonomy): Eukaryota > Metazoa > Chordata > Mammalia > Scandentia > Tupaiidae > Tupaia > Tupaia tana. The sequence continues at coordinate 51,263,736 of JAKSZU010000002.1, read as the reverse complement.
AGGAGAAAAACAAAAAACTTCAAGTGGATGGATCACTATAAGAAATTATAAGAAAGAGGGAGGAGAAAGAAAAAAGATACGGATATTATTCCAAAAAATATATAGACTGGGAAGGAAAAAAAATGCCTGGCACATAGTAGGTACTTAATTAACACTGCTTGAATGAATGTCAAATATGTAAAACCAATATTTCCACATAGAAGTTTACGAATTTAGCCAGTGCTCAAAATATCTGTAATATTTGGGTGGATATTGTTCTGAGCTACTAAGGTTTAAACATTCAGAGAAAATGTAGAGTGAATGAGCTTAATGAGCTTAATGTAGAGTGTCTCTTTCCCATATGATGTAATGAAACTACCTTTCTTCTTAATTCAACATGTCTTAGTTTTCTGCAACAATTGAGGATAGAGGAGAATGATGAAATAAGGATATCACTAATCAATAAACCTAGAGCTAGTCTAGTCTCTGGACATTATGAAATCTTCCTTCACCTCCAATGGTATATAGTATAAAATTAAATACTGAAGGAAAAATATTCAGACATGCTTTTTCCTCAGCTGCCTACAGTATTACAGTTGTCCCTCAGTATCTCCAGGGGATTGGTTCCAGGACCCCCACAGATACCTACATCTGCCCATGCGTAAGTCCCTTACAGGTGGTGTAGTATTTACATATAACCTGTGCACATCCTCCTCTGTGCTTTATCTCTGCCTTATTTGTAAAACCTAATACAATGTAAATGCTATATAAGCAATTCCTCACTAAATTGTCTGGAGAACAATGACAAGGCTGTACGTGTTCAGTACTGATGCAACCATCTTAGGCCTAACTACTTAGTATCCGTCAGCAACAATAGAACATTTGCCATCTTCAGTTGGCTTAATCTGAGGATGTGGAATTCATGGATATAGAAGACTAGCTCTATTAGCAAACTTCCTTCTGAGCTTTGTTTTCTCTCTTATTTTTTAATTTGCCAGAGGCTGCATGCTCTAAATTGGAGAGAGAGAAGGGGTGGGGGAGAAAGCACCCACAATGGGGCATGGGCACACCACAATCCCTTGTTCTCTATTCTCCCTCCTCTTGGAATTTTGGGCACACAGGCACATGCTCCCAGCCCACCATCTGGGATCCAGGTGCCTTAACCACCAGGCCACGGGCTGGCCCAAACGCCTGTGCTTCAGAGTGCCTGGTGGGTGTAGGAAGTAAGATAATGACAGGGCAAGCTGATCTACTTAAAATAATTATTTTTTAGGGAACTAAAACTAGCAAATGGTTTAAGTAGTAATTGAAGAGAAAACTAAAGGTGGTTCTTGAACATTTTCATAGAAAATACTAGAAACTGTTTTAGAATACTTTATAATTTTGATAGGCCAGAAGAAAATGGAGAACATTAAAATGAATGTTACACAGTATTTTTGTCTCTATATTAAGAGTGATATTCTGTCAATTTGAGCCAACACTGAAGTTTGCACTAAACATGACAGTAATGAAATCCGTTAACTCTTGAAAAGTCCTTTCCAAATCCTCAGAAAACTATCTCAAAGAAGTATATGTATTGAGTAGTAGAGATGGAGAGACACGTTTTACAGAATGGCACTGCACTTTGTTCAGTTTGCTTGATCTTGTATTTGTTTTGAAGGTTGAATTTATATGTGGTTATTTTTACTCATTTTCTATTTGAAAATTTGTTACTGAGGCTCCCTCTTTTTGATTTTGGAAACTGAGTGCTAGAGAATTTAAATAGAAAAGAATATTTTCTTATAGATATTCCTACCTTTATCTTTTATGCATAGCAAGAAAGAAAATTTCCCATAAAATTCCATATTTTTATTAAAAATCATTAACATATTTATGGTAACTTTAATATATACAAGATCTGGGACAATAAAGATGAAATGGATTATCACTACGTTATTAATATCTGATACACTTTGTCAAGGTTAAGTGAAGAGATTTCATCTTTATCAGTTACTTCTACCCTAGGACATTGTATCCTGTTTCATAACTTGTGTTCTGTTCTGACACTATGTAAGGTGTTTTTTTGGGTTTTTTTTCCTTTTTTTTTTTTTTTTTTTTTTTAAAAAAAAAAAAAGGAAAAAAAAAAGAAAAAGAAACATAAAAACATTGCAAGTTGGACCTCATTGGTATCTGGAACAGTTGAGTCCTTACCTGTTTGTCTGCTTCGTGATTGGCTGAACGCTGTTGCTAAGCTTGTTTTTTGTTCTTAGGGAAAGTTAAAAGTTGAGTGTGACCTATTTGAACTGCATCCTGCTGCTTTTGACTCTGTTTTGCTCTTTTGGCTGCTCCACATACTTTTTATTTTTTTTTTTAGATTTTAAAATCTACCTACTTCTAAATTTAGTTTGCAGTATTTTAAGACTTGGAAGGCTTTTTTTTTTTAATTGCCCAAATAAAAAGTACTATGATTTAAATTTTAAAATGTGGTCGCTACTTAAAAGTTGAGTTTACTGACAGAAAGCAAGTTCTAATTATAGAGAATAAATACATTATTTTAAAACTTGTTATAAACATGAAAGATTATCTGGACGTCAGTATAATATCCTTGTTAATAAGAAAATCCAAAATAATTCATTTAATTTTTTTTTTCAATTGAAGTGTGGTATGAAAATACTTATTTGTTTAGTCAAGTTTTTGTGATTTAAGGCAAAGGCTATTATTGATCATACTGACATGTGTGTCACTGAAGGACAAGGTTTTTATTCATGTGTTCTTGAGAAGGGCTGGAACAATCCATAATCCTTTCAGTTATAGACCAGATCCAGAACAGCCTAAGTGAAAGTTCTGGTGGAAGACTAGTTTGGTTTGTTACTCAGTAGACTGTCATGAACTGTTTGATTCCAAGCACCTTTCTCTTCAGGGCTCTATTTGGTATTGATGGGAATGAGACATGGAACTAGATCTCCCCAGCATTCTGCTGGAACCAGTAGATGTCTAAGGAGCCTTCTCTAAGCCTTAATGTCTGCCCCAAGTTTAGGTGTGTGACATAGAAATCTACGGCCTAGTCTGAATCCCCTAACCCTCCTCTGAGTGCTACGTGCAAATCATGAGATGTGGATCCGTATGAGACGGTGATATTCAAATGCACTTCAAATTTTTTTGTCAGCATAATCTTTAATCCAATAATATTACCAGGATTCTGACTTATACAGTATCTAAAACTGGCCTTTTATTAATAAGTGATTTATTTTTAAGTCCCAATAAAGTTAAATTAATTATCAAGTCCATTTGTGTGGCTAGAAAGGCTATTTTATGTGTTAAGCACATTTGAAATTAAGGGACTCAGGAAATGATGGTTGCAGTATTATTTCTGTATTTTATCATGAACATATTGCCAAGAAAATCTACATTCACAAAGATAAGTCATTTTGAATGAAAACTTTTTTAATAGCTCACATTGCATTCTCAGGACACTCTAATAAAACTGATCCAGAAGACTAAACCAAAAAAAGCAGGAGAATTACTGATTTTAAACAACTACTATCATTCTTTTTTTTTTATATAATTATTTATTTTATTTTATTTATTCATTCATATTATTTTTTAGTTTGACCAGAGAGAGACAGAGGGTGAGAGTGAGAGAGAGAGAGAGGAATTGAGAAAGCAAGCCACCAGATTCAGGACTTGAACCCTGGTTGGCCATGTGGGAGTGTCCAGTGCCTTAACCACCACGCCACCTGCTGGTCCCTATCATTCTTTATTATAAATGTAAAAGTTAAAAAAAGAAGTACCTGTGGTACAGTGGGAATGTGCTGCTTAAGAGAAGCCAGATCCTATATAGCAACTGGTTCAGTTCCCTGGCCAGGTCAGCCTGAAACATGCCAGGCATGCACATAAGTGCCCAGGAGCCTACAGGGAAGAGGGCTGGAGGGTGAGGAGAAGTAGAATCTGAAAAACCACTGATAACACACAATGAAACCTGAGGCAGGAGGAAGCCAGTTAGCTTAAAGCATATAGCTCTTGATAAAATCAAGAATTAAAAGAATAGAACTTGAGGGTTGAAATAAAGTTTGAGAGCATAAAGTTCAATTACCCTTTATTTTAAATTTGAGAGGACTACAAGGGATGTGTTTAGTTACAAAAGAGATTTCTAGGCTAGGGGCTGGCAGGTGGCATGTGGTTATTAAGAGTGCTGGACTCCCACATGGTTGACTGAGGTACAAGTCCTGGACCTGGTGGCTTGCTTTCTTGTTCTCTCTCTCTCTCCCCTCTCTCTGGTCAAATTTAAATAAATAAATAAAATTAAATATGAGGTTGAATAAAATAATTCTTTAAAAAAAAGAGAGAGATTTTTAGGCTCTTATTTTTTTACTTTACAGAGTTGAGTAATAAACTAGATGACTCTTCATTTAATGCTTCCTAACAAGAGCCCCAAGCTATTTGCCAATCTGTATCACTTATGTGAAAGGTTAAATCTAAATCAGACATCAAATTCCAATCTCAAATTAAGATATTTCTGCTTGTTCATAGGATTTAAGAAATTAAATGCATATAATTGGCATTAGTAAATATTTATAAATAATGAATGATTAAATGGTATGGTTATGTAATAACAGAATTTCTATTAATTAATAAAGTAATATCATTAGCATCCATAAATAAACCTATGCATGTATTTATTTTAGTTTACCATAGGGCATGTGCACTTACCAGAGAGAGACAGAGAGAAGAGAGGAGGGGGAAATGAGAAGTCATTCCCCAGGTGAAATGGCCCCACGCCGCCATCCCTTCTCCATTCTCTTGGGAGTTGGGACATGCATACACGTGCACTTGGAGTGCTTTTCAAGCCACAGGAGCCAGGACTCAAACCATGTAGTGTGTCATGTGGGATTCAGCCACTTTAACCTCCATGTCACCTGCTGACCCCACCAAGATATATATTAAAAACTGGAGTTACAACAAATTAAGAAAGAATATTACTGTGCTAGTCCGTGGTATACTGGTTACGGTGGCTGGATCCCCCATGACCACCTGTGTGGTTAGAGTCCTGGACCTGGCTGCCTGAAAAACATGCTAGGCGCTATGCATGGTCTGTCCAAATTCCCAGTAGAAGGGAAAGATGGAGGAGAAGGAATTGAGACAGAAGCCTTCCTCAGGAAGGGGAGGGGTGCTTTCTCACTTTCTCTCCTCTCTCTAGAGAGGGCATGTGTCCTCTTACAAAATGTAAAAAAGAAAAAGAACACTACCTTCTTCAGGAATAAAAATCTGAGGCTAACTTTGATGGTTAGGTGAGCCAGACCCCACGTGGTTCGAATCCTGGCTCTGGTGATCTGAAAAACATGCCAGGTATGTGTGTTTGTGCCGATAATCCCAGAGGGTGGAGAAATGGAGGAGAAGGTATTGTTGCATGACAACACTCCATTGGGGAGTGCCTTTTCTCTCTGTCTCTGGAATTTTCAGGTACCCTCTGGCAATTAGGGAAAAAAAGAATGAATAAAATCCTGTTTTAGTATTTATCATTATTTGCTGAAAAATAAAAGCACAAAGATTAGGAAAATCTACAAATAAAATTATCTTTAATTCTGTTCAAATTTGAGTTCATGTAAAAAGCATACTTTTAAAAGTGGTACTATCTCTTTTTTTCAGAGTACATTTTAGATAAATTAAAAGCTATTAGTGATAACCAAAAATAAACATTTTTGAATGTACCCACACCCTTTGGGTAAAAGGGGAAATGGCCCACAGAGTACAGTGAAGTTTTGGAGGGCAGGTGGGAGAGCTCAGTGAACAGCTTTGTATTTTAAGATGGACAATAACATGCACATAATCTCCAGATGTGGCCTTGTACTTTGTGCCCAGGTTAAGGGTCTACAACTTGGTACCTTCTTCGAAAACAAGAGACCTCAAGAGGAGGTAAAGAAAGGCGGCAACTTAAAGGATTAAAGGGCCTCCAAGTAAGGGTTAACACAGAGGAACTGAGTGGAAGTTCTTAGAGCTGTGTAAAAAAAGTGCAGAATTCTGTTCACCATTTGGTAGTAATACATTGGGGGTGGGGGCATGGATCAGGAGGAGAGGATAGTTATAAAAGAAAAATAACTAGATTGAAAAAGTTTGGAATCTCATCATTATTATTTCTTTGAATCAAAACTATCTTTCAAGTGGATGAAGCATTTAAAGTTCAGTATTGATTAAGTTAGTGACTCATTATTGTGCATTTAGCCCAAACATTTTAACCATGGGTAAAATTTATTCTATAAAGGAAATGGATACTTGAGAATTCAGTTCTCAAGAATTCAAATATGTGAGCTCAGAATAAGTTAAAGATATTAAATTTGGTGAGCCAGCCAGCTGGTGTAGATGTTAGGGTGGCTTGAGTCCCACATGCCTGACTGAACAGTTTGAGTCCCAGACCCAGTGGCTTGAAAAACATGCCAGGTCGGGACCAACGAGTGGCATGGTGGTTAAGGCACTGGACTCCCACATGGTCAGGACATCCCAGCAGCTTGAAATTCACACCAGGTACCTGTGCATGTGTGCCCCAGACTCCAAGAGGAGAATGAGGAAAAGGTTTGCGATGTGGCCATCCCCTGGGGTGTGGGTGCTTTCTCACTTTCCCTCTCTCTCACTCCATCTGGCTCTCTGGCAAGTACATGTGTTCTATAGCAAATTAAATATATATATATATATATATATATATATATATATATATATATATGTGTGTGTGTGTGTGTATATATATGTATATATATGTGCGTGCGTGTGTGTGTGTGTGTGTGTGTGTATATATATATATGTATTTTTGGGGTTTTTTGTTTGTTTGTTTGTTTGTTTGTTTGTTTGTTTTTTTCTTTTTTTTTTTTTCTTTTTTTTTTTTTGGAGAGGTTTTTGCTATAGGGCGCGTGCGCTCGCCAGACAGACAGAGAGAGACAGAGAGATAGAAAGCAGGAAATCACCCCCCAGGGGGGATGGCCACGCCGCAATCCCTTCTCCTCCATTCTCCTCTCGGGATCCTGGGCACGCACGCACACGCGCCCGGCGTGAGTTTAAGCCGCCGGGTCCGGGACTCGAACCGCGGTCGACTACGTGGGAGTCCAGCGACATAGCCATTACGCTAACTGCTGGTCCCTGTTTGTTTTTTTGAGAGGTTTTTGCTATAGGGCGCGTGCACTCGCCAGGAAGACAGAGAGAGACAGACAGAAAGCGAGAAATCACCTCCCCAGGGGGGATGGCCACGCCGCAATCCCTTCTCCTCCATTCTCCTCTCAGGATCTTGGGCACGCATGCACACACTCCCGGCGTGAGTTTAAGCCACCGGGTCCAGGACTCGAACCACGGTCGACTACATGGGAGTCCAACGACATAGCCATTACGCTAACTGCTGGTCCCTGCATTTTGTTTTTAACAATTTTGAAAAGGATGATTTTGTTATACCTAGCTAATTCCTCATATTTAAAATTGTGGATTACATACTAAAGTGGTTCTTGGCTTATGCCCATTAACAGAAGCAGTATGAAAAATCTAAAAAATATTGTTACCTAAGCTCACATTTTTTTAAGTACAAATGAGATCCAGCACTCAAAAACTGTTTTAAAAATTGTACAATATATGTACATAGTCAAATATTTTCTACCTGGATGTCATATATTTAGTACCTTCAGTTATCTTTTTTAAAAAATTTCTTTGAGTATTTCTTCTTCTCCAGAATAAACCCATTCCTTTAACTGAACAATGATGCTGAAAAGTAGCCTCTAAAAGTTACATTTCTAAATGAATTCTCCCATTTAATTTCAAAATACCAACAAACTCAGATTTTCTCTCATTTCACCTTAGATTGGCCTGAGGATATTTAAAGCTAAACTGGGTTACAGAATGTTCCATTAATCTTGTCAAACGATGTATGTATACAGGTAGTGTCTGACTTGTACATACCTGCCTGGCCTAACAAGTGATCCATGCCTGCCAGAGCCCGCATGGCTGCTATCCTGGCAGTGCCAGAGAAGAACTCCATGAGGAGTTAAAGAAGTTTAGGGGTACCTATGGCTTCCCAGGAAGAAGAAAGGGAGAGGCTCTAAAAACAGAAGTGGTCTAACAGCGCTGAGCCCAAGGACAAGCTAATTCTCAAGTAGCCCCTGCCTGCTTATATCGTAGCCCCCACACCTCCAAACGTGTTTGTCTAGACTGCCCAGATCTTAAAAAATATGGAACTTGAAATTCATTATTAAACTTTCATTTGGGTTTAACTTTTTTCTTCTTTCTCCTTCTCCTCTTTCTTCTTTTTCTTTTCTAAGGGAAACATATCTGCAAAATTCATTCATTTGATTTTTTTTTTTTTCCCCTGAGGGTCTCCTATGTGTGCTGGGCACTACAGCATTGAAAATATAGCAGTGAACAAAAAAGACAACCATTCTGATATTACAGAGCTTGTATTCTAATGAAACAGGCTAAATAAAATAAATATGCAGTATCAGTCAATCACAATAATGTAAATTTAAGTAAATAATTTAAGCCTACTTTCAGGCCAGCAGGTGGCATAGTGCTTAAGGGTGCTGGACTCCCATATGACTGACCGTGGTTTGAGTCCTGGACCTGGCAGCTTCTCTCTCTCTCTCTCTCTCTCTCTCTCTCTCTCTCTTTCTCTCTCTCTCTTTCTCTCCCCCCCCCCCTTTCTCCCCCTTGCCCTCTCTGGTCAAATTAAAATAAATAAAGCTGAATAAAATAGTTCTTGAAAAGGGGGGAAAAAGTCATCAAAAAAAAAAAAGAAAAAAAAGAAGCAGCAGCAGCCTGCTTTCTTACTAAAATTCTTCCACTCATTCTGAGGGGCTGGGAATAATGTGAGGAACACTTAGGAGGTTACATAACGGGTGAAGAAAAGCTTTGGGCAGCATGAGGTCAGCACAAGCCTAGGAAGAGACACTGATAGGAGTAACAGGGGTAGAGAAATGGAGGAGAGAAGTTCTCAGAAACCAAGGTGACCTATTCTGTTTCTTTCTTTTTTATTCCTCCTCCTCCGGTTTTTTTCTTTTTGGTGAGGGAGGTTTGTTTTCTAATTAACTCACCCTGAGTATGAGCAAGGGAAATGTTTCTTTCTCTCCACTCTCTTTTCTTGACCCTAGAAACAAAATTTTAGGCTAATACATAGTTGTCAAAATTTTAAAAATATATATTCATTAAAGGAAGTAACTCCGGGGACCACCAGGGGCATGGTGGTTAAGGAGCTTGGCTCTCACAAGGCCAGCTGTGTAGTTGAGTCCCAGACTCAGCAGTTTGAAAAACACGCCAGGCATGTGAGTGAGTGTGCATGCCTGAAATCCCAAGAGGAGACTGGAGAAGAGGGGATGGCCGTGTGGCCATCCCCTCTTGGGGTGCTTTCTTGCTTTCTCTGTCTCCCTGTCTTCTTCTGGTGAGTGCACATACCCTATAGCAAATTACATACATACATACATATGTCATACATACGAAGCAGCCTCATTTAGTGACTGCTGCTTTGGATTCAGACAGACCTAGTTCCAACGCTAGACTATATTTTACTAGTTTAATAACCTTGGACAAGTTACCCATGTTTTATGAATTTCTGTCTTACTGATCTGTAAAATACTTATGTGCTTCTGACACAGGTAAAGTGCTTAATGTCTGATACATAAGAGTCAATACATTATCATCAACCTGGAAATCTCTGGCCACTAGTTAACACACTGATTCTTTGGGATCTAAGTTATTAAAACCACTGACACTTTTTGAAATGTTACTTATTTCATTTTAAAAAGAATTATTTATTTAATTTAATTTTATTATTATTATTTTATTTTGCTATAGGGCACATACACTCACCAGAAAGAGAAGGGGAAGGGGTAAGAAAGCAAGCCACCAGGTCCAGGTCTCTAACTTTGGTCAGCCATGTGGAAATCCAGTGTCCTAACCACCACACCACCTGCTGGCCCAAGAATGCTACTTATTGGGACCAACAGTTGGCGTAATGGCTATGTCACTGGACTCCCATGTAGTTGACCACAGTTCGAGTCCTGGAGCCGGTGCTTAAACACATGCTGGGCACGTGTGTGTGAGTGCCCAAGATCCCGAGAGGAGAATGGAGGAGAAGGGATGGCATGGCCATCCCCCCTGGGGGTGATTTCTCACTTTCTATCTCTCTGTCTCTGTCTTTCTGGCGAGTGCACGGGCCCTATAGCAAAAACCTCTCAAAAAAAAAAAAAAAAAAAAAAGAATGCTGCTTATTTTAAAACATGGCACATATTTCTAAATCTCTGTAGAACAATTTAAAACAATGTAGTTTTCCAAAAGAAGAAACCCTAAACAAGTAGAAAAGATCAAGTAAAGGCGATTCTTTGCCTCTAAAGTAATCTAAAAATTACATTGAAGAAGTGAAAAAAGTCAAGAGCAAATAAGAACAACAGAAAATTAAAGTTCAGTGCTAAAAGGACCTTTATGTACTCAATACATGATGTTGAAAAGGAAAAAAGTGCTTAGCAGACAAGCTATATATATAAAAACAGGAAGATAATGAGCTGAAGGAGAAAAATCTTGACAAAATTAGTAAGCAGAAGTAACTTATAAACCAGCATTCAATCTACATGAAATATTTTAAATGACATAGGGGCTTTTTTAAGCCACAGACATCTAACAAATCACCCTCCCACTCTTAAGGGAGTTCTTTAATTTAATGGCTGAATCCATTGCTATGTGTTTTTCTAACCAATTATTAAATATAATTTTGACTCAAATGAAGAGATATGCAGATCTATAATACTTAATATTTCTTTGGTTAAGGAGAAAATTCAAGGTTTAATATGTGGTCCATAAAAGCATTATGCCTGTCAGCCTGAATACTAGTCTTTCTATTAAAATGTATCTATTATTTTCCTGAATTGATTATACTTTTTAAAGTCCTGATGGTTTCAGGAAAGCCACTTGATCAAGAAAGCAGACAGTGGGACCAGCAGTTAGTGTAATGGCTATGTCGCTGAACTCCCATGCAGCTGACTGAGGTTCAAGTCCCGGACCCGGTGGCTTAAATTCATGCCAGGTGCGTGTGTGTGCATGCCCAAGATTCTGAGAGGAGAATGGAGGAGGAGGGATTGCGGCGTGGCCATTCCCCCTGGGCAGTGATTTCTCGCTTTCTGTCTCTCTGTCTCTGTCTTTCTGGTGAGCACAGGCGCCCTATAGTAAAAAACCTCTTCAGAAAAAGAAAGCACACAGTTTGAGATTTATGAGATTTATATTCTAAATTTGAGAAACAACAGTATGAGGCATGATTGTGTTCATCAAGGAACGTATTACCAGGTGGGAGAGAGAAAATCTACCTTCATCCCTACATCTCTCTCCAGTCCCATTCTTTCTTAGACCTCCTGTCTTGCCTAGATTGCCTCAAGAGACTTCTTTTTAAAGAATAATTGTTTTATTTAACTTTATTTTTATTGTTATTCTTTTCCAATTTGATCAGACAGCGAGAGAGGGAAAGTGAAAAAGCAAGCCACCAGGTCCAGGACTTGAACCATGGTTGGCCAAGTGCAAGCCAAGTGCCTTTTAATCACCATGCCACCTGCCGTTTCCCCCCCAACAGACTTTCTAACTCATCCCCCTGACTCCAGTTCTATTGTTTCCAATATATTTTTATTTAGCAGAAATGCAAAGCAAATGTCACTCTATTTAAAACTTGCAATAACTCTATAGATCCCTTAAGGATGAAATTCATATTCCTTAGTGAAGCTTGAACAATGCCCCTCATTCCTGCTTATCTTTTACCAAAATTCCTTCCATTACTCTCCTCACCCTCTGCTCCAGACCCAGTTAACTTCTTTTATTCAGCTTCTCCAATGGACCACTCTCTTTCCTGCTGTGGGAACTTTGCACATGCTGGACGCATTGCTTAGATCTCTGTCTCTAGTCTCCCAAACCCTCCCCTCAATTTTCTTACCAAACCCTTTCTGCTAAGCCTCTCAGCTCAGATGTCTTTTCCTTCAGGAAACCTAACTTGAACCATCACTCTAAGTCTGGACTGCCTTAATATGTACTAGGTCTCTGCTGAGAATTATTTAACATCATTGTGTGTTTACATGGGTGGAGCAGCTTATTCCTGAGAAAAGAAGGCTGAGAGCATTTCTGCTGAGGACAGAGGAGGCAAAGAACCTCAGTTTGATATAAGTGATTAAGTTGACTTAAACACTTTGAGAGAAAAGGACCTACTTCAGATACTTTTACTTCTTAGGTTGGATGTTAGGGTACTTCCTAAGAGAAACAAAACATTGAAATGAAATGTTCAAATAACGAACTTAGTAACTAGCCATCGGCTGATACTGACAGCTTATGGTAAATCACAGTTCTTTCTGGGGCCACCAGGTGGAGTGGAGGTTAAGGCAGCTGGATCACGCATGGCTGGCAGCACTTTTCGAACCCACGGCTTTAAAAACATGCTAGGCACAAGTATATGCATGTCCCAAATCCCAAGAGAATGGAGGAGAAGGGATTGCCGTATGGTCATCCCCCTGGGGGCGGAGGGGGGATTTCTCACTTTCACTTTCTCTGGCGAGCACATATGCCCAATAAACGTATACTGATTTAAATATAAATATGTATATGTATATATATATATATATACACACACACATATATATGTATATAAATATATATATACATATATATAAATAAATGTATATATTTATTTATATATATAAAATATATATAAATATATATGTGTATATATATATATTTATTTATCTATGTATAAATCAAGGTCCTTTCCAGTCACTGTTCTGTGGTAAAGATATTCATCTTTTCAGCAGATGTTTATTGCATACCCGTGTGTACCTAGCACTGGAGGTTGATAAAAGAAACAACTTTAGGAACATCTGACCCACTCAAGAAGTGAAACTCTTGGAAAATTCAAACTTTTTATCGAACAATTTGCAACAAAATCTTCCCAGAAGTGAAATGTATACTATGATATTTCAGGACAATTAATACATTTGTTGGAACTCTTGATTACTGTAGATTTATTTGGCGCAGGCTTTGTATGGTGAAGAGTGACTAATTCATAGTGCTGTTCTATGGAAGAAAGCAGAAATTAGTACTCTTTGAAGAATTTAGGTCAGTCTTTATAGAGGCCATAAAGGAATCTTGACATTTAATGGTTTGAAGGTTCTCAGCAAACCACTGAATTAGAATATAAGTTCAAATTTTTCTTTTCATGTAAGGCAATATTCAAATAAATAATGGATCGAAACTTTCTAGAAGAGAAAAGGAATCCAAATTGGAGCTTCCTATATAATTTTAGTATACCCGAAAGGTTTTTTCAATAGATATTTATAGAGCACTAAGTATCAGATACAGCTTTATGTATGCAGTTTGCAGTTTTAACTTGTATTTAATATTATTTCAAACTACTTTTGGGTCAGCTGACTCTGATTCTCCCTTACCTCTCATTAGAAAATAGAAAGGTCAGCATTCTCTGTTTTGCACATGTCATAATTTTAACATCACAGAGGAGGTTATGCCCTACTAGAGAACGAAAACTATTTCATTTTCAGAAAACAAAATCCCAGCCCAACTCTTCTAAAATCAGAATCATTATTTTTCACATACTTCCCTTATTGTCTAACTGAATTTTTAGTTCACAGTCCTGTATATCAAGTGCGTTTGTGTTTCCAGGTTATTTATTTACAACCAGTTTGTTTTGGAGGGGGGAGATATGCCATATTGTTGTAAATTGGATGGTTTGCAGGGCTGGTTTGTGTTTGTATTTGTCGTTGATGGCTGAATGGGCATTTGGTTACCCCGTATTTCTGTGGCTGTGCTCAGTGGAAGAGAGCTTGGAAGTCTCTTGAAGCCTTTTATGTTAACTTTAACCCAAAATTGTCCCTCTCCACTAGTAAAAAATATTTTCGAGTGCTTTAGCTATTTTTTTAAAGCAGCTTAGGAGAACATTTATCTTATTTATTTGGAGAAGATAAATAAAAAGTAACCAATCTTACCCTGCTACTTTTAAAATGTGACAGTTCAAGAGCTAGAAGAGTAACTTAGTCTTCTCTGAGACATTGTAACCTCACTCTGAAGACTGAAACTTATTTTCATTTGAGTCCAAGTTTCTGTGTCTCGTCAGTATTTATTCATTTAAACTCCACTTATCTGTTAGAATGTTCCAACTTTTTTTTTTTTAACCTGCACATGGATACTCAAAAAGGGATCTAATTTAGGAGTTGATGTCTTTAAAGAGGAAGTTACTAGAGCCATGTAAGGAAATAGTATTGACAGGGGACTTGAGAGGTCTGGGTTCTGGGTCCAACATTGTCAGTTATTTGTGCCTCTTTATAATCTGTATTTTCCCCAACTTATCAGATTTCAAAGAGAGGAATTCTTTCCTATAACCTAGGACCCTCATTGTGGAATATTTGGCATTTAAAGCCTTCGAATATACTGGGGGTGTGGGAGAGACAAGGCTCATTGATATTTATAGTCTCTTCACACTTTACCAAAAATAAATTTTGCGTTGAATATAGGCCATGGTCTTCTAAGCTTTTTCTGCGGCCCATTCAACATTGTGTGGCATCAGAAAGGAAGAAAGATGTCAATAGTTCATCAGATCTGATGTGAACTCGATTCCTCCCGGTACAGGCAGGGTCAGTCTAGAGGTGGCAAGCTGCTGTTTGGCTCCAGGTAAATGGCCCGAGCGGGCGGGGAGAGGGCAGGCTCTCCAGGCTGATGCTGGGGGTAATGGTGGGGGCCGCTGACTCGCCTTGCCCCGGAGCTCGAGCACTTGGGCGGTATTTTGCAGAACCAGTGCGTGCTCTCCTCCCAGCCCACCGAGCCCGTTTGGGACCTGAGAATTAGCTCATCGCTGGGAGCTTGGCTTTCCAGGTTGTTTTTCGCCCGGCCACGTCACAGCGCCCCCTCGACCCTCGCCCGCCTGCGCCGAGGGGGCGGGGCTTTGCGGCGCCGCGAGCCGCATTGGTGCGTGCGGCCGCCGGGCGAGGGCGAGGGGCGGGGCCGCGCGGCTTGTTTGTCGTCGCCGCCCGCCCCCGCCCCCGCCGCCCTCCGCCAGCCGCCCGCCGCCCTCCAGCGCTGACTGAGGCGCTGCGGCTCAGAACCGCGGACGCCGGTGCTCGCTTCCCCGCGCGTCCGCTGCTGTCCCTACGCCGACATGCGCCTGGCCACTGCCGCGAACGAGGCGTACACGGCCTCGCTGGCCGTCTCGGAGCTGCTGGGCTGCAAGCAGTGTGGCGGGGGCCACGGCCAGGACGAGGTACCTGGGCGAGGGGGTGGGCGGGCACTCGGTGGACAGCCTGCGCTGCGCGCTCGCACCATAACAGCATCCGAAAACGCTCCCCGGGAGGGAGGGCTGGAGCACCCAGCAGCTCTGCGGCCGGCCGCCCTGTCCTGGCGGGTGCCTCTCGGCCTCCTGGCGCCCCTCAGGAACGGGTGACCTGCGGTGGGTGGGGAGACCTTTTCTGCCCTACTCGTCCTGAGCAAAAAAGACTTGAGCTGGGAAAGACAGCTGCCTCGGTCATTTCAATGGGAGTCTGCAAAACGTAAATAACGTTGTCCTCGGTACAAGTCTCCACAAGTCAGAAACCCAACAAAGCTCTAGTCTTAAGGCAAAACAGCCTGTGGATTTTTCGTCTTGCCCTCTTGTCCAAACAGATTATTCAGCTACCCCTCACCCTTATGCTTCCTACTTAAAAAGGAAGAAAAAAAAGGTTTGAATCGATTGAAGGATGATGTTGCCTAGAATAAAAATATTCTGCAAGCTTCATGACGTTATGCACAGTGATAACTCTTGTTTATTAAATCCTCCTTTATCTGAATTGACCTTTAGAAAGGGCTATTCCGTTGTAACATTTTGTATTTTTTTTAATTGGTTGCAAATAAGACACCTTTTGAAAGTTATTAACATAACACTTAGCTAAATTGTGACCGATGAAAAGACTTGATTCAAAAGGTAACAAGGGAGAAAGTAGAGAAATACTAATTAAAATTTGAATTGGAATTGGAATGCTGTAACTGTTATCTTAGTTAAAGAAACGTAAATATGAATTTCTCTGCAGCTTTGCCTGCTGAAATAGGTTTAGTCTTTTTTTGTAAAAAGAGGCCATATTATCAATATACAACTATGTATATTTGCATAAACTTAAATGAACACACTTTCTCATGAGGGTTGTAGAACACCAAATATCTTTTCTAGATTTTAACATTCTGGATACATTACATACTTGTTTACAGATAATAGAACATCCTTTTAAAAATTCTCTCACAATGTTGCTTTGGAAACTTTGCCAGAGAGAAAACATTGTGAAAGTGTTGAATTAGCATTTACAGTTTCTGTTTGCAGGCCATAACAGATCTTTTCTCATTTTGAGTAAAAGTGAGTTCCAATCATTGTGCCTGAATAAATCTGTTACTTCTCTTGGTGTTTCTGAGCAACATCCTAATTCATCTCGAATTTCTAAATATAACCATGTAAACTAGAAGGTAAAGAGAAACATTTTAGCTTGCACATTGATTACCGAGCCTATGGGATTTGTTCAGGAAATCAGTAAGCTTTCTAGGGTTGTATTTCATTTTAATACATCCAACATGTGGGAGGATAAATTGGGAAGTAGTGTTTTATAGGAAAACTATTCACTTTAACAAGAGTAAAACAATTCTTACAAATCACAGGCTTCCATAATACTTTTAAACTAAACACTTTCAAGGAATGAAATTCCTGAGCAATTAATAGGCCCCACAACACAACTGTGCAGATGCAGCTTTTTTTTTTTTTTTTGGAGAGGTTTTTGCGATAGGGTGCGTGCGCTCACCAGACAGAGACAGACAGAGAGACAGAAAGCAAGAAATCACCCCCCGGGGGGATGGCCACACCACAATCCCTTCTCCTCCATTCTCCTCTCGGGATCTTGGGCACGTACGCACACCCGCCCGGCATGAATTTTAGCCACCGGGTCCGGGACGCAAACCACGGTCGACTACGTGGGAGTCCAGCAACATAGCCATTATGCTAACTGCTGGTCCCTACAGATGCAGCATTCTGAAGTGAGTTTTTATTTTTATAAAATATAATTCATGAAAGACCAAAAATGAAAAAGAAAAAACTTGAATGTTCAATATTTCTTAATTCCGTAGTAGTGATAATGACCATTTTTAAAGAAATACTAGTACATTTTGTTATAGTAGGGAGATTTCTTTGTAACAATTCTAGGTCTCATTTATATTTAAAATTTCTGAATGTCAAAAGGCCAGCACTAGTATAGGCAAAGATTCTCCCAGAGAAGGAGAGTAAGATTGGAACTTTCATTTTTATATAACATAATCTGTACTTACTGCTTTTATGATTTTTAAAAAATAAAATTAATGTCAATGTTGCAATTATCAATAATATGCTAAAATATCTGGATAGGTTTTGGAAACGTGCACCAAGTACAGTAAGAAAATCAAATGAATCCAATGATTTGCTTTTTATTTTTCAACACAGTAGACACAACAAAGGTTTTCTTTTTGCATTTGTGGCAGATTTCTCCTTCCTTCACTTTAAAGTATTGATATAAAGTCATAAATGTATCTAACAGATTTGAAGCATCTACTTAGAACAGTATTTTCAGCATACAAACACTGATTCACACAGTGATACAATACATAACAGTCTTTCTGTGGTACTTTCAACATTCGCTAAGAATTTTTATACTGTGAAACTGAATGTGTTAGTATTATACACTGATGAGGAAACCGATGTGTCAGATATTTTCAGCAATATCGTGGTAGTGGAGGTTGTTGCCATGTCTTTCAAACATGGTTATTGGGATTTAGGGGAGAAGACTTGAGTTCTCATCTTTGTTTTCCCCACCACGCCTCTACAGACAGCCTGTGAGATCTGTGCTATGGTTGGCTTGTCTACTTTTCAACAAAGTCATTTGGTGTTAGCAGTTCTGCCTCCTATATCTGATGGCCGAAATTTGTTTAAAATCTGTAACTTAGTTTCTTAAGCTAGAGATGAAGGAGTAATTGAGGCAGCCCAAGTAAGTGTATTAGTGTGTCTTACGATCAACCTGTTGAACACCTCCTGTGCAGTTTTTTGATCAATGTGTAAGAAAAAAGAGTTGTGACCAATCTGTCATGTGACTAAGAAGCTTTAAAAGTGAGATTTTGAGAAAATTGAAACGTTTAAGCCCACAGAAACCAAGAATACTATTGTATGACAACAGTAATATCTGAAAAGACTGACAAAGTTATCAACTTTTTTTCATTGCCAGTGGGCCTGTATGCTCATGGCAAGGGCAGGAGAGGGGGACCCTTCCAATGGTATACCCTTCCAAGGGTACAGCTCTATCTTTTTTCCTATTTCTCCATCCTATCAGGATTTTGTGCACGTGCACACACACACACCTGGCATGTTTGTCAAGCTACACAGGTCATGATTCAAATTATGGCCAGCTGTGTGGAATCTGGCTTTCTGTGCACAGCACTTAAGCTTTATACAGTGGGACCAGTCCACTGTGTCAAGAACTTTTATGGTCAAAAGACTAACAAACATACCAACCCTAAGGGCCAGCAGGTGGCTCAGAGGTTAAGGTAGCTGGATCCCACATAGTCCACGGTTTGAGTCCTGGACCCAGCAGCTTGAAAATCACTCGGGGCTAGGGCCAGCAGGTAACATGGTGGCTAAGGCACTAGACTCCCATTTGGTTGACTGTGGTTCAAGCTCCAAACCTGGTGGCTTGAAAATCATGCCAGGCTTGTGTGTATGCATGCCCCAAATCCCGAGACAAGAGAAGGGATTGTGCCATAGCCAACCCCCATAGGGGTGATTTCTCATTTTTCCCACTCTTTCGTGAGCACACTAAGCCCTATCACACACACACACACACACACACACACACACACACACACGGAGGGACCAGCAGTTGGTGTAATGGCTATGTCACTGGACTCCCATTTAGCCAACCAGTTTGAGTCCTGGACTCTGCAGCTTAAACTCACGCCAGGCATGCATGCATGCGTGCCCAAGATCCCGAGAGAAGAAGGAAGGAGAAGGGATTGCGACATGGCCATTCCCCCTGGAGGGTGATATTTTGCTTTCTGTCTGTCTTTCTGGTGAGTGCATGCGCCCTATAGCAAAAACCTCTCCCACCCTCCCACCCCCCCCCCCAAAAAAAAAAAGGGAAGGAAAGAAAACCGCACAGGACACCAGTGTGTGCCCAAATCCTGAGAGAATGGAGGGGAAGGGATTGTGATGTGGCCATTCTTGGGGGTAGGGGAGGATTATTCTCACTTTCTGTGCGATTCTCTGGCAAGCGCATGCGTCCTAAAGCAGAAACTAAAGAAAGAAAATGACATCAACTCTGGAACCAGACTTCCTAGATTCAACTCCTATCTCTACCACTCACTGCACCGACCCTGAGCTAGAATACTTGGGTTCAAATCCAGGGGTTTTTATCAATTAGTTGTGTGCAATGGAGATAATTATAGTAGTACCTGCCTCATAGATGTAAAAATCAATCTTAAACTTTTTTCATGAAGATTGTAGAACCTCAAATACTCTCTCTAGACTTTAATGTCGTAAGTACATGTTCTGTATTTACAGACAATAGAACTTTAAACAGTGCTCAGCTCATGATGAACACTTTGTGTTGCTGCTGCTGCTTTTGTTTCATATTGATAGTCTGAGATTGCTTTTTTGCATGTTTATGTCAGCTGAAGAACAAGCAGAAAACTGAATGGCAGTTTGGCTCACGGGTATCACTGACTCATGTTCGGGTGCCAGCCACAGTGTAGGGATACCACTGTTCTGCTCTGCTACTTCTCAGAAACTAAACAGCCGAATCTGTTAGACTTTGTACCTAATATAAGACCAGAGTCTGTAATAAAGGGCGTGTGTGTGTGTGTGTAATTCCTAAAATGTTGTGTAGTTTATAATGTGAGGTGGTTGGGATCAAGGGTGTTACTGTTATTTCATCATCCTCATCCCTGTGTTACGTATTAGGACTCTTCAGTTTAGAGGTGGAACGCTTGGTTGGCAGTTGCACACTTACAAACAGCAGGGTCATGATTTTGGCCGAGACCTGACTCAGCCATGTTACTTCTTCCTTCAGCCCATACTCGGATGCACAGGGGAAACTTGTAACATTATTCCATGTATGTGCAATACATTGGTGCTTTTCTTAAGATGAGGACTCTGCAAAAATTCCAATGAGAATAATAAGTCCCATTGGATGTCCCAGAGGTAGTTATCACCTGTTTACTTTTCCCAGAAGCTAACTGTGTGCAGTGGGGGCCAGCTGGAGTCAACCGTCCACTTCCTGCCTATGTCTGCACTAGGAAAAAAACGGGACGCTTTCGCAGAGCTCATCAGGAACACCCCAGATTAGCCCTTTGTCTTTTGTAGAGCATGAGATTAAGTGGGAAAGCTCATGTTATGTTCTTGTATCTGTCATGTACCCTGTCTATTATTAGCTAAGAGAACAAAGTACATACGTCTTTTGAGACTAGCCTCCAAATATAGCAGAATAAATTTCTTTCTTGAACAGCAATAACTGTATTTCTCATATCAGTCTTGATCAAGCCTTTCTGTTGGGAAAACAATTGGTTTTTAAAAATTCATCTCTCCCTCCTCCTCCTCCCAATATTTTCTTTTGACTTCCTCTGTTTTCTCTCCCCGCCATCTCCCCTTTATGCTTTTATGAATGGCACACATATCTCACAGCTTCTCGAGCTTAGTTGGAAATTGACTCTGGTAGCCAAGTGTGAGCTGGGTAAATTCTATTTTACATAGAACTAGACTTAGGTAAAATAATGAAAGGAAGTCTTGAATGCCAGAGACTCGTTTCCAGTCCTCTCTCCACTTTTCCCATTCTTTTGTCTTCAGCTCTCTTGACAGACTGGTCCTCATCAAGAAATGAGTATGGGGGAACCAGCAGTTAGCATAATGGCTATGTCGCTGGACTCCCACGTAGTCGACCGCAGTTTGCGTCCCGGACCCGGTGGCTTAAAACTCACGCTGGGCACGTGTGCGTGCGTGCCCAAGATCCCTAGAGGAGAATGGAGGAGAACGGATTGTGGCGTGGCCATCCCCCCTGGGGGGGTTATTTCTCGCTTTCTGTCTCTCTGTCTCTGTCTGTCTGGCGAGTGCAAGCGCCGTACAGCAAAAACCTCTCCAAAAAAAAAAAAAAAAAAAAAAAAGAAAAAGAAATGAGTATGATCTTAACTTTAAGAGGTATTGCATAATGAGCCTCAAACCCATTTAAAGAGGGTTTGCCTTTTCTTTATATACCATTTTAAAATACTTATTTTATTGCCAGAGAGTGGGAGAGGGAGAGAAAACACCATCCCCATCTCAAGTGGGTTTTATCCTTTTTCCTCCATTTTTCCTTTCCATCAGAATCCTGGGTACACAAGCACACATACTCAGCATGTTTTTCAAGCCACTGGGCCAGGATTTGTACTGTGGTCTCCCCTGTGGGATCCAACTCCCACCCAGTGCTTAACTACTGAGCTATAGCACTGGTTCAAAACAGTTTTCCCACTGAAAGACTATATTTCTAAAGGAAGTAGAAAGAATGGATTTGTTCATTGAAGAGTCACAGAACAGGGGCAACAGTGATATCATTTGTTGCCAGTAAATCTTCTTGTAGAGACCTGAGGATTGTAGAGGACCATTGGGAAAGACCCTCGTTATACCTAGAGGAAAATACTGTTTCTGAAGCATTCATAGCTGCCTCCTTGCAACTGTAAAAGTATTGTTTTGTAATAGTTTGGCATGTACACTATATAGTTAATATAGAAATGAGGCCAGAATTATAGCAACCTGTTTTGAAGTCCACATGCTATCAGTCTGCTCTGATTTAAAACACACACACGCTGCTAATGTAATAGTAGGATAAAGTCCTAGAGAGAGAATTGCTGAGACACTTTTTTCCTTACAAATAGTAACATACCAAATGCATATCAGGAACTTTTCTCCCTCCTTTCCCTCATCATGTAGTTTAGAAGTCTTTTAAAGTAACTTCACATAGAACAGTTCTGTTTTGAAGGGCTGTGTGCTATTTTATTATACGGTCTTGCTGGACTTTCTTGAAACAACCCTGTACTGATGAACACTTAGGCTGTTTTCAGCCTTGTACTACTGGAAATAAGTTTGTATACATTTCACAAATGTGAGTAGGTTTGTGGGGCTTTTGGTGTTTTGGTTGGTGGATCATTTTTACATTTATTGATTGGTTGTGGAGTCACTTTTTTTCTGAGTGCCATCCAGTTGTCTCAAGATCATTTTTACAACAATCCATTTTGCCCCTATTTGAAATGACACCTGAAGTGTCATTAAAATAATAATACTATTCCCAAGAATAGTCTCTCTTAAAATAATCCCTTAATACAGGT
This sequence comes from Tupaia tana, assembly GCA_026018925.1. Taxonomy (NCBI): domain Eukaryota; kingdom Metazoa; phylum Chordata; class Mammalia; order Scandentia; family Tupaiidae; genus Tupaia; species Tupaia tana. Next base: position 51,241,404 of record JAKSZU010000002.1, on the reverse strand, counting down.
ATTTTCCTAAAATATATTGTTTAAATAAGGTAATTGTCAAAGATTAAAGAATTAAGAAGTGAATAAATGTGGATTTTAACCTTTTTCCTAATGTATTTTGTTTAATATATATGTAATTGTATCAGTGATTAAGCAGTTAGAAAGCATAGCTGAATCAACATTTTGTGTTTGTGGCTTAATTTGTACCCAGATAATGTACTGAATAACAGGAATGCTGTCTTCTGGCATTTATTATAGGATATTAAAGTAGAAAAACATACACAAGCAGACCAGTGAATTAAATGCCTCTTTTAATGAAGAGATAAAATTAAAACATATCTTCAATATAAGCATGGAATAGCCAGTGTGAGGACTCACTGACTTCCAGTACAAAGTTATTTCATTAACATTTTATTCTATAGATTTAGTTGGTAAATATGTGCTGAATCTGAATCTTGATTTCTGCTAAAAAAAAAATGCATTCTGCTTAAAAGATTTTCATTCACTTGGACCAGATTTCTGCAATTGCTGCCATATGTCCTTTCTCTCTCTGCCCCACACCCTTTTTCTTTGAAAAGAAAGCATCTGGTTTATATCATAAAGAACCTTTGGAAGCAGTAGGGAGAGAGCAGAAGTAATATTTGTATGCATCATAGAAGCAAGGGTTAATCTTTAGTTGTATATTCTCTAAAATGTTCTTTTTAAATGAGACTAGATTGATAGGCATAGGAATCAAAACAAAGAAACCGAAAAAAGTTGAATGTTATCATCATTTTGCTTTTGTTTCGCTAAGTACACTACATTGGGTGGGAGAAAGGAAGCCCTAAATTGGGTGGGAGAAAGGAAGCCCTAAATGTAGAGTGTCAGTTTTTGGTGACCATGCTGTACTGTCACATAAAGTAGAGGATTCCAGATTCACTGTGTCAAAAAGCAGAAACCCACTTATTTCTCAATTGTTCGAGTTTCTCTAAAATATATAACATGGTGAGAGGTTGGTGATATTCTATAAAGAAAGAAATTAAGTCAAACATAGAAACAAAATGAGTTTTTCTCCAATTGTGTCAGCCAGCCACAGAGAAAACATGCCTTTAGTACTTTCTCTCTTGTGAATTTAAAGAACTAGATTTTATTTTTCATACTGCATTCTTACTGTGAAGTGTTATTATAGGTATAATAATAATTATACTTCCAGTTTAAGGAAGGTGATACCTTTTCATTTCCTGAGATGCACAGGAACTGACCCTTTGCTTGACTGAGTTTGGGATGTACAAACACCTTGATCTTATTTTGTATCACTGACAGTCCCCAGGGTTGGCTGCTCTGTGCTGAACTTTCTGTTCTAGACTTTCTGCCAGTACTTTATGCAAAACTCTGGTTTTGGTGAAACAGGTTTTATTGTTTTTAGTCAGTCATATTGTAAGTCATTGCTAGCTATGCAATGCAAACAGAAGAGCTGGTACATATATATATATAGCCATGAAAACAAACCACCAAACAAGCCCGTTTCTGTTCAGCTGGTTGTTTTTCCCTCAGGTTCCTGTAGCCCAAGTTCTTGTTGTTTACCGCTGGAGGCCTGAGAATGGTGTCATTTTCTTTTCTAGGAACTTGGAATTAGAATTCCTCGACCACTAGGACACGGACCAAGCAGATTCATCCCAGAAAAGGAGGTATGCTGTTTGTTAAGTACACAGTGAACTGTATGCTTTTAAGGAAAAGTTTTCATGACCCACATCTTGGCATCTGAACAACTGTTGGTCAACAACATATTTTATGCAGAGTTGATCACAGTTAATCATGCTTTGGCAGTGAATCAGTGGGATGAGAAAGCTGTTGTAGTCATGTTGATTTCTAGTATTTTATGACACTTTTATAACACCCATATTTAATCAAGTAAAGCCAAGACTTATTTTTGACCAGTGATACTCCATCTGCTTGTATTTAGATGAGTTATAAACTGAGCTACTTAGTCTTGACTGTCTCCACAGTCCGCTATCAATGCTAGACCAGATCTTTAATTCTACGTATGTAAAGCATCTCTGCTTTTTGTTTTCATGATGATTGTTTGCAGTTAGTTAACTTCGGTTCTATTTAAATGGACTGAGAGTAGGTGTTGTAAGGAAAGACTTTAATATATGTTTGCAAGCTCTGCAAGTTTCATCGTCTAAATCTGCTTCTTGATCTGAAGGCTGGCCAAGTCTACAGTAGCCTGTCAAGACATAGCCTTTGTTGTTTATTCCCTCCTATGTAATATGTGACTGCTTGCTTTTCTATCTTGCTACCAGTTGAGTTTAAATTTAATTCCTCTCTCTTAAGCCAAATTAATGTGCTTCTAAATGACAGTACAGCCCTTGCATATTTTCTTCTGTAATGCCAATTTGCGATTTATGTAACCATGGTTTTCCTCTTTATACAGATTCTTCAAGTGGGGAGTGAAGACGCACAGATGCATGCTTTATTTGCAGATTCTTTTGCTGCTTTGGGTCGTTTGGATAACATTACATTAGTGATGGTTTTTCACCCACAATATTTAGAAAGTTTCTTAAAAACGCAACACTATCTACTGCAAATGGATGGGCCATTACCCCTACATTATCGGCACTACATTGGAATAATGGTTTGTAAACATTCAGCGAAAAATCCTTTCTGCTTGCTTTTTTTAATCTCTTTGATAGTTAATGCTTTAAACACAGGAATGAATACTTATACTCTGACTCATAATAAGATTCTGTTAGGTAGTCGTTTTTTTCCACCTATTTTTAAATAAGTATACTCAAATATAACAGAAGAAACACTTATACAATGCTGAGAACCATTCTCCATTAAATGAGAGAATAAAGTAAAACACAAGATCAATTTCATTATTATAAATAGTTTTTATCGATATAGTGGTACTATATCCTGTTCAGTTTATAAGTAATATTCTATTACTTTATGGTTGGCATCTTTGTTGTTTTGAAGTTTTTTCATGCTAGAGAGCACATGCATGCATGTGCATGTTAAAGACAGATACAGAAAAGAATCACCTCAGCAGGGTCTCCTCATATTGCAGTCCTCTTCCCCAGCCCTCTAGCTTGTCTGGATCTTAGGTATGTGCCCAGCATGTTTTTTATTTATTTATTTTTTTGGAGAGGTTTTTGCTGTAGGGCGCGTGCGCAAGAGAGACAGAGAGATAGAAAGCGAGAAATCACCCCCTGGGGGGATGGCCACACCGCAATCCCTTCTCCATTCTCCTCTCACTATCTTGGGCACGCACGCACACGCGCCCAGCGTGAGTTTAAGCCACCAGGTCTGGGACTTGAACCGCGGTCGACTACGTGGGTGTCCAGCGACATAGCCATTACGCTAACTGCTGGTCCTTTTTTTTTTTTTTTTTTTTTTTTTTTTTTTTTTTGTGCCCAGCATGTTTTTAGGTCAACTGGGCCAGGGATCTAAATCTGTGGTCAGCTGTGTGGCTTCCAGCACTGCAGTTCAGAACACTACCAATTGCATCCCTAAGGCTGGTCCTGTGTTTATCATCTTAATTGAAGTTTCTTCCTGTTCTGAAAGTGATATATAGATAAAATTTCTAAAGTTCAAATACTTTGATCAGATACTGTGTTATTGTGATAATTCTGAGTTTTTTTCTGTAGTGTATTTTAATTTTCATTTGCTTATATAAAAACATTTCTATGGCTTATGGACAGTTTAAAACAAAATCAAAAATTTAGTTAGCCATTTTGCACATTGTAACAGAAGAGGATTTGTAGTAGTATAAGATTTTAATATTTATAATTAGAAAAATATTTTTTATTTCTCTTAAGGCTGCAGCAAGACATCAGTGCTCCTACTTAGTGAACCTACATGTAAATGATTTCCTTCATGTTGGTGGGGACCCCAAGTGGCTCAATGGCTTAGAGAATGCTCCGCCAAAACTACAGAATTTAGGAGAGCTCAACAAAGTATTAGCCCATAGACCTTGGCTTATTACCAAAGAGCACATTGAGGTAAGTAATGTATCTTGGGTATCATTCAAAAAAAATTAACTGCATTTAAGAGCAGTTTTAGGTTTACAGAGGAATTACACAAAATGTACAGAGATGCCCATTTTCTCCTTCAACCTCCCTCCCATAGATAATTTCTATTGTTAATATCTAGCATTTGTGTGGTATAGTTATTATTAGGTGATGAACCCACATTGACATTACTATTAAGTTCATCGTTTACATTAGGGTTCATTGTGCGTTGTACAGTTCTATGAACGTTGACAAATGCATAATGTCATGTACCATACAGAATAGTTCATAGTCACTGCCCTAAAAATACCTGTGTCCCACCTACTTATTCCTTTTGCCTTCCCTCAAATACTCACAAACACTGTCTTTAAAGTTTTGCCTTTTCCAGAATGTCATATGGTTGGAAGTAGAGATAACGTAGCTTTTCACACTGGCATCTTTCATTTGGCATATGCATTTAGGGTTTCTGCATGTCCTTTTCATGACTTGATAGCACCTTTTTTTTTATCATTGCATAATACTCCACTGTATGGATATACCACAGTTTGTTTATCCATTTACCTATTGAGGGAAATCTTGGTTACTGCCAGTTTGGGGCAATTATGCATAAAGCTGCTGTAAACACTCATGTACAGGTTTTTTGTAGAGCAAAATATTCAGTTCATTTGGATAAATAACTGGAAGTATGATTACAGGAACATATGGTACGAATATATCTAAGTTTGTAAAAGACTGAAATTCCTATAGTGGCTGTAATTTTTTGCATTCCCACTAGCAGTAAAAATGCCAGCATTCCTGCTTCTTCACATCTTTGCCAACATTGGTGCTAATGTTTTGCACTGTAGCCACTGTGATAGATGTGAAGTGGCATCACACTGTAGTGCATCTTAATTTTTACTTGCCATCTTAAACTAGTTCCTTCTAGTTTTATTGATTCATAATGGCAATCAAGTAACAGTATGAAGACATTCTCTAGGTGTCAACCATGCAATAGAGAGTCTCAAAAACACATCTTTTTGGTCTGGTCTTTATATTTTATAGAACACTTTAGATACTGTTATATAACTGAAGATATAAGATTTGAATATGGTTAATACAATGTCTATTGTCAAGTAAGGAAAAATCACACAAGATTACAAAATAGGTAATAATGAAAAAGAAGGGACACAATTAAATTTGAATTATAGAATTTATTGTTCAAGTAAACATAATGTAACAATTTAGGAATATTCAGTCAAGTTGTTCAAGCCGCTATCTTAAAAATTCTTTGAGGAGTCCTGGTAAACAAAACAGACATTTCCAATACAACTGTTATTAACATATTATGTTAAGCTCTATTTGTCAATGTATATTCCTAAAAATTAGCAAGTTCTGGGTTCAGCATGTTTCAGATTATAATTTTTCGTTATGCTTTGAATGATGACTAATCTTGTTTTCAGTACATTAAATACTAAGATGAACTGTATACTTTCACCAACACCACACCCAAGTAAAAAATTTGTTTTTTCCCCCCTTCAGGGACTTTTAAAAGCTGAAGAGCACAGCTGGTCCCTTGCAGAATTGGTACATGCAGTAGTTCTGCTCACACACTATCATTCTCTTGCCTCATTCACGTTTGGCTGTGGAATCAGTCCAGAAATTCATTGTGATGGTGGCCACACGTTCCGACCTCCTTCTGTTAGTAATTACTGCATCTGTGACATTACGAATGGCAATCACAGTGTGGATGACACACAGGTCAACTCAGCAGGAAATGTTTCGGTAAGTTTGTTACAGGCCGAGTAGTCCTTACCTGAGATGGTTGAGTCTGGAAGTGTTTCAGATTTTGTATGTTTTCAGATTTGAGGATATTTGTATGTACACAAGGAGATCATTTAAGGATGGGACCCGAGTTCAACCATGACATTCATGCATGTTTTATATACATCCGATAGCCTGAAGGTAATTTTTACACAGTAGTAATGTTTTGTGCAGGAAACCCTTTGTGGCTGTGCTTACATGGGAGAATTGGAGCATAGAAAAGATAGCTCACCGCTGAAGGGGGCTGGGAGGGTCTTTTCTCCCCTGGGGATACTGAATACAGTGTTATGAACTTGTATTTAGACTGAGACCCATCACATGACATGAGGTATGGAAATTTTTGCTTTTAATATCATATTAGTGCTCAACGTTTCAGATTTTGGAGGATTTCAGATTTTTTAGTTGGGGATATCCAACTTACATTTATGATGGGATTGTCATAAGACTAATCACAATAATTGCTGTTATATTAGTTCATTTGACTTTTTAGAAAATCTGCCCAATTAAGTCTATAGAGATCTTAGGCCCCATGGCTATTCATTTGGTAAGGATTTGACTGCCTTCAAATGTCCATCACTAGTCAGGGGCTATGCAAGGTTACAAGACTCTCTCAAGTGTCTCAAGTAATTTTAGCATCAAGATCCAACAGCATGTGCCCCATCAGATGCTAATACTGAATAACTGCTGCAGTGAGATGAGAGAAGCCTGAAAATAGTGTGGCCTGGTGGTGCAGGCTTTCTGGTGCCAATCACATCCTTTTCTTCCCCTTTGTGCAAAAGAAACAGGCTGGCTTCATAACTGTTCATCTTTTAGAAGATTTAACGAGCTTTGACCTGGAAATTTCTTTCCTTAAAATTCTTTTTTGCCTGGCAAGGTGATGCACACCTGTAATCCCAGCTTTTCAGGAGGCTAAACAGGATGATCACAAGTTCAAGGGTAGTCTGGGCAACATAGCAAGATCCTGTCTCCAAAAAATTAATTGACTAAAAAAAATTTTTAAAAGATCTGACCCCATAGCCTAATATCCCATACAACTGACTGTAGTTTAAATCTCAGCCCCAGAGGCTTGGAAAACTTGCTAGGTATGTGTAAATGCCCCAAATCCCAATAGGATGGAAATATGGAAGAGAAGGAATTGCAGTGTGACCACATTTCATTTGGGGGTAGCTTGCTTTCTCTGTCACTGGTGAGCACACATGCCCTCCGGCTATTTAAAAAAAAATTTAAAAAAAACCACAACTCCCAGGGACCAGCCCATAGCATAGTGATTAAGGATCCCACACTGCATGGCTGACTGTGGTTCAAATTCCAGCCCTCATGGCTTTAAACCCATGCTAGTCCTGTGTGCCCTGAGTCCCAGGGGGATGAAAAATGGAAGAGAAAGGATTGCAGTGTGACCACTGGGGAATGCTTTTCCCTCTCTCTGACTCTTGACAAGTGCATGGATCCTGCATTTATGAGAGAGAGAGCAATCACAGAAACCGCATCATAGCCATCTGAATGCTTTGCACACATTTTCTCAGTTGCATTATTTCTTTGAAACACATTTGGACAAGTTGAATTGCCCTTAACTTAAACATTTGACTTTGGGCAAATTATCAAACATTTCTGAACCTCAGCCTTTTTCACTTCTAAGTAGAGGTAAATCAGGAAGTCATTGTGAGGGAACCAGCAGTTAGCGTACATGGCTATGTCGCTGGACTCCCAAGTAGTCGACCGCGGTTCGCGTCCCGGACCCGGTGGTTTAAAACTCACGCCGGGCACGTGTGTGTATGTGCCCAAGATCCTGAGAGGAGAATGGAGGAGAAGGGATTGTGGCATGACCATCCTCCCGGGGGGTGATTTCTCGCTTTCTGTCTCTATGTCTCTCTCTGTCTGTCTGGCGAGTGCACGCGCCCTATAGTGAAACCTCTCCAAAAAAAAAAAAAAAGGAAGTCATTGTGAGGTTTAAATGAAATGTCTCTAGAGATGTGAAATGCCTAGTGCAGCACTTGGTATTTGTCAGGTGATGAATAAAGTAGTATTTACATACGGCGAAGTTACACATGAAGGAGAATTACTTCCCAAGATGGATCACAGTGCTGTGCTGACAGGGCCCACCACTGTGTGTCTCCCCTTCCGTTGAGCTCCATGGCTCATGCTATAGATCTGCATGTGGCCAGTGATCCTTTCTCAGAGCCAGGGGTTATGAGAGGGGCTGAGAGAGAGTAGCTATTTGCTAAGATACTAGGAGTCAGATTCCTGTCCTTCCCTACCAGTGGTTTAGTATAAGGCTCAAGAAAAATTGCTTGATTGCTTCTAGTTACCCAGCTATTACAAGAGCTAATAGTGAAGAAGAGGATTTATTTCTCTAGTAGGTAAGTTCCCTATTCCCAGGTGTTAAGTGGAATACTTAAGAAGGTATTTATAGCCCACACTGATGGCATTTGGAAGTGGGTGTGACTGAGCTCATTCTTCAGATGCATTATCTGATACCTGACTCAGTTCTTCACATACAAATAGAAAGCAAACTTTTAAAATAATTTTATTTGGTATTAACATTTTAATAAGATTCCTTAATGTTTTATCACTAATAACTTCAGATTAATCTAGAAGCAAAAAAAAAAAAAAAAAAAAAAAACCTACTTTCTCCTTGTTCTGTTATTTCAATATAATGCATCAAGAATTGTCTTGGGATCAGCAGTTAGCGTAATGGCTATGTCGCTGGACTCCTATGTAGTCAACCGCAGTTCGAGTCCCAGACCCGGTGGCTTAAAATTCACGCCAGGCACGTGTGCATGCGTGCCCAAGATCCCGAGAGGAGAATGGAGGAGAAGGGATTGCGGCGTGGCCATCCCCTCTGGGGGGTGATTTCTCGCTTTCTATCTCTCTGTCTCTCTCTGTCTGGCAAGCACAGACGCCCTATAGCAAAAACCTCTCCAAAAAAAAAAAAAAAAGAATTGTCTTTTCTGGGGTCGGCAGGTGGCATGGTGGTTAATGACGCTGGACTCAAGTTCCAGACCTGGCGGCTTGCTTTCTCACTCTCTTTCTCTCACTCTATCCCTGTCTGGTCAAATTAAGTAAATAAAGTTAAATAAAATAATTATTAAATATATATATATTTTAAAAATTGTCTTTCCTAATACTTCTGGGACCAGCAGGTAGCATGGTGAATAAGGTGCTGGATTCCCACATGGCTGACTGGTTCAAGTCTTGGACCTGGCAGCTTGCTTTTTCACTTTTCCCTCTGTGTCTGGTGAAATTAGAATAACAACAAATGGAATTAAATAATTCTTTTTAAAAAGTTGAGCTCTTTCTTAGCGAAAAATAGGCAAACTAATATGAGGGATCATGAGAATTGAAAGAGACTTTGTGTTGTTTGAAACGTTTAGTCATTTTGTTAAACAACCTGATCCTTTACAGTCCTTTTTTTCCTTGCTGACTCTGTCTCAGAAATAACTTTGGTAATGTATGTACGAGAATTTTTTTAAGAGATTTATTATTTTTAATTTGCTATAGGACATATGCACTCACCAGAGAGAGACCAGGGGGCAGGGGGTTAGTGAGAAAGCAAGCCGCTAGGTCCAGGACTTAAACCATGTCCAGTGCCTTTACCACCATGCTACCTGCTGGCCCCCCAGGAGAATTTTTAATGCCATTATAGGAACCTCCCCCTTTTTTTTTTTTTTTGGTGAGAATTTTGCTCTAGGGCACATGCGCTCCCTGGAGAGAAAGAGAGAGATCACCCTCAAGAGGGGATGGTCATACCACAGTCCCCTCTCTATTTCTCCTGGGATTCTGGGCACACACACACGTCCAGTGTGGGTTTCAAGCTACTAGGTCCAGGACTCAGTCTGCGGTCAGCCATGTGGGAGTCTAGTACCTTAACTGCTACACCACCTGGCCCCATAGGACCACTTTCTATTATGAAATTTTTAGACAAAGAACCTAGCACAGGGTATGTTGGTGTAACTGTTCAGATCATGTGAGAATATGAAGCAGTTGCAATATAGGTTGTTGAGAGTTATCCTGTCATTCTGCAACAAGTATTTTTTGAATATCTACTATATGCCAGGTACTGTGCTAGACTCTGGATATATACTAGTAAACTAGACAGACAGGTCCCCTACCCTCATGAAGGTTTGGTCTGGGAAGCAGGTGTTAAATCAATATAATGCAAATAGAAATTACAAATTGGTAATCCCTCTGAAGGGGGAGAGCAGGGCACTGTGTGGCATTAATTGAGGGGTGTGGAATTGACTGTAGGCTGCTAAGGGTTAAGTGTGTAAGCGAATGCTGAAGGATCAGTGGGTGGATGCCACAAAAAGAGTGGAAGATAAAAGATCTTAATTTTCTTGTCAAAAGAATTTAAATTTGTAAGGGGAGAAACATTAATTTGTATTTGAATATTGAGATCTGAGATTTTAACACTTCTTCTATATCCATTTTATAAGATAAATTCCACAGAATTGATCCAGCTTTTATACTAAGAATACAGTAGGATATAGAAATGTAAATGGTTCGACTAGTTTCAGACCACTGTGGCCAGCCAGCCCTTATATGTCAGAAGTGTCGTTACAGATGTGACACTACTGTAGTCATCCCAACAAGTGACAGCTGAGCTGCCAGCCCCATTTATAGCTATCAGGTGGCCAACTCCAGCCATGTGAAGACATGTTTCAGTCTCGTTTGCAAGTTGTATAAATAGAGTTGATTACTAATTTATTTATTCCTTTTGTAATTTGCCAGAGGGCACATGTGCTCACTGGAAGTAGAGAAAGAGAGAAAGCATGCTCCCCACCATGAGGAAGAGCCATGCTTCAATTCCGTCTCCATCTCTCTCTTTTTTTTTTTTAAGAATTATTTTTTATTTTAACTTTACTTGTTTATTTATTTCAGTTTTTACCAGAGAGGAACAGAGAGAGAGAGAGGGAAAGTGAGAAAGCAAGCTGCCAGGTCGGGACTCAAATCGTAGTCGGCCATGTGGAAGTCCAGTGCCCTTAGCCACCATGCCACCTGTCAGCGCCCCCTCCCTCTCTCTCATTCTTCAGGATTTGGGGCATGCATGCAGCTACACACAACTTTTTTTTTTTTTTTTTTTAAGCCAACTCAGGACTCAAACCACATGGTCAACCATGTGGGATCCAGCTGCCTTCACCACTATCCCACCAGCTGGCTCAAGCTTTTTTTAAATTATAGATATGTTGACATTATGCCCAGTGTGCAGTTTATGCAACACCAGTTATACTTTGTGTATCTTCTTTAATTGGCTAGCAAGAAGTTAACTTTTATTCAGTTCTATCTAAAGTTGGCAAGTAGTGTTAAATTTTTAAAACAGCATGGATAGTGATAACATTATTACTAAGTTTGTAAGGTAAAAACATTAGAATATTCTCTTTTTTTTTGAGAGGTTTTTGCTATAGGGTGCGTGCGCTCGCCAGACAGAGAGAGACAGAGAGACAGAAAGCAGGAAATCACCCCCCAGAGGGGATGGCCACGCCGCAATCCCTTCTCCTCCATTCTCCTCTCGGGATCTTGGGCACGTACGCACACGCGCCCAGCGTGAGTTTAAGCCACCAGGTCCAGGACTCGAACCGTGGTCGACTATGTGGGAGTCCAGCGACATAGCCATTATGCTAACTGCTGGTCCCAAAACATTAGAATATTCTTAAAATCAGTTTGCTCTTAACATTTTAAAATCTGCCTATCTGTATGCCTAATTAAAATAATTTAGTTTTTGATTCATTCATGTGCATTACAATTTTTTAAATTTATTTTTCCTATATTCTGTTAAGATACAAATTCTTATGAGACAGACTTAATAAAGTTGATGATGAATTTCCTTGTTTCTGCATAGTAACATTAATTATATTTTCTTTTCAGGTAAGTGATTCCTTCTTTGAGGTCGAAGCCCTCATGGAAAAGATGAGACAGTTACAGGAATGTCGAGATGAAGAGGAGGCAAGTCAGGAAGAGATGGCTTCTCGTTTCGAAATGGAAAAGAGAGAGAGTATGTTTGTCTTCTCTTCAGGTAAGAGCAACCATGTCGCTGGACATATCATTTTTATTACAAACCGAACTTTAGAGAGGCTATGATAGGTATTCATATATACAAATGACTTTTAAAGCAAGTAATTTACTCAAGTTCACAAAGGTTAACGTATGAGTGTCTTCTTTTATTCTCTTCACTGACATGAGGAAATTGAGCTCGTTGAGACCTGTGATTTTAAAATGCTGTGATCTGTGGACCCAGCCTCTGTGCACAGTTGGTAGCATACCAGACCTCAGGAATGAAGATACATGCTGACCGTGGTTTGAATCCCGGCCTAGTCGGCACGTATGCACAGTCATAGAAATGGGATTCTAGCCGGGCCAGCCACTGTGGAAGGAGCTTCTCTGTCTCTTTCTTACACACACACATGTGCTCTATCATAAACAACAATGATTTGTGGGAAAAAGCTAAATGTTTAAATTATTTTGACAGTAATGGTTGGGGGGGCAGGGAGTATAAATGTTAAAAGCACCAAGTTTCTTAATAGCAAAGAAAAAAATCAAACTTGTAGAGATTGGGGGTTAGCTTGTTTTTTTATCAAGGCAGTCTGTGTTTCTATCTGCCTGAATGTATGGATGTCATATTATACAGTACTTATTTGAAACAATAATATCAACTCCTAGACATATTTTATCAATAGAAAGGCTTAGGCCCAGTGCAGAAAACCTTGTAAATATATTGACTCACAAGTCCTTTCTTTGATACCTTTTATGTAACGTTAGTAATCAACTAGTCTTTAAGTGCTAAATTTTAGAGCATAGCTAATTTTAATAGTTGTTATCACCCTAAATGTTACCCTGAAAGATGTTCATAAGTCGTACGCACTACTGTTTAAAAATTTTTACTATAGGGCGTGTGTGCTTGCCAGGCAGAGAAAGTGAGAAAGCACCCCCACCAACACCACCGGGTGATGGCTAGGCCTCAATCCCTTCTGCTTCGTTCTCCTCTTGGGATTTGGGCATGCACACATAAAGCATGTTTTCCAGGCTGCCAGGTCCAGGATTTGAACCACACAGTTGGCCGTGTGGGATCCAGCTACCTTAACCACCACACGCTGGCCCATAAACTATGTTTTTCTGGAGTTTTAACACTTTACTTTGGTTGATACTGATTACTAGTTTTACTTGTTAACTAGTCTATTTTGGGGGAAGCTTTCAGTGACTTTTTAATTATTTCAGATGACGAGGAAGTTTCACCAGCAAGAGATGTATCTCGTCACTTTGAGGATACTAGTTATGGCTATAAGGATTTCTCTAGACATGGGATGCATGTTCCAACATTTCGCGTTCAGGTAAAAATTACACCTTGCAGTATGCACATGATTGATTAGGAATGTCTCAATCTGGATCCAGTCAAGGTAGCACACTCTGGTAGACACTGCTACTGGCAGACTAAGGCCCAGGTTTGCTCCCTGGCCCATTGTAAAAAGTCAGGCACAGAATAGTCCCAGCTACCCAGAGGCTGAGCTAGGAGGATCATGAGCTTGTGGCCAGTATGGAACAGCCAGACCCTGTGTGAAAGTGCCACACATGGTGAGAGCCTGTCCAAAAAAGAAGAAAATAGGTCTTAATCCTAGGTCTTTCTCTTAAGAAAGAGGCACCTATTGAGTCATCAGAAAAGTCATGACAGGGACCAGCAGTTAGCGTAATAGCTATGTCGCTGGACTCCCATGTAGTTGACCGCGGTTTGCGTCCCGGACCTGGTGGCTTAAAACTCACGCCGGGCACGTGTGCGTGCATGCATGCTCAAGATCCCGAGAGGAGAATGGAGGAGAAGGGACTGTGGCATGGCCATCCCCCCTGGGGGGTGATTTCTCGCTTTCTGTCTCTGTCTGGGGAGCGCACACGCCCTATAGCAAAAACCTCTCCAAAAAAAAAAAGAAAAAAGAAAAAGTCATGACGCATTTTTGCATAGAAAAATACATCAAGACTTTTCCAACCACCCAATAGACTTGAGAATTATGTTAAGTGAGTGCTTTGCCAGCAATATTGCAAGGAGGTATGACTTCTAGTTCCAGAATAAAAGTTGAGTTGCCAATTAAATACTAAATATTTATTCCATACTCTATTCTGGTAAGACTATTTCCAGTTCATCAGTATAATCATACTGTAGTTTAAATCTATGTCTTAAATAATTTGTTTTGTAAACAATTTAAGTATTTAATTCAACTGAGTCGATGTTCCCAACTTTCCAATTGTTACATTTACGTAACAGATATTTGAGACCCATAGATTTCCCTTTATTCAGCACACTAAGCTATTTTTCAAAGGGACAAAGTTTAGACACAAGGAAGAGATAAACTGTGTCCTGAAATATATTACAAATTGAAATTGTGTGGATGGAAATGTTATGGAGGGAGGTTTGATTCAGTGGCCAAAAATCAAGGGCATTGTAAGAAGAGACTGTAGGCAGTAACTGAGCTGAGGTTGAGGGACAGAGCGAGAGCTTCCAGCCAGGATTCCTCCAGTTGTTAGTGACAGATCGATGTAAAACCGGTCAAGTGTCCTTTAAATGCTAAAGCAGTTCATAGTGCAGTACACAGATTGTCGGTTTTGACTAGAGTAATGACAATAATGTCAAAGAGGAGTTTCAGGAAAATAAATATGGGAGAAACATAGAAGTAAGAGCTTGAAGTGAAAAGGATGAAAACTTAATTGGGAAATGTGGTTAACAGGGCTGAAAGTCAGAAGGAAGGCAGGAGGAGGAGGAGGAAGTGATAAGTGTGTTCAATTAAAAATTCACAAAATTTAGAATTATATGAATGGCTACAGTGATGGAAAAGGAGTGGGGATTGCCGAGATGGGTTGCCTCTAGGGGGCTGAGAGACAAGGAAATAAAGCTGCAAAACAGTGGCTTATGTAGAAGGGAAAGAGACTTCATTGGTTTTGAAATTCAGTGAGTTACAAAACATTTCGCATGTTGCAGTATGGGAACTGAAAACATCAGGCCAGTAACCCTGCACTGCGGAGCTGCAGACTTGGAACCACACTTGGCTGTGTTTAGTCACATTTGTTCTACTCTCTGTATTAGGACTATTGCTGGGAAGATCATGGTTATTCTTTGGTAAATCGCCTTTATCCAGATGTGGGACAGCTGATTGATGAAAAATTTCACATTGCTTACAATCTTACTTACAACACGATGGCAATGCACAAAGATGTCGATACCTCAATGCTAAGACGGGCTATTTGGAACTATATTCACTGCATGTTTGGAATACGGTAGGTTCGTTTTCTTACAGAGATCTTGTTCTGTGCTGAATTCTTGGGTGCCTAGAGTACACACACACACAACATAAACACAGTCATCCCTTCCCTGGTAGGTTATCCGTGTGCTTCAAAGAACCACTTTCTCACAGCTTAATTTTTCCCTTTCTCCTAGCTAGGAAGCAAGGAGAGTTAGGGACACTTATCAAGTTGAATGACAGGTGCCCCCAGGGAAAAGGAGAGAGGCAAGCTGGTCCTAGAACATGGATGAAGGAGGCCAAGTTCGTCGTCGAATGTCTCTACCTTCTCGGCACTCCGTACCCTTACTTTGCCCCTCTGGCTGTTCTCACGCTCCTTTTGAAGTGTACCCCCCACACACACACATACTTCACCAAAACAAAAGTCTCCTGTCTTTACTGGTTGGTATTTGGCCACGTGGTGTTTTATAGAAAATGCAGCCATCCTACGCCACCCCTCACACGTGCACACAGACTGCGTGCTGCAGTGCTTTCTCTTGGCATCGTTCTGTCATTGCCTCTGGTCATTTAAGGCACACCTGACCAATTTTTTTTTTTTCTTTTTTTGGAGAGGTTTTTGCTATAGGGCGCATGCACTCGCCAGACAGACAGAGAGAGACAGAGAGATAGAAAGCGAGAAATCACCCCCCAGGGGGGATGGCCACGCCGCAATCCCTTCTCCTCCATTCTCCTCTCGGGATCTTGGGCACACATGCACACGCACCCGGCGTGAGTTTAAGCCACCGGGTCCGGGACTCGAACCACGGTCGACTACGTGGGAGTCCAGCGACATAACCATTACGCTAACTGCTGGTCCCCACACCTGACCAATTTTAAACTAATTTCCTACCGATCAGTGACAGGCGGTTGGCTTTAGCTTCTGAACAGCACAGGACCAGCTTCATGAGAACCTTTTTCCTTTTCCGCTGAAAGCCCAGTAGCAGGCTTCCATGTCTGTGTTGATCTGGAGTCCGTCACCTAGTGCGGCAGGGCTGACACTGCGGCATGTGACCGCGTCTCCTCAGCTAAGTATAAACACAGGCCATATAGAGGCCACCCCTCCCTTTTCACCCTTTTTTTCTCATGACCCCAGAAACTCTAGGAAATGTAAAATAATTTTCTTTTTCAAATTTACACATGTGAATTACAATGTATGTATCATGTCATACTACTGCTGTGATTCGTTTCATTTCAGCAATACTCGTAAGCCCAGTTTTTAGAATTGGTTCCTCCCAGTGTGGTTGCTCGTTCGTGATTATAAATACTCACTGTTGCTTGGTGCTACTTATGCTACAGTATTAATATTGTCAACTTTCAGGAATGGTTTGCTTGGATGCTACAAAACGTTCTGTTCCTCTCCCTAAATACGCTGCTCCTTTTCCCTTTACTCAGCCACCTCCAATTTAAATATTGGAAAGCTTTATCACTTTCTGGGGAAAGCTGCCTACAAAGAGAAAGAATGTCGCATTCGACTATCGATGAGTATACTTCTGTAAAAGGAAAACAGACTCCACACACTGAAATATTGTAATTCTCACTATGTCTTAACAGATATGACGACTATGACTATGGTGAAATTAACCAGCTATTGGATCGTAGCTTTAAAGTTTATATCAAAACTGTTGTTTGCACTCCTGAAAAGGTTACCAAAAGAATGTATGATAGCTTCTGGAGGCAGTTCAAGCACTCTGAGAAGGTACGTTCCTGTTGTGGCTTCTTACTCTAACTTAGCAGTGACCTTGTTCTCCCGCTAACCTAATGACAACCCCTTTGCATCATCTTACCAACCCAAGGGAAAACATTCCCGGACAGCTGTCTCAGGTACCCCCTGGGAGGGAACTCATTATGGGAGAGAGTAAAGGAAGACAGAGAAGAGGGGGCAGGTGGCCTGGCTGGCCCATCTTCAGAAATGATGGCATGGCTGTCATCCTCTAGAAGACTGTTTTGCAAGAGCTCGTCAATGATTTGGCAGGGGAAGTTTGTATTATGATAAAGCACTGTCTAGATTTTCTGAGAAAGATGATCGAATATAAATAAAGCTCAAAACATCTTTCTACCCAGAAAGAACACCAGATAGCTTTTAAGAAATAGGTATTCTTTTCAATGAACTCAGTACTTGAAAATTTTTCAGTGGTACAGAGAAAATCGTACTTACTTGTGGTTTATATTTATTAGATGCACGGAAAAGCATGAATGCGGATAACCGTCTCCTGTGCTTTATATTCAGGTCCACGTTAATCTGCTTCTTATAGAAGCTAGGATGCAAGCAGAACTCCTTTATGCTCTGAGAGCCATTACTCGCTATATGACCTGATGCCTTTCCTCCGTTAAAGATGATTCTGGAATGATCAGCAAATATAGTCTACAAGGGGAAGGTACTAAGCCCCAGGACCAATGGTAGATAAAAGAATTCAGAAATCCATTGTGCCATGATTCCTTTAGTCTCTGCTCCTTTACTGTGGACATACACACACTGCTGGCACGGGCAGTGAATGCTTGGCAGCTTCGAGTTTAGAGCTGTGAAGAAGGGCTGCCGTTCACAGTATTCGCTTTTTGACAGTACAAGACGCCGTGTAACTGTTTTAATACAGCAAATAGTAACTCTCCAAATCCTGTTGCTTTTATGTTAAATAAGATAACAAGAATTGGAGCATGCAGAGAACGGGACTTGGATAATGACTAAGCTTTATACCTAAAGAATTTTAGAAGATCTTGGTGCTGCTATTCCTGCTGGTGGAATGAATAGATGGCTGTTCCAGTTAAGCTATTAGTAATAAAAGTGAACACTGCTACTATCTGAGCCTACCTACGTAATTTGTGTGGTTTCCAATTAAACTTGCATACATGTTAATTTTTATTTTTTGCATCTAAAAAAGCATAGATTACTCACAGCCAAGCAAAGACTGTTTTGATGGTAACAGTTCATTTCTTTAAGTATAGTTTTTTTAAATGCAGAATTATTTGGTGACATTAAATTACAGTGGCATTCTGAATGATTTTTTCTCAAAAACAATCTTAAATGAAACTGTAAATTGTGAGGAAAAACTGGCTACCTTTTGACACACTGTTTCATAAGCTTCGCTGACATGGGAGGCGCTGACTTGTGCGGTGTTTCTGTGTCCAGCACCCACATGGGAAAGGCCGCCGTAGACGGCTGCACAGGCCCAGGTGCGTTCTGGCCCTCTGCCTCTGCCTGCCTCGTGGGCCCTACCTTCAAGGTGTGCAGCTCCTTCAGTAATAAAGCTGGAACATGTTTTTAGTCAGATTATCAAATTCAATTTAAAAAGATGCTAACTTTTGTTTGAAATGGAAACAGGTTTGAAAAAAATGTATTAAGTACTTTGTATTCCAGAAAGCGTGAATTGCTATTGAAGTCTGTCAGTATTATTGGTATTTTTCAATAAAGAATAATTTTTCTCCAATTTTATTTGCTGTCTTGATCTCTTAAAAAGATGTGACTGCACAATTAGTAACAGTTCGGAATTTCTTTGCTTTCATAAACCAAGTAGATTCACACTTGAATAATGCTATAACCAGATAAGAGACTTCTATTAAATGACAAAAACTCTTGAAGCCATTTTGAAAGATAAAAAGAGGAATGAGTGGACCTACCACCAGATCTTCTCTAAGACTGTGTGTGTCTTGGAAATGACTTACATGGTCCTGTGCCTAGTCCCTTCTGAGCTAGTGCGTTTTAGAGTTCAAGTAGAATTGTTAAGAGGTATTAGAAACAAGGCTTCATTAGAGAGAATGCAGAACAAAAATCGGCAGTGGCGGATTAGAAATAGCTCTACATGGAGCCAAAGCTGTCGTAATAACCATCACTCATCGGAACACTGAGCTCCACCTCGTGCCAGCACGTGTCAGGTAGATGGAAGTGGGGCAGGGGAGGCTCAGTTTTGAACAGAGGTGGTACTGACCCTCAAGGACATATAGATCCTGGTAAGAAGACTAGACCTTAGGTAGACGTAGATCATCAACACATATTTTAAAAAATGCAGGGCCAGCCAGTGTTATGCCGTGGTGGCTGAGGCGGCTGGATCCCATATGGCCAACTGCACGGTTTGAGTCCAGACCATGTGGCTTGACAAACCATGTTGGGTACCGTGTGCGTGCATGCCCAAAATCTTGAAAGAAATTGAGAAGGGGTTGTGGTGTGACCATCCCCATGGGGGCTGATTTCGCTCTGTCCCTCTTTCCAGCATATGAATGTGCCTCCTAGCAAACTTTTAAAAATAAATGTACAAGTCCATTTCTAGTTAGCTAACGATAATACCCACATGGTCCTACCCATGGAATTTGCGTGCTGCCTTTGCCTCCTGCCTGCTGCAGAGTCACCTCGCCGTAGCAAATCATGAACCCGCCTAGTAGGTGTGTACTGGACACTCAGCTTCTGCCTGCACCACTTTCCAGTGGAGTCTAGTCAGCAGACCACAGGACACGATCAACCAGAAGGCATTATCTTAGTTATGATCCGAGTTACAATCACACTGCAGAAATGAGAAGCTGACATTTTTAAATAAGTGTTTATACCTAAAATAATAAAAGTGCATGTGATACAAAGTTGATGTTTCAATGCCTCCCATTTAACAGGTGCTTCCTGTTACTCAGAATGTTTTCTCAAAACTAAACCCACAGGATTTCTAATGTCACTGTACTCTTTGAAATGAATAGTTTCCAAAATAATTAGGGAAGGCAGAACATTCTAAATGATATCAAAACTCTCCCCACCAGAGGAAATTATTTTTTTTCTAATGATGAACGATTTCTAGAAGCCAGCAGGTAGAGTGGTGGTTAAGGCATCAGATACCCACATGGTCAGCCATGGTTTCAAGTCCAAGACCTGGCAGCTTGCTCTCTTACCTTCTCTCTTTCTCGCCTCTTGCACACATGCCCTGAAGCAAACTTTAAAAAGTAAGTAAAATTAAATCATTTAATTTTAAAAAAGATTACTGATTGCGGTTTCCAGAATTCAATATTTTTTAAATGCCAGGGTGTGTGTGTGTGTGCTCGCCAAGAGAGTGCCCCCTGATGGGGTGTGATCCTGCTTCAGTCTCGCCTCCTCCACTTCATCCTGTCAGGATTTGGGCCATACACTGGCACATGCACCCAGCACGTTTTTCAAGCCACCAGAGCCAAGATTGCAGTCATCCATGTGGGACCTGTTTCCCAATACACAGTGCCCAACTGCTGTGCTAAGGGACTGGTCCCCAGAATTCAATTTTCTACATCAGGTTTTTTGGTAACCTTGAGGACGTTTTAAAATGTAGTTATTAATTTTAATTGTTATTTATACATTTAACCGCTGTGCACCATTTAGATTGTAAAGAGACTCCAGCCAACGTGACGTACTCCTCAGCTCGGCCCAGCTGAGGACATAAGCACGATGAGGAAATTTTTTTATTAGACCAAACTTAATTATTTCTTACTATAAGAGTAAGATTACATTTCAAACAGTTCACCACAATTATTTCTGTTTAACTTCTTTTCTAAGATGGTAACATTTTTAAAGTTCATTTAAAAACCAAGGAGTTGTTAGTCTTCTAGTAGTTAGCACTGGTGGGTAAGTAAATAAGTAGAACTTGTTGAATAAGCATGTTTTCCATCAAGATACTGTGAAAGTATTAGGTCACCGGAAAGTATGCCAAAACACATCATGACTTTCTTGATGACCTGATAACAGAGTCTTGGCACCACCACCACCACTCCGCCCCCTGCCAAGCCGTCAGCCAGCACTGAAGCAAGTGCTTGCCCAGCAGCCTCAGGGAGGTTTCCAGTCTTGAACCAAGAACCTTTCCATATGGGATGGCATTGCCGTGTCATGTTTTACCACTACACCATCTGGGCCCACTCTGAAAGTCTGTGGGCAGGCATAGTTCTGAGTATGTGTGAATATTAAGGGACAGCAAACGCCAGGTAGATAGGGAGCGATGTCAAGATGATGGATTAAGGATCTCAACGTTTTCATTCTCGCTGAGAGACACCAGATTAGCACTCTATGGACTAAAATGCCTCCGAGATCTCTAGCACTGATGGGAGTGGCAACCCGGTTTGAACGCCAATCGGAGGCCACTGAACAAGCTCAGCAGCGAATGAGAGTACCCAAGGAGACAGTCCTGCAGGGAGGCCCTGGGAGGGTACGAGAGAGTACAACCAGAGGAATACTACAGAAACTGACAGACCTGAGAAGCAGCAGGGCCGAGCTGCTCCAGGAAAGCAAGATAGTTAAAAGCAGGAATACATTCTGTAATAGAGTACGTGCAAGCCCCAAGAAAATCACCCACAGGAAAAGTTTGGGTTTCAGAACCTCTGACCAGGCCGACAGGAATAGGTCTTCACAAAGCCAGTTTGTCAAGATTGAATGAAGTGGCTATTTCTCCAAATGCCCAGATCTCAGCAAACCATCATAAGGCATGCAAAGAAACAGGGAAATGTAGTTCAGAGAAACCAAATTAATCTGAAACTAGCCTGAAAGAAATGTAAATCTAAATTACCTAAAAAGGAGTTTAAAACAATTCATGCTGAATGAGCAAAAAGAAAACAGGATTAAACAAAACAGGAAACAACATATAAACCAAACAAGAATGTCAACAGACACAAACTTAAAAAAAAAATTAAAAAAAGAACCAAACAAGAATTCCAAAGCTGGGGGCTGACAGGTGGCGTGGTGGTTAAAAGCACTGGATTCCCACATGACTGACCACAGTTTGGGTCCTGGACCTGGCAACTTGCTTTCTCCCTTTCCCTTTCTTTCTTGCTCTCTCTTGTCAAATTAAAAGTAATAACAAATGGAATTAAATATTTTTTTAAAAATCTGAAACTGAAAAATAAATGAATTGGAAAAAAAATTCACTAGTGGGGTTTAACAGCAGACCACCAGACAGAAGAATGAACATGTGAACTCGGAGACAGGTCACTTGATACTGAATGAGAGGAACAGAGAGAAATGAAAAGTGAAGCATGCATAAGGGATTTATGGGACACTATCGAGTGGACCAGTACACACATCATGGGAAGTCCCGGGAGGAGACACAGTAAGAGACAGTTTACTTAAAGAAATACTGATCAGTCACTTCCCAAATTTGAAGAAAGAAATGGATACGCAGGCATATCGCCTCTTAGTGCACTTCACTTTACTGCACTTCACAAGTACTGTGTTTTGTTTATTGTCTCGTTTTAAATACAAATGGGAGGTTAGTGGCAACCCTGCATTGAGCAAGTCCACAGGCACCGTTTTTTCAATAGCATGAGCTCGCTGTCTCTACATTCTGGTAATTCTTGCAACGTTTAAAATTTTCTCATTGTTACTGTATCTGTTATGGTGATTGTGATCAGTGATCTTTGATGTTCCTATTGTAACTGTCTTCAGTATCAGTGAACTACACCCCTGTGAGATGGTGAACATAATAGATTAATGTTTATGCTCTGATGATTGCACTGATCAGTCATTTCCCCACCTCTCTCCCTCTTCTTGGGCTTCCTGGCCCTCTCAGATACAATTATATTGGAATTAGAGGCCACTGTGGGGTTTTTAACTGGCCTAAGAAAAGTGGGGAAAAAAGTTGCATGTCTCTAACTTTACATTGAAAGTTAGAAATGAGGGACCAGCAGTTAGCATAATGGCTATGTTGCTGGACTCCCACGTAGTCAACCGTGGTTGAGTCCCAGACCGGGTGGCTTAAACTCACGCCAGGCGCATGTGCATGCCCAAGATCCCGAGAGAAGAATGGAGGAGAAGGGATTGCCGCGTGGCCATCCCCGCTGGGGGGTGATTTCTCACTTTCTGTCTCTCTTTCTGGTGAGCGCACGTGCCCTGTAGCAAAAGCCCGTCCAAAAAAAAAAAAAAGAAAAAAAGAAAAAAAAGTTAGAAATGATTAAATTTAGTGAGGAAGGCATGTCGAAAGCTGAGATAGGCCAAAAGTTCAACATTTTGCACCCATTAGCCAAGTTGTGAATACAAAAGCATATTCTTGAAATTAAAAGAGCTACCCCAGTGAGGATATGAATAAGAAAACAAAACAGCCTCATTGCAGATGTGGAGAAAGTCTCAGTGGTTTGAATAGATCAAACTAGCCACAGCATTCCCTTCAGCCAAAACCTAATCCAGAGCAAGCCCCTACCTCTCAATTCTGTAAAAGCTGAGGAAGGTAAGGAGGTCACACAGAAGAGCCTGCAGCTAGCAGAGGTTGGTTTATGAGGTGTACAAAAAGCCAACTCCATAAGATCACAGCCCGGGCTTGCCCCCCACCTGGGACAAGACAGAACACTTTACAGAAGTTCCAGGTAAAGCAGTCCGTGCTATGTTGGGTCACTGGAAAAGTCATGATGTATTTTGTTTTTCTACGCAAAAACATAGCATGACTTTTCCAGCAACTCAACAGAATCCACACCAAGTTATTCAGAAGACCCCACTAAGATAATTGATGAAGATGGTTATACCAAACAACAGATTTTTCAACGTAGATGAAACAGCCTTAAATGTATTGGAAGAAGATGCCATCTGGGACTTTCATATGTCAAGCCTGGCTTCAAAATTCATGCTGACTGTCCTTTTAGGGACTAAGGTCGCTGCTGACTTTAAGTTGAAGCCAGTACTCATTTATCATTCCAAAATCCTAAGATCCTTAAGAATTATGCTCAGTCTAGGGACCAGCAGTTAGTGTAATGGTTGTGTTGCTGGACTCCCATGTAGTTGACCGTGGTTCAAGTTCCGGACCCAGCGGCTTAAACTCATGCCATGCACGTGTGCGTATGTGCCCAAGGTCCCAAGAGAAGAATGGAGGAGAAGGGACTGCAGCGTGGCCATCCCCCCCCCCGGGGGGGGGGGCAATTTCTCGCTTTCTGTCTCCCTGTCTCTCTCTGGTGAGTGCGCGCACCCTATACAAAAAAACAAACAAAAACCAAAGCAAAACAAAAAACCTCCCCCCAAAAAGAATTATGCTCAGTCTACTCTGTGTATGCTCTTTAAATGGAACCGCAAAGACTGGATGACAGCACACATCTGTTTACCATGGTTTATTCAATGTTTTAAACCTACTGTTGAGAACTATGGCTCAGGAAAAAAAAGAAAAAAACAACCATTCCTTTCATAATATTACCCAATGACCATACCCCTAGTCCCCCAAGAGCTCTGATGGAGATGCAAGGAGATTAATATTTTCATGCCTGCTAAAACAACATCCATTCTGCGACCCATGGATTAAAGAGCAATTTCAATTTTGAAGTAGTAGTATTTAAGAAATGAGGACATTTCATTATTAGGACATTTCATAAAGCTCTAGCTGCCATACACAGTGATTCCTCTGATGGATGTGGGCAAAGCAAATTTGAAAACTTTCTGGAAAGGATTCATCATTCAATAGATGTCATTAAGAACATTCATGATTTATGGGAGAAGATCAAAATAACATTAACGGGAGTTTGAGAGAAGTTGATTTCAACCCTCATGGATGACATTTAGGGGTTTAATGCTCCAGTGGAGGAAGTAACAGCAGATGTGGTAGAAATAGCAGGAGAACTAGCATTAGGAATGGAGCCTGATGATGTGACTGAACTGCTGCCGTCTCACGATGAAACTGTAATGGATGACAACAGCCGAGAATACACGTCCTACTCACAGCACGTGGGACATTCTCCAGGACAGACTATGTGTTAGGCTACAAAACAAGTCTCAAAAAATTTAGAAAAATAGCGTTTTTTCTAAACACAAGGGAATGAAACTAGAAATCAATGAGGAATAAATTCTAGTATTCTATAGCATGGCATAGTAACTATGGTTAATAATTTACTGTGTATTAACCCAGGGTAATCATAAATACTTGAGATGATGGCTATGCTAATTACCCTGATCTAATCATTACACACTGTGTTCTTGTACTGGAGTTTCACACTGTGTCCCATAAACATGTACAGTTATTGAGTTGTTGGAAAAGTCATGATGTATTTTTTTTCTGTTTTTCTATGCAATGATGCATCATGACTTTTCTAACAACTTAATATTATGTCATGTGTCAGTAAAAAAAAAAAAAAAAAAAAAGAAAGAAACAAACAAACTTGGGGCTGGGGCTGACTTCATAGCACAGTGGTAATGTACTGCTTAAAAGCAGCCAGATCCCACAGGGTGACCACGGTAGGAGCCCCCAGCTGGATCAGCCTATAACACACCAGGCATGTGCACAAGCATCCAAGACCCAGTGGGCTAGAGGATTAGAGGAAGGAGGCCCCAGCAGGACCTGACCTGGAGTATGCTCCTCTCTCTTTCTCACTCTCAAATGTGTGTGTACACCCACTCTGTTATGAATAAGGAAAAATGTGTTTAAAAGAAAACTTGAATGGATGAGGAGTGAGTTCTTATGGATAAGCAAAGAAACTGGTTTCTTTTTTTTGGAGAGATTTTTGCTATAGGGCGCGTGTGCTCACCAGAAAGACAGAGAGAGACAGAGATACAGAAAGTGAGAAATCACCCCCCGGGGGGATGGCCACGCCACAATCTCTTCTCCTCCATTCTCTTCTCGGGATCTTGGGCACGCACCCACACGTGCCTGGCGTGAGTTTAAGCCACTGAGTCTGGGACTCGAACCGTGGTCTACTATGTGGGAGTCCAGCAACATAACCATTACGCCAACTGCTGGTCCCTAAGCAAAGAAACTAGTTTCTTAAGATGGAATCTACTCATGATGAAGGTGCTATGAACATTATTGAAATGACAGCAAAAGATTTAGAATATTACGTAAACTTAGATGATAAAGCTCTGGAGTGTTTGAGATTGACTTCAGGTTTAGAGAGGTTCTACTGTAGGTAAATTGCTATCAAACACCACTGCAAGCTATGAAGAAATCTTAAGAAATGGTCACAGCAACCCCAACTGTCAGCAACCACCACCCTGATCAGTCAGCAGCCATCAATATCAAGGCAAGACCCTCCACCAGAAAAAAAATTACAACTTGCTCAAAGTTCAGGCAATTATTAGCATTTTTAGCAACAAGTATTTTAATTACACGTAATGCTATTGTACATTTAATGGACAATGGTTTAGTATAAACATAACTTTTATGTGTACTAGAAAATAAAAAAGTCACATAACTCACTATATTATATTATTCACTCTTGTGTAGTCAAGAAGCAAACTTGCTGTATTTCCAAGATATGCCTGTACTAACTCAAGACACTCAATGAACTAAGTGTAAGTAGGAGAAAGCCAGAGAGACTCACACTGAGAAATATTATATGCAAACTATGAAAATCAAAAACAATCCTGAAAGTAACAAGAGAAATGCAACTGCTCTCTTAAAGCAAACTGCTGAGAGATTATTGGCAGTTTTCTCCACAGGAATCTTACAGGACAGAAGGCAATAGGATGATATGTTCAAAGTGCAGAAAACAGTCAACCAAGAGTACAATATCCAGCAATGCTATCCCTTAAAGATAAAGGAAAACTTAGGGCTTAAACAAAAGTTGAGAGAGTTTAATACCAATAGACCTGCCCACCAAGAAATGCTAAAAGGAGTCCTTCAAGTTGAAACAGGAGAACACGATAGAGCAATACAAAGCCATCCAAAATATGAAGTTCCCTTGGGGGTGGCAGGTGGGGTAGTGGTTAAGAGTGCTGGACTCCCACATGGCAGACTGTGGTTTGAATCCCGGACCTGCTGGCTTGCTTTCTCACTACCCTCAACCCACTCTGTCCCTCTCTGGTCAAATATATATCTATTTATTTATATAGATAAATAAGTAAAATTAATAAATCAATAATTTAAAATAAAAAATATGTTTAAATATATGTATATATATTTATATTTATATAAAGTTCCCCAGTAAAGGTAAATATGTGGACAAATATAGATTGTACTGTTGTAATTTTGTCACATACATTCCCTTTTAATTCTTTTATAGAATTTAAAAGAGAAAAGCATGAAAATTACTATAAATCTGTGTTAAGGGGTACATATTGTATAAAGATGTCATTTGTAAAGTGGCGGCAGGTAGAGTTGTAAAGGAAGAGTTTTTATTTTTAATTTTTAAAAAATTGCTATAGAGCATGTGTACTCACTGGGGAGACAGAGCAAGAGAGAATGAGAAAGCATCCCCCAGGGGGATGACCACATTGCAATCCCTTTTCTTCCATTCTCCTCTTGGGATTCTAGGCACACATGCACATGCACCCAGCATGCCTCCCAAGCCACTGGGCCCAGGATGTGAACTACATAGGTGGCTATGTAGGAACCCATGTGCCCAACCACCATGCCATTGGCTGGTCCAAGGAATAAATTGTATATGTGATTAAAGTTAAGTTGTTACCGGTTCAAAATAGATTTAAGATATTTTATTAGGTTGTCTGGAAAGTCATGATGCATTTTTACATAGAAAAACGTAGGAAAATACACCATGACTTTCCCGACAATCTAATATATCATCTCTGTGGTAGCCAAGAAAATACCTCTAGAATCTACTCAAGAGAAAATAAGGAGGAAATCATAGCAAGTCACTACCAAAAAATAACAACAAAATCAATGAAACAGAAGGGAAGGCAGTAAGAGAGGAAATGGTGAACAAAAAAGCTACGAGACATATAGAAAACAACAAAATGGCAATAGTAAATCTTTCTCTATTGGTAATTACATTAACAGTAAATAGTAAATCTTTCTCTATTGGTAATTACATTAACAGTAAATAGATGAAATTTCTCAACCAGAATAAACAGATTGGCTGATGAGATTTAAAAACAAACAGGGCTAACCAGTATCTTATGGTTAAGGGACCTGGATTCCACACAGCCAAATGCAGTTTGTAAAAACTGGCAGCTTGGGAAACACACACACACACACACACACACACACACACGGTGCATATGTATACATGCCCCAAATCCCAATAGGATGGAAAAATGGGGAAAAAGAGATTGTGTCATGAATATGTGCCATTGGGGGATGTACTCTCCCTTTCCCTCTCTCTGTCTCTCTCTAGCAAGATAAAGAACAAACTAAGCCCAAAGCTAGCGAAGAAATACTAAAGATTAGAGCAGAGATCAATGAAATAGACATGAGGCCGGGGGTGGGGGTGGGGTGGGGAATCAACCAAACTAAGATTTTTCTTTTTTTAAGATCAAGAAAATTGACAAACCCTAAACTAGATTGGGGGGCGGGGAGGGAAGGGGTAGAAGGAAGGGTGGGGATTCAAATAACTAAATTCAGAAATGAAAGAGGAGACATTACACCTAGCGTCACATAAATAAAAAAGATTATCAGAGGTTATTATGAGAGCCAGGAAGGAGGTGGCACAGGAGTGGACAACAGGTCCCACATGGAGGGTCCTTAGCACATGCATGTGTGCCTGTGACCTGGGCTGGCTGAGACCAGGCATGAATCATGGTGCGGGCTGCCTGTCTCTTTCTCCAACTCTCTCCTTATGGAGGAAAGAGGTTATCATGAACAATTGTGAACCAAAAATTGGATAACCAAGAAATACACAAACCGCTAAAACTGAAACATGAAGAAATAGAAACTATGAACAGATCTCTAACTAGTAAGGAGACTGAATCAGTAATCCAAAAGTTCCCAAGAGAGAAAAACCCAGAATCAGATGGCTTCACTGGAGGATTCTGCCCAACATTCAAATAACACCAATCCTCCTTTCTGAAACTGAAGAGAACACTGCCAAAATCATTTTGAGGCCAGCATTACCCTGATAGCAAAACCAGACACACACTGTAAGAAAATTATAGACCAACATCTTTGATGAATATTAATGCAAAAATATTGGTGCAAAAACCCTAAGCAAAATACTTGTGAACAGAATTCAATAGTATATTAAAAGGATTATGTACCATAACTAAGTGGGATTTATTCCTGAGAAGGAAGGTTAGTTCAATATATGAATATCAATTGACATAATACACCACATTAGCAGAAGAGAGAGAAAAAATATCACATAATCATCTCTATTTTGGGAGAAAAACTGTTTGCCAAAATTCAACATCCTCTCATGAAAAAAAATAATTTTAACAAATCAGGAATAGAAGGAAATTACATCAACATGATATAGGCCATATATAAAAAGCTCACACTAATATATTATATGGTGAAAGACTGAAACCTTTTACTGTCATATCAGACAGAAGACAAAGATGCCCACTCTTACCACTTTCATTAAACCTAAACCTAGTACTGGAAGTCATAGCCAGAGCAATTGGGCAAGAAAAAGAAATAAAAGCATCCAAGTTGGAGAGAAGTAAAATTATTTCTATAGATGACTTAATCTTTATTTTATTTATTATTTATTTTGCCATTGGGCACATGTACTTGCCAGAGAGACAGAGGAAAGTGAGAAATCATCCCCCCTCCCAAGAAGATGTCCCTGCCACAATCCCTTCTCCTCCACTCTCCTGGGTGGTGGTGTTGTTTTGTTTTTATTTTATTTCATTTTTTCAAGAGTTTTTTTTTTGCTATAGGGCACATGTGCTTTCCAGAAAGACAGAGAGAGACGGATAGACAGAAAGCTAGAAATCACCCCCCAGGCAGATGGCCATGCCACAATCCCTTCTCTTTCATTCTCTTATTGGGATCTTGGGCACACACACACATGCACCCAGTGTGAGTTTAAGCCACCTGATCCAGGACTCGAACCATGGTTGACTACATGGGAGTCCAGTGACATAGCCATTACGCCATCTGCTGGTCCCCCTCCTGGGATTTTGGGCACATGTACCTGGTGTGAGTTTCAAGTCACCAGGTCTGGGACTTGAACTGAGGTTAGCCATGTGGGGATCCAACATTTTAACCACCACACCATCTGCTAGATACGATGACTTAATCTTATATGTAAAAAATTCTAAAGATTTCACATTGTTAGAACTTACAAACAAAATCAGTAAAGTTACAGGATACAAAATCAACACACAAAAATCAGTTACATTTCTATACCCTAAAAATGAGCAATCTAGAGAGGAAATTAAGAGAATAATTCCATTTGCAGTAGCATCAAAAAAGAATACTTAGAAATAAACTTAACCAAAAAAAAATGTGCTCTGGTCTGAATGTGTCCTCTCCCAATTATGTGCTGAAACCTAATCCTCAATGTTTTCATACTAAGACGTAGGGCCTTTGGGCATGATTAGGTCAAGAGAGCTCCATTCTTATGAATGCTATTAGTGCTCTTATATTAATAAAAGAGGCCTTGGGGAGCATGTTCTTCCCTACTATGTGAGGCCAGAGCTAGAGGACACCATACATGAGGGAAGAAACCCTTCTAGACACTGAATCTTTGACTTTCCAGCCTCAGGAATTATAAGCAATAATTTTCTGTTGTCTATAAATTGCCCAGTCTGTTGTTTTGATTTAACAGCTTGTACTAAGACAAGATGAAAGACTTATACACTGAAAATTATAATGTCATTAGAAGAAATTAAAGACATAAATAAATGGAAAGACATCGCATGTCCCTGGATTGGAAGACTTATTAAGATGTCAGTACTACACACAAAGCAATCTACAGATTCAATGCATCTCTATCAAAATGCCAATGGCATTTTTTGCAAAAGTAAATCCCATCCTAAAATTCATATAGATTCTCAAGATACCCTAAATAGCCAAAACAATCTTGAAAAAGAACAAAGTTGGAAGTCTCACATTGCCTAATCTCAAATTATATTACAAGGCAAGAGTGATTAATACAGCGTGGCACTGGCATAAAGACAAATGTATAGACCAATGGAAAAGAACAGAGCACCCAGAAATAAACCTTCATATAGTCAAGTGATCTTTGACAAAGGTTCCAAGACTACTGAGTGGGAAAAGGACAGTCTTTTCAATAAATGGTACTGGGGAAACTAGATATCCACATGCAAAAGGATGAAAAAAGATCTTAATCTTATATTACATGCAAAATAATTATCGAAACTTAAGACATAAAACT
Source organism: Tupaia tana (assembly GCA_026018925.1). Taxonomy (NCBI): domain Eukaryota; kingdom Metazoa; phylum Chordata; class Mammalia; order Scandentia; family Tupaiidae; genus Tupaia; species Tupaia tana. Next base: position 51,210,470 of record JAKSZU010000002.1, on the reverse strand, counting down.
CCTAGATGAAAACACAGGCGGAAAGCTTCACGACATTGGATTTGGCGATGATTTCTTGAATAGGACATCAAAAGCACAGGCAAAAGACATTTCTCCGAAGGCAGATGATATACAAATGGCCAACAAACAAAAAGTTGTGAAACAAAAAAATATGAAAAGATGCTCAATAGGCATGAGCTATTGAGCCACAGGGGAGGCCCAAGTTCAATTCCTGGCCTACCCTAAAAGTCAGGCATGGTAGCATGCTTACTTGGGAGACTGAAGCAGGACGACTGTAACAGTAATACCCTGTCTTAAAAAGCAAACAAAAAAGATGCTCAACATGACTAATGACTAATTATAAGGACAAAATGATAACACATTGAGATATTGCTTTACATACATTAGGATGGCTACTAACAAAAACAAAAATAATTAGTATTGACTAGGATGTGGAGAATTTGGAAGGCTTGTATACTGTTGGTGGGAATGTAAAATGGTATTGCTGCTATGGGAAACATTATGGAGCTTTCTAAAATATTAAAAATAGAATTGCCCTATGATCAATTCTACTTGCTATGGACTTGATGTTTATGTATTCCCCCAAATTCATATGCTAAAGCCCTATGTGGCCTCTGGGAGATTATTAGGTCATGAGGGTAGAATGACATGAATAGGAGTAGTGCCCTTATAAGAAGGGGCACAAGAGAAATGATTGTTTCTCTCTCCACCACATGAAGATATAGCAGAAAAATATCCTCTGCAAACCAGGAAGAGGGCCTTCACTAGGAAATGAATGAGGAATAAACTTTTGTTAGTTAAGCACCCAAACTATGGTATTTTTGTGTTCACAGCTGAAACTAAGACACCACGTCTGGGTATATGTACAAAAGTACTGAAATAAAGGTATCAAAGAGATATTTGCACACCCATCTTCATAGCAGTGTTATTCCTAGTATCCATGATACGGAAGCAACTCCAATGTCCATTGACAGATGAATGGATAAACAAAATGTGTACATATATACAATGACAAATTATCCAGCCTTGAAAAGGAAATCTTGTCACATGCTACAACACAAGTGAACTTGATGACATTATGCTAGGTGAGATAAGCTGGTCACAGAAAGACAAATACTATACAGTTCCACTTATATGTGATATCTAAAGTAGTCAAATTCATAGAAACAAAGTAGAATTATGGTTGCCGGAGGCAAGGAGGAAGAGGAAAGGGGGAGTTGTTGTTTAATGGGGATGGAGTTTACAAGATGAAAAATTCTAGAGGTCAGAAAGTTCTAAAAGTTCTGAAGTTCAGAACACAGTGAACATACTGCACACAACTGAACTGTACAGTTAAAAATGGTTAAGATGGTAAATTTTATGTTTTTGAATTTTTTTTTCAGAGAGATTTTTGCTATATGGTGTGTGTGCTCACTGGAGACAGAGAGACAGAGAGAGAGACAGAGAGACAAAAAGTGAGAAATCACCTTCTAGGTGGGATGGTCATGCTGCAATCCCTTCTCTTCTATTGTCCAAGGATTTTGGGCATGCATGTACATGTGCCCGGTGTGAGTTTCAAGCCATGAGGTATGAGATTCAAATCACAGTTGGCCATGTGGGAGTCCAGCAATGTAACCATTACACCATCTGCTGATCCCTAAAAATACATATTTTTCTAAGGCAAGGAGACAGTTCCAAATGGTCCAGCTTGCACATGAGTCTGAAGGAGAGGGGTTCAGTATGGAGAGTAGATGTAATTTCCTCACCATAGGTTTATTATATTAGCTATAAATAGAGTTTGATTTTTCCCACAAGGTACAATATATAGATTGTTGTGTATAAAATACAGATTTATATCCTTAAATGTTTTGGAGAGATTAGCCCATCAGACTTAAACTGATTTTCTGGAGAAGGAAGAGACATTCCAACACCTACAATAAAATAATAATACCTGATAGGATAGGAGGGGACTAAGAGATCAGCTTGAACAGTTGGAAGCAAGACGGCATCTGAAATGATCACTACCTGACCTTCAAACTCATTATATCCTCATTTTACTTCATTAGTATGTTAAATGACATATCCATCCACTCCATGGACAGCTTTCAATTACCATGACTATGACAAACTTCCATATAGGGCCAGAAAATGGGAGAGACCATGGTTCAAGGAAGACCACCATCCCTTTCCCAGCGAAGTCATGAATAAACCATCCCATCCATTACCTGGCCAGGCATTAAGCCAAGCTATGTAAGAAGCCAGAAGTCCACTGAAGTCAGAGGCCACCCTGCCTATTGGGTAGCCCTTCTACCTCACCTTCCAGGTAAGTTTTCTCCTTCCTCTGAAGGCTTGCAGCTGGAGCAGCAGTGGGCAGCAGGAACTCGTCCCAGGCTTGCTCTCTGATCCTGTCCACATGAGGAGGGAACTGAACTGCTCACCCATCTCCCCTAAAAGGGCTGCTCCACCTATGGAGTAATGTGCTTTGTACACTTTCCTTAATAAATATGTGCTTTTGCTTTCTCTAAAAAGCTTGTTCTCAAATTCTTTCCTGCATCAAGTCAAGACCTGCCACCTTTCGGGTGGACACCCCAAGGGATGAGTCTCCCTGGTAACAAATCTATTAACATAATACAGATTGTGGACTATAATAAACTGAGTGTCCCTAGAAGATTTTGCTGAGCCCTAACCAGGGATGAGCCCTCAACTAGCACTACCTTTAGAAAGTCTTATTTGTTCCTGGAAATGTAGGTTTTCTCTAACAGGCTTTGAGAGCCCATCCAGTCTGGGATGCCTGTCCTTATCCTGTGAATCTTAGTTTTTTTGTAGAGGAAGATGAACAGTTAATAACAGCTTTACTCAAAGCAGAATAGTAAATTTGCATTTATTTCCATATATTCTGTTTCACTAGTACAGAGTAACAATAGTAATCTCTATTTTTGTTTTTTATCATTCAAAGGCCAACCTTATCCTACAATGAAAGATTTTGCCATCGTCATGCTATAACTTACTGAGTACTTACTACATAGCAAACCGGATAATCTGCTCATCTATAGGTTTTTCTAAACTACACTATAATAAATAGTATTCCCATTTTATAGTTCAAGTTCAAGAAATTAAATTACTTGCCCAAAGCCCACACAGCTAGCAGGGGAGAGCTAGGATTCAAACTGAGGTCTGCCGCACTGAAGCCTGCCATCTTTCTGATACTTTCCAATGCCTCTTGTCGAGGAACAGACAGTAACAATTAGAAAGATTGCCTGGTTCAGTCGTTTCACTTCAAAGGAAAAGGTAAAACATTCCCTTTTGAATCTATTTTACTTATTTAATAAAGAGTAGATGACCTTTAGGAGTAGATGACTCCTAAAGGAGTTTTCTCTTAATATTTTTTTGTGTGTGTGTGTGTGTGTGTTTTTTTTTTTTTCCCTTTCTTCTCCTAGTATGAGGACCAGAAAATTACTAGTATCTAATCAGGAAATGTATTACTAGATGTAGTAAGAATTAGTGCAGCTATTTTCAAAGTACTGTGTTCCATTCCTGTTGACTTACGTATGAAATCTAATAGTCTCATTCTGTACAAAAGCTAACAGTCTTCACTGCACAGTGCATTTAACTAATAAACTGATGAGCACTTAAATTCCAAAATTATTAAATCAGAATTTTAAGACTAGAACTAAATTATTTAATATAGAAAAGTCATTTACTTTAAAAATGCATATATTTTCATCTTATGTTTCTCATAGCAGGAAATATAACATGCATATGCATTTCTGCATAACACCTAACAAGAGGAAATGCTTAGGCTACTCACTAAAATCAGTACTTGAAAAGCTTTCGATACTTCAATACTGAAAAGAAAAAATTCATGTCTGTTACCACTGCTTAATTATGAGGGAGACCTGGCTGCTGTCGCTGTAGTGAATGCACCATGTTAGAAAGAGGGGAAGGGCAAGGGTTCCAGGAAGGTGTGATGGCTCTGAATTCGGTTTAGAAGTTGCTGTGCCACAGGTTTGAATTCTGTTTCCCAGTGGAGTTTGTGGTAGTTTTTTAGATCTTGGTCAAAACTGCCATCCAGTGCTAGTTCTTCATCTGTATCAAAAAAAATTAAAATTACAGCAATTATTTGGAAATGTAGTCCTATTAAATGAAATTTAGATTTTTGTTTTGTTTTTGTTTTTGTTTTTTGTTTTTAGAGGTTTTTGCTATAGGGCATGTGCGCTTACCAGAGACAGAAAGAAAACAAGAAATCACCCCCTGCGGGGATGGCCACACCGCAATCCCTTCCTCTTGGATCTTGGGCATGTATGCACATGTGCCATCCTCCTCTTGGATCTTGGGCATGTATGCACATGTGCCGTCCTCCTCTTGGATCTTGGGCATGTATGCACATGTGCCTGGCATGAGTTTAAGTCATCAGGTCCAAGACTCGAACGATGGTTGACTATACGGGAGTTCACATAGTCATTACACCAACTGCTGGTCCCATGAAATTTTGTTTTTGATGACACAGGTTAAAATTATACTGGATTTTTTTTTCCCAAATTTTTTTTTTAACCATAGGGCATATGTGCTCGCAGGAGAGAGACAAAACAGAGAGAGGAGGAAAGTAAGAAAACACTTCCAGGGGGATAGCCATGCTGCAATCTCTTCTCCTCCATTCTCCCCTCCTCTTGGGATTTTGGGCACGCACACACATGGCTGATGTGGTTTTCATGCTGCCAGGTCTAGGACTTGAACAGTGAAAGTCAGCCATGTGAGATCAGTGCATTAGCCACCATGCCACCTGCTGGCCCAACATCCTGGATCTTTAATACGAACATGACAGAAGAAATGAGTTGGGGTTAGAAGACATTTTTACAGGAGAAATTCTTATCTGCCTTTGGTTCTTTACAAATTTATATATATGTATATAAATTTGTATACATATATGTATATATATTTTTTATGTATATGTATATATATTTTTTTTTTGAGAGAGATATTTTTGCTATAGGGCATGTGTGCTTACCAGAGACAAACAGACAGAAAGTGAGAAATCATCCCCTGGGGATATGGCCACATCATAATCCCTTCTCCTCCATTCTCCTCTTGGGATTTTGGGCATGCACACACCCAGCCTGAGTTTCAAGCTGCTCAGTCTGGGTCTCAAACTGCAGTTGCCCATATGGGAGTCCAGCAACGTAACCATTACACCATCCACTGGTCCCCAAATATTTTTAATTAAGTATATTTTATTTTAATCTCTTAATTTCTAAAGGTAATAATTTTTAAGAGATTTTTGCTATAGTGCATGTGTGCTCACTGAAGAGACAGCAAGAGTCAGAGAGACAGTGTGAGAAATCACGCCCCCCCAGGGGGGATGGCCATGCCACAATCCTTTCTCCTCTCAGGATCTTGGGCACACACATTCATGTGCCCGGCCTGAGTTTTAAGCTGCTGGGTCCGCGACTCAAATCTTGGTAGGCTACATGGGAACCCAATGATTTAACCATTATACCATCTGCTTGTCCCAAAGGTAATACTTTTCTAAAAATTAATCCTACAGTGACTTGGGCCTTTATTTCTTTTAAGAATTATTTTATTTAACTTTATTTATTCACGTACTTATTTATTTTAAATTTTGACCAGAGAGGGACAGAGTGAGAGAGAGTGAGAGAGAGGGAAGCGAGAAAGCAAGTCGCCAGGTCCGGGACTCAAACCACAGTCAGCTATTTGGGAGTTCAGCACCCTTAACCACCACGCTACGTGCCAGCCCTGCATCCTTATTTCAAGAATCTCTTAATTTTTTATATGTAAGCTTTCATCCACAAGTCAGATCACAATTTTCCAGAAACCAAAGTATCAGTAAGTTACTTCCTTACATGTACATTAGAAAAGTTAATTACTTCAATGGTTGACATATTAAATCAGTCAGAAAATCTGGGAAAGCAGCCGAGTTGAACTTGAGCCTGTTTTTGTTGTTATTGTTTTATGCTATAGGACACACGCTCTTCAAAAAGAGAAAAAAGAAAACACCCCTGGGGTGATGGCCACACTGCAGTTCTCCTCCACTCTCCTCTTGGAATTTATGGGCACACGTGCACATGTACCCGGAGCTGGGTCTGAGATTTGAACCACACAGTAGGCCATGTGGGAACCAGCCACCTTAACCACCATGTCACGAGCTGGCTGGAAACTTGACACTTGACCCTTAAACTTGACTGAAAAATCAGAACTTTGCTGGCTTCAAAGTAGTCAGGATATACTTCTTTAAGAAAACAACTGCATCCCCAGTCTCTCCAAGAACTGTGGTAACCAGGGAACTCAGAATCCCAACAAGCGTTAGAATCCCAAATGAGTCCATAGACAACGGAGAAAAGCACTTGTAAAACAAAATGCTAAATAACAATTTTAACTTCTTTTTTTTTTTTTTTTTTTTGGTGAGGTTTTTGCTATAGGGTGTGTGCGCTCGCCAGAGAGACAGAGAGAGACAGAGAGACAGAAAGTGCGAAATCACCACCCAGGGAGGATGGCCATGCTGCAATCCCTTCTCCTCCACTCTCCTTTCAGGATCTTGGGCACCCCGCATGAGTTTAGGCCACCAGGTCTGGGGCTCGAACCGTGGTCGACTACATGGGAGTCCAGCGACATAGCCATGATGCCAACTGTTGATCCCTTTAACTGGATTCTTAATCCAAGGGCACCCTGAATTCTGTGAACACTAAGTGTATCTGACCCAGGTGGGGAGATAAGTGGCCCAGCTTCCATGCACTTTCACTTGTTTATATTGGGCCTCCCCGCCCGGGGCAGACTTCAGGATCCTGCACTGCCCTCTAGGCCAAAGACTGGCTCGGCCACTTCCTAGGTCTGCGGCCTGAGGCCGACTTCAAAGGTAGCCACTAAGTCCTAAAATGACCACAAATATTGCCAATTATTTAAGTTGCAAACGGTTTTTTCATAGGGCCAGCTTAAAATGCTTCATTCGTCTGTTTACAGATTTTCTACACTGAATGTTTATGTGCGCTCAGTGTGTACTTTGGCACTGTGGGTACAGTGTCACCACCCAGAATAAGATAAGGGAGTCTAGAATCCCAGTTCGTACCTTCCCCTCCTCACCACCAACTGGACAGCTATGCAGCTCCAAGATAAGTTCCAGGCAGACACAAACACTTCAGCAAGGCCTCCATGGAGACCCTGTAAGCAAACCCGGACCTCCCCACCCACGAGATAACCAGGGAGGGGAGGAGAACGCAGACTGCACAGGAGGGTGCCGGCTGCCTGCTTGGCCTTCCATCTGTGCTTCCGACCAGAAGACGGTTAGACTCTGAGTGATTTCCGATTCCAAGGTCATCTTTTCTGTGTCCTCTTCTCCAGACTTTCTGAGCACTAAGCTTCTGCTTGAAAGTGACTGCTTGTTTTGTTCCGTCTTTCCCAAACTGCTTAGCGCTGAAGCGGTGTGGCCCAAGCACTTCACAGTCCCTTCCTGTCTCAGGCTTTGGTCGGATTTGGTGGCTTCAGTAAAAGTTTTTTTTTTTTTTTTTTTTTTTAATCTAATGTCAAGACCACATTACTTTTCTTGAGGCCTAGTCTGTAATTAGTTCATCTACACTGCACTTGGACCATGTTAATTCTAAATTGGGTTAGACAAGATAAGAATGGCCAAGGAGCTACTGATAAGAGAACGACAGTCTGAAGTTTCAAAGTCAATATGGCAAATACATAAGGAGTGATTACACTGGGGATTACATTTTGAAACTTGTGCTTCAAAGGGCAGCAGAGGCTGCTTTCCTAACGATTTGGATGTATGATATTCAAACTTTGTGATCTACAGTAATACATGTTTGTCATGACTTCTGTACACATATACACAGAAATTACATACAAATAACAAACAAGTTTCACAGATTATTTACCCTTCCAACATAACACATTCTAATTGTTTTCCTTTACTACATTTTCCCCCCTTCAGTAGTGATTTTTACCTTAGGGTATATGCGCTCACTTGCTGGGGAGAGAGAGATGGGAGAGAGAGGGGGGTGAAGGCGGAGGGGGGGATGGAGGGGGAAGGGGGGAGAGAGAGAAGTAACCCTCTGGGGAGATGGCCATACTGCAATCTCTTCTCTTCTATTCCTCTCCCAGACATGCCTGGCATGAGTTTTAAGCTACTGGGTCCAGGACTCGAACTGCAGTCAGTCACATGGGAGTCCAGTGATGTAACCACTATATCATCTACTGACCCCTTCTTTACTACAACCCCCGCCCATTCTTTCTCTCTTTTTGAAAGAGATTTCTATACAGGGTGCATGTGCTCGCTGGCAAGACAGAGAAACATAAAGCAAGAAATCACCCCCACCTCTCCTTAAGGGGGATAGCCACTCCGCAATCCCTTCTCCTCTGTTCTCCTCTCAGAATTTTGAGCACGCACACACATGTGCCCAGTGTGAGTTTTAAGCTGCTGGGTCCGGGACTCGAGCCACAGTCAACTACAGAAGAGTCCCGTATCATGCCATTTGCTGGTCCCATCTTTACGACATTTTTAAAAGATTATGGTCATATCCTACTAAGTTGATTTCATAACCCATATTGTAAAAAGCACTCACTTAGCTGATCACTCTTAGGCCTCCTTGGTCACAGCATATTTCCAAAAACCAAAATTTGGGGCAATGCATTAGAAAGGGTTAAAAGACAAAATAATAAACTTGTCAGTGATTGTTATGACACAATTATTGTAGACTCCGTGTCCTGCAGGTAGTACCAACAGAAGCCTCCCTGCACCATGTCTAGCTTGCTGTTTGGGGACAGGCAGCTATTTGAGGGATTCGTGCCCAACTTCTCTCTTAGAAGGCACAGTTCCCACGTTTTCCAGAAGCACCTGGTCTAGCCCTTTGGTCTAGGCTTAATGATGCGATCCTCCGACTTGAACATCAGGCCTCTCTTCCCTGTCACAACACCTACGTGTCAATTTCCACACAGCTTGTGATGAACACAGTTACCTTGTACATTTACATTTGCAGCAATAAGTTGCTCACACCAGTCGGTCCCAGCTGGCAGTTCCACCGAGAGGCTCAGAGCAGACCTGAGGGCCAGGCACGCTGCTAACCGCTCCTCACTGCAACTCACCAGGACGTGGTAGGTAACACTCTTTTCAAGCCACTTTCCAGAAAGACTGCCATCATCTCAACCATGTTGAGGACCTTTACTTTCTTTTTTCTGGTCAGCCATCAAGAATGACCATGTCACTTTTTTGCTGTATCAACTGTCTTGCCATCATCTCCAGGGTCATGCTCATACTTTGCCTTGGGCCTCTGACTTGGCACTCATCCTATTCTCCAAACAGTCTGCTTTTTAGCTGTCTTTGTAAAAGAGCTGAAATCCAAGTGCTGCACGCTCACCCACATGCCCATGGCACTTGCTGCTGCCCAGCTGGGCAGGCCCAACCACGGCCCTCGGGGAAGTGAGAGTCCGAGTGCCCTCACCGCTGAGAGAGAAGCCAGGGAACAGCGCAGTGGCCCCACAGCCGGGCGCCGGCCTGCAGGGTTCCGAGGGAGAGTTACTGATCGTGAGAACCCCTGCTCTGGGCACTGGGGTTCGCTGATGGACCTACGTGTACCTTCCTTATCTGTGCCACAGTCTGCTTTCACTGGTGGGGGGCAGTCGTTGTGCCACTGGGCGCTGCCATCTGGCTCCTTACTGCCGACTGCCCCAGACGAGGGAAACAAAGGAAGCCACACATAGCCTGTCACAGAGACAGCTGCTGCCCACGCACACACGAAGGCCCCGCACAGGGAGGGACTCACGGAGCCATGCACATCTTCTCCACAATGGAAGACAGAAAAGCATGCCAGCAACAGAGCAGTCACACCGAGAGAGACGCATACTGGGCGCTGCAAGTAGAAACCTCCAGGTAGCCGAAACCATGAGCAAGTAGGGGTCCAGAGGGAGAAGAGGAGGACCGAGGAGGAAACATTTTCCACCCCATCAGAGACAAAGAGCTGAGGCCCACAGTGATGGAGCCCTGGGGTGGGGATGACGCCCCAGCGGCTCCCACGTGCCTCTCCAGCAGGCTTTGGGCAATACCTTGTTTCCTGGCCTCCTCCTCCCCTTAAACACCCTCTCTAACCAAGGCAAAGGTTCTCAAGTCTGGCCACAGATCAGACACACCTGTGGAACCCTTAGAAACAGATTCTCAGCCTCGCCCCGGAACTTCTGAATCAGGATTCCAGGGCTGGGGCCAGGACAGGAGGACAGAGGTTTTTGTTTTTGACCCCACAGCTGATTTCAATGCTCTGCTCCCACTGGGAACTGAATTAAGGCAACCTGGTCAGGCACGTCTGCTCCCTGCAGCCTGAGAAAGCCTAATGTTCACAGTGCAGACTGCCTGCCTTGATCATTTGAAACTATGCTGTTTTTTCTTACTGTGTTTTAAAACACATGCAATTACATTTACCTGGAAAAAGCAAACTTCACATCACCCTAGCAACTTTGATTCTTTCAAATGATTTCTGATTCTCAATTTAAAGTGTATTATTACAACAGAGATTACAACGCACTGTAACCATTTTTGAGGGCTTGCTATGTATCAGGTGCTGTATTAGGCTCTTGCTGCTCAATTATTACTCTACCACCCAGTAAGGTAGGCATTAAATATCCCCATCTGATTAAAATCCTTTGGGCCTTTCCATTATATTCTCAGGTGCTCTCCCTGGGGTGGGACAGAGATAATCATGTCCTCATTTTAGACATGAACAGACAGGCTCTGAGAGGTTCCTTTATTCAAATCACACCACCAGTGAAAGCCAGGAGGATCTGAACCCATGGCTTCTGAGTCACACTGAGCCTTTCTCTCCACACAGCCTTGCCCATGCAACACAGTGGCAGCAATGGAGGTATCTCCTCCATCTTGAAAAAAGGGTGATTGAAAACATTCAACTTGTTTACTGAGCCTCACCGTGGTTCTCAGATCTAAGCTAGGAGGAAAAAAACAATCCTAAAAAGAGAACATTTTCCAAAATCCGAGAAGCGATTCTCTTCCCCCTGGGTTCTATCAGCGATTTCCTACTTTCCAAGGATGTGGACCCCACCGGAACACCAGTTTCACAGCCCCTCCCCACATCCTAAGTAACATAGCTGCCAATTAAGATGTCAAGACTCATTTAAAAGCATAATTCAGAGTAGCTTAGCCATATTTCCGCAATTGCAACAGTGTCTATATACTTTCAAAGAATAGGAATACATTATACTGAGATCTTGTCTTTATGCAGCCTACAGAAAATGCAAAAGACAAAAAGAAGCCACAGGTGGAATCATGACAGTATCCAATGAGTTCAAAGTCCTTCTGCCCCCCTGTAAATAACATTCAGCCTCTCTTAAATAGTTCCAAATTATAATAATCTTTAACGCAGTCTTGTTGTTTATAGAAATAAAGCCACCATACTAATATTTACCCATGCAAGTCATAGAAAAAAAATTTTTCAGAGACTCACCATAGTCAAGAGTCTTACCTAAAAATGATGACAACAGGACTAAGAGTGTGTCGGTGTCTTCATCTCCAAAGCAGGATGCAGCATTAGTGATGTTTTCGCTGAAGTTCCATAAGGTTTTGCACACCAAGCAGGCCAGCTGCCAATCAGTAGGGCCAAAATTTCTTAAACAATCCACTAACCTGAGTTAAAAAGGGTTAATTTAAGACATTATTGGGCCTGAATGTCTTTAATTTTTATATTTTTTAGGGTGATGACTATTAACCTCTGTGCTACTGAACAGATAGACAATCTTGTGATCATTTAATATAATTTCACATCTACACACTTAAACTACAGAGTAGCAATACTTTACTCTTGGATTATTCTAAGTGTCCAGTGGAACCTACACCTCGCCTTAGGCCTAGTATGGGGCCTCCAAATGTTCCAGTATGTCTGCCTCAGAGGCGCGACCAGGGCCCTCACTTCCGGGAGAGCTCCCTCAGCATCCTGGAAGGGTCAGGACTCCATGCCTTGAAACTTACTTTGTGATGCCACCTCCTTCTTTAAGGATGGCCCGCTTGTCCTTATCCACGGTGAGATTTAGGAGGACGCCACAGGCGGAAAAGCAAATATCCTGGTGCTTCGCATCCAGCAGCGCGAGCATGAACTTGTGCACTGGGAGAGTAGAGAGCAGATGCAGCCCGTGAGCGCCCAGGGTGCCCAGCTGGCTTGTTTTAAACATGGCGGGGGAAGGGGGCGTGGCCTGCGAAACTGGAACCCCTGTTAGGGGGTTTAAGTGCTCTTCCTAGAGTTCACCCAGCCTACAGCAGTGGGTTCCCCAAAGCCTGCTGCCCTGCTCCCAGTTTCTCTGCCTGTCCCCACATTGCTGGCCCTGGCCCAGGCAGCAGCTGTCTCTCCAGGCCGCGATGGTGCCCCTATCTGCCCGCAGGAGGGAGCACAGGTGACATGAATCTCTCATCCTGGTCGTTCTCAAGGGCCTTTCTGAACCGCCAGCAGCAACTCATTTTGATTTATTTAGCCCTACCCTCCTTTATTCATGATAGAGAGTGCACATACGTGAGACAGAGAGTGAGCACACAAGAAAGCTAGGCCAAAGAACACCCTCCCCAGGGTCTCATCAGGCTGCAACCATTACAGGATGGGACAGTTTGGTTGAAAATGATAGGTTTTTTTTTTTTTTTTTTTTTTTTTTTTTTTTTTTTTTTAATGTTAACAAGAAGGATAGGGCCATTACACAACACAACTCAACACTCTCCTATCCTGTAAGACCCCCTTCCTCCAGTCCTCCAGCCCGTCAGATTTTGGCACTCCCAACGTGCCAGCAGGGCATTTAAATACACAGCCCCAGGAGAGAGGCTGGCCCCTGGAGAGCCCCTCCCAAAGCCTCGCAGGGCCACAGGTAATTAGGAGAGGGCTCAGACTGCTGAAAGCAAACCTGTTTGTAGGCAGGGCTTCCCATGAAGGGCTGTTCCAGGACAGGGCAGGTCTCTGCTTGGAGAATCACTTTGCCTTACTCCTACGAAATGGAACTGGGACCCGTTTGTCCTGTTTTCTCATCCTCAAACAGGGGCTGAGCAAGGACTGGGGGCGAGTGGATAGGTGTGTGCCTGACAGGAGGCCACCTAGCCTGGCCTCGGCCCTCCGGACTGGGTCGGCAGTGAGCTTAGCAAAGGTACAGCATATAACGTGTCCTAGAGTCCGAAGAACACACCAGAATGGTGACAGTCGCCTAGGGCAGTAGATCATGGAGGACGGTTTGCTGCCGCGTTTTGTTGTCCGCATTATTTATATTTTCTATCATGAACATAAATCATTTAAAAGTTTTAGTTATTTTTCTTACATGAGCTATTTGAGACGTATGAGGAGTATAAGTACTTGGGTAGGCCCAGCTGTGGTGGCACAGCGGGAGGGTGCTGCTGCAGGGTGACTGAGGCTGCATGGGGGGTCCGAGTTCAATTCCCAACCCAACCTAAGCAGGCTGGGTGTGGTGGCACACCAGTGGTCCTACTAACTGAGAGGCTGGGGCAGGAGGATCGTGACATGCTGAGACCCTGTCAAAAATACCTCTCTCCCTCTCCCTTTCCCTACCTCCTCCTTCCTACTCTAAGAAAAACAAAAACAAAAACAAAAAAGACACTTGGGAACTGGCCAAACAGTTTTCAAAATAAGACATTCCATTCAAAACAACATGTAGTACTATATATATATACTCCCACATGGGCAACTATGGGAGGAGAATGGAGAAGGGACTGTGGTGTGGCCATCCGCCCCAGAGGAGGGGCAATTTCTCACTTTCCCTCTCAGTGTTTCTATCTCTCTCTCTCCCTGGCAAGCACGTGTACCCTAAGGCAAAAACCTCTTTAAAAATTTTTTAAATAACAAAGACATTACAGGTCCAGTTTTGTCTGTGAACATCCATTCCCCTTGAAAGGTAAATTCTGCCTTAAACAAGAGTTCATGATTATTTCCAAATACAACTTATACTTTACGCCATTACTACATGAGTATGTATATTGGGTCATCAGGAAAGTCATAATGTGTTTTTCTATGTAAAAATGTGTCATGATTTTTCTAACAACCTAATACGTGAACAATACCCAAGATAGTTTTACATGCTTTAAAACTTACATTGGTGGCGTTATTCTGTATTTGTCTTCCTATCACTAGCTGTTTTGCTCACATATTATGTGTTTGAGTTGAATTGATAGATGAACGAGCAATCTATTTAACTGCTGTAGTGCACTGTATTGCATGAATACATATAATGTATTGATCCTCTTGCCTGTTGATGGACATTAGGTTGCTTCTTTTTACTCTTACAAGCAAAACGTAGTGAACATTCTAGTCCATGAACAAAATCATCTCAAGCCCCTCCCCATGAATTGAAATGATGAATGCAGATTTACGTGTTTCCCTTAAACACACACACACACACACACACACACATACACACACCCCACCTCAGAATTCCAAAGGCCGTTTGTGAGAGGGGGAAGCCCTGCCTAGATCCCTCAAGGGTCCCTGAGCAGGGACTCTTCCACATGGCCTGGGATGTGGGCACTGCGGATCTCAGAGCAGAAGCAAGTATCGTGTTGCAACGATCCAAGGTCCCAAAGCACTCAGCGATGACTGGCAAAGGTGTGTGTGAATGAAGGGAGATGTCTTTAACTCACCATTGTTCTGCACAATGAAATTACAAATATCATGGTCTTGGGAGAGATTTCCAAAGACACGCACTGCCTCCAGGATTCCATCCATGTTGTTACTCACAAGAAGTTTTAAGAGCACTGGATTTGGTGACCAGAGAAATAAAATCAGTAAATTTACATCTTAATTTAAAGGCTAATGGAAACCAATATCATACTGAATACTAATCATTTAAAAATTAAAAAGGATATAATACAAGCTATAAGAGACTTCAGTAAGAACGCTGAAACTAATTTTACCCCATATTCGAACTTTCCCATATTCAGATTTCTTAGACTCAGACCAAGCTGTAAGACATTTGTGCCAGAAGTCAGAAAATAGAATGCCTCGGGACCAGCAGTTAGCATAATGGCTATGTCGCTGGACTCCCACGTAGTCGACCGCGGTTCACGTCCCAGACCTGGTAGCTTAAAATTCACGCCAGGCGCGTGTGCGTACGTGCCCAAGACCCCAAGAGGAGAATGGAGGAGAAGGGATTGCGCTGTGGCCATCTCCCCTGGGGGGTGATTTCTAGCTTTCTGTCTCTCTGTCTTTCTGGTGAGCGCACGCGCCCTATAGCAAAAACCTCTCCAAAAAAAAAAAGAAAATAGAATGCCTCCAGTTTTGTGTTTAGTTAAAATCAAAACCCTAAATAGATATGCATTTACCCAAACCCAGCTCTGAACCTTACATTGAGCAATGTATAGCTTTTTGTCTAGAATCACGGAATTCTTCACTTGGTAGTAAGACAAGTTGTTGATCGTCGCTGTAGTGTTGATCACCAGCTCCTCACAGTCTCCTAGTGACTTGCGTTCTGAAACAAAGTGAGGAGAAGAGAGTCAAAGCCTCGTTGCAAGGGTGGAGCTGAGGACGCCAAAACTGCAGCAACAGCAGTGTCCAGGATGAGCCACCGTACTAGACAAGGTCTGTTCAAGGACTCTGGAGACACCATTTGCTCCTTTATTTCCTGGGACTCTTGTGAAGAGAGGAGAAATGCACCACATGCCAGGGACACTCCTGGCCTGGCAGGAAGGACACGCCACACTCAATCTCTGCACCAGGTCTGGAAAGGGCAGGCCGATCTGGGTCCTGTGTCTGAAGTACAGCCAAGGAGCCGACACGCACTGAGCTGAGCTGTCTCCCATCCCACCAGTCCACCCTGTCCCGGGGTTCTTTCAGGGGGTTGGCCCAGAGCCTGCTCTTTAATCCCCATAGGCTACCGCCTAACAGTGATCCTCAGCCCATAATCTAACCAGAACCATCCAGGGCTGCCTTCCACAGAATCAGATCACTTCTCACCTCCTCTACCTCCCTAGTCCATTTCTCACCTCCTGCTGGCTTCTCTTCTAGCACTTTTGCCCCCCCCCCCCCCCCCCCATCTATTCTCAACATGGTAATAATCCTTTACAAACCAGATAACATCACTCACTTTACAATCCACCAATGGCTTCATCTTGCTCCACCCCCAGGCTCTACCTGGCCTCCCAGTTCTTCCTCCTCTGGCCTCATTTGCTATCCCAGCTCCCCCAGTGTCGACCACACCAATCTCCTTGCTTTTCTGAACATGTCAGCATGACCCTGCCTGAGAAACTTTGCACTCACTCCTCTCCGGTATGATCTGTTCTTCTAGTTATCCACTGGGCTCACTCTTATCCTTAACATTTCTTAGATGCCACCCTATTGGATATATTTCCCTTAACCACCTATATGAGTTTGCATCTGCTATTCCCTGCTTTAATTTTCTCCAAAGTACACATGAACACCCAATATCCTATGAGTTTAATGTTTGTCTTCTGGCCCTAAAAGGTTAGCTCCGTGTGGACTAGCATCTCATCTGTTATTCACTGCTCCATTCCTAAGACCTGCAACAGTGTTTGGCACATAGTGAGTACCCAGTGGATAGTTACTGAAGGCAAGAAGGAAGGAATGAACCTTTACATAAAACCCACGGTGGCTTTTTTCTTTTTCTAGACTCATCTCCTGATTGCTCTGGCCGCTAGAGACGGGCAGGTGCAGAGATGTTAGGAGGCTACTGTAGCATTCCAAACGATGACGCGGTAGATGTGGGGAGACGGGGCAGAGAGGATGGACTGTACCTAGTGAAGACTGGATTAGATGGGAGGTAGAGGAATCACCTGGCTGTCCTTGGGTTTCTGGCTTACAAAATGGGGTAGATATCGACTTCATTCACTGAATTAAGGGTGAAAGCAGAGGGCCAAGTTGGGGGAGATGGCATGAGTTCAACTTTAGATTTCTTTTCTTTTTTTTGGAGAGTTTTTTTTTCTTTCTTGCTATAGTGGGTGTGCACTCGCCAGAAAGACAGAGAGAAACAGAGAGAGAGAAAGCTAGAAATCACCGCCCCCCCCCCCCCTCCCGGGGATGGCCATGCCACAATCCCTTCTCCTCCATTCTCCTCTCAGGATCTTGGGCATGCATGCACACGTGCCTGGCTGAGTTTGAGCCACTGGGTTCAGGATTTGAACCGCAGTCAACTACATGCGAGTCCAGTGACATAGCCATTATGCCAACTGCTGGTCCCCAACTTTAGATATCTTAAGGTATTTCTGTTCTGTTTTGTTTTAGTAAAAAAATATTTAATTAATTTTATTATTTTTTAATCTGACCAGAGAAAGGGAAAGTGAGAAAGCAAGCTGCTGGTGTGGGACTTGAACCAGTCAGCCATGTGGGAGTCCAGCACCTTAACCGTTACACATTGGCAGGCCCCTTGAGGTGCTTTTGAAGCGCCACAAGGAGAGGAGGGGCAGGCAGTTGGGTTTAAGGTCTGGCAATCAGAGGAAGAGTTCCAGCGGCTTGAGTGGGCCTCTGCCTTTCCCCTGCCACCCCATGCCTGCAGCACTCCCCCTCCCTCTAGTTGGCTTTGGGCTGCTGCTTTGGAAGCCCTGCTCCAGGCCGGGAGGGAGGCCCCCCAGGGCTGTACACATCTCTTATCGTGACTGGATCACTGTGTTTTATTGGCAGTAAGTGTCTTTGACCTCCTGTATGAAACCAAAGTTCCTCGGGCACAAGCAGGAGGCAGGAGCTGAGTAAAGGGGCTGTGCTGGATCTGAGATTCATTTGCTGACCATCAAATTCAGCCTTCTTTTCCTTCTCTGCAAGAGAACGGGCTTTTCCTAGCACACGACACCCAGGGAAGCCCGGTCATTTGTTATGCTGTAGAGGACACAGTGGACCTTTCCCCATGTGCTGGCCCTCCACCCTCAGGGAGCCAGGAGAGGCCCCAGCACAGGGCCCCGCACACAGCAGACTCTTAGTGAACACTTGGTGAATGAAAGAATAAATGAGGCACTAACAGCCTGTTTTTAGGTTAAATACGTGGGGAGAGAATAACGAAACTGAATTATCTCCAACTTTGGTCTGCTTTCTAAAGGAAGAAAACAGCCTAGTGGCCCCAGGTTTTTAGAGGATCTAGGGAAGGATCCTAGCTGCTTTCGAGGGAGAAGGAACACAGAACCAACACCTCCCCCAAACCGTCAAAGTATCACCACTTGCCTTGGGCATAACCTGGACCTAGAAGTCTGGCTCTACTTACAGGCTATGGGACCCTGCTCAAGTTGCTTAATCTCCCTGGGCCTCAGTTTCTTGGACTATGGGGGGGGGGGGGGGAGGGTGATAACTGCACCTACATCATAGAGTTTAAACACATGCATGCATATTGTTGAAGGGCTTAAAAGAGGACAGGGCACACAGCACTACTAAGCACAGTTCTGTTAAATGAACAGACAGGCCGGCCACAGGATAGCTCTTGGGGAATGGCTCAGCCGAACATCTAACCCTTGTGCACAAAGGGACCTACAGCCCTGGTTCCCTGAGCCCCTGGACTGAGGGCACTAGATCTTGGGCAGTGTTTAGGGATTTGTCTTTTCTCTTGCCTTACTTGCAGAATCCATTAGCTTGCCCAGAAAATGCAGGGAAGCTCCTTTGTGTCCCCACCTCCTGTGGGACCACACATCTGGCATCTGGGACAGGAGAGGGGCACTCACAGCCTAATCAGGAGCTGCTCCAAGCACATGCATCCCCCTTGACAGTTCACTATTAATAGAACTTTAAATGCTCTTACTGGCATTTATGCCCACAGTAATGCATTCTCTAGAAGTCCATCTGTCTCAGTCACCTTGCCGTGCTATAACAAAGTACCATAAACGGGGGGGGGGGGCTTGAACTAACAGAAATTTATTTTCTCAGAGGCTTGAAGTCAGATCAGGGTGCCAGCGTGGTCAGCTTCTGGAGAGGGTCCTCTTCTTGGCCTGCAGATGGCCACCTTCTCCCTGTGTCCTCACATGCAGAGAGATGGGGGACTCGGTATCTGTTCTCACAAGGGTCTAATCCTATCATGAGGATGTACCTCACAACCTCATCTAAACCTAATTATTTCTCGAAGGCCCTATCTCCAAATGCCATCACAATGCGTGTCAGGCTTTAACGAGTAAATTTTAGGGGAGGCAATCAAGTCTGGAGCTGCAGCCGGAAGTTGCATTTTACAGATGAGAAACTGAAGCTGAGAGGAGTTAAATACCTTGCCTGCCTTCACAGAGCAGGTATCTGAATCCAGCATGGGCCATGTAGGGGGACACTGTCGTAAAACGAACAAAACAGGCAGATCCCCAGGCCCCACATCTAACTTGATGAATTATAACCTCTGAGGGTAGGGCCTAGAATCTGTGTTGGTATTAAACTCTCCTGTGAGTCTTATGTGCAAGGAAGTTTGGGAGCCACCAGACCAAAGGTTCATTGGTCACTTATGAGCAAGAGAAGAAAAGTATTCTATTCCTGAGTACCAGTAACCTCCAGGGGTTCACTGGAGAGGCCATACGTGGGAATGCCCCAAATGACCAAGGGAGAGAACCTGCCCTTCCAGAAGCCTTGGAGATGAGGCTCCATCCCTCCTGCCTAAGGCCTCCAAAGGATGCCGACCAGGGGACCTGAGCTTGGCCCCCTGCGTTAACCTTTTTATCTCAGGTCAAATCTATTTCTCCTGCCCAAAGCATCACTTTCTTTTGAATCAAAAGCTAGTTATCCCCTTAGCTTTTAGGTAAAAATGTAATTTCTAAACTCATATTTATAGGACCAGAAATATCCCCACTTTATATGGGAATATAAACAACTGTAGGGAAACAGATCACACCTAACTCTCCTTAACATGACTTACATCAAGGGGTCTCCAGTCCAGGTGTCTGAGGTTGGGGACTCAGGCCTTTCCCTGGTAGCTGCACCCAGATGAGGGATTGAGCCTGCAATACATGAGTCTCACCTAGGGGTTCCAGGCTCCTGGTACTTCCTTGGGAGCCAGCGAGCTAAGGGTGCTCCACTGAAGTGCTGGCTCTCAACACTTAGAGGACAGCAGAATCCCCTGGGGGCCGGGGAGGAGTGAAGCGTCAGAGCTCCGGACTCCAAAGCACCCTGCAAAGTAAGGGTACTTTAAGGAGTCCTGCAGCTGGCTCTGATGCAGCACCACCCCTCACCCTGAACTGAGAAGAGCTGCTACTGCCAGAGGGTCGATCCTCCAGCAGGAAAGAAGCTCCCGCAGGCAGGACATGCTACAGGCTGAATGCTGAAAGGCCTGAGGTTGTTCAAGCAGCTGAATTCCCGTGACAGCTAGATGCGTACTCTCCCAGAGGGCCTCGTGTGGGCTGGGGAGAGAGTTCAGGACTCAGTATGTGGATATGTGAGTTGTGACGTGGACATGACAATTCAGGGAGGCAGGTTTCAGGCAGAACATGAGAATCCTTTCTTGAGACAGGCGACCACAGAGCAGGGGAGCACAGGTTTGGGACTCGCGTCTCTGCTGCTTACTTTGTAACCTAGAAAAATCCTCCTACCTCACTGAGCCTGTGTCCCATCTGTGCAATGGTGAAAATAGCACCAACTTGCTCTCACGCTATTGTAAGAGATACAAACGGGCTTTTGAAACTACACAGCTTCACAATAGAGTGAGGCACTGTGCTTTCCATACTCATATGCCCACGCGCTCAAGTCGGGCTCCACGGCTCTGTCCCTCCAGCCCTCAAGCCCCGTGTGCACCTGGCTTCTGGCACTTTTCATAACAATGTGGTTCTTGTCTGTGCACCTGACATTCCTCTACTAAAAACACTGATTCCTGGAACGCAGATACCAGCCTGGTTGTTTTATACCTTGCTATGGGCTATATGTCTATATCTCCCCAGACTATGTTAAAGCCCTAACACCCAATAGGACTGTGTTTGAAGACAGGCCCTGTGAGGAGATGATAAAGATGAAACGAGGTTATAAGGGTGGGGCCCTAATCTGATGAACCTGGTGCTTTTATAAGAAGAGGAAGAGATACCAAGGCATGCTCTCTTCACCATCCGGAATTACGGTGAGAAGGTGGGCACCTATGAGCTCTCACCAGATATCAACCCTGCTGGCAACTTGATCTTGGACTTCCAGTCTCCAAAGCTGTTAGAAAATAAAGGGGGCTGGCTGTGGTGGTTAAGGTGCTAGACTCCCAAATGGCCAGCCACGGTTCGAGTCCCAGACCTGGTGACTTGCTTTCTCACTTTCTCTCTCTCTCTCTCTCTCTCTCTCTCTCTCTCTCTCTCTGTGTGTGTGTGTGTGTGTGTGTGTGTGTCCCACTCTGGTCAAATGAAAATAAATAAAGTTAAATAAAATAATTCTTTAAAAAACAAAAGAAAGAAATTTGAGTTGTTTAAGCTGTATGCATCTTGTTAGGGAAGTCTGAGCAGACTAAAACAAACCTGCAATATATTGCTCAGGACAGTTTATGCAGTAAGGACCCAACAGACAACTCTTAAATTGAATGAGGGTGCCTCTGATTTTTTTTTTTTTTTTAGAGGTTTTTGCTATAGGGCACATATGCTCGCCAGAGAGAGAGAAACAGAGAGACAAAAAGTGAGAAATCACCCCCCGGGGGGATTGTCACACCGCAATCCCTTCTCCTCCATTCTCCTCTCAGGATCTTGGGCACACACACACATGCACCCCGCCTGAGTTTTAAGCCACCGGGTCCAGGACGCGAACCGCGGTCGACTACGTGGGAATGATTTTTTTTTTTTTTAAGTCAGGGACTGGGTCGCCCTATGTCTTGAGTCTCCTCTGCTTCCCAAGTACCTAGGTCTATAGGTACATGCAGATGCCCAGATTTAGGGTGGGCTAGAAAGGAGCCCGGGCCTCCCATGTGGCTTCAGCTTGCAGCGTCTTCCAGCATGTGCTACCATGGCTGGCCCCAAACTTCATTTATGATAGGTATTAAACTTCCTTCCACAACAACAACACTTTTCACAAGTCTGGCTCATAGTGGGTAAATTGATGACTTGGGTTGCTGTTAACTCCCCTACCCAAGGAAGGCAGCGGTGCTCATGGGAAATGGTGGGCCGAAGAAGCAGAAAGGGGTGCTGTGACTGAACTGTGTTGCCCTCACAGTCACACACTGAAGCCCTCCCCCAGTAAGACTGGATCTGGAAAGGGCTTCAGAGCTTCTAAGAGGCACACAAATGAAGTCATGAGAGTAGGGTCTGGTGGCTAAACCCAAGACAAAACTGGGGGGGAACTCCTGAAAAACCTCTCCAAAAAAAAAAAAAAAAAAAAAGAAGAGAAAGAGAAAGCCCCCTCCCCAACACACACCACCACCAAGTGCTAGGGAAGGCCATGTGAGCCCGGGGTGAGTGGCAGTTGTTGACAGGCCAGGAAGAAGAGTCCTCACTAGGAACTGAATTATCTGCACCTTGATCTGGAACTTCCCAGTCTCCAGAAATGGGAGAAATGACTTCTGCAATGTAAGTCTCCCAACCTCTGGTATTTCATTCTGGCTAATCTAGAGGTAAAGATGAAACCTGACTGACTGTGAGCAAAAAGATGATGCAAGAACCTGAAGTAAAACAAGAAGAAATTAATTTTGTGTGGATTGTCCCAGGAAAAATCTGGCATTTTAAACTCTTTGTGGCTATTGGTCAACTCTTGTTTATTTCATCAGTTTAATTTTAAAAGTTGTGATTTCATTCACAAACCATAAAACTCACCCCCTTTTTAAAGGGTCACTGATTCAGTGGGTTTTAATAATGTGTATGTTACTACGTTTTCCTTTTTTAAATCTGGATTACTTTTAAGGCAGTTCTGAACACAAGAGGAATCTTCCTTCACAGCTAAGAAGGCTCTCTGAAATGAGTCAACTATGCCAACAAAAGCCCCCCCCCTTGCCTAGCACGGAATGCTCTCCGAGCTGAGGAGGAAAGCCTGCCCGTGAGGCTGCAAGGTGGCAGTGGCACTCACCTAGTGTGGTCAGCAGCAGGCCTACCACCTGCTGGTTGGTGGCCAGAGTCTGGCCAATGCCTGGGTGGATGGCGAGATTGGCCAGCACGCGGGTCAGCTTGACCAGCACATCCTCCACCTCTGACGGCGCCTTCTGCACGACCCCCTCTCCCACGGGCTTCTGGGAGTGCAGATCGAGCTCGTGGAACATCTGGAATAAGGACACCAGGCTTGGGATACTTCCTTTCTCTTTGGAAAATTGTTCACGGGCCTGGTTATTCTTTGCCGTCAAGTTGCCAAGAATAAAAACAAGACGAACGATTAAGTCCTGCAATAAATGAAAGACAAAGAGTTACAGTGCAAAGAAGACAAGAGCGAGTTGTTGGAGAGGATAAGGTATTTAATTTATTCGCACTTTAATTACTGGTAAAATGGAGCCCGTCTGGCTTCTACTAACTTGTGTGGTATTTGATTCCCAAGACTGGTGCAAATTGACAGAGGAGATTAAAAGCACTTGGCGACAATGAAAGCACACAAGCAGATTGATGGATCAGCAAGGTCTATTAACTTCAGATCTTTCATCTGCAATTCTGGCTGGCGTTTCATTCTTTTTCTTCAGAGAACAATTAGTTGAGTGGGATAGCATTACTAATAATGTGTCATGTAAATCTAAGTTTTGACACTAACGGGTTTCTCAAGTGTCCGTATCTTTTCTTAAAAATCATCTCCTGCTGAAGCATCGTTTCTGAAAATCAGGCGTTTGTGCACAGTGGATTGTTAGAGCTGGCTATTGTCGGACATGCTAGTGGATCACTCTTTGTGGTCAGGGGCTGCCCTATGCATTGTCGTGTTTAGCAGCAACACTGGCCTCGATATATTAAGTACCTCCCCAGATGTACAACCAAAAATGCTAAATATCTCCTGGGACAAAATGGTTCTCAGCTGAAAAACATGTTAGAAACGATTAAAAGACGGGATCAGCAGTTAGCGTAATGGCTATGTCGCTGGACTCCCATGTAGTCGACCGCGGTTTGAGTCCTGGACCTGGTGGCTTAAACTCACGCTGGCACATGTGCGTGCGTGCCCAAGATCCCAAGAGGAGATTGGAGGAGAAGGGATTGCGGTGTGGCCATCCCCCCTGGGGGGTGATTTCTTGCTTTCTGTCTCTCTGTCTGGTGAGCACACGGGCCCTATAGCAAAAACCCCCCCCCCCAAAAAAAAAGATGAAATTATAAGGTTTTCACCATAAGGCACATGTGCTCATGAGAGAGAGAGAGGAAAAGTGAGAAACATCCACTGGGGGCATGGCCACACGGCAATCCCCTCTCCTCTAGTCTCCTCTTGGGATTTCAGGCTCACACGCACAGGCGAGTTTCAATATATAAGGTTCAGGACTCAAACAGTGGTCAGTCCTCTGGGAATCCAGCACCTTAACCACTACACCACCTGCTGGCTTTTCATTGGCATTCTGATTCTATTGGGTCGTCAGGAAAGTCATGAAGCATGTTTGCATAGGAAAACAGAAAACTATGTCATGACTTTCCCAACTACCTAATAGAATTGGGCAACACTTTATCCCATAAAATAGAGTGTTCCAACGAACTGAGTAGAGTTGGTCTATAGACAGGAAAGGTCTCAAGAAAGCAGAAACAAAGCAGCTACTTCCCTTGTAAGGCAGGAAAGGGAAGACTGAACGATCGAAAACTAACTGCTCAGTTAACATCACGGTGTCTGGGTTACTTCTTTTGGGTAAGGAATAAAGTGGAGGGGGCATCGTTATCCGACTGGTTGAAATTAACCAACTTTGAGGAACTTGGCTGTTATTTCACATTCTCCTGGGTTTGGGGATGTTCGGACGACAACCTAGCTTTGGAGTGTTGACATGGAACTCTACATCACTGACCCCATCTTGGTTTTGAGTGTGGTCTGTTGAGTCCCTGACAACAGCACAGTCTAAAACAGTGACTTCTTCTCATTTTTATTTAATAATACGTAAACCACTTTAAACAGAATTTCCCAACGCTTGACCGGGAGGTGTGTGGGGGGTGTGTGGCTACATGAGGGACACCTTAATAAGTATTTGCCAGACTGTATTTTGTGAAGTTTTCTGCACAGAAACTATATTTTATAATGAAAAAAGAAAAGATTTAAAAAAGACCCCATTTGAGAACATTTAAAAATTAAATAAGAGACAGATTATATTTTTAATTTGGTAACGACGCACAGACATATGAGTTACGATCAGCCTCACCCAGGGGTGGTAACAAAGGTCAGCCACCTGGAAGGAGGATTTGTAGGCATCCTCTCAGGGGCTGTAGCCGGCCTGGTGTTAATACAGATGGCGCTTTGTAGGCAAGAAACTGGGGCACGGAGAAGCTGCCTAAGTCACAGCCTAGTGAAGGGTGGAGTTAGGATTTGAACCCAGGACTGCCCAGACTCTGGGGTCCTTTAGACTTCCAACATGGGGTGTCCCTAAGTTGAACTCCTCTTCTGCCTCACCTTCTTGGAGAACAGTTAAAGGATGATCTCCTTTTAAAATGTCACCAGACGGAATTCCCATTAACCTGACTTTGTGACTAATCAGTAGTTATCAGCAGCCTTAAAGAAAGAGGGGACAAAGGGCAGAGGGCTGGGCACGATTTCGTCAGGACTGTGGAGGCAGGACCCCGGGGGCCAGTATGGTATATCGGGTGTGGCAAAAGGACAGCGGAGGATCAAGGACAAAGGACAACTTTGGGATTCGCCTAGGACTACCCTGCCAATATCAACTTGTTCCTGCTTGTTCTTGCCCCTAAAAAAGTTTTCCCAGACACTGGCTGAGAAGCAGCAAGGCTCGGCTTGTGCAGCTGGGAACCATTTGCCAACATTAAGGAAGGACAGAGCCTAACACTGTGGCAAAACGTGGAGCTGGTCCAGGGGAAAGTTCTTTTTTGGAAACATTTCAACTCACAGCATTCGACCAATCACAGCAGTTGTCCAATTAGGAGAACCTGCTCCTGGCTCCATCCCAAGAACTAGAATGTTAGTCCTGAGATAATTGTTAATGCCGGGAGGCTGGGGGGATATATGTCCATAAACAAGCCTGAGATACAATGCTCGGAAGAGTCTGTAATCTGTTTGAGACAAAGCGAATGGGTGGGAAGAGAGCAAAGACTGAAAATGGCTAAGCAAGAAGCTAGACACTGAAGGGGGTCATGGGTTCCAGCTCCCAGGGTCTGGTGTTGTGGGTTCCCACCTGTAACTGTACTCTCTCTGCTTGATTAATGCATTTGCAGAAGGGGACAATATGTCATTGGGAGGTTAAATGAGACAAAATAGGCAAAGCACACATTGTACTACGTAATGATGGGCATCGCTCTGGACTCACTTCCTGTACTACCAATAAAATGTTAACTGGTCACACTAAATTCTATGGGATAGACATAATAGTCTGAGATGAGCTAAGGAAAGACGTTGCTCAGTGCACAGTGGTGGGGTCAGCAGGGTGATCACGAGTGAAGTTGAGTTCAAGCTTGAAAACTGAAATGCAGAGATGTGCCGAGGGGAGACAGTACTGTGGGCTGGGCAAGGGACTTCTGAGAGAGAGTATCTGGGATCATCTCCGTCTTGGGGCCTGGCATCACTTTGTCATGAACTCTCATCACCTGACTATTCCCTAAAGAAACTGGAGCCTGTAGGCCTCACGTCTGAAACAAGCACACGCAATTTGATTTTAATACTCAACTTCACTGTACATAAAGCCAGTGGGTCTTTCAAAGAAGT
Organism: Tupaia tana; assembly: GCA_026018925.1. Lineage (NCBI taxonomy): Eukaryota > Metazoa > Chordata > Mammalia > Scandentia > Tupaiidae > Tupaia > Tupaia tana. Next base: position 51,183,840 of record JAKSZU010000002.1, on the reverse strand, counting down.
CCCGATGGCAAAGGCCCCTCCTTCTGGAACCCAGCGAGTCTGGGACTTCCGCTGCACCCTGGCCTGACCCAACAGCAAAGTGGAAAAGCACTTTTCCAACCAGGACAAAGGCTATTTCCAAGGCTTAAGCTCCTTGACAAAAAATTCCATTTTGTGCACCCTATAGCAAAAAAGAAAAAAAAGAAAAAAACTCTCTCAAACAAAAAAGAAAATTCCATTTTGTATTTTTTCTTTTTTAATTTGGTGGTAGGCACGTGCACCCACCAGAGAGACGGGTGGAGGGGTGAAAAAGTATCTCCCTCTCGGGGCATGGTCACACCACAATCCCTTCTCCCCCATTTATGCATCCTTTCAGGATTTGGGGCACACACAGCATGTTTTTCAAGTTGCCAGGTCCGGGACTTGAACCACACAGTCAGCCATACAGAATTCAGCCACCTTAACCACCACAACACCAGCTGCTCCCCATTTTTAAAATACACGTTTTCTGATCATAGACATGCTACACAAGTTCAACTTTTTAAAAATCTTAGTAACTACAACAACCACTACTACTACAGCAACTAGCACTGGTCCAGTGCTCATGATGGGGCAGGTGCTGTTCTAAACATTTATACCTACAAATTAACCACCTCTCTAAAAAGAAAGGAACATTGCTATTCGCAATCTCCTTTACCACCCGGATCGCAATCTCCCTCGCACACTTGACAGTAGCTAGGTTAACCGTGTTCCCTGGATTACACTCTTCTCCCATTCCCACAAAAGCACATTAAAGAAGAAAGACATTTTGGGTGATCTCTAATGTCTTCTTTTTTTTTTTTTTATTTTTTTTTTGAGAGGTTTTTTACTATAGGGCGCGTGCGCTCACCAGACAGACAGAGAGAGACAGAGAGATAAGAAAGCGAGAAATCACCCCCCAGGGGAGATGGCCACACTGCAATCCCTTCTCCTCCATTCTCCTCTCGGGATCTTGGGCATGCACGCACACGCGCCCGGCGTGAGTTTAAGCCACCAGGTCTGGGACTCGAACCGCGGTCGACTACGTGGGAGTCCAGCGACATAGTCATTATGCTAACTGCTGGTCCCTCTAATGTCTTCTTAAGGAATTTAATAAACAGCTGCCTTCTGTTCCCTAGATCATTACCAAGACTAATCAATTTACCTCCTGAAATGTCACCGCCACATTTGAAGGTGGCTGGACCATGTCTTGTCTTCCTTCTTCCTCTTGTTAGGCCTTGGGCCTGCACCTTCATCCCTCAATACTACCTCAGGAGGCCCCGGCCCTGTACCAGCGCCACCTGCCACTGCTGGTTTTCCAGGCTCTTTAGACTGGATCCCCGGCTCCCGGTACAAGCAGGTTTCCTTAGTGAGTCTCAATCTTCAAAACTCAAATTACCGCATGGGACTCGCAGTCACCTGGGGTCGAGTCTGGGAAGACAATGCGCTGTCCTTCTGAAAATTCTCTCGGGCCCTTTCCACTTCTAAACACTTGCCTCTCAGACCGTGTCGCTGTGAGTCCTAACGTGGCATACCGTACGGGGAAGCAGAAACTCTAGGCTGCAGGGCAGGAAGAGTTAACACTGTCACAATTCCCCCCTCCTGCCTCCCGTGGAAAAAGGAGGGGGCGGCTGCTGGCAGCGACAGTGCCAACTGAAGGATGGCATGCGGATTAACAAATGGCGACGGCAGATTGCGCCGTCTGCGGCGCCAAACTTCCAGCAACTGCTACGATCGCTGCTTCTGTCCTCCTGCCCAGGGGCTGGCCAAGCCAGCTTTTCTTTTCCTTTTTAATTGACCTAATAATTGTACATATTTATGGAGTACAGTGTGATGTTTTTCAGGCCGTGAATATGTGTGATGATCGAACCAGGGCAATTAGCATATCCGTCATCTCCATGCACGCATGCTTCGTGTTGGGGTTTCCTCTTCCCTCTTCCCTCTCTCGGATGTATTTCTTTTTCATGGATCTGGGGACAATGGGATAAAGTACTCTCGAAGCAGTCTCACAGAAGGCTGGCAGAAGTGGGGTTTTCTTACTCTGCAACTAGAGCTGGTCTTGACTCGTGGGACTTCTGAAGGAGGCCATGGAGCAAGGGCTTTGCAAGGCCCTGAATCCGACTGTTTCCAGAGTGCACCCCAGAATCCTCCCCAGGGAAGCCAGGTGTGCACTGTGCAGTACTATGGGCAGACTATCTACTGTTCTGCAGCCCAGTCCACCTCAAGTTTACAAAATATCAAAGACATAGCTATAAAGATTTATCGAAACCAGAGCCCCAAATCATCATTTTGTAGAGACCACCAGTTTCACAGCAGAGAACTGTTTCGTTGATATACAGTTCTCCTTTGAAGCAGATTCTCTCCTTTCTTCCCAGACAGTATCTGAGAATTATCCATACACCAACACTCCGCTATCACAGCACTCTTATTCAACTCAACACAGTTATGTAGCCACGTGACATGAGCTTCTGAAACCGCGAAATGACGATGCAGCAGGAGAGATTGTTTTTCTTCCCCTAAAGAAGGCAGTCTAGTATAACCAGTTCATATTGATTTTCTAACCTGGCTTATGACAGAATCAGCCTAGCAACAGCCAATGCCAACCAGAACGTAGACAAACAGGTACGCCGAGTGGAAGAGGCCACAGAGCATTCCAGTTATGGCCTGTGGGATGTTTTCCTTAGCGTGGCGCATGTCACACCCGAACGAGCAAGCACGTGACTCCGTGTGACAGGTCCCAGGGGTCTGTAAGTAAAAGGACGAGGAGCAGGGCACTGCTAACAGGATGGTCTGTGCAGAGCTCCAACAGCAATGGCAGCTGTTCGAGTGTTCCTTTCCATGGGAGGGATACTGGCCTGAAGCCAATGAAAGAGACTTCACCCCTCTGTGGAGATGTGGAGACTGAGACTTCAAGAGCCTTGCAAGCCCCAAAGTGAAACACCGGTGAAGAGAAGAGGCCGGATTTGAAGAATCGCCTCTGTGCATTTGGGTGGTTTCACCAACTTCCTTCAGCTCAACTCCCTATCTCCACTGATGCTCTCCTTCCTCATCTCCAGGCCGACAGGCATCTTGGTTTGATTCCTCCCTGTCCCATGCCCTTGACCAGCCAGGTCCCCTCAATTCTGTCATCTCAGAATGTCCCCCAGCTCCCTCATTTCCCTGCCCGCTCTGGTTCACCTGTCTGCAGACGACCGCTGAGACCAACGTGAACACTACTTTCTGAGGCACAGCTCTTCTATCATCCCTTTGCTCAAAAACATCCACTGCCTGAGAAATAAATGCCAACGCCAGCCTCTAATGCATCATCTGGCCCTGTGTGACCACTTCTGCATTACCTCACATCACTCCCGCCCACAGCCAGCCAAAGCGAACACATTCCTCCCCGACTCCCACACCCCTCCTACCGTACCTTAAAATAACTGATGTGTATAATGTTGACCACGGGAAGGAACGAACCCAAGCTGTCACAGAAGAATAAACTGTGTTCTGCAGACTGCGCCTAGGAGAGGAGCACTTCTACTGAGTAAAGGAAAACATCTGAGGGAAACTGATGGGGGTGTAAATGTGCTTAAAATCAGAACCCTCTCTTAAGCAGAAAATGAAGCTAATAGAAAAGCCTACTTACAATTTGGTTAGGGACTTCGTGTGTCTGAGAGCTAAACTGAGGTTTGCAATCTGTATCCTTTATCCAACTTCCCACAGTTAAACAGAGCCCAAACATTACTTGGGCTTACAGGTGGCTCGAAGAACAGATAATTTTGCCAAACCGGAAGACATGCTGTGTGCTACTGTAAAAAATGTTCATTAACATTAGGGCATTGAAAGTGGGTCAACAGTTTGCCTAAATGTTTAACTGTATCAAATGGAAGAATCCCGGATGCTGGAGGCTCAGGGCCTAAGCAGAAAATCATTTTCAACTCAGAAGAGCTTGTACTTGATTGCGCCACCCACCATCCATTCTGTCAAGCAATCATTTAGTGAGCACCCACTGTATGCTTTGGAATGTGGCTATCACTCAAACGCACCAGCACAAAGCTAGAATTTCATGTGCTTGGTTCTTTTTTAGGCCGGCAGACATAAATCAGGCATTGGGTTCCATGCTGAGTGGGGGAAGAGCCAGTTGCACAAGGGCAAAGCAGCAGGAGCTGGAAAGAACGAACAAGCTCAGGGCTTGTTGTGCTGCCCGCCTGCCCGGTCAGGAGTGCAGACCAAGGCCAAGGCTGAAAAAAGGAACGAGCCCAGCCAAAGGCTCTCAGCACCCGCTGGGAATGTGCCTGCAGAGGGGCTGGGAAGACAGCCACAGGGCACACTCCTGCCAGGGAAGAGGCAGCGGGCCAGACAGAGCCCAGCCATCATACAAAGGTACCGGGGAAGGGGTGGAAGTGCCTTCCTACCCAATCCCCAGCAGTCCCAAAGAGGATGGGGGTGGGGAGTCACGTTCTCGCTGGAGGCTGAATGACCGTGGTTGGACTAAATATGCACCACTAGACAAACAGTAGACGTTTTGCTTCAGCCCACACTGTCCATGTTCCACGTCTCATTTCCAACACCACAACGGTTGGCCCAACCATTCCAAATCAGAGCTCGCTGTGCCTACGTAGCTGGCGAGACCTGCTCGCCCCAAAGAGGTCTAAATGGAATGAGAGAGGTGGCTTTTCAAGCAGCACGAGAAAAAACTGAGTCTGGTGATTCCAGATAGTGTTTGTGAAGGTGCTGATGATGGTCCTGCACCTGGAAGTTTTAAACGTGGAGAGGGTTAGACAAGAGGATACATGCATGTGGTAGGAATGCCGATCAAGGTTGTTCTTTGGGACCATGACCCTTTGCAAAGTATTGCCAGTCTCAGAAAAGTCTTCTTTGAGGTATTTGATCAGATCAGTTGCCCAGTAGATATTTACAGAAGAAATGGGGAAATTCCCTTCATGTTCTCTCAAAAAACAAACCCAGTCCTATTTTGCTGAGATGCTAAATGGAGCAACACTGACGTCAGAGGCACCTCCTCGGGCGGGCTCTGCCTCGCAAAGCCGGAGAGCAGCCCTGCTCATTCCTTCGTTATTAAGCCCATCTGTTCGCACATTTGGTTTGCACCAAATGTAGTTTACACCATAAAGCAGACAATATGTGCATATTTCTTAAATGCAATTTGTCTTTTAACCGAATTTTGATCGGCATGTGTAGTAGATACCTCACCTGCCTCTGAGGTTGAGCTTTCACACCGCCTTAAGCCAACCGAAATGCTGTCTCTGTCTTTGTGTGGATGGGAGCTGGAGTTATTAGTTGGATCAGGGATCTTGGACAAATTAATCTCATAGATAAGAGCCAAAAAGTTTCCCTTTGTTTCCCACATGAAGTCCTTCACGAGAGCTGGGAGGAGTGGATTCCTTTTCGTTGAGACGGCTGCTGAACCAGAACCTCCTGGCTGTGTACCACAAGCATCGCGCACAAACCGAGCCTGCTTCACTGAGGGCTGTGTGCAAAGACAGGTGGTGTAAACCAAGCCATGTTTTCTTTTAAATGAACAACTCTCACATTTTCTGCTGCAAACATTACGTATCTCATATTACATATACATCTCTATTTATCTGTTACAGAATTTACATATGGCTATATGCTGAAGTTTCTCAACAAAAGACATCTGCAGGAATAGTGGGTGATTATTTTTAACAACAAACTTCGGTGGTTGTTTCACTAATGAGCAACCGAACAACCTGCAGCGCTTGTAGCTAACTGAGGGTGACGTGCTCTCCCTTGAGCAGGCATTTCTGAGGGGCCCTAGGAGAAGGCCCTGTGCTCATCCCTCCTGAGTGGCCAGCTGTGACCACCCACCACTGATGGCCATCTTAGCGAATTAGGCTTGTCCCAGGACAACTTGTTTGGCACTGAGTCTGGGAGAGAAAAACCTGTGGATGAGCTTCATGTGCCATCCCATCTTCTCCAGCTAAGACATAGACGCTCAGCTGCTAGTGCAGAGGGCAGAATGCACGGTTACCTCCACCCCGTGGGGAGTCCGACTCCTGGTCCTGCCCAGTTGCTCCTATTTCATCAGAGATCCACCGGCAGCCTCCACCTGCCTGTGGTGAAAGACTGACCCTGTGTGGCTGATTTGACTAACCACTTCGAAAGAAACACCCTTTGAGATTTTTCGGGAAACTCTGCTGTCTATTGGAGAAAAAATGTTTCAAGGAACTACCTTAATAATTTATATCGTAAGCTCCCAAACCTGCTGCTCATTTGACTCACTTGAGGAACTTCTTAAAAATAGGTTCTTGGGCCCCATCCCAGAACTGAATCAGAATCTCCCAGGGTGGTGCCTGAGAGCTGTATTTTTAAAGTTCCCCAAACGATTCTGATGATAAGCCAAGTGTGAGAGCCACTGGTTTAAATCAAGGAAAAAAATGAGAAATCTCACCACTTTAATAATGCCCATTGCTTTTATAATACTGCTTTTAAAAAATCCATGTTCCTTGTAAATAATGTTCAGAACGCAGATGTACAAGGAAAGTGAAAACCTGTGCCTTAACTCCTCATACTTGACAGACCTGATACTGACAGATTGAGAAGACTCAAGAAGACCCTTCCTGAGATGCCGAATTTGGATTTTACCTTGACTAGAGATAAAGAATGGAAAAATAATGGGAAAAAAATGAACTTTTGGGCACTTTCTCACATAAGCCGCCGGTTTCGGGACTCAAACTGTGTAGTTGGCCATGTGGGAATCTAGCCTTAACCTCCACACCACTTGTCAGTCTCTGGAAGAAGAATGTTCTACTTCTCTTAACAGCAATCAGCCCTGGTGACACCTGGTTGAAAGCAGGATTTCCCCCTTGGTAGACTCTGAAAGTCTCTTCCTGCAAAGCTTCCCACCATCCTGATAAGATCACCTGAAGAGGTTTATCATTCATCATCATAAAAGCTGGTTTCCCCCTTTCTTTTCATTTTCTTTTTTCTTCTCTTTCTCTCTCTTTTTTTAAGAGTTTGGTTTCTATGTTTTTTGAAACCATAGCCATAAATATGATTTATTTTAAAAATCAGTCTTAGAAAAATGAAACCTATGCTGATTTGAAATGTAGTCCTGAGGCTTTTAAGACAGAGGCCTACTAACATCTCAGAACAGAGATGAGGTCCATCAACTCTTTCTGATTGTTTAATTACTTGGCAATAGCTCTGTGTATTAAGTTAGAGACGGCAAAGCTTCCAAAGTATAGTTTTACAATCCGAGTTAGTCTTGCAGAAATATTTTTTACAGCTGACACAAAAGTAATGATGGGAAGTAATAATTCTATTTCAATAAGTTACTGGAAGGTTGATTTACAATTCAAAGTTTAGTTCTAAGTCTAACAGTCCAAGGTAATCTCAGGTGTGGCAAAGCTTTTAACCACCTCAGATTAATACACTCACATCAGAATATGGTGTGGGACTTCTGGAATTTTTTTTTTTTTTCTTTCTAAGAGGAAAACCAAATCATATTCAACTGGCTACCTGGGCCAAGGGAAACAGGAACCTAGGATGCTGGGTTGGTCTGAAGTAATTAAAAAGCCATTATTTCTGTCTTGCTGTTTACAGCAGTCCACCGATGTGAAAAGTATGGGGAACAGATCTTATTTCCTCCTTCAAACCGGGAAGAAGAAAGTAAATATTTAAGGAAGAAGTATGTGAGTATTAAGAAAAATATTTTATAACACGTTACAGGTTCCAAAGCATTTCACATACTCCAAAGTCATTCTTTCAGCACTTATCATGAGCCTTCTATGCCAAGCACCCGTCATCTCCAATTTCTCAGGACAACGTCTGTGTTCTCTAGGAACTCTCGTAGAGGGTGAGGCAGCTACCCAGATGATAACCATTTGGAGAACCACAAAAGAAGTATTTACTAAGATGGATGGGAGCTTTTGGTCATGGTTTTAGGAAGAAGTTGGAACATAGGACTACTTTCTTGTCATCTGAACTCCTTCCTTACTCTTTTCAAAAATTTTGGTTTTGAAGAAAATATAAATTATATATTCTTTGTACTAGGAAAAATAAATGAGGGCTCAAAATCTTAATATTTTCTTTCTTTTTAAAAAAATTATTTATTTAATTTTATTTATTCATTCATTTATTTTAATTTGACCAGAGAGAGAGAAAGTGAGAAAGCAAGCCACCAGGTCCGGGACTTGAACCGTGGTTGGCCATCTGGGAGTGTCCAGCACCTTAACCACCATGCTACCTGCTGGTCCAACATTTTCTTTCTTTAAAAAAATGTTTCTTGCTTTCCATGAGCAAGAAAGACAGAGACAGCTCCCTCAACAGGGTCTCAACGCTAGGGCCCACCCTCTGGCTGTCTCTGCCAGCCCCAGACCATGGCATGGGCAAGCTTAGGGTATTCAGGGAGGTCTCTGGATGCGTACCCAGAACCTTCCTGCGTGTGTCAGCCTTGCAGAGCATGGTACTTTACGGTTGGGCCCCCATCTGGGCCCCATCTGTAACATGCTATCTTTACTGCAAGTAAAAGACACTATTGAGTCAAAATATAACTCTTAAAAAGTTATTCGTGTGACTCTCATACAAGTGTAAAATAAACATATTCTAAATGATCTCATTAATGAGGAGCCATATGATGATAAATTTAGCTCCAAGAACAGCTGAAGAATTGGGAGTTTACAACCATTTAAAACAATGTTAGAATAAGATTTCTAGATCAGATACACACCTGGCTAATAGCCTACAATGTAATAAAACCATAACTTTTGAGGTGATCCTGTTACCAGACAGAAATTAATGTGTAACTTTATAGTGTCTGGGTTCTAATCAAATAGTAAACAGTGAATTCAAACACTGATAAATTCTCCTAGAGAATTAAGTGAGACCAGGGCAGGTCAATCAAACAGTGTCCCAGCCTGACTTTTTAGGACACAGCTCCTCCCACTCGACACCTGATTTCTAAACTTTGCATAGTTTTCCTTTTTCTTCCCCCTCCCCCCAGGTTTATTTATTTTTTCCATAAGCAAGGGAGACAGAACTCCCAGCAAGGTCCTGACACAGTGATCTAAGGTTCAACCAAGGGAAGACAGGAGGAAGGGGATCGTGGCTCAACCAGACCCTGTGAAGGGTGCTCATCTCTTTCTTGCTTCCATGCATGCACTTTACCATGAATTAAAAAAAAAAAAAAAAAAAACGCTATTTTTACTATTTTCTAAGAAAGAAAGGTGATATGTAATATGTTTGATGATTTTCACAATGATTAAAGTACGTTCGGTGATTAAATGGATGAGTTATGTCATTCTTTGATGTTTCTGAATAAGCATTCTATAGTACATAGGTTTCAAGGTGCTCTTTTTTTTCTGAAACATTTTTTTAATTAATTAATTTAAATTCATTCCCTGAGCATCATCGCAGCATACAAAATGTGATTTCCCATCCAGAATATACTGCATAGTGGCTTAATCATACATGTTATCAATACTTTTCCATTTCTAGTTTCATATATGTGTGTGTGTGTGTGTGTGTATATATATATATATACACACACACACACACATATACACACACACATATATATACATATGTACATATGTATATATGTATTTTACCCCTATTTCTGACCCTCTGCCATTTCCCACCCTCCCCTCACACTATCTCTGGTGTCTACAGTTGTTTTCCATTCCTTTTCTCCCCACATAAGTTGCTCTTTATTCATCTTTGGGAATTAAAAATTTTAGTAGGGACACAAAATTATAAAATAAATCAGTAGGGAAAAAACGTAGTTTTTAAACACCAGTTTTGCTATACAGGTAACTGTTGGTCTAAAGTAAAAAGTAGTTTAGTGAGAAGTATGTTAAATCTGTGTCAGTTAAACTGTAAGACATTAAGTTCTTCAAACCAGAAACAGCATGCCCTGACCCTACTGACATCTCATACTGGCAAGACACCAGACTTTTGTCTGTTATTAAGCATGGCCCTCATCTAAGCTAGTCAGAGAAACAGAGGGTATCTACAAGTAATGGCGTCAAACAATAGAGTTGTTTGTTAGAACCAATAGATTTTCTTCCTTTTTAAGAAATTATAGGTTGTGATATAACTCAAAATGAAACTGTTAAACTGAAGTGTTTTCTTTCATTCTAAAATTTGAAAATTTTAGAGCAAGGCAAAGAGGTCTTCACTGAAAGTCAACATCCAAGATCAAAACACCAAAACAAAGCATGATGGTAAAATAAAATTATAATTAAAATCCACAAAAGTAAATTATAAAATACAGAAATTTCTTTTAAATAACATCTAAAAGTTCTCTTTTTAAATTTTTATAATAGTTTTATTATAGGGCACATGCACTCACCAGAGAAAGCAAGAGAGAGAGAGAGAGAGAGAGAGAGAGAGAGAGATCACCACTTGGAGGGGTGGCCATGCCACAATCCTTTCTCTAGTCTCCTTTCAGGATGTTTTAGGCATGCACACACCAGGTAGGAGTTTCAAGCTACAGGGTCTGAGACTCGTACTGCTTAGTCAGCCATGTGGGATCCAGTCAGTGCCTTAACCTCCAAAGTCTCTGCTGGCTCTAAAAAATTTCTTTTAAGGCTATCATAAATTACCTTTTCCACCATTTAAGTTTTTTTTTCTTTATAAAAGAAAATCAGGAATAGGAGTGGCTAAGCTTTTTATCAGGTTAATTTATGGTGTCGTCAGAAAAGTCACAATGTATTTTTTTACACAAAAATGTGTTATGACTTTTCCAAAGACCCAATACTTGTCTAAATATTACATTTTTTTAAGAGAGATTTTTGCTATAGGGCACATGTGTTCACCACAGAGACAGAGAGCAGGAAATCAACCCCTGCGGGGGACAGCCATGCTGCAATCCCTTCTTCTCCATTTTCCTCTTGGGATTTTGAGCACGTGCACATGCACGCACATGCATATGCACCCGGCATAAGTTTTAAGCTGCCAGGTCCAGGACTTGAACTGCAGTGGACTATGTGGGAGTCCAGTAACATAGCCATTATGCCATCTGCTGTTCTCTAAATATTACAGTTTTAGTAATGTGGTATACCAAAATCTAAATTAAATGTTTAACAGATACTTAAATAAATAGCACATTGTGAATACTGAAAGGTAGAATAATCAAATTCGTTCTTCACCAGACATGGCAAATTTTGTACCTGAAAGTCTTTCATTGAAAGAATATAATTTACAGAAAATTCAAAATATATAGGGAAAGGCATTTGCAATCCAAATACTTACAATCAAAAATTCAAGTGCAGGCCAGACCATGGCATGGTGGTTAAGGTGGCTGGATCCCACATGGCTGACCACAAAGTTAAGAGTCCTGGACATAGTGACTTGAAAAACATGCTGGGCACGTGACCATTCCCTATGGTGAGTACTTTCTCACTTTCTCTCTCTCTGTCTTTCTCTAGCAAGCTCACAGGTTCTCTGGTAAAATTAAGATAAATAAATAAATAAATAGTCAAGGGCATATTTGTAAATCAACTTGTAAAAATTAAGTGACTAAAACCATATTAACCTTTTAGGCAAAGTTTTATCCTCTTGAAAATCTAGTAATGATATAATATGAGCACAGAGATTTTTCTTTGTCATGGGCACAACTAAAAATAGACTATTAGGCCATCGGGAAAGTCATGACATATTTTTTTAGGCAAAATGCATCATGTCTTTTCTGATGACCCAATGTATCCTTTTAATAAATACCTAAAATAGTGTAAAATATGACAATTTAGGGAACCAGCAGTTAGCGTAATGGCTATGTCGCTGGACTCCCACATAGTCGACCGCGGATCTCGTCCCGGACCTGGTGGCTTAAAACTCACTCTGGGCGCGTGTGCGTGCGTGCCCAAGATCTAGAGAGGAGAATGGAGGAGAAGGGATTGTGGTGTGACCATCCCCCCTGGAGGGTGATTTCTTGCTTCCTGTCTCTCTGTCTTTCTCTGTCTGGTGAGCTCACGCGCTCTATAGCAAAAACCTCTCTTAAAAAAAAATTGACAATTTAGTCATTCTCAGCAGAAATACTTGGCTGAATAAAGAAAAACTCAATGCTATTTGGTGACAAACAAGGATTATGTTTTGAGGTGATCTTAATATAGCTAATGTGAACAAACACAAAGCTTTAGAATAAAATACTTTTGGAATGCACAGAACTTAAAATATTTGGCTTTGGGACCAGCAGGTGGCATAGTGGTTAAGGTGCTGGACACTCCCAGATGGCTGACCATGGCTCAAGTCTCGGACCTGGTGGCTTGCTTTCTCACTTTCCCTCTCTCTCTGTGTCTTTCTCTGGTCAAATTAACATAAAATGAATAAATAAGTAAAATTAAATAAGAATAATTCTTTAAAAAAATATTTGGCCTTAGCTGGTGAAACCCACTACATGATTATGAAAATTTACCATATTAGAAATAAACATTTATTGGGACCAGCAGTTAGCATAATGGCTATGTCGCTGGACTCCCATGTAGTAGACTGAGGTTGGAGTCCTGGACCCGGTGGCTTAAACTTACGCCAGGCGCATGTGCGTGTGTGCCCAAGATTCCAAGAGGAGAATGGAGAAGGGATTGTGGTGTGGCCATCCCCCTAGGGGGTGATTTTCTCGCTTTCTGTCTCTCTGTCTCTCTGTCTTTCTGGCGAGCGCATGTGCCCTATGGCAAAAACCTCTCCAAAGAAAGAAAGAAAGAAAGAAATATTTATTGTATTCATGTATTAAATGTTCACTAAAGAGTTGCTGTTACTTTAATCATTAAAAGGTTATATTTAATAAGTATTCAAAGACTTATAATAAAATTAAATGTGTAGTATATATTATAATTTCATTGTGGGGAAGTAATTTGTGATTTTTTTTTTTTGTTTGTTTTTGAGAGGTTTTTGCTATAGGGTGTGTGTGCTCACCAGAAAAAGAGAAAGAGATAGAGAGACAGAAAGTGAGAAATCACCTCCCAGGGGGATGGCCACGACGCAATCCCTTTTACTCCATTCTCCTCTCAGGATCTTGGGCATGCACGCATGCGTGCCCGGCATGAGTTTAAGCCACCAGGTCTAGGACGCGAACCATGGTTGACTACATGGGAGTCCAGTGACATAGCCTTTATGCCAACTGTTGGTCCCTTGTTTTTCTATAGGGAGTGTGAGCTTGCTGGTGAGAGACAAAACTCATCCCCAAAGGATGGCCATGCTGCAATCCTTTCTTCTCCATTCTTCCCTCAGGGTTTTGGGCATGTATCCACACACACCTGGTATGTTTTTATCCACTGGCTGGCTTGAGTTCTTCCTGTTTTTAAGCTACAGTATATATTTTTGCCCAACCATTAAAATTAAATTATTTAATTTAAATACTTTCTCTAAAACATTTATCTTCTAAATACAGCAAGGTGAAAGAACTAGAGAATTTAAGGGCTAGCAGAATCTCCAAGGTTCATCTAGTGTAGGTGGAGCCCAAACTTTAGTTTCTATCAGAAGTCCCTGTGATTCTTGTTAAAATGCAGATGGCCAGGCACCACCTGACCTATAGGCCTTGAGTGGAGCCTGGATATTACCAGTGTATCCCTAACCCAACCCCAAGGTGATGCTCAAGTAAGGTGGTCTACAGATTACTCACTGGAAGAAACAACACCATGTGGTCCACCACCCCCTCCATAAATCAGAAACCCCTGAACATTGATAGTTCCACTGAGGCAGGTACTACCTTAAGCTACTCCGTCCTCAACCCCTACAGGTAACTCACTGCCTCCTGGGGCAGCCCAACTCCATCTAATGGAAGTTCAGATGGAAACCTATACAGTCAAAACACAAAGTCATTTAACACCGGTTTTCACAAATACATCAGTGCAAAGGCCCACTGAAGAATTAAATGCATGCAGAACTGACCTGCTTCCTTTGGTATTTGTTTATCAGATTCAAAAATAAGGCATAACATCTGGAATAGTTGGCCACGGCTGCACAGCAGTCACTGTAAGAAGTAAGTTTGCTGCAGAAACACAAAATAGGAAAATAAAAATAAACTTTTCATTTTTTTTTTTTTTTTTTTTTTTAGAGGCTTTGGCCTTAGAACATATGTGCTTGCCAGAGAGAGAGAGAGGGAGACAGTGAGACAGAAAGTGAGAAAATCACCCCCCAGGGAGGAATGGCCACGCTGCAGACCCTTTTCCTCCATTCTTCTCCAGGGATCTTGGGCACGCACACAGATGCACCCAGCATGAGTTTCAAGCCACCAGGTCTGAGACTCAAACCGCAGTTGGCCATGTAGGAGTCCAGCAACATAACCGCTATGCCATCTGCTGGCCCCATAAACTTTGTTTTTCCATAAAATTCAAGAACTTATAGTATCACTTAAATGTATAGCTTCAACTGGTTGCCCAGTTCATGAAAAGGAGTCTAGAAATATTTTCCACACTTGTCCAGAGAAGCTGCAAAGAAGGCTTGTTGTCTGCTCTAGAATCTGGGGAGACAGAGCAGAGAATTAAAAAAAAAAAAAAAAAGAAAAAAAAAAGGAAAAAAGCAGGGCTGGCAGGTGGTGTGGTGGTTAAGGGAGCTGGACTCTCACATGGCCACCTGTGGTTCGAGTCCCAGACCTGGTGGCTTGCTTTCTCGCTTTCTCTCTCTCTCTCTGATCAAATTAAAATAAATAAACAAATAAAGTTAAATAAAAAAATAATTCTTTAAAAAACAAACAAATAAAAAAAGCTTTGGAAAATGGAAACCTGAATCCTATAACCATGTATGTGTTGTGAATTTACAATACTCACGTAGTTCAGAAAAAAAAAAAAATTTATGTAAAAACTAATTGGGTATGAATGAATCTCTTAGGATTCTATCAAAAACAAATGTAAAAGTGCTCTTAATTATGAGGATGGTATCACTACACTAATATCAGGTAAAATATACCCAAAATGTACCCAAAAGATCTTGAAAATAGCTTCAATGTTTTTAAAGCAAGCAAGCAAACAAAACTTATAAGGTGATATCAACAAGCCATCAAATTGGAACAAGTTCATAAATTTAATTGGTAAATCAGTAAGTAAAACATTATTAATTTTTTTAAGATTTATTTTAATTTTATTTATTCATTCATTTATTTTCATTTTGCCAGAGATAGATACACAGAGAGAGAAGGGACAGTGAGAAAGTAAGCCACCAGGTTGGGACTCGAACCATGGTCAGTTATGTGGGAATGTCCAGCAACTCAACCACCATACCACCTGCTGGCCCCCATTACTAATATTTTTAAAACTTGACCACATACCAGGCCATAAACAAGTCTCAGTAAATTTTCAGAGTTATTATCTTACAGAGCAAATCTGTTGATCAAAATGCGCTTTAATTAGAACTAATTTTAAAAGCATATTT
Source organism: Tupaia tana (assembly GCA_026018925.1). Lineage (NCBI taxonomy): Eukaryota > Metazoa > Chordata > Mammalia > Scandentia > Tupaiidae > Tupaia > Tupaia tana. The sequence goes on along the minus strand of JAKSZU010000002.1, from coordinate 51,168,516 downwards.
TAAATTTGATATTTATTTATTTATATTTGTTAGAGGGTATGTGTGCTCATGAGAGAGAGAGAGCGAGCACTCGCCAGGGAGGATGACCATGCAGGAATCCTTTCTTTTTCAATCTCCTCTTGCTATTTTGGGCATGCACACACATACGCCTGGTATGTTTTCCAAGTTGCTGGATCTGGTACTCAAACCACGCAGTTGTCTATGTGGTATCCAGCTGTTGTCATCACCACACCACCTGGGTGACCTCAAAGTACACTTGTAAAATTTGTTTCTTAATTTAATTTTTAAAGGTAAGGTTTTTCCTGTAGTGTGATTGTGCTTGCCAGAGAGAGAGAGAGAGACAGTGAGAGGGAAAGTGAGAAATCGCCCTTAGGGGGAACAACCACATGCAATCCCTTCCCCTCCATTCTCCTCTTGGGATTTCAGGCAAACATGCATACACTCCCAATATGAGTTTCAAGCCACCAGGTCCAGGACTCGAACCGTGGTCAACCATGTGGGAGTCCAGTACCTTAACCACTATGCAACCTGCTGGCCCCAGTACATTTTTTTTTTTAAAAAAATAACATACTTTTGGAAATTTAAAAACATATTACATATGGGTCAAAGAAAATGCAAATTTAAAAACCCTTATATCTGAATAATAACAAAGATACTACAAATCAGTCTGTAGGACACAGCAAAGCAGTTTTTAAGGGAAAGGACTTGAGTTTCTAACCATAGAAACATATAATGTTGGGCTGTCAGAAAAGTCATGACATATTTTTTTCCATCTTTTTCTATGCAAAAATGTTTTATGACTTTTCTGACAACCCAATATATCCACAGACAGTAGAAGAAATGGATTAATAAGGCAAAGAGCAGAAGGAATAAGATACAAATACACAATAAAATAGAGCTAATGAAATTGGTAAACCTTTAGGGGACCAGCAGTTAGCGTAATGGCTATGTCGCTGGACTCCCACATAGTCAACCGCGGAACTCATCCCGGACCCGGTGGCTTAAACTCACGCCGGGCGTGTGTACATGCGTGCCCAAGATCCTGAGAGGAGAATGGAGGAGAAGGGATTGCAGCGTGGCCATCCCTGCTGGGGGGTGATTTCTCACTTTCTGTCTCTCTGTCTCTCTCTGTCTGTCTGGCAAGTGCACGCGCCCTATAGCAAAAACCTCTCCAAAAAAAAAGAAAAAAAAAATTGGTAAACCTTTAGTAAAACTAATAAAGAAAAAAAGAGAGAGAAACAATAAATAATCTGAAATAGGAATGAAAATCCATAGTGACAGTGAGGAGACAGTATGACACAGTGGGTAGATGTATAAATCCTATACCCAGACTACCTGGTTTGAGCTGTAGCTCTATGGTTTACTAGCTAAGTGATCTTGGAAAAATATGGAACTCTATGCTTTGCTTTCCTCATATGTTAAATGAAAATGACAATAATATTATCTGTCTCAAAAAGTTATTATAGAGATAAAATGAATTAGTATTTGAAAAATACTAAGAATATTGCCTGGCATATAAGTACTATAAAAGTATTTGTTAAATAAGAAAAATAAAGAGAGACATAGAGGTACAACAGAAATTACAGGATAGAATAGAATATTTGGAACAGCTTTATATTGTTTAAAAAATTAGATAAAACTGACAAATTTCTATAAAAATGTAATTTTTTGATATTGGATCAAGTCAAACTAAGAAATATGATTAGATATATAACCATATATGAAGAAATTGAATCATGGGACAGCTGGTAATGTGATAGCTAAGGTGGCTGGATCCCACACAGCTGACTGTGGTTCAAGTCTCAGAAACAGAAGCTTGAGAAACACACTGGGGCTGTGTGCGTCTATAAATGCCTGAGAAGAGAATGGAGGAGAAGGGACTGCAGCATGGCCATCACCCCTCAGGGGTGCCCCTTCTCACTTTCCTTTCTCTCTCTCTTTAGCAAGTGTACACACCTTATAGCAAATTTAAAAAAAAAAAAAAAAAACAAATTGAATCAGTAGTCAACAATATTTACACACACATACACATCAGAATAAAATAGCTTTTTGAACAAGTTCTATAAACTTTTCAAGCAACAAATAAATTTTTATAAGTTCTCCTAGAAAAAAAGAAAAAATTGAGATAATTCCTAGTTCATTTTTTTGAGGGTGATATAAACTTGACACTAAAACCAGACAATGACATAAGATAGGAAAAGGATAGGTCAATGTAACTCATGACCTTAAACAAAATGCTAGTTAACCAAACCTCATAACATATAATAGGTTTTTATGAGACAATCTATTAATGTGATTTATTACATTAATGGATTAAATAAAGATTCCTAGAATCAAAACAGACTCAGAGCAACCATTTGAGAAAACATCCATTAATGATTTTTTTTTTTTTAAATCCTTCTTTAACCTCCTAAAGGGTATCTACAAAAACCTACAACAAATATCAGGTCATCGAAAAAGTCATGATGTATTTTTCTGTTTTCCTATGTAAAAATGCATCATGACTTTTCTGGCAACCCAACAGTATTTTCAACTGGTGCAACCCATAAAAACATTTCCTTTAAAGTCAGAAGAAGGGCAGCAGGACCAGCATTCTCACAACTTTGTATTGGTCTCCTAAATAAAAAAGAGGTGAGGATAGTGAAAAAAAATTGTAATAATTTGGGGGGAAAAGTGATTCTTATTTCTCAGGTAATTTGTACAGAAAATCCAAGAGAATCTATAGACATACTCTTAGATCAAATATTCATCAAGATTTGGACACAGGATTAATAAGTTATTGATATTGTTCACTCATATCAGTAACAACAGGTGAGAATATATTTCTTAAAATTTCTTTCTTTTTTTTAAGAATTATTTTATTTAACTTTGTTTATTGTTATTTTTCTATTTGACCAAAGAGAGACAGAGAAAGAGAGAGAGAGAGAGGGAGGGAAAGTGACAAAGTAAGTTACCAGGTCCAGGACTCAAACTCAGTCAACCGTGTAGGAGTCCAGCACCTTTAGCCATCACGCTACTTGCCTTAAAATTTATTTCTTCCGGGAACCAGCAGTTAGCGTAATGGCTATGTCGCTGGACTCCCACGTAGTCAACCGCGGTTCGCGTCCCGGATCCGGTGGCTTAAAACTCATGCTGGGCACGTGTGCGTGCGTGCCCAAGATCCCGAGAGGAGAATGGAGGAGAAGGGATTGCGGCGTGACCATCCCCCCTGGGGGGTGATTTCTCGCTTTCTGTCTCTATGTTTCTCTCTGTCTGTCTGGTGAGCGTACATGCCCTATAGCGAAAACCTCTCAAAAAAAAAAATTATTTCTTCCATGAGTGAGTGAGAAAGACAGAGAGACAGAGAGACAGAGCTACAGCACCCCCAACAGAGTCTGATGCCACGATCCACCCCAGTTTCAACCAGCACAGATCATGGGCATAACATGCCTGGTGTACTCAGGGAGGTCTCTGGATTAAACCTCCAACCTCTGACATGGGTCTGCTTCACAGAGCACCGTGCCACTGTCCGACACCACAGAAAACACTTTTTAAAGATTACATTCATAGATCTGGCGGATGGTGTAATGGTTACGTTAGACTCCCACATGGCCGAATGCAATTCAAGTCCCAGATCTGGAGGCTTGAAACTCATACTAGACACATGTGCATGTGTACCGCAAACCAAATCCTGAGAGGAAAATGGAGGAGAAGGGATCGAGGTGTGGCCATCCCCCTGTGGGGTGATTTCTTGCTTTCTGTCTCTCTGTCTCTCCAGCAAGCACACATGCCCTATAGCAAAAATCACTCTCTAAATAAAAAGATTACATTCATAATTGCATTTAAGCCATGATGGACCTGGGACTAAATGCAGTAGAATCTTCATGGAGAAAAATTACAACATTTTATTGAAGGACATAAAATGTCATAAATGTTTATGGATGAAAGACTCAATATCATAAAGATGTCAGTTTTCCCCAGCCCTACCAAATTTACTCCACATCCTCAGTATAATTCCATTTAAAACCCCAAAGTTCCCATCATGAATCTTAGCTAATTCCCTGACTCATAAGGAAGAAAAAAAGAACAAGAAGACTCTAAGAAAAAAAAAAAATAAGAGAGAGATGGAACCATCTTATCTCATAACAAGACTTACTTAAAATAAATCTATCAGAATGACTCAGTGTGGTACTGAACTGAGGATGGACTGAATAGATGCCAGACTCACAAATATGGAGACCTTGGGTGTGAATGATGAAGTCAGTAAGAAAATATGGCATATTCACAAAAGGTTCTGGCCCCCCTTTCAGAAGCACTCCATGGGCCCCGATGACTCAGCCAGCCACCAAGGAAGGGTAGAGTAAAAATACCGCTTTGAGGTGAAGCAACGCGTTGTGTTGTCATTTTGCTCCAAGCGCTAGTGTGACAAGGTAAAAAAAAAAAATAAAGTGCTAGGACAACTGACTATCCACATAGAAGAAAATGAAATCAGACCTTACGTGCCACCACATGCAAAAATAAACTTTTTAAGCTCTTACAATGCTTGGAGCCAGCTGGTGGCGTGGTGGTGAAGGCAGCTGGATCCCACATGACCAACTGCACTGTTGTCTTGGACCCAGTGGCTTGAGAGAGACACACCGGATGGGTGTGCATGTATGCCCAAAATCCTGAGAGTGGAGAAGGAATTGTGGTGTGGCCACCCGTCTCCCTGGGAAATGATTTTTCTCTCTCTCTCTCTCTCCAGTGAAAGCACATGCCCTAATTAAAAAAAAAAAAAATTCATAATGCTCCAAAATGAGAGTAATTAAGTACATATCCTGACAAAGATCAGGAAAGTGCAGTACTAGAAGATCAAATTGACTCACATCCTCATACTGGAGTCAATTACAAATTCGGCCACAGGAAATTTTGTATTTCTTTAAACAACTACAATATTATAGTTCAAGAAAGGCCCAGGTCTCTTGAGAGGGATCATTAGGTAAAAAAACACTAGCGAGTAGGCCACAAGGGAGGAAATATAAATGTGCAAGTTAAAGACAGTTCCAGAATTTAACGACGTCTTGCGCCCCCCCCCCCCCCCCCCCCCCAGACAACCTAGACTCAGATGGTCATTGCTTCTGGCATAGAGTGAGTGTAAATATGCCTAGGGAGTGTATGAGCCAAACTTCAAACACTGAAATAAAATAACCTATCACGAACTAAGACTGACCAGACTTTCTGAGCAACAATCCCTTTTTGAGTTAAAACTCTTAAAACAATGCTCCCAAGCATACCAGAAAGTTTGCCATGTTTTAGAAACAGTTCTTTATATCCAATAAGCCGAGAAAAAGATTGAAACAGTCTCTGTTTGTTTTAAATTAGGGCCCTTGATTTACTTTTTCTGTTAAGTGAAGCAAAAAAGTAAAAATGGGATGCGTTGTCAGTCATATACACAATTATGAAAGACAACTCCCAATCTAAGCTTAGCACTTCCGTGAGCCCACTTCGTTCTCCTCGTCCACCCACCTGAATATTCTTGCAATATTGGTGCAAACGTCCTTGTCCCCTGAGAACTGTTCCATCACTGTGCAGAGCTGGGGAAGGGAACTGGCGCCCAGGAGCTTCCTTCTTGCCAGTGGTGAATCCGCCAAGTTTCTCAGTGTAGCAGTCACCTAGGGCAACACACGTTTGGGCCATTTTTGTTACTGGAAAGTCTAGGTGCACTACAGCACAGCGCAATTCATCCCATGAATTTCATCCATCAGAGCGCAGCCGAGCCCCTGTTACGTATCTCCCACAAGAGAACACGGGTTTAGGCGCAAGCAGCATCAAATAAAAACAAAGAAAGCCTAATTCGGCTCATAGATAAAGACAGAATCTCAGGGCCCAGGCAGTGGTGCAATGGTGACCTGAGGTGTCACCACCTTGTGGAAGGTCCTGGGTCACGGCCAGGGCCTCCCTGTACATGTGCCAGGGATGCATGTTTGCACACATGCCACAATCCAGGCTGGTTGAGGCTGGTGTGAAGACCCGATTGCAGGTACCTGTCTCTCTCTCTTTCTGTCTATCTCTGCTTCTCTCTCTTTGTTGGAAGTAATAAACACATAAGCTAAGGGGAAAAAAAATACAATAAACAGTATACCAAAAGCCAAATGTTAACAAATCCTTATTTGGTTTGGTTAACAGTCATAATATCTTCCATAGATCCTGTGACAGCCACATTAATTCCACAGACTAGAAACTTCTTGTGCTAAAGACCAGCAGGTAACCTAATGATTAAGGTGCTAGACTCCCACATAGTCAACTGAAGTTTGAATCCTGGACTCGGTGGCTTGAAAATCATGCTAGGTGTATGTGCATGTGTGTCCAAAATCCCGAGAGGAGAGTGGAGAAGGGATTGCGGTATGGCCATCTCCCCTGAGGAGTGATTTCTTGCTTTCTGTCTCTTCTTTCTCTGTAGTCTTAAAAGTAACATCAAATAATGACATGGCCTAGGAATAGTTCAGGCTGTTAGTCTCATTCTCCTCCAAGAGGTAAGTTAGTGAGATCTCACAAATTTGTTTTGTTTTGTAAAAATAAAATGTCTGGAAAGCTATCTATGTTAGTTTTTGTCTAAAAGTTGAGAGGAGAACAATTTAGTAAATATGTAAAACTAACGCTATCTAATGAGCTCAATACGCATTGTGGGATGGCACAGCAGGCTGCTGGTTACAGGAGTCAGCTCAGCCCCACCACTCACCAGCCTGGGCTAGTTATTCCACCCCCCAGAGTACAGTTTTCTCAGCAATAAAGTGGAGGTGGTGATCACTGCCCTGCAGTTGCGAGGATTCAATGAAATGTGATATAAACAGCATGACTCATACCTATTACCTAAGGGTGCTCAGAAATCAATGGCCACTGGCTGATCGGGGTTCAAGTTCCAGCTCTGGTGGCTTGAGATACACACTGGGCATGCGTGCACCCAGGATTCCGACAGGGCAGAGAACTGGAGGAAAAAGGATTTGGGCATGACCATGTCCCATTGGGAAGGGAGTTGCTTTCTCCCTTTCTCTGTCTTTTCCTCCGTCCCTACTTCCCTCTCTCTGATGCATGCATGTGTACACTCTGGCATTAAAAAATAATATAAAATAAATCAACAGGCCATACCACCTTTGTTACGGAATTTCTTACCCAAAATGTAGAAGGGAAAATGCAGGCTTTAGAATCAAATGGCAGGGAGATTCAAGTACCAAACCTCTGCCTTGTTATGTGACCTAGTAAGACTACAGAAGAAGAGACCGAAAGCAGTCATTCCTCAACTTCCCCATTTCTCCATTGTGAGAAGGAGGTTGCAATTTCTGCTCACTTTCAGGGAATTTTATTTATTGAATAGAAAACATGTAGCAATACTTTTGTATACTGTAAAGCATTATGCAACTATACAGCATCCTTAGAGCCTTAGTTAATAAACTTTTTAAATCAACTGGGGCCAGGAGGTGGCATGGTGGTTGAGGGCACTGGATTCCCACATGGCTGACCGTAGTTCAAGTCCTGGACTTGGTGGCTTGCTTTCTCACTTTCTCTCTCTCACTCTGTCTCTCTGGTCAAATCAAAAAGTAATAATAAATAAATAATTATTTTTTAAAAATTAAGATGGCATGTATCTTTGATTAGAACCTGTTGGGGAGGCCTGTCTCTTTTTCTCTTGAAAGCAGAGAACGTTTTTAAATGTTTCAAATAAATGTATATAAGTCATTTGTAATCAATTCACTTCAGTAAATTCTTTCTTGGAAGCTTCAATATTCCAAAAGTTGGAGGAGAAACACACTACTTGAGCATTCTACTTAACCATGGACCTACACTGTCATCTTTTTTTTTTTTTTTTTTTTTTAAGTTTTGCTGTAGGATGTGTGCATTCACAAGGAGGAAGGGGAGGGAGAAAGTGAGAAATCATCCCCCAAAGGGGATGGCCACACCACAATCCTTTCACTTCCATTCTCTTATCAAGATTCTGGGTACACATGCATATGCCTCTAGTATGATTTTCAAGCCACCGGTCAGGACTGGGAACCACGCAGCAAGCAAGCCATGTGGGATCTAGTTGCCTTAACCTCCATGTCATCTGCTGGCCCTACACTATAGCCTTCTAAGCCCAGGGATGAGTCTTTAGTGAAGACTAATAAACCACTGTAGGACTTGTGGGCCTTAGCTGCCATAAAATGGAAAATTCTCAGCATCTGACCCTGGCTCTACCTGTTCTTCTTCTTCTGAGACAGCCCAGACACTCGGCACCCCTGGTTTACCTCAGTCCAAAGGATGACTCACAAACCTCTCTCTATGGAGACCAAAGAGCACAGATGCCAAATGAATCCTGACAAGAACCTAGGCAGGCAGAGACCAAGGGAATTTGGGAACAGACATTCTAATCATTGTGCACACAAACAGCTCCCTTCTCCCTGGAAAGTGCTTTGGGTACCCCGATCCAGAGTCGTCCTCCCTCCACATCTAATCTGTGGCAGAGGACACTGTCGGCAGAAGGAACCATAACTCCCTTTCCTTTCCTCTCTTTTTATGGTCAGAGGGTGCACGTACTCGCCAGAGAGAGATCAGAGAGAGGGAGAGGCAGAAAGCACTTCAAGATGGGGCGTGGTCATGCCACAATCCCTTCTCCTCCATTTCTCCATCCTATCGGGATTCTGGGTACATACACACATGTGCCTGTCATGATTCTCAAGCTGCCAGGGCTGGGATCCAAACCACAGTGGGCCAGGTGGAATCTGGTTTATTTTTAATCACTAGGCCATTGGGCTGCCCTGGGACCAGCCCAGGACCATAGTTTCTTAAGTGCTTTTGTTTTCTTTCTTTTTTTTTTTTTTGGAGAGGTTTTTGCTATAGGGCACGTGCGCCAGACAGAGAGAGAGAAAGCAAGAAATCACCCCCAGGGGGGATGGCCACACTGCAATCCGTTCTCCTCCATTCTCCTCCCAGGATCTTGGGCACATATGCGCACGCACCCGGCGTGAGTTTAAGTCACTGGGTCTGGGACTCGAACCGCAGTCAACTATGTGGGAGCCCAGCAACATAGCCATTACGCTAACTGCTGGTCCCAACTGCTTTTGTTTTTTTGTTTCAGCTTCTATTTTTTTTTCTCTCCCTATCAACCATTTCCATTACCTTGTTATGAAAAGTTAAGAATGCAAAAGGTTCATCTGTCCCAAATACACCCCTGTTTTCAGGGACCAGCAGGTGGCATGGTGGTTAAGGCGCTGGACACTCCCACATGGCCAACTGTGGTTCAAATACTGGACCTGGTGGCTTGCTTTCTTTCTTTCCCTCTCTCTCTCTCTCTGGTCTAATTAAAATAAATGAATAAATAAAATAAAAAATTATTTAAAAAAAACAAATACACTCCTTTTGAAAATGACTCAAATCAGGAGTGGAAGCACATATTTATATGAGATACATCATCTGACTTAATCCTTACCCATTTTCTGTACATATCACATGATGTGGAGCATACCTAGTTGATTAAGATTTAATATCTCAAATATTTCCAAGTTTGTCAGCGTGGTGCTGGTGGAAATGACATGCACACATGTCATAACTTGCAGTATGTCAATATATAACACTCCCTTCAAACTAGTTGCTCAAGCCCCAAAAGTTCCAGACGCCACCTTTTCTGGTCTATGTAACTAGAAGCCCTATTGGTATTTTGTTCGTTGCTCCTAGAAGATGCTATTCCCTGATCACGGTCTACAAGGCCTCATATGATCTATTCTCAGCAACCATTCAAACTTCATGTTTAATGCAACATCTTACTGTCTGCTCCTCTGGATTGGAAGCTTTAGTGAGGGCATATACCCCGTTCGTCTTTTTCATCACTTGTTCCCACATCCAAGTCCAGTGCCTGGTACACAGCGGCCTAAATAAGCATTTCTTGACGGAACGAGTGAACATGTGAGTATCTGTGGGATCACTGGAAAAGTCATGATGCATTTTTGCATAGAAAAATATGTCATGAGTTTTCCCGACAGCCCAGTATAAAGGAAGAACTGGGTGTAAACAGAAGATTATGAAACCAGAAGACCATGAGTTAATCAGACAGCATCTCTGAGATAGATGGATTTTAAAATGATTTTAAAGGAGCAGAATAATGAGAAATAGTGGATAGGAGAAACACAGACTTTCTGGAGGGGTCTGGGTCCTCTGTGTATTTATTCCCCATCCCATTTCATTCATAACATCAGCTCCTTCCCGGGCTCCTAAACTCTGCCCCTTCCCTTTCCACACCCGATTGGTCATCTGTTCCACTTCTCTCCATCACCAGGGCCACTGGATCAGTTAAAGAACACTGTACCTTGGAGACCAGCAGTTAGCATAATGGCTATGTTGCTGGACTCTCACGTAGTCAACCGCGGTTCGTGTCCCGGACCCGGTGACTTAAAACTCACGCCAGGCGCATGTGTGTGCGTGCCCAAGATCCTGAGAGGAGAATGGAGAAGGGATTGTGGCATGACCATCCCTCCTGGGGAGTGATTTCTCGCTTTCTGTCTCTATGTCTCTCTCTGTCTGTCTGGTGAGTGCACATACCCTATAGCGAAAACCTCTCAAAAAAAAAAAAAAAAAAAAAAAAAAAAGAACACTGTACCTCTTACTTACACTCTACAGCCCTTGGAACCAGCTCCTTCCACAGTCTCTCCCATCACTGCTGTCTGAGGAAGCATCTCAAAACCTAACCTCCCATGATGGAAGACTTCCTCTGACTTCCAGTCACCTAGTGAGCAAAATGCGTACTCTAAACACCCCTCACTCACCAAAGGGTGGCCCACCCTCCAAGCTTACCTCCACCTATATACATACAGACTCTGCACCATACAGCATCCTGGTCCTCTCATGGTGCCATGCCTTTGAATAAACCAGGGGTATCTCTGCTCAGAATGCCCTGCATGATCGCACTCCTCTTCCCCTTGGCAATCTTCCTCCCATTTGTCAGGACCCAGCTCGGGCTCACTTCTCCTCTATGAAAACTGTTCAGTGGTTGATCAATGGTTCCCTCTTCTGTGTTAGCAAACCAACATGTTCATGCCTCTACAACAGCATCACACAATCACTCAGACACCTTCCTCCTACTGCGAGCTTCTCCAGTACACAAATCGTTTCTTATTACTCTTTCTATTCAAAGGACAGCGCAGCGCGCCCAGAGAAAGCTCTTAAGTGCTCAGTTGCTGGCTGGCTGGCCGGCTAAAACACTGAATACTGTCGGGATTCTGGGTACATACACACATGTGCCTGTCATGTTTCTCAAGAAGGGGAATGAGGGGGAAGAGAAAAGGGAGGGGAGAAAGAAGAATTTTCTTCCCCTTCTAGAAGCCTCTGGCAAGGAAGTCAGGGAATCAGTGGGAGGCCTGGTGAACAGAGTTCGAAGCCATGAGGGAGAAGGATCAGGAAGAGGTCAGCAGGCAGACGCAGCTATGAAGGTCCCCCATTTTGAGGCTGCCACCAATCTCACTGCAGGGTCAGAGGGAGGTGCTGCATGCTCAGATCAGTGGCTTTTTCTGGAAATAATGTATAGGAGATGGGCAGGAGGAGAGTCCAGCTAAACAGTGTGGTAACGGTGAAAACATGTTCAAGTCAACCCACTGAACTCTGAATTTTGCTCCAACTTTTTTTTTTTTTTTTTTTGAGAGGTTTTTGCTATAGGGCGCGTGCGCTCGCCAGACAGAGAGAGAGAGAGATATAGAGACAGAAAGCGAGAAATCACCCCCCAGGGGGGATGGTCACCCAGGGGAGATGGTCACGCCACAATCCCTTCTCCTCCATTCTCCTCTTGGGATCTTGGGCACACACGCACAAGCGCCAGGCGTGAGTTTTAAGCCACCGGGTCCGGGACGCGAACCGCGGTCGACTACGTGGGAGTCCAGCGACATAGCCATTACACTAACTGCTGGTTCCCATTTGCTCCAACTTTTGAGATCATTGTATACACATGAAAATTAAAAATCAAATAAGAATCATGGTTGAACAGTGGGTATAGTGGTATCTTGTCATTGGTTTGTGTGAAATTAAAATTGGTTTGTGCAGAAATCATTAATGAGCTTTTGCTTTGCAGCAGAGTCTTTGTTTTCTACCCCCAGGAAAGCCTACCCACTGGGCTGCCCCTAAAGTCAGAATTAACTGAAATCCAAGCTTTATGCTTGATAAAATCTATACATTTTGTTCTTAATTTTATACTCTAAATTATATTGTTCCTTACTCTACTTAGATACATATTTTTTCTTTTTCATTGTGTATCAGCTTTTTAAAAATAATTATTTAATTTTATTTGTTATTATTATTGTTTAAATTGGACCAGAGAGAGAGAAAGGAAAAGTGAGAAAGTAAGCCACCAGATCTGGACTTGGCCATGTGGAAGTCCAGCACCTTAGCCACCATGCCACCTACCAGCCCCTGTATATAATCTTTTAAGTCATCTCAAAATTTTTATCTATGTATATGAAAAAGTATAGATATGTAAATTGTGTATTTGGATATATATAAAAGTATGTATACTTTGTATATATGTATATATAATATACTTTATGTTAATATATTATATTAATACTATATGTTAAATGAACATATAAATATCTGTTTAGCTAAAGAACTTACTGGAAATATTCCCTACCTCTTAAGCGTCATTTCACCAAGAAATAGCAAGTGGAAAAATAAGAGTTTCAATTCTTATTTTTCCTATCTCCTAATTTGCAACCCTGTGGGACACACACATTGAAAGACAACCAGTGGGGAGGAAAAAAAAGAAAATGGAGCTGAAATCCACAATGAGGAGTAATACAATTAAGCATCCTTCCGTATCAGCAGTTGTTGGATGATGTCTGGGACAAGAAAGGACCAACATCTTTGTTATAAATCAAGACAGCTTCTTGTGATTCTGCTATCTATTGCCGAGCAATGACCTACTACCCTCCACAACTTTATGGGTTCACTTTTTTCTGAGGTGGCTCTTTCTGTGTTCCCAAATTCCTTGATCGTGAGAGTAGGACTCTCCAGGTAAAAGGCCTGGCGGGCTTGGCACAGCTACCTGTCTGAGGCTGAATTAGTGAGGCCTCAGGAGTCTCACTATGCATTCAATTTTGGGTAACCCAATTTAAAGGAAAAACTATATTAAGAAGAGAATAGATAATTTATAATGGCTCAAACAACATTATAATACAGTAACATTACTCTATTTTTGACTGTAAGTACTTAATTATCAATTTCAATTTGCGTGTTTTTTTTTTTTTTTTTGAGAGGTTTTTGTCATAGGGCACATGTGCTTGCCAGAAAGACAGAGAGAGACAGAGAGATAGAAAGTGAGAAATCACCCCCCTGAGGGAGGATGGCCACACTGCAATCCCTTCTCCTCCATTCTCCTCTCGGGATCTTGGGCACGCACACACATGCGCCTGGCGTAAGTTTAAGCCACCAGGTCCAGGACTCGAACTGTGGTTGGCTAATGGGAGTTCAGTGACATAGCCATTACGCTAACTGCTGGTCCCTCAATTTGTGTTTTCAACTATTAATTAACTGGAAAATCTTAACAAACTTAGAACCCTGGACTTCAGTGACAGTGCAGGCCAGCAGCCATGTCCTCATGCCCGCACTGCTGACTGCAGTGGAGAGGGTGCAGGGTAGGTAGGGCTGCTCGGCAAATCCAGCCTCCATCCACTGCTCATTTCCAGAGAGGACAGACTTCTCCCCACCCCTTGCTCCTTTCCTCCACTGGAGTCCTCAGGCCCGAGGGAATTCACCAGAGTCCGCCCTACAAGCCCACCAGTCATCACAGGAGCCCTGGTTCAGAGGGTTTGTGGCTCACAGCTCACCACGAAACTTCCCTTTAGGTGCATAAGAAGTGACAAAGGCTTTCTGGCTAGCCCAGAAACTTCACCATCAACCATGACATTCTTCTCTTGAGAAACATTTTCCTAATTTCCAAAAAACAGCTTTCAAAGAAACCCTTGAAACATAAAGTAGTTGAAAACTGCCACTAATTATTTGGGAGTTACTATGCTTCCTCAACAAAAACTAGCCTCAAGATTCAGTTTTCCTTCCTTTTATAATTCAAATACGAATATGCAAAGCATCTGAGCGCTATTTTATGGGTCATAAGGCTACTTCCTGAGCTTTATCTCATTTGCTCCCTAAAACAGCCCAGGAGCAGACAAGGAAGGGATCACAGGCCCCAGTTTTCAGGTGAAGAAATGGAAGCTCAGAAAATCTTCTAACTCCCAGGTGCGTGGGTGTCCTGCACCTCTGGTTCCTGTTGCCTCCCCTTCTCCATTCCACATGTGCCTTTAAAAAAAGTATTTACTTTATTTCTCAATCATCTGGAATAGCCATAACCCAAATCCCTCGAGCTTTATCTCAACTGCCAACTGCACAATGGTTCACTTCCCGCTGCTGATGTGGAAGAATGAATATAGCCGCCAGAGACCGCAGACAGTGTCAAATGATTTAAGACCAAAGCCGCACCATTTTCCAACCTCAACGAAACCATCTCCTCTATTAATCAAAGCGCATTCATGTTTGGGGGGTTTGTGCCCAGTGGAGACCACATGTATGCTGAAATCAGAGCCTATGTGGTAACCCAAGGAGTTTCATATTGTCTCATAGATGATTAATGCAGCTCTGGCTGAGACAAAAGAAACCAGTGACAAGATACCACTGTTCCCATGAAACCACTGGTACCAAAACTTCTAAGCATTTATTAAAGTGTATGGAGATGCATGCATCTGAGAGTAATCATGATTTATGATTCTCAGTAACATTTCGTGCCAGGCTGCAGAGGTCTATGTGGCACATCCCTATCACAGTGTCCTACTTGAGCAGGAAATGGTTCTGTCCTCCTCAAACCCCCAATGCGCTACTTCGATTCTCTCACACTTGCTCATTTTATTACTGATTCCGCATTTACTCCCTCTATGTCAGTTACCTTGGCAAACTGAGTGGGCTATTGTGTGCAACAATATGGAGTGACAATGCATCAAAATATGGAAAAGGAACCTGGAAGAGATAATGGACTTGGAACTAGAAAGTAATGATACCGATTTTCACATTTATATGTTAAAGTTAGTGAAATTTCTTTACTGCCACAATGAACACGTCTACCGTGAAGAGAAGTAGTTGAACAGTCGTGACGGTAATTAAAAATAAATGGCTCTCCTCATGGAGAGTAGGTATGAGGGCTGGCCCTGTGGCCTTGTAGTTAAGAGAGCTGGATTCCACATGGCTGACCACAGTTTGAATCCTGGTCCCAGCAGCTTGAAAAACAAAACAGGCATTTATTTTTGGCCCAAATCCCAAAGGGATGGAGGAGGGCTTGTGATGTGACCATCGGGAGTGCTTTCTCTCTCTCCCCATCCTTCTCCCTCTCTCTAGAGAGCACATACCCACCAAGCAAAAAAAGAAAGAAAGAAAAGAAAAAGAAAGAAGGAACAGTAGGTGTGGATAGTTATTTCCCATTCTTGATCTTCCTTAGACACCCGTTAGCATAACACTCTTGGCACAGCTCCACCCCTCACTTCCTGAATTTTGAGCCTGGGACAGGAACCAGGCATTTGCGGCCTAGCCCTTTCCTGGTCCCTCTCTCCCCTTCCTCTTTGAGAAGTGAGCAGTCATCAGAACACAGGGTCTTTTCTGATTCTCCAGGGAAAGATGTAGCCCATGATCGGGTGGCTGTATCTAAATTAAAGGTTCAGGATTAGAAAACATGCCTGCCTCAGCTATCAGCTACATCCTCCAACCACAGTGGTAACCTACACCCTTCCCTATTCTCCTAGTCTCTTATTTCCAAATTCAAAACTCAAGATACCAAATATTTGGGGGCTCAGAGGCTCCCCAAGTCTTTAGATCTGCTCTTCCTGGAGACTCAGAAGAGGACATGAATTGCCTGTAGGCAGCACCTTCCCAAGAAAGGAAGGGAAGAAAAGAGGAAGGGCCTGGGCTCTGGATACCTATTCTCTCAAGCCAGTTGGTAAGAGATTAGTTATACTACTGGGTGGGTTTTCCTTTATTGGAACATAACCCCATAAGCAGAAAATAGCTGTCCCCTTCCCATTACAATTACGTCATTAAAAAAATTAGCAAGCTAGTAATCAATATCAAAGATTGTGCCCTCTAAAAGTTTCATCTCTTCTCAAAGCCAGCCATAGTGCTCCAGTTAACCACACTGTCTTCATACCAAGCTTGAGGTGTTGATATTATGCCAGACACCCCCACTGGGGGAAGCTGGGAGAGGGGATGCAGGACCTCTGTGAACTATCCCTGCAACGTCTTGAGACTTTATACTTAGTTCAAAATAAGAGTTTAAAAAGCACCAGATGTGAAAGAGTACCTGCTGTATATTCTATTTATAGTAAGTTTCAAGCAGGCAAAGTTTATCAATGGTGAAAAAGTCAGGAAATTTGTTCCCTGTAGGGGTAGGAGAGGGAGGATTAATGGGAAGAGATGGAAGGAAATTTCTGAGGTGACAGAAATCCACTTTATTTTAGTAAAGTTCCAGGTTACCCAACTGTCAAACTCATCAAACATCAGATCTGAGCATTTGACTATACGTAAATAATACCTCAATTAAAGCAGTAACGAAATAAATGACCTCATCTACTGGCTCCTATTCAAACATAACCTTCCTGTACATGCTTAAATTTTTTTCTTTTATTGAATCTCCAATAAAACTATCTACAAGAATTTAAGAAATATAATCATGAGAATATTTGCTCTTCTCTGACAGGTGTAAGTTTATTTCCTCCAATAGTCAGAGCACAGTTCCACTGAGCAGAGGGGGATGCTACTGCCCTGATTCTGCTCACGGTCTGAAGAGATGGGCTTCCCACAGGCAGGGTTAAGCAAGAGAAAAAGAATGAACACAATTTCTGTCTAAGTATATATGCTATCATGATTGAATGACTTACATACACATTTATTACTCTCTACACTTAAAAATGACTAAACAGGGGCCAGCAGGTGGTGTGCTGTGGTGATTAAGGTCCTGGACTATCTCATGGTCAACCATGATTGTAGTCCTGGACCTGGCAGCTTGAAAATTACGCCGGGCACATGTGTGTGCATGCCCAAAATCCCAAGAGAAGAATAGAGGAAAAAGGACTACAGCCTGGCTATTGTCCCGAGGGATCATTCCTCACTTTCCCTCTCTCTGTCCCACTTTGGTGAGAATACGCACTCTATGCCAAAAATGAAAACAACAACAACAACAACAAAAAAAAAACCAGTTAAACATAACTAAAGCAAGATTGAAAGGACCACAAACACCTTGGTATAATCCTTAGTTACTATTAGGTCGTCAGGAAAGTCATGATATACTTTCCTGTTTTCCTAGGCAAAAATGTGTCATGACTTTCCCAACTACCCGATATTATAAGGTTTTTTTTTAAAGAATTGTTTTATTCTCCTTTTTGGGCACGCAAACTTAACTTTATCTGTGCTAACTGCTGTGTGTGTGTGTGTGTGTGTGTGTGTGTGTGTGTGTATGTATCTATCTATCTATCTATCTATCTATCTATTTTAATTTGACCAGAGAAGGACAGAGAGAGAGGGACAGTGAGAAAGGAAGCTGCCAGGTCTGGGACATGAATTGCGGTCGGCCATGTGGGAGTCCAGTGCCTGTAACCACCACGCTACCTGCATGCTCCTGAATATCATAATTTAAGCTACTGCTCAATCAAATCTGCTGGTCCCTAGACTTGAGGTGAAGCTCTTAAATTTCCCTAATCCTTGAAGCAGAGAACCACTGGTTCTGAGAACCTGGGGTCCATCATACCCAGTATCCCACCCCATACTGGTGATGGAACACACCATTCCAATCTCAGTTTCTCTTTGGCAGTCTTCTCCACATAGCTGGTCAAAGTCAGAGGAACAGAATAGATCAAAGATTTGAAACCCATCTTAAATTTTGTCATCTTAATTTCCTGTGATTAGTTTTATTTTTTCTAATGAGAAGTCATTGCCTTTTGTGGTCCAGGTTTTGGTAATTCTGAATGTATTTAACAATTTCTGGTGAGTGTCTATCACGTGACAAATAGTGTTCCAGGTGCTTCCCTAGGTCATTTCATTTAATTTCCCTAATTACTCTTTTTCTTTCTTTTTAAACCTTTTTTTTTTTTTTTTTTTCCCATTCATGATAGAGGACTTGCTCAAAAGAGACAAAGATAGGAGAGAGAAAGAGAAAGAGACATGCACCCTCTGCAGGGCCCAGTCACATCGTGGTCACCTTTCTCCAGCCCTACAGGTCGCTAGGATTCTGAGCATGCCTGTACATAGCTGGCATGTTTGCAAGAGTTCCCACATGTCTGAAGAGCAGTTGGCATGTGGCTTTGAGCTAGCAGCTCTAGCTAAAGGCTGGGCCCAGCTACCCTCCGAGACGCCAGTTCTTAAGAGTAGGCAAGTGAGGCTCAGAGCTGCCAGCAGGCTGCCTGTGTCACAGCCAAGAGGCCAGTCTGGCCTATGGGCTGCAAAGCCAGTGCTCTCCTCACTAGTCCATGTGGTGACAATGAGACCTGTCTCAAAACAACCCAAATAAGGGAACGTAGGGATTATTACCCATAACATTTAGGCTGGAGGTATTGTGTTGTAGGGGAAAACAGAATAAAGTGAGGGACCAGCAGATGGTGTAATGGTTACATTGCTGGACTCCCACATGGCTGAGCATGGTTTGAGTCTTAGGCCGAGAGGCTTGATACTCACGCTGGGCATGTGTGCATGTGTGCCCAAAATCCCAAGAGGAGAATGGAGAAGAAGGGATTGCAGCATGGTCATCACTTTCTGTCTCTCTCTGTTTCTCCAGCAAGTGCACATGCCCTATAGCAAAAATCTCTCTTAAAATAAAAGCAAGAATAAAGGAATGATGATCAGCCAAAATGGGGAGCTTATTCTAAGGCTTAGAAATTTAAAAGCAAACCAATAAACAAAAAAACTATAAAGCATCTTTTCTTTTAAAAAGTTTTTCCCTGAAGGCATGTGTGCTTGCCAGAAAGAGATAGAAAAGGGGATAGAGAGATAAAGTACACCGTCCTCCCATGTGGGAAGGCCACACACAGTCCCTACTCTTCCATTCTCCTCTAGCGATTTTGGACATGTACATGTAGGTCCTTGGTATATTTCTCAGGCAGCCAAGTTCAGGAATCTAACCACGCAGGTGGCCATGTGGGATCCAGCTGCCTTAACCACCATGCCACAAGCTGGTCATCAAAGCATCACTTAATTTAAAAACACAAAAATACAGAAGTCAAGAAAGATAGAGGAGATGGAGCCCTTGCAAGCCTGACCACATTCCCACCCGCCCACTCACACTGCTCCCTGTACAGTGGCTAAATTCCTCTTCCCCTCCGTGCTCTCCACAGCACTGGCCAAAGCTGGCTGATTCTTGCTTGCAAACTCTCTACCCTTGAACCTTGTCCTTAATTTTCTGCTCACTTCTTTTCCTCTTCACATTTCATGAATGAGGCCACTTTACAGAATCTGCCCTCAGATCTCCTCTGTGCTGTTTCTATGCTCTCTCCTTGGGTAATTTCATGGTCTTCAGGACTTCAACTGTCACTCCCTGGAGATGACCCTAGATCTGTATTTTCAGCTTCACTTTCTCTTCTAAGCCTCAGCCCAAATCTCTAATTGCCGAGTGGACAGTCCCACTTGGCTGTTCTATTGGTACCTTAAAGTTTTATATTAAAGCTAATTACATCATTTCCCTTCCTCCTCTTACCAAATCCAGTTCCCTTGTATAACACTCTAATTCTATTAATATTATCATTTTCTGAACTGTCTGAGTCATTTCTCTTTGTTTATTTTCTTTTTCTCCAAACTCTAAAACCATAGTGAAGGAAAGGAGTCTGGACCGACGAGGTGGGGGACCAACCATCCTGAGGTTTCCACTTGGAAAAAGGAAAAACATGACCCTGGTGAGGTCCTGAGCAAGGAGTGGAGGGGATTTGGATTTGCAGGAGCCTCTGGGAGCTAAGTGCAGGGCTAAGAGGCCAGGGAGGTGGCACTGGGGCTGGAGCCAGGAAGGGAAAGCAAGCCATGCTCCTGGGATGTCACACAATGGGCCCAGCTTCGCAACGGTTATCTATAAAGCGGGGGTTGGGGGGAGGGGGTCCTTTATCTAAGGACTGATTTCAAAGCCAAATGGGCCACACTACAAAGGAAAAACAGGTTGGAAACAAGTACAAATGAACGAAAAAAAAATTAGGAATGCAAGTTCAAGTCATCGGGGTTATAACGACTCCATTTTGTATGAGTTAACTCGCTGTTCATATAAGCACACTGAGATTTTCTTCATAACAGCAAAGCAATTTTGGATTTGAAGTTCTCAAGGTAGAGAAAACAAACAAGACACCTGGGGACTTAGGATTTGGTTCTGATATGACACAGATCAAAGACTCTTCTCCATTCCCAGGAAAGGGACAGGTGGAAACGCAAATAGACTTTCCGATGGAGGTACTCCAGGAAGTTTCCTCCGTGCCTGAGTTACGCCTTCCTGACCTTTAAAGGTCAAAAATGAACCCTAACACCTTCTCACACACTGTTCTAGACCAACACTGACAAATCCTTGTTTCCCTCTGTCACCTCCTTGAATGATGCAATTGACTACTGGCATTTAGGCTTTTTTGCTGCATTTTCTTTTTCTTCAAGTTGCAAGGAACTCTTCCTAAATTCTGGTATTCTTGAGGTTAGCGAACATGCAGTTTAACCTGCTTTATTTATGATTTTACAAACTCACGTCTCCAATGTTACCATCCTGGGAATATTAAAACTTTGGTACAGGTGGTAGTCCATCAGATCCTCTGAGTATCTCCACCCTCCTAAAATGCTATTACAGGGGCTGGCAGGTGGTGTAGTGGTTAAGGTGCTGGACTCCCACATGGCTGACCATAGTTCAAGTCCCAGGCTTGGCAGCTTGCTTTCTCACTTTCCCTCTCTCTGGTCAAATTAAAATAATGAATACACTTAAATAATTCTTTAAAAAAAAAAAACTGTTAAAAATTTGAAATGCTATTATGGGGGCCAGCAGGTGGCATGGTGGTTAAGGTGCTGGACTCCCACATGGCCGACCACAGTTTGAGTCCTGGGCCTGGCAGCTTACTTTCTAATTTTCCTTCTCTCTCAATGTCTCTGTCTCTTGCTGGTGAGCACGTGAGCCCTGTAGCAAATTTAAATAAAACATAATAATGATAAATAAAAATTAAATATTTTTTAAAAGCTGAAAAAATGATATTACATGTCTTACGTACAGAACTGAAAGCAACACTGGCCATGTGGAAGTACCACGGCTTTGGGGAAGAATAAGGCACTAGAATACTATAGTCTGTACAGGGGGATCACTGCAGAGTAGGCCTCTACTGGCAGCTATCTTGTCAACCACTGTCCCACTGCCACCCAGAACCTGCCTGACACAGAGCAAGCCCCTCCACAAACACAGGTGAAATTAATGCCTTTGATTTCAGCCATGTACTGATAAACATATATGCACGCACAGACATGCACCCACACACATACATAAGAAGCAACACAAAGACCTTCAAAAGCTTAACACTTGGTGTTTTTCCCTCTAAGCAACATTAGCCCATCTGCTGTAAAAGAGCTTATCTTTCACACCCTCCCTTTATAGACCTTTTAATCAGACTGAAATCTAACTGCGGCAACGCTTTTAATTGGAGCTTCTCTGTCTGAGATCTTAACCCCTGAATCTATCATGTACCACAGACACATTCTCTCCCATTGCTTTTCGGCTTTCTGGCTTTTATCAATTTAATATCTTGTGCACATTCATCTTTCTGTCACCCCGATCTCATCTCATCCTGCCCATGCACTGACCCAGGCTGCTTCCTGTGCCCCCACACCGTTCTCTGTAGCTCTGTGTTTGAGACTCATGACTGCCTTCGAATCTCACCTCCATGACTCCCCGCAGAATTCCTCTGGACAGCCCTACCTCTTCAACTTCCCCAAACACACCTTATTCATTTCCAAGTTGAGTATTCCACATTCTTTTCTCTTTGCTCTAGTTTCTCGAACCTACATAACCCTGAGCGGCCTTCAGAAGTTGCTTTCCACTCCCTCAGCAGGCTCCAACGGGGCTTTAGGGAAACCGGATGACAGTAGCACTGTGCCGGACGCTGCAGGACGGTTCTGTAACACGAGGTCTTAGGAAGTATGCTAACACTGCCGACTGTCTCCCCTCCAGTCGAGTCATAAAGGAGAGGCTGTCACGCCATCCAGTGCTGCCTGCTTTTATCTTTTCGGCCCTTGTGTTCTCTCTGGCTTGCTGACATTATCTTGTTATTATTTTAGACACAAGTAATATATTTATTTATTTTTATTTCAGTTTGACAAAATCGCTTTTGAAACTGCCTTCTGAGCTGAGGTTAGCAGGTTCTGAAAGCTGGTGTAAATAAACAATTCTGTGTGAGGCCAGACTGGCTGATTCTCACGCGGGCTGGCTGGAGAAAGTCAGTTAGTGTTACACCTTGGCCAGAGCAGAGGCTTTCGTTTGCTATTGCAGTGAAATCACGTTGCTTACGTTTAATCCTTCACGTTATAAAAAACAGCTTTTGTTTAAGTAAGTATGAGGGGATGTCCAGTTCAGGGGATTCTGCAAATGACAAAGCTTAAAACAATGTCTCCTTCCTCCCCAATTCTGTAAACATGCACATAGTGACATGGTTGATGCAAATGACCTTTGGTGGCCACAGCAGGAGCTTGTTCTCAGGTGGCAGTAATGATGGGATCCACTTTCTCCTGCTGGACAGGGGTGTGGAGTGTCAACTATGATCCAGGCAGAAGGCCCACCCAAGCCACGTCCTAGGCAGGGTCAAAGGACAGCTGTGGAGATACGACAGAACTGATTGTCCTTGGGTGGTCAGTGGTGGTGGGTGGTGAGGAGCAAGTGCTACAGCACCCCCCTAGAGGAGTTCACGGATACTGGGGAAAGGAAAAGGGATCTGACCTGGTCAGTCTGCACCCCAGGATGCCAAATCCATGTGAAAAAGAAAGAGGAACACAGGGCATGATGTGCTGCACTTTAGGTAGTATATTTTTGGTCACAATAACATAATCACATTCTATGCTCCTATACACCAACTGATTATACTTACATAGAAAGTAGGTTATAAAGAGCTTTTTAAAAATAATTATTTATTTTACATATTATTATTATTATTTTAATTTGCTTTGGGACACATATGCTTACCAGAGAGAGACACAGAGAGGGAAAGTGAGAGAGCAAGCCACCAAGTTCAGGATTTGAACCACAGTAGGCCATGTGGGAGTCCAGTGCCTTAACCACCATGCCACCTGTTGACCCAGAAAGAGCTCTTTCAACTAGACAAGGCTCTCAAAAGCTGTTGCATAAAAATTTAAAACAGAGTGAATATCTCTATGTGGAAATGGTTGAGAATTCAAGGTATATCCTTATCACAGAATATTATGCAGTCATTAAATAGAATAAAATAAATCTACAGAGTTGGCTCAAGAGATTTTTACTATGTATTGTTAAGTGAGGAGAGAACAGCATGAAATATCGCATGTTTGCAAACTTAAGTGTATACTAAAAAGAGCTTAAACATATCAGTGTGAACGATGTAAACCAACTGGTCTACCAGAAGGAGTAAGAGGGAGGGAAGAAGGTGATGGAAAATAATTAAAGTGATTATTTAAGATAATAGGTTTCATGATAAAAAACAAGAATTATATCAAATTATATACCTGGTTACCAAAATGTTGGAGGTGTGTTAGTGTGTTATCTCAGGGTGAAAATATTTCAGGTTGAGGTCAGCAGGTAGAGTAGTGGTTAAGGTGCTGGACTCCCACGTGGTTGATTGTGGTTTGAGTCCTGGACTCCACAGCTTGAAACTCACTCTGGGCACGATGCATGCGTACCCAAAATCCCAAAAAGAGAATGGAGGAGAAGAGACTGCGGCATGGCCATTCCCTAGGGGGGATGGGGGGGGAGTGATTTCTCACTTTCTGTCTCTGAATCACTCTGTCTCTCTGATGAGCATATGTGCCCTATAGCAAAAATCTCTCCCTCTCAAAAAAAAAATTTTTTTTAAATTTTTAAATTTTACTTTCCCTTATACTTTTCTGCATTTTAAGAAGAAATATAATCGTTATATAGTCAGAAATAACTATTTTCATTGAGGCAAAAATTCAAATAATTCCATAATACCGGCAGCATGACAATAATAATTCTTTAGTCTTCCTAGCCCAAACACAGCATACCAGGAGAATTTTTGCATCATTCATGACTAAAAGAGGTTTTCACAATCTTCTTCAAAATGGAAACAGACCACAAAGTCCAAAATTAATAATCATCATAAATATTTTAAGCATCTTGAAGGCAGGGTCTTAATCTAATTTTTAGCACACTTTCCCAAAGGCTTAAAGCACTTAGGGTGCTCAATCAATCCTCATCTACTGACAAGCACATTTCAAATCTCATGAATTATTACATCAAAGATGCTATTATTTGATATACAAATGCTATTAAAGAGTAAAATCTCATCTAAAAGATAATATGAGAGCTGGAACAGCTCCAGTGAAAATAATTTAACTATGAAATTGAATCTGCCACAAAAGAATAAAACTCTTGATATGTGACAAAATTTTTCTTCCTGTTCTGGTCATAACTGTATCCTGTTTTGTTACCTGCATTCCTGTGGTCTCAGGGCTGCATGCTGTCTACATACCCACTCAACAATGATCTACTCAATGTCACTAATTTCTGTTTGTTGTTGTAGATACTAGAGTCATGACATCAGCTAGCAATCTTCACAAACAATCTCCAGGCCAGGCCTGTCTTTGGACTCTATATCGCCCGCTAAGATGCTGACTATAAAAATGCAGTTCTTTTGTAGAGGTGCCATTTTTTTCATTCTTCTAGGCCTTCATTCTCTGCAGAGCAGTAGAAACAGATGTCATGAGGTGTATGGGGAGCTCATCTGTAAAAAGCCTGTAACGGCCTTTCCGGGGCAGGTAGGCACCAGACAAACAGGGCAGGAATGGGGCAGTGGCTGCTGCCCTTGATCCTCACGGCCAGGCACTCCCACCTGACTCACAGGCCATTCTTTTCTTTTTTCCTTTCTTTCTTTTTTTTGGGGGGGTTGGGGGGGGTGGGAGAGACTTTTGCTATGGCGCATGTGCACTTGCCAAAGAGACAAAGAGAGACAAAGAGACAGAAAGCAAGAAATCACTCTTGAGGGAGGATGGCCATGCCACAATCCCTTCTCCTCCATTCTCCTCTCAGGATGTTGGGCATGCACGCACACTAGCCCAGCATGAATTTTAAGCCGCCGGGTCTGGGACTCAAACCATGGTTGACTACATGGGAGTTCAGTGATGTAACCATTATACCATCTGCTAGTCCCTCTTTTATTTAATTGATAATTTTTTTCCCCCATAGGTTGTGTATACTTTCTGGAGAAAGACAGAGAAACAGTGAGAAACAGCCTGAGGAAAGTGAAAAATCACCCTACTCTCTGACCCCCTCTTCCCCCCCGGGAGGATGGCCACATCACAGTTCTTTCTCTATTCTTCTCCTCTCAGGATTTTGGATATGCATGCACACGCACTTGGTATGACTTTCAAGCTACTGGGTTCGGGGCTTGAACTACGGTCAACTATGTGGGAAACTAGCACCTTAACCACCATGCCACCTGCTGCCCCCTGCTATTCTTTTAAATAATAGCTGGTATTAGGTAATACAAAAGGTAATTTTTACATATCTAAGCATGTCTCTCTCTCTCTCTTTCAGGTTTATGGGTTAATTCTAAGAGAGAGACAGAGACAGAGAGACAGCACTCCCAACAGTCCTGATGTCACAACTCACTCCCAGCATCAGCCAGCCCCTGTTCACGGGCATGTGTGTGCTTGGCCTACACAGGGAGACATGAACGCAGAACCTTCCCACGTGGGTCAGTCTTGCAGAGTGTTACATTTTACTGCTGCACACTGGCTCCTACCTAACCTTTTTGAATAAAAGACTTACCTGGACTAACAAGTGGCCCAAGTTAGGCAAACATGTACCACATTCCTTGGTGTTCTCATTTATTTCCTTTATCAAATTCACCAGTACTTCCACAGCACCTTTGTTCATCATTTCGTTAAGAAATCCTGGGTTTCCAGAAATAAATTTTATAGTCCCCATACAATATAAAAAGGCTTCTGTATTAGTTTGTAGGTCTTCACTTCTCAGAACCTCCAATAATGATTCTGTAAAAAAGATGGATTATTAAAAATTTATGAGTGTAACAGCTGGAGAGAAATTTATTAAAACACTTCTACATGAAAATCAAATACAGTTTGTAAAATATGTTCATCAAAAACTACATTCAAATGCTTGATAAGTGCGACTCATGTAGCATTAAGAGAAAAGCTTACTTTTGTTTGTTTGTTTAGGTTTTTGCCATAAGGCACATGCACTTGCCAGAGAAAAGACAGAGACAGGAAGAGATGGAGAGAGGAAAAGTGAGAAATCACTAACCCAGGGGAGATGGCCATGCTGCAATCCCTTTTTCCCAATTCTCCTCTTGGAATTTTGGGCATGCCTGGTGTGATTTTCAAGGTGCTGGGTCTAGGACTCAAAGTGATCAGCCGCGTGGGAGTCCAGTGCCTTAACCACCACACCACCTGCTGACCCTGAGAGAAGCTTACTTTTAGCTAACATAAGTCTCTATAACAGCAAAAGTAAGTGATTATTAATACATAAATAAGAAAGTATTCTTTCAATCAAATACCATTTTTATTCTTTTATTAATATTTATCAGCCTTAATTTTATTTTATTTTAGTTGTCAGAAAGCATGTGCACTCACCAGAGAGAGACAGAGAAACAGAGGGAATAAAAGGGAGAAGCACCCCACAGTGGAGCACGGTCATACCACAATACCCTCTCCTCATTTCTCCATCCTGTCAGGATTTGGGGCACTAATACACATGCATCCATCAGGCTTTATGTTTAGTCACAAAAATTTTGAGTTACTATAGAATATTAAAATAATTTAAATAATTTAGGAGTTAAATATAGGGCCAGCTGGTGGTACAGGTTAAGGAGGGTGGATCCCACATGGCCCACTAAGCGGTTCAAGTCCTGGAACCAGTGGCTTGAAAAACACACCATGCAGATGTGTGCACAAGCCCCAAATCCTAAGAGTAGAATGGAGAAGAAGGAATTGCAGTGTGGCCAGCCCCCTGGGGGTGATTTCTCACTTTCTCTCTCTCTCTGGTAAGAGCAATGCCCTATAGCAAAAGCTAAAATAAATAAATAATCACTAATCTTTTTAAAAGAGAACTATAATACAGTGATATATGTGACTTTGTAAAATGCTCCCAGCTTTGTTTGTTTGAAAGGCAGACTCTCCTCCCAGACTCCAAAGGATACTGAATGTAAAAAACACAGAGGAGGACGGAGCAAAACTAAGCAGCACATAAAATCCACATGTTACTAGAAAGTAAAATATTGGATTGTCACAAAAGTCATGATGTGTTTTTTTCTTTTTTCTTTTTAAGAGAGATTTATGCTATGTGATGTGTGCATTCACCAGAGAGACAGACAGAAAGTGAGAAATTATCCCCCAGGGGGTATGGCCACACTGCAATCCTCTCTCCTCCATTCTCCTCCTGTAATCTTGGGCAAAGGCCCAGCATGAGTTTTAAGCCACTGGGTCCGGGTCTCGAACTGTGGTCAACTATGTGGGAGTGCAACGATGTAACCATTATGCCATCTACTGGTCCCCATGATGGATTTTTCTATGCAAAAACGTGTCATGGCTTTCCCAACAACCCAATATTTCTGCTATCATTCACTATCATTTTTCTCTCCATACTTTTTATTCGAACGCAAGTAAAACGTTTTGTCAGTGGTAGCACTAAATGAAACTCACCCAGAATGTTGTCATTTTGGATCAGAGAATCGTTCTTCTCATTCCTGCTAATTTTAAATATAAGTTTGCAGACATTAAGAAGATTCTTTCTACTCACTCTAAGCTGCAGATAAAAATAGAAAATCACTTACATTTCTATTGCCAGTAAAAAGCCCTACAAAATACAAACATCAACAGTATTTTTAAAATATATTAAATATTTTAAAACATAAAGAAAGATGAAAAAGAAATCAACTTGGAAAGGTTCAGGCTACGTATTTGCCAAGTACAGCATCTAATTTACAGTAAATACAATATAAATGATCTTTAGAGTAAGAACGTTTTAATGACAGCATTTATTTCTTCATAAAGTCTTATATTTAATAACTTGAGATTATTAGTTTTAAGATAGTATACGAGGAAGAAAGGAAGGCAGGAGAGTAGTAAATTCAATTAAATGGAGTAATTGCTTTAAAACATAAAAGTAGAGGAGGATGGGTACCAACATTTCAGATTAAATGAATTTAGAAAAAAAATACATAGTGGAAGTGAGGGAAAGACAAGAAAAAGGAAAAATATGATCCTCTTTATCAGTCGTATGGAAAAATGAACAAGTAGTGTTGTTTGCTTAGATAATACATATATGTCTATTTTTAAGGCTGCTTCTGGAATGCTGTGGGATAATCACAAGTTCAAGGTTTAACATTACCTTTTAAGTCACCCCAAGATATCTAAGTAAATTAAGTATAGCGGCAATAAGGAAATGTACTTTTAAAAAAACGAAAACACAGTACACCTAACTGAATTGAATAGTCTAAATCAGTGTGTATCCACCTAACGTAGTAAAAAATAAAAATAAAAACCTTCCAAGGTATCCAAGATTAGGGATTAGTTTAATCAATGGTGGAATAATATTTATTTAACATTCATATTAAGCAGTCACAAAAAATTAAAACTACACATACCATGTTTAAAAAGCAAAACATGACCTCTTAGATGGAAATAGTTTGTGTTCTCGTTGCAACAGTGTAAAAATATGTTGAGAGAAATGAGGTCATCTGGACAAATAAATATATCTGCATGAAAAGGGTGACATATGGGTCTTATTTTATTATTGAAAATTATCTTAGACATTAGCTTTAATAGTATTAATGAGTTTTTGGTCAGTTCTTTTTTAAAAAAAAAAGTAATAGAATTTTGTCAGACATATTTGTTAAAGATTCTTTTTCTTCGTTTTATTATTTTGTTAATTTCATTTTTTACTTCCAATCACTGTGTATCATGAGAGCAGGGACTCTTCCTGTGTTTCGTCTACAAGTTCTTACCAAGTGCCTGTTGTGTGCCAGGCACTGCGAACTGGCAGTGTTGGGTGCTGCTCACTGTGTTGTGGAGGAGACACCAGGATGGGCAGGGCGGCCCCCTGCTGGGGATGGGCGAGGGGGTGCTGCCTATTGAGTGTCCCTCCTGTACCGGGCCCTCTACCTATGCTGTCTCACAGCAATCCACAAATTAGGTGTTGTCATTTTCAATTCGCAATTGAGGAGTGTGAATTCAGATCACAGACCTATCTTGGCATCCTGGGGAATGGGAGAGTAATGCAGATTCTCAGGCCCCCACCTTGCCCTACTGAATCCAAATCTGTATTTTTTAAAGAGAGAGTTTTGCTATAGTGTGCACTCACTGGAGAGACAGAAAGTGAGAAATCACCCCCCCCCCCCAGGGGATATGGCCACACTGCAATCTCTTCTCCTCCTGAGATCTTGGGCATGCACGCACATACACCCAGCATAAGTTTTAAACCTCTGGATCTGGGACTTGAACTGCAGTCGACTACGTGGGAGACCAGTGACATAACCATTACACTATCCGTAGAACCTGCATTTTAATGAGAGCCCCAGGGATTTGTGTGCACATTCAAATCTGAAAAGCTCTGTTGTAGAAGCCTCAAAAACTTTAACACATGGAAGAATAGAGATCCCTTCTGTTCTCAGAGGGAGAAAAGAAAATGGGAACTTTGTGTGAGAGGGTGAACGAGAGAATGAGTGCAGGTAAGTGAGCAGGAGGACGGAGGGAGACAGAGAAACAGTTTGCTTTTAATTTTTTTGGGGAGAGAGATTTTTATTATGGGGTGCATGCACTCACCAGAGAGAGAGACAAATAGAGAGACAGAAAGTGAGAAATCACCCCCTGGGTGGATGGCCACACAGCAGTCCTTTCTCCTCCATTCTCCTCTTGGGATTTTTGGGCAAGCATGCACATACACCCGATGTGAGTTTTAAGTTGTTGGGTCTAGAACTCAAACTGTGGTTGACTATGTGGGAGTCACTGAGCCATCTGCTGGTCCCGAAATAGGGATTTTGACAAGGTCTCACCACTATGATCCTCTGCCCCAGTGTTCCAGTTAGCCTGGATGACAGATGCACACGACTCTGGCGCAAGACATGCTTAGGTTGGACTGGCACCCAAGCCCAGGTCTTCCATGTGACCCCAGCCTTGTGCAGCAGCTCCTTCTATGTATAAAACATTATTAATACCAGGGGAAATGTTTTTATCAGTGATTATCTTTTGCCAGGTTGTGGTGAAACCATGATTTACTGCTCTCGCTAGTGTGTGGTATGGAGCATGTTTTCAATACTTCATGAAATTTGTTGAACAAGTGAATGGATACAATCCACCTCACCGACTGCTCCCTCCAACCAAGTCTTATTATGTGAAAAGTGACACAGAAAAAAAAAAAAAAAAAAAAAAAAAAAAAAAAAACCGGGTATCAGAGTTTTTATTTAAAAAGTTTGCTGGGGTGGGAGAAGGATTAAAAAAAGGAAGTAAAAAAGGTACCCACAATTTCCAGGCCTGCTATAAAGTCAGTTTATACTAAAAGCAAATTCCTACAGCTTCTCTATTTCTAACTATAAAGTTAAAAATTTAAGAAATGAAAAAAAAAATACTGAATTATATGCAAAGACTGTAGCCTACTGCATATAAAAGAGGACAGCCCCAGGCCAGCAGGTGGCATGGAAGTTAAGGCACTGAACTCACACATGGTCGGCCACGGACTGGATCCCAGACCTAGTAGCTTGAAACTCCTATCGGGCGTATGTGTGTATGTCCAAAATCCCAAGAGGAGAATGGAGAAGAAGGGACTGTGGCATGGCCATCTGCCCTGGGGGGGGGGGGGGGGGGGGGGGGGGGGGTGATTTCTCACTTCCTCTCTCTGTCTCTCTGACAAGCACATGCATCCTATAGCAAAAATTTCTCTAAAAAAACAAAACGAAACAAAAGGACAGTCCCCCACCACCCTCCATTCCCTCTCCTCTGCTTTATTTTCTTCCCCCAGGGCTCACTGTCTCCTTCTCTTGACGTCTGTGTGGACACCTGCCCTGCTACCCTGACAGCCCAGGGGAGCAGGGGCTATTTTGTTCACTTGTATTCTCAATTGCAAGAAGAGACCTTGGCACAGAGCAGGTACTGCTGGCATGGCAGTCTTCTTGCTATGTTAAAAATAGTAGTTTAGCCAGGGCACAGTGGTCCAGGCCTGTGATCCTGGGGCAGGAGGATTATCAGCCTGGGCAACACAGTGAGATCCTGTCTCACAGACACAAAAAAAGAGTAATTGACTTTATTTAAAGCAAATTCGGCAAATTAAAGACTAATAAGAGAATTTTAAAGATCACTCCTAAGAGGAGCCAGCAGATGATGGCTAAGGGTGCTGGACTCCCACATGGCCGACTGGTTCGAGCCCTGGACCTGGCAGCTTGTTTTCTCACTTTCTCTCTCTCTTTCTCTCTCGGTCTTGCTCTGTCACTCTCTGGTCAAATAAAAAAAAAAAAAAAAAAAAAAGTAAGTAAATAAATAAAGTTAAATAAAATAATTCTTTTTTTAAAAAAAATCACTCATAATACTAACCCTGTGCAAGATTGTTGTTGACGTATGGGGACCAGCAGGTGACGTCGTGATTAAGGCGCTGGACACTCCCACATGGCCTTCCGCGGTTCAAGTCCTGGACCTGGTGGCTTGCTTTCTTACTTTCCACTCTCTCTGGTCAAATTAAAACAAAGGAATGAAAGAATAAATAAATAAATAAATCTAAAAAAATTATTATATAAAAAAAGATTGCTGTTGACATATTGATATTTTGTTTCCTCTTCTGTGCATAGGGAGCTAGATTATTTTTCCCTCCAGAATCTAGCTGCATTCACACTGTGTATATGTTTGTAACCTTTTAAAAAATCTTGATATAGACTGATATATTTTTGCAAGAATTTTTGACACAAAGGTTAAAGTAACAATGGCTGTCTAGCTGGATCCAGGGGCATATGACTATAATCCTGGTTATTTGGGAGGGTAAGGTAGGAGGATCGCAAGTTTGAGGCCAGTCTGGGCAATATGGCGAGATCCTACCTCTAAAAATAAACAAACAAATAAAAATGGCTGTCCTGCAAACTTCTGTGTAATCGAAGAACGCAAGAGATCAAACCAGTTAACATCCTCACTGAATGTTTTTAACTATAAACAATTTTAAATACCTGAATAATAGTATTCAACTGATAGATAAAATATATATTGGCAGAAAGGAGAAAAGTTGTTTTAAAAAAACTTATTAGTTCCTCTCTCTCTCTCTGTCAAATTAAAAATAAATAAATGAATGAATAAAATTTAATAAATAATTTTTTAAAAAGGGGGGGATCAGCAGGTGGCGTGGTGGTTAAGGCACTGGATACTCCCACATGGCTGACCAGGGTTCTAGTCCTGGAAGTCCCAAACCTGGTGGCTTGCTTTCTCACTTCCTCTCTCTCTATCTCTCTCTGTCAAATTAAAAATAAATAAATAAATAAATAAATAAAATTTAATAAATAATTTTAATAAAACTTATTAGCTCCACAAATCTTTAGTTTTTGCTGATTTTTTCTTCCTCAGCCATTCTTATGATGTAATCTTTAAAAAATGTACATAGAACCCCATCACGTAGGTGTAAGCTACACAGTATCTTGCCCGAAATGTTACAGGAGATTCAGCAGGCCGATGAGAATTGGACCTTGATGGCTTTAAAGGTCCCTCCCAACCTTGTGGTTCTGTAGTAGGTCAGAAGACACAATCTAGCCAACATTGCACTCTGGAGTTTAGCCTAGAGAGTCTCGCTCTGATTCAGCAAGGCAATTTCACAGAGAGGTTTTCAGTTCAGAATGTACTTACTACCTGGCAGTTCTCTTAGCCTTTTACCGTAAAACAATTAAATTGTGCAATATATACAACTAATTTGAACAATATCATTGATAACCAAGATAATATTTTCTCTGCAAAGCATGAACAAATTTATGGCCTGCTTTCTTTCGTACCTTCCCTCTTTCCTTCCTTCCTTCCTTCCCTATGGCATGGAACAAAGTGTCTACATCCAGATGGAGAATAAAAGACAATCAGTCCTTGGGCGGCTGGCAGCCTGGGTTCTGCCCAGGGCAGCTACACCACATCAGAGCCCAGGAATGAAATACAGTAAAATCACTATTTCAAAAAACATTACTACTTTCTGAGTCACATATTACAATTTTTAAAAAGACAGTGGCAGCTAAATAAAAATATAGCATCCCCACCCCGATTACATAGAATATATAGTCAGAATATCCTGTCTTATGAAAGACTTCATTATTAAAATCAGAAGTGGTGGAAGCTCTTTCTGAACTATTAGGGAGGATGCCAACACTTACCTCCACTGTGTACTTTAAGATTTTAAATGACATGAATTACAGGGTGTTAAAATAGAGCTTTTACTTTTATGAAACCAGGTAAACAGAGTTTCATTCATTTGTTTTAGCGGCTCTCTTAGAACATTCTATAATAATTGTAGCTTATCTTCTGGTTCCAACTGTTGGTGGCTGTGACAACAAAGTGCTCACCTCGAACAATGATATCATTTTGTTTCAGGTAGAGTTTCTACAGACTTTTATTTGGTGTCTGACCTTTCCTTCTAACACCTTCTGGGAGTTCTGTGGCCACTGGCTCCTCATGGTGACCACACGCAGCTGTTTTTCTCTTTCATATGGTTCATAAAACACCTGGCCATTGTGCTGCTGGCCCCGATTAGTTAAAGTTACTTATTAAATCATACGACAAAAATCGAGCTCCAGCAGAAACCAGAAGGTGGAAACCACAGCCTGCACTGTCTGATAATAATCTCTAGTTAAGTTACTTGAGCAACTGTTCGGAATGTATTTGACTATCGTTACTTTTTTCTTTTCCTTTACCCTAATCACAGCCCAAATTTAAGAGGCTTTTTGTTTGTGCCTCTCCCCCCCCCCTTTTTTTTTGCATGCTTCCTCCGTTTCAGACTCTTTATAGGCATCATCTTATTTTTCCCACAATCCTATGATAAAAGTACGATGTGCACCCACATTTTACAGATGGGAAGGAAAAATAATCTCAGAAGACTCATTCAAGTGGCCCACAGTCCTAAACGCAAGAATTTATCTGAACATTTTCTATATACTCAGCCTTCGATTCTTAGACAATATTTCCTAGTACTATCTATTCTGAGATGTCAGTTTATTACCTTATATTTTTCAAGATGCTAAGCAAACACACTGGGTTTCTAATCATCTTTGTAATATTTACAAATGTAGCATTAAATGAAGCTGTTAGGTGCTGCAGTCTACTAGACCAAAGGAAAGACAAACTTACTGCTAGAATAATTTTTGCAAGCTTAAGGTTGAGCAAGTCTGAACCAACATCAACTAGTTTATATAGAGTCTTCAGGAGAACGCTTCTTCTCTTAAATTTATTTCCAAGCATGTTTCCTTCCTCTAAAGCGTGATGAAGTTTTGTGCAAGCAGCACAAACCGTTTCAATGTTTTCTTCTGTCAGAGCAAAGAAAGTAAAGCAACACTTACTAATTAAGTCACATTTTCAAGTGTGTCAAACACAGACAGTATAAGTAAAAACCCTATAATTATTTTCCTGGACAGCTTCTAATTCTTGAACTATAGTTTTCCCTTTCCCTTCTCTTATCACTGCCATCAACCTGATTTTTTTTTTTTTCATCTCTTTGATACGTCTCCTACTGTGCTGACTTACTCACTAGCCAGCCAGCAGGCTTATCTAGAATCTAGTCTTGCAAAGAGTGTACTAAAGAATGGACTTGCCAGCTACTTCCGTGGGCCCTCCTTTTTATCCCAGATGCCCTCCGCCTCCACCTGGGCTCCACCACTAGTGTTTCCACCTGCAGTTCTTCTCAGCAGAGTTATGCTGGCCTAGAATGTTTTCCTTAACCTGGGATGCTTCTGATTTTGGTCCTGTGAGGCTTTGTTTATGTTCTAGCTCCTCCCTAAGAGATACACTAGCCCACACTCAGCAAACCTTGTACCGATCATT
Source organism: Tupaia tana (assembly GCA_026018925.1). Classification (NCBI taxonomy): domain Eukaryota; kingdom Metazoa; phylum Chordata; class Mammalia; order Scandentia; family Tupaiidae; genus Tupaia; species Tupaia tana. Next base: position 51,133,320 of record JAKSZU010000002.1, on the reverse strand, counting down.
TATTTTTTTACATATAAATGTGTGCGTTGTGTTACATGCCTGGTGCCCTCAAAGAGACGTCATGCTCAGTGAGTAGAAACCATGTCTTCATGAAGCATTTCATATTTTTAAAACAGTAAAAGTATGTTTAAGTGACAAAAAAACATGTCAAGCTATTTGCTAATGAAAATGTATAAAGTAATATCTTTGTCTTGACTGATATGCATGGTATTTGTGGTGGAAAAAGAAATGTTGTACACTGTAAAGATATAGATATATATATATGTATATGATTAAATGGAAATAAATAATTTTTTTTTCTAGAAAATAAACCATGTCTTCATATCTTGGTATCCATAGCACATGGAACAGTGAGAATAGTGTACTATCTATAACAGTCTCCTATGTATTCATTTCCAACTATATTTGTTGTTAAAAATATGTTCAATATTTTTACATGAGACCAATGCTTGCCATCTGTGAAAAGACAGCTGTAATAGAGCACATCTCAAGCAAGTCAGCAAATACACTATCATTTGGAGGTGGCTATTAGAAAAGAGAATAGAAAGAATTTTGTTAGAAAGCAAGAAACTGAGAACATTTGGTTTTATGAATCTGTGTAAGGTCATTTTTGAAAGTGGAGCCCTACCAATCGGCACTCCGGGAAGAGCAGTAGCACCCCAAAGAATCCAAGGTTGTAAGGTACTCTGTTGAACATTATCTCTGATAGATTCCATCACAAAATTAAAAAGTAGGAAACCAATCTTAAATAAATACCATAATGTGCTCTTAGAAGCCCACAGAGAGGAAGTGTGTGCCTGCAGAAGGAAATGACTCAGGCCATTTTTAGCTCTTTTCAACAATAACATCTAAGAAAAAATTTTAAACCTCAATAGCCAAATAACCTTTAATGCCTTTCAGTTATGCACTTAAATAAATGAACTGATGGGAAATGACTTAGACTAACTCTAAATAAAGTGGAAGACCTGCATTCTATTGTATGCACCACTTTTGTTTTGTTGTTTTATTCTTCTGTGACGGGCAGTCTCTTTATAAACCCACGTCCAGGCCCTGGGCCACTCCTTGGCAGTGGGTGCTCCTCAAGATATTTTTCTAACACTTCCCTTCACAAACTCTTCAGCCTGATGAGTTCTACTCAATAGTAGTTGTTTTAGCTTAAAAGGGAAATTAAAAAGGAAGGTTCAAGGGTGAAATTTTAAACTACTGATCAAATTAACCTATTACATACCAATTTGTTTGCTATAAATGCTATACAGCTTCAAAAGACAATCTGAATTGAAGAGCTATCAAAATTCTCCAGGGGTGGGACCAGCAGTTAGTGTAATGGTTGTGTCGCTGGACTCCCATGTAGCCGACCGCGGTTCAAGTCCCGGACCCGTTGGCTTAAACTCATGCCGGTACATGTGTGTGCGTGCCCAAGATCCTGAGAGGAGAATGGAGGAGAAGGGATTGCAGCTGGCCATCCCCCCAGGGGGTGATTTCTCGCTTTCCGTCTCTCTGTCTCTCTCTGTCTGGCGAGCGCACGCGCCCTATAGCAAAAACCTCTCCAAAAAAAAAAAAAAAATTCTCCAGGGGCTAACTCTAGTGTGTAAAAGTCTGAAGTAGTAGAGAGTAATATAATCTCAAAATGACTTCCTCCCTCAAGATACTTATTAATTACAAAAAGAAAAACAGCAACTTTCCAGTGGAAGACCTGGCAGACACTGCCTTATGGAACGGATCAAAGTTCGCATCACCAGCAATGGAACGGATCAGCATCATGAGCCTCTTGACCCAAGGCACTGAGAAGGACGCAGCATCAGCGAGGTAATATACCTGCCCAAATGCCCAGCGTGGATCTCAAGAGAAAACACAGCAGACAGATCCAATGTGCGGGACAACCTGGAGATAAATGGCCAGTGCTCCTCAGATATGTCAAGATCATGAAAGAGAGGTGACGAATAATTGGAATTTGTAATGCAGGGTTTTCTCTTTCTATAAAGGGACTATGGTGACAACTGGCAAGATTTGAGTAAAATCTGTACAGTATTGTATGGTAATTTCCAGATACGTAAGAGCATGCTTTTGTTTCTAAAAATACATGGAAGGATATGGAACATCGTGTTGGCAACTTATTCTCAAAAGGCTCAAAAAGGAAAATAAGTGTGTGTGTGTGTGTGTGTGTGTGTGTGTGTGTCTGTGTGTGTAGGCAGGGGTAGTAAAAGAAGGAAGGAGGGAGACGAAAAAGGAGGGCCAGAGTGCAAAGCTAAAGTGGTAAAATATTAACATTCGGAAATCTAGGTGAGGAGAACAAGTGGTTTTTCTTGGTATTACTCTCACACCTTTTCTATAAGTCTGACATTATATCAAAAGAAAAAAATGTTTTTTGTTATTTTTTTTTAAGAGAGAGCTTTTTGCTATAGGGTGCTTGTGCTCGCCAGAGAGACAGAAAGCGAGAAATCGTCCCCCGGGGGGATAGTCACACTGCAATCCCTTCTCCTCCATTCTCAAGATTTTGGGCATGCATGTACACACACTCAGCATGAATTTCAAGCCACCGGGTCAGGGACTTGAACCACAGTCGACTATTTGGGAGTCCAGTGACATAACCATTACACCATCTGCTGGCCCCAGTTTTTGGCTTTTTTTTTTTTTTTTTTTTTTTTTTTTTTTTTTTTAAAAAAAAAAAAGGAAAACAATATAGAATCACAAGGGTGTCAAGTAACAGCATGGTCATCATTTCCTGTTCTTAGGTTTTCTGGGGAGACTACACTCCTGTCTTTAGTAATCCTTCTGAGAAAAAAGATGCATCCACATTTTTTTTAAAGAATTATTGGGAACCAGCAGTTAGCGTAATGGCTATGTCGCTGGACTCCCATGTAGTCGACCGCGGTTCGCGTCCCGGACCCGGTGGCTTAAAACTCACGCCGGGCGCGTGTGCATGCGTGCCCAAGATCCCGAGAGGAGAATGGAGGAGAAGGGATTGCGGCGTGACCATCCCCCCTGGGGAATGATTTCTCGCTTTCTGTCTCTATGTCTCTCTCTGTCTGTCTGGCGAGCACTCATGCCCTATAGCGAAAATCGCTCCCCCCCAAAAATAAATAAATAAATAAATAAATAAATAAAAAGAATTATTTATTATTATTAGTAGTAGTAGTAGTATTTTAAATTTGCTACATGGCATGTTTGCTCACTAGAGAGAGAGAGAAAAAGTGAGAGAGCAAGCCATCAGGTCTGGGACTCTAACTGCAGTCAGCCACATGAGAGTCCAGCACCTTAGCCACCATGCCGCCTGCTGGCCTGCATCTGCATTTTAAATACAAACTGCTCTGTTGGTGTCATGGTGAGCAGAGCCCTCAATGTCCTTCTAAAGTCCTCGGGCTAAAGACCTCCTCCAAGATAGGCCTCCGCAATTCTGACTCTCTCCCTGTTGAATGTTCTTTTTTAATCCTTACACAGTCTCACTGTTCTCACTAGTTTTACACATCTCCTAAAACAGGGGTCCAAAGCTGGCCTGGCACACTAATAGGAGAGTGAAAATGGACAACTCTAAAGGGGAGAAAGCCATCGAGGTCCATGTGCTTAGGATTTTGAGCTGTAGAGGACTTTGGAGATCAGCTTGTCTCATGCACTTCCATGTCTGGCAGGTGAGGACAATACTGTGCACAGATTAGGAGACTCCCCACAGCCACATGCTTAGGGAGCAGCAGCACCAGCCCCTGAAACCCTGCCTAGGGCTCCCCTATTAACCATAATACAGCCGAACACCAGCAGGCTGCTGAGGTCGGGCAAGGTCACCTGAACCCCTTAGGGCGTAGGTCTTTTGCACGTCTTCCCTGTCTGGTTGCTGGGGAGGACTCATTTATCTTGTCTGTCTTAGAGCATCTTCCTGTGGCAACCATGCTGGTTTGCTACTTGAAGGAGTGTTCGTTCAACAATTTCTAGTGAGGACCTACTGTGTGTTGCGTGTCAGGCACTGGGCTTAGCCCTGGAGCTATCATCACAACTCCAAAGGAGTTTATTTCAGCTTCAGAAATGGAATCCCCAATAAGCTGCAAAGATGGAGCGAGTGGGAGCAGGGAGGGCCATTCCCAGAGAAGCTTCCCATGTGCCTACAGAGGCCTATTGAGTGTGGGCCTTCATTAGTGGGGCGGTCCAAAGTGCAAGAGCTGGGCACATCCCAGACTCCTCCTGTGTTGTGAGCGGCTTCCCTGACAGAGGTACCTAGCCTTAGGAGAGGAGGACACAGACACAGTGGATCAGGGAAACCTCGCACACACCCGTCAAGGATGCCAGTTCATGAGACTCAGTATCAGAGGCCTGACGTCTGTTTAGAATCACGTCACGTTCTTGAATATGGAAAGCCACCCCTCTCAAGCAGAGAAGGTGATAATTAATTTGAATTACAAGGGGGAATTTCAGAAGTTGGTTCTCTGGGTGCCTGTAAAGTACAATTTTACTCACTAAAAATTCGGTTTACGTGTAATATCTCACACACACGTTACTGGATAAATAAATAGATGACTGCATTTGTTTCTGACCATGCTCACATAGTCAAAGTGTACTAAAAATAGGGCAGTAGGGAACACATAAATAACCACAGAAAATTTTGATTGCAAACAAAAACTGTTTTTTACCCTTTTCTATTTCATACAAAATTGGTACGATCCTTGTAGTCCAAAAGACTTCATCTGCTTCTACTTCTATGTCCTTTTTTTCCAGGTCAGCTTTCGAGACTACAATGGAAACCCAGAGAGGGGAAAAAGAACCATGAAAAAGGGTCTGTAACAGAAAGCAGTCAAAATTCTTTACTATTTATCAACAAAATTGAGAAACTATGGAATTAAATTACACCTTGTCTCCCAACCTGATCAAGTCTAACATCTTCTAATGAAATCATCCCAAATTAAACTCAGATAAGATAACGTAAAGAAATCAGAGCTTTAAAACATAAGTGGGATACTTCATAAAGTATGAAGTTTTGTGTGAGGGAGTCTTTAAAAAGTTCCTGAAAATGCATGGACTTAAAAAAAAATTTTTGCACTAAAATAAACCTGTACTTTTATTCCATTTTCCCACAAGCTTTTTGGAGTTCCCTTGTAAATGTTCATGACTGTCAGTAAGGCAAGTCATTTTGAGTTAATTTTTGCTTGAACTTCTCCCTCTGTAATGGGTTAGGTTTTCAGGAAAGTCATGACATATTTTTGTTTTTCTATTTTTTTTATGATTTACTTTTTATTTCACTTTACTTACATACTTACTTATTTTATTTTAACCAGAAAGAGACAGAGACAGAGAGAGAGAGAGAGAAAGTGAGAAAGCAAGTCACCAGGTTCAGGACTTGAACCACGGTCGGTCATGTGGGAGTCTAGTGCCCTTAACCACCACGTCACCTGCCGGCCTCTATTTTTCTATGCAAAAATACATCAAGACTTTCCCAACAACCCAAGAGAATAGATAACTGCAGATATGTGGAGAATAAGAATTTTGAAAGTGTTTAATGAAAATATTTTTAAAGAAAGGCCTGGAAGGACTTTCTTTTTTCTCTATAGAAAATAATTATGGGGCCAGTGGCATCAACACCAAGTGACTTCGTGTGGTGCAGGAGGAAAGGTCTGGGCTACCCCACGACTGATATACTGGGTGACTAAGATCTAGTTTCTTATCCTCTCTGAGCCTCAGTTTCCTCATGAGCAAAACAGAGATTAAAAACGTTTGCCTTCAGGATTATGAGAATTTAGACACGATACAGATAAAGCTCTGTGTCAGTGCCACGTATCTAAAGACACGTAATATATACGAATTTCAGGTCCCTGATTAAATAAATAGGTTGTCTCAGCCTGAAGTAGAGCAGGGCTGTGCAATGCTACCAAGCCTCCCAGCAGACACTGTGAGTACAGGCGGTAGGGAATGCTGCTCTCTGCCATCGCTTACAGACTTTGGAAGTCTGGGTGCAGCAGGCTTGTATTTAATTTCGGCAACTACACGATGGGAGGTCCCCCAGTTGTTCTCTTTTGTCGGTGAAGAAAGTGGAGCCCAGGAGTGTGTAGTTATCTAAGGTCATGTAGGTCCACGTCCTTTGCACTTGACCTCTATGAGCTTCTACCCCACAGCAACCTGGCAGACCACATGGAAAGACGGCAGGAAATGTAAATCATACAGAAACTGCAAATCGTGATTATGTCTCCCACAGGTGGTGTCTCATGGTCTCAGTGCTGACTCGGTAGCTGGAGTGGGGAGTGCTGTGCAGACATTTCTGAGCAATGCGAGAGACAGACTCCCCAGTTTCCCTTCAATGAAGTCCACCCTGAAAACCCTTCACTTGGCACCTGGTCTCCATCAGGTAAGGGAGTCTGTGTCCTCTTAGGGTAGACCGGATGCTAGTTTAGTATCCACACAGTGGGTGTGCTTGAACTCTACCAGTACCTCAACCAGGCAGTCAGTAGGTGGCATGGTAGTTAGGGCCCTGGACTCCCACACGGTTGATTGCAGTCTGAGTCCCAGACCTGGCAGCTTGAAAATCACACCAGGCACCTGTGCTTACATGCCCAAAGTCCCAGGGGAAGAATAGATGAGAATGGATTGCAGTGTGGCCATCCCCCTGAGAGGTAACTTCTCACTTTCCTTCTCATTGTCTCTGTCTCTTTCAGGTGAATGCACATGCCTTATGGCAAACAAACAAAAACCCTAAAAAAAAAACATCACAGTAGAAATCATATGATAAGAGCTATCTGAAGGTGATAGAGATGGAGAGAGAGAGAGAGAGAGTAAAAGGAGTATGTGGCATGTATATTTTCAGGTGGTTTTAACTGAGAAAAAAAAAAAAAAGGATGAGTTAACCAGAGGGGCCCATTAAGAGCACAGGTTTAGAGTCACTTTCTCACTTTCAGAGTCTGAATCCCAGCTCTGCCACCTACTAGCTGGTTGACCTTGGGCAAGTTGCTTTATTTCTCCATAGAATGGCTAACAATGGCTATCTCTAAGTTTTGAGATGATTGGTTATTATTTTATTATATGTGCTCTTCTGTAGTTACCAAATCCTCTAATGTACTTGCATTATTCTTGAGAGAAAAAAGAATACAAAGCATATTAAATGTGTGTATGCGTATATGTCTTAGTAAACAGTCACATTAGTATTTTGTTAAGAGGGTTAAAATGAAATTCTCTGCAAGCAGAAATCCAATAAAGTCCCTGCTCAATTATTTGTATAAATAGCTGAGAAATCCAAGGATAACACATAATGGCATGTATTTTAAAATGCATTTGCGGGACCAGCAGGTGGTGTGGCGGTTAAGACACCGACACAGGGCCGACCACAGTTCAAGTCCTGGACCTGGTGGCTTGTTTTCTCACTTTCTCTCTTTCTGTGTCTCTCTCTGATCAAAATCAAATAAATGAATGAATAAATTTAAAAAAATGTATTTGAACTCAGAGATGTCAGAAATTAACCCTCAAACCACACAGCAGACACTTTCCAAGCACAGAGCTGACGTCCTAGGAGAGGCAGGGAAGGGTACAATTTACCTACTTCTCCCAACCCGCAGGCCTTCCCCACTGCACTGCATGCCAGAAACAGCCACTTCTAGTTGCAGCAATCTAGGCTTGACTTTTCTCAAACCTTCCTAATACAAGAAAGGCCATTACATATGAGACATCAAAGAGCACTTCAGTACCCCAGCTGCAGTGATGCAGGTGGTAGGGCACCATGGCACGATGCTCCAGTCATATGGAAAGGCCTGGGGTTTGGTTCCCAGGTCTCTCTCATGCTTTCAAAAGTAAACCGTTCAAGTGCTAGTGATAGCCTTTTATTTTTTAAGAATTATTTTTTTAATTAAATTAATTTATTTAAATTTGACCAGAGAGCAAGAGAGTGAGAGAGAGAGAAAGTGAGAAAGCAAACCGCTAGGTCTGGGACTCAAACCATAGTCAGCCATGTGGGAGTCTAGCACCCTTAAGCACCACGCCACCAGCCAGCCCCATCAATAATCTGAATATTAAGGTTCCAAATAACCTATCTAACCTGTATCAAGCCTCCCCATAAAGCACAACACTGAACTGTCTTCAGGAGAAAATTCAGTGTCCATCCCTCCATCCTCACCTCTTATCTGAAACCTTGGGGCCATGAGTGGTTTGAGAATTCAGAAATGTTGGATTTTAGAAGGGCATAGGTGCTACAATGTGTGTTATACACCACAGCAGGAGGGCCTCCGGAGCAGTGCTCTGGAGCAAAATGTGTGAACGCTCACACTGTGGAAACAGACACTAACCGGCCACCCAAGAGCCCATGCCATTAAATGAGTTCCAAAAATTTTTCAACGTCAGAGCTTTCTGGATTTCAGAACTGCAGATAAAGGGTTGCAGACCACCACTTCAACATTTTGGATCAGTATGAGTCTGACTTAACATCGATAAATTATAAATATGAATTCTAAAAGTAAATATTCAAGCAGTATTAAAAACACAGTTGCTCAGCCCAGCCAGGATAGCCATACTGGTCGTTGCTCAGCACTGAGCCACGTGGGAGGCCTGCACCTGGCCCACCCTGCGAAGCTGGGCGCAGTGACACGCACCTGTAGTATAAGCTACTCAGACCACTGTGGCAAGAGGATCAGGACACAGTGACACCCTATCTAAATAAAACAACCCCCCACCACAAAGACAACACACACATAAGCATACACACACACATAGTTATTCTTATTCCCAAATAACTAACTTGTTCAAAGTCCAAAGTATTTGAAAAAAAAAAAATCAGCGTTTATCAAGGCAAATGAAAAGCTAGAACATGGTAAATCCAATAAGCAATTTAATCAACACATATTTATGACACACTTACATTTTCTAAAACATAAACTTCAAGCCCAGAAAGCTCTAATCAGCATTTTTACTTTCTGTGTACTGTGCTGTTTAATACGATAGCTCTACAAGTCACCGTGGCCATCAACCTGATTCTTACGGCAAGCGAAATCAATAGCGAGTTCGCCCCAGGAAGAGTTGACTTATAGGAGTGAGCCAGAACTCACAGAACAGTTTATTTAACTCCTGAGTCTTCCTGGCCATTTCTAAGGTTGTTTCCTTCCAGAATAGAAATCAGCCAGACACTGTGGTGTAAGGGTTTCCTTCCATCCTTCTCCCGGGAATCCCTGTGTGTGCTGTGGTGTCTGACCACAGCCTCTTCACCTCTCGCCGCCCACTGAGCCTCCCCCCATCTGTATTTTACACACGACCCCTGAGTTACTCTAGAAATTGAAGTGTAGAATTATGTGATTGCTTTTAACACACACACACAAAGTTTGTCTAAGTCTTAGACAGCAGCCTAATATTTTAGAAAACATTTTCTTCTAGATTCACAGTTTGCTAAATATAAAAAAATATGATTCAACAGGAAATTGGGTAAGTCAAGCAAAAAATTCAGCATATTTTTGAAGGTTTTGCTGTCTCAGTGGTTATAGTTGTTAACCACAGCTTTGAGTTCTGGACACAAAAACCTGACACAAGGTTTGGATTGGCTGATGTTTTTAGCATATAAATGTAAAACCCTTAGCAACAATACTGACTTGGAAATCAGTATATCTAAGATTTTCCTCAGTAGAATAGAAATCTTCATTGGTCACCAAAGTCAACTCATTTTGAAGATAATACTTTTTAAATCTAATATTAGTTTGGTGTTATAAAATTCCACAAAAAGAATATAACAAGCACCGATATGTCCAAAACTAGTTGGGTCGAATATTAGCACTTTGCCAAATGTTTATCCTCTCCTAGCTCCCCCTCCCCCTTTTTTTAGGTTCTTGTATACTTGCTGGAGAGAGCCAGTTAGAGGGAAACTGAGAAATTATCCCCCCAGGAGGATGGTCACACTACAATCCTATCTCCATTCTCCTCCTGGAATTTTGGGCACACATGTACACATGCCCGGTGTGATTTTCAAGCCACCAGGTCTGGGACTTGAACCACGGGAGGTCATGTGGGAGTTCAGCACCTTAACCACCACACCACCTGCTGGCCCCAATTCTCTCCCTTATTTTAAAGAAATAAAACATGAGAGAAGTATCTCATGTTGGGTAAAGTTTTTTTACAAGTGAAATGAGAAGTAGTGATTGACAGCTTAAAAAATTGGAATAGTAATAATGATTGGGAAAAATAATGGAAAGCTATTGGATGATAAAATGGGGATTTTAATGTCTGTGTATTGACTTATATGCATGGTATTCTTTCTGGAAAAAGAAATGTAATACACTGGAAAGTTATATGTGATTCAATGTAATATAAATAAGATTATGATGATAGTAAAAAAAGATCACAGGTTAACAGCAAAAATAAAGAAAGAAAGGAAGGAAGGAAGGAAGGAAGGAAGGAAGGAAGGAAGGAAGGAAGGAAGAAAAGAAAAGAAAAGAAAAGAAAAGATGACAGATACAGTTGAGACCTCTGTGTGCATCCCCTCACCTATTGTCCCCCTTCCTCTAGGGGTCACCACCATTCTAAATCAGGGGGTTACTGTTAACAAGCTTGGCTTTACATGTTTACTACATAGATCTGTACCCATAAACACTAGATGTCATTGTACTTGCAACTGATGTATTTTCTTTGGATCTAACATTATATTTGTACCCATTGCACTCAGCATTATAAATGAGTAGTTCATTTTTCCGCCATATTCCATTGAATGAACATATTTTGTATCAGTTCTAGTCTGTGATTTATATTGTTACATATTTCCTCAATTACGCATTAAAAGCTCCAAAGGGTTGTCTTAATATAGGTAAATACAGTTTTATCTAAGTGAGTAATGGGTTTTTTTTTAGAAGTCAGTTGACATTTCTTTTAGTTAAAAGACCAAGGGACAGGAAGCTCCTCTGTCACAGTACATTACATATGGCTCTCGTATAGAGTAAAATAGACATCAAGGAGTCAAATGTCTGTAACCAGCACCAGACTCTTGTAGCAGGCGAAGAGTGAAGCAAGATTTATTTTACTGGCATTGAGATTGTAATACATCTTTACATGCAATATGTTTTTTGGTAGACTTAAATCATTTGGAGACAGAGTACCTGCAAAGGAAACAAGTAGTAAAAATATTTCTGGTAAGACCTGAACGCAGTACTTCTCACCATAAGCTATTTATTAAGACTTCAGAAAAGTCAATCCTGGTATGATTTTTACATATGACCTACAAATTTGCCAGTTAGTTTCTGTGTGTTCACACACAAAATAAAAGTAATGTACAGTAGGATAAAGAATATTTAAAATTGGGGACCAGCATTTAGCGTAATGGCTACGTCGCTGAACTCCCAGGTAGCCAACCGTGGTTTGAGTCCCGGACCTGGTGGCTTAAGCTCACACCGGGCGCATGTGCGTGCGTGCCCAAGATCCCGAGAGGAGAATGGAGGAGAAGGGATTGTGGCGTGGCCATCCCCCCTTGGGGGTGATTTCTCGCTTTCTGTCTCTCTGTCTGTCTCTGTCTTTCTGGTGAGCGCACGCACCCTATAGCAAAAACCTCTTCAAAAAAAAAAAAAAAAAAAGAATATTTAAAATTGTCTTTCTTGTTGTTTCTGGTAATTAGGCAAATGAAAGCTAATTTGGAGGGTGGGAAATTCTTTGAGTGAGCAATGATTTTGAACTCAAGTTTTGAACCCCAAAACTACGTTGATATCAAGCTTTCCAACTTTCCAAATGATTTTATAAAATTTCTGGAAAATCATTAAGTCTGTAATCTAGTAGATGTTTGAGGCATTACACCTCAGCAACCGTGAGAATGATAACTGTTGTGAAAAAAATGGAAACTTATGATGACAAATGTTGATCTGTGGCCAGGTTGGATAAAGTTTCTGGAGTTTTCAAACAGCAAGCAGTATCAAACATCTTCAGAGCAAACGCTTTTCCTCCAAATGAAGACTCTGCAAGTGAAGGGCTGTGAGGACTCTGGAGAACGCAAGTGCCTCACCTGTTTTGGTTTGCAGTCTGCTGAGGTCTGAGCTGGTGGGGCAGGATGAGGCCCTCGCACGCCTCTTCCCCTGGTCCCTAGAAGGAAGAGGAATACACTAATCACTCGACACCAACAGTAAAGCGTTTTTCTTTTGCAAATGTCAAGGATCTGTAATATACTGGTTATGAAGAAGCCAACAGAGAATTGCTGATAGGATGGGTTTGGGGCTCTATGCCCTGTTTTAATATACCTTTGATTTCCACTAAGATTTACCAGAGAAATACAAGTCATATTTGCTGAACAATCTGAAATATAGGTACTAGAAAGAATGACGATAACAAAAACAATCCAAACTTTACTTTGCACAAAAAAAAAAAAAAAAAGGACTGAAGACGTACACCACAAGAGGTCACTGTTACAATAAGAAAGAACCCTGGTACACTTCAACCACCAAAGCCTCACCTCCGGGAGCTGAGAGAGCTCCCATTCTCTCCATGGATAAGAAAGTGCCCCAACTGGCCAGATGTGCTTAAGGCCCCATGGCAGGCAGATCTGGAACTCAGGTTTCATCATTTGAAAAGTCACACATTTAAAAAATTAATATTAATATTTTCTGGAAACATTTCATTCTTACAAATATTTTCAATGTTTAAACATTGAAGGTCAATTCAGGCAGTCTTCAGATGACAGATATTTCATATTCTGAAGCAAAGAGTGGGGGGGGCGACCAACAGCAGGATTATAGTCTCAGGTTTTTATTTTAAAATAGAGACCATGTCTAAAGAGTACAACTTCTCTTCAACTAATACTTAAAAGTACTTACTTTTAAATAGCTGTAAAAAAATTTCAAGATTAAAAAAACACTGAGAACAAGAGTATAAATTTTATAACGTATTTCTTTCCATAAAATATATGTCCCAAAATCATGAAGAATGCATGTGCATGTGGCATGGTCCCATGAACACACATACATACATCCACTGCCCCTATTTCCTGCATAGTGAGATCCCCAGTGGAGGTTCAACAAGCTGTCTTGTGGCTCTGAGCCTTTATTGCTGAGTGAAGATTAGCTCCTCCTTTTCTTCCATACACATGTCCCTTTTAAAATACTTGATTTAACACGTTTTATTATAAAATAATAAATAAAAGAAGGTAATTTTTTATAAAAGTCTCAGGACCAGCAGTTGGCATAATGGCTGTGTCGTTGGACTCTCATGTAGTTGACCACGGTTTGAGTCCTGGACCCAGTGGCTTAAACTCATGCTGGGCACATGTGTGTGTGTGCCCAAGATCCCAAGAGGAGAATGGAGGAGAAGGGATTGCAGCATGGCCATCCTCCCTGAGGGGTGATTTCTCACTTTCTGTCTGTCTGTCTCTCTCTGTCTTTCTAGAGAGCACATGCACCCTATAGCAAAAACTTCTCAAAAAAAAAAAAAGTCTAATTAATACTCAGAAGTAATTTGCTTTATGTTTACACACAATAAAAAACATATCTCCTAACAAGATACCCTACCCCAAACCAATCAAAAAAAAAAATATAGGGAGAGGATCATCTCAAATGAGGCAGAAATAAAGGAAATCAACCCTCTGAAGAGGTAAAATACTAGAAGTCACACAGGGTGTGAGGCCACAGAAGTTCCCATATTCATTGCTCCTAGAGATTAAGAGAGTTTGAGAGCAATAGAGGCTAATTCTTACTTTCAATATAAACAACCCGTTCTAAGCAACTAATGCTATCAAGCAAGATGGCTTTCAACTAAGGGCCTTCCAAAGTCATTGGCCTACTGCCCTTGAAGTCATGGCAGTGATGAATCTGCCACCATAAATATTAATAGTACATTTGTGTATCACCACTAGGAGAAGAGAAAAGGGGGCGGGGGAGAAGGGTTCTTACTATTCAGTATATAACAAAGCTTGGCAGTGCTTGGTCCTACCAGTTCTCAGGAAGATCACAGGATTGGGATTAACTACTGCTCTACATGATCATCAGGGTGTGGTTGAGCATGCAGGCTCCTGGACCTAATCTGCTTGGGTTCAAATCCTGAGTCCCACTTTCGTGAGCTTTGTGACCTTAGGCAAGTTACTTGGCTTTGGTTTCCTTATCTTAAAACAAGACAATGCCTCTACTGAGTACAATGATAAGCACACTGGAAGAACTTCATACATTGTCAATATTCTTCTCTTTCTTTCTAAGCCAGCAACCATCTATCTGAGCAATCCAGAGCTGAATGTTTTTGAGATAAAGATCACAGAATGAGTTGCTCTGGTGAAACTCATTTAGGAGCTAAGAAACTGCTTTTTTTTTTTTTAAGTAGAAAAGTATTAGTAGAATTTCTCAATGCTAGAATGTGAACCTCAGCAAGTAATAAGAACTAGAGGGATGCTGAGAAGGAAACGCTCAGTGAGTAGAGAACCAGACCACAAGGCAGGCCTAGAAAAATAAAGCTGAACTAGCAAATGGCACACTACTCCCAGAAGGGAAGAAGCATGATGAAGGTAAAGAGAGGCATGAAAAGCCTGATTATTTGGGCCCAGAGACAATTACACAGGGCCACCACCATAAGTAATAGGAGGTTTGTTGGAGGCAGCACTGGAAACAGCTGTGTGAAACTCTGGGTTGAGTAAATGGACCCTCTGATGGGCAATAAGGACAGCCACAGGCTCTTATACAAGGAACTGATGGGATGTGGAGTTACACAATGACAAGAGTATTAGGAGATATGGAGAGAAATATCAAGGACTAATCTTTTGAGGGTCACAGTGGCACTGGAAAAGGAGGAAAAAATTCAATAGATCTTCTAAACAACAAGTTGATTGGATTGGGTGGTTGATTTCAAATCAACAGGAGAAAGAAGAGAATGTAGATCTTCAGGACTAGAACAGCAGGGTTGCCATCAACAGAAACAGAGAGGTTAAGGAGAACAGTCTGAGGGGAAAGCAAGTCTGGTCTTGCCATATTGAGTTTCGGGTGAAAAACGGAACACCTGCAAAAGAGATGTGGAAATCAGAAAAAGGGCTCCTTTCACCGTCAAAGTGATCCACAGGGCCCAAAGTCCTCAGATTAGTGCCTCAAAGACTGGAGACTTGGGACAAGGCCTTGTCAGACATTTATGGGTTAAAGGACAGGAAAAGTAGTCCGAAGGAAGGAGAGAAACAACATGCCCTCATGCTGTCCAAGCACACTGAGAGAGAAGTCACGATTAACAAGTCCCAGAAGATGAAAGCTGAGGAAGAACCATCCAGTCTGGCCATGGTGAGCTTACCAGGGTTTTCATGGAGCAGTGCAGCCAAGGTCCCACACCAGCAGTGGATGGGCAACACAGGCAAGAAGTACAGAAGAAGATTAGATGGCCTACGTATTCATAGAATCCGTCTCCCTGCAACTTCTACTCACTCATGGGTCTTGGTTCTACTCATTGGAACCACATGAAACACATTTTTATGCTTCCTCCCCTTGACAACACTTCACTTATTTAAAGATAGTACGTTCACCATTTGAAGTCATCACTGACGGTTTAACCCCACAGCTCTACCAGTTGTGACCTCTGCTAAGCTTTTTGACCTAGGCTTTGGTTTCCTCATCTGTATATGAGAAGGTGCTAAATAACAGTTCCCAGTAGGTGTTGTGGAGGTTAAGGTGCTGGAACCCACATGGTTCAAGTCCTGAACCCAGCTTAAGAATCACGCCAGGGCTATGTGCATGCATGCCCAAAATCCCAAGAGGAGAATAAAGGAGAAGGGATGGTGGTATGGTCAGTCTCCCTGGGGTGATTTCTTACTTTCCCTCTCTTCTCTCCAGCAAGTGCACATGCTCAGTGGCAGAAATCTAAAAAACAATAATAATAAAAATAGTACTCACCAACATAAAACTGTTATGAAGATGGAGTGATACTGTGTGTAATTGCTTAGCCCCCATCCTGAGTATTCAGTAAATGTTCACTGTCACTGCTATTGTCATCACTGATGCCATTAACAAACTCGTCCAGTCCCTTCCATGGGGCCTCAGATAACATAGTTTCAAATCTCTGCCAGCCTATTCAGTTACTCTGAGGGACTGTCAGTTTGTCTGGATCCCTTTTAAAGTCCAGACCAGCAGTGAGCTAAATGTATGGCCTGAGGAGCAATCGAGGGATGTCCTGAATAACGAAGCCTAAAATGATGTTAGTGGTTTTGGCAGTCACCTCACAGTGCTGGTTAGTCTTAGCTTTTCTTATATGTGCAGCTAAGGCAGATTTTCTCTATCCATGTTGGACCTTTACTCATTGTTATTAAATTTCACAGTGTTGTACTTGGCAAAGAGCTCCTGCCTATCAGATGGTTTTAGATCTTGATTCAGTCATCCAGTATAATTGTTCTCCTCAGCTTCCTGTTTCATGTTATTAAAGACCATAATTGAATTTTTACAATGATTTTGATGTACAAAAAATAAAACAATTCCAAAAATTATTCCTTAAAGATCTTCTGTGAAATTCTTCTTAGAGGCAGAATGATACCGTTTTACTTGCTAGTACATCTTAACTTACCAAAAACAAAAACAAAACCAAAACAAACTTCACGTAGTAGACTTAAAGAATAAATAGAATTTACTAGCTCGTATAACCCTAAAGTGGATAGGTAGAGTGAGATGTAGGCATGGTGTGATCAGGGCATCTTTCTGCCATTTTCTCAGCTCTGTTCTTCCCTCGGATCCATGTGTAATCAGGTCCTAATAAAAACAAAATGAATACAGCAAGCCCAGGAGTCGCATCTCTAGCCCACGCTTCACAGCCAAGGAAGTTCTTCTCTTTCTGATCACTTACAAGATTCCTACATTTCACTCTGAGCAACTAGGATTAAATGGCCACCAAGGCAACTGCCACACCCAGAATGAATGACCACTTTCCTTCCCTGAACCAAACATGTTGGCAACATTTACCTCTGGACCATATGTTTCCCAAATATACTTCTATAACAACATTAGCAAATTCAGATTTCCCCAGGGTCAGCAGGTGGCACAGAGGTTAAGGCACTGGACTCCTACATGGCTGACCATGGTTCAAGTCCCAGATCTGGCAGCTTGGAAATCATGCTGGGCACCTGTGCATGTGTGATGTGTGCCCAAAATCTCAAGAGGAGAAGGAATTGTGGTGTGGCTATACCTTCTGGGGGGTGATTTCTCATTTTCCCTCTTCCTCTTTCTTTCTGTGCATGTGCCCTATGACAAAAACCTAAAAAAAATTTTTTTTTAATTCAGATTTTTCTAATTCGGACAGTTTTTCCAATGATTATGACTAAGGCTTTCTCGTCAGAGGTCTACAGACTTTTCCCCAATGGGCCAGTTAGTGTATATTTTGCACTCTAGGTCAAGTTGACCCAAAATTGGCAAAACTGAATACCTACATATTTTGTTGGTACTTTTGTACCATTTAAAATGCAATGATTTAAAAATGTAGAAACCATTCTTAGCTTCAAGTCTGTAAAAAACAGGTGGATGGTTAGACTTGGCATTCTGGCTGTAGTTTCTTGATTCTTGCTTTAGAGAAATAACAACAAATTATAAAGGAGAATTTAAGAAATAAAACCAGTACATTTATCTCTGTTTGGAAAAAAGAAAATTTTAAAGGATGTTTAGGGATAAAAAATAAATTTGTAAATTTTTTTTCCAGTTTGTTCTTGGGCACATGCACTTGCTGGAGAGGAAGAGAGAGAGAGACAGAGAGAGGGCAAGTAAGAAATCACCCCCTTGGGGGGATGGCCACACCATGATCCCTTCGCCTCCAGTCTTCTGGAATCTTGGGCATGCACACACACATGTTTGGCATGATGTTTTTAAGCTGCCAGGTCTAGCACTCAAACTGGTGAGATTGGCCATGTGGGATCCAGCTGCCTTAACCTTCACACCATTTACTAATTCAAAACTTTGTAAATTTTGAATTCAGTTTTTCCTTGCATAAAAGACACTTCATTTTAAAAACTAGACTCAAGTTGTGTAGGTTCAAGGCAGGCAGCAGGTATTTTAGGCTTCATGGCCACAGTCTATCATAGGCACTCGATTCTGCTTCTGTAGTGTGGAAGGAGCCATAGACAATAGCTAAAGGAACGAGTGTAGCTGTGTTCCAATAAAACTTTATCGACAAAAACAGGTAAGGAGTTGCTTTTGCCTGCCTTGGTTTGCCAACTCCCGCTCACTGTCTCCAAGCTACTTTGATTGCAATTTGGGAATGCTACCACCAGGGGGTGGGGGGATGGAGAGATGGTCCCTTCATCTTGTCTTCGTAGCCGCAAGCACAGATAAACTATTTCCAGACAGATGATCACTCTCTCTTATTTACTGACCTTAAAATTCAAATTGTGCAGCCTTTTGAGTCACTCTTTCTGTCTATGCAGGTCTGCTCCTACTTCTCAGGAGTGTACTTTTACTCTTACTTAATAAACTACCTTTTTCTTACATTAATTGCATGTTTCATTCAATTCCTTGTCTGAAACACCAAGAACCTGGATATCATCACAGAAGCCAGCCCATAACATATATTGTGGTGATCTAGGCCAGGAGTCTACCTCTTTAGGTTACAGGATTGGCCACAATGAAGATTCATCTGCCCCTGTTGGACAACTGGAAGAAACTGCAGAACCAGAGGAGGAACCGGTCATAGGTCATGGAAGGACTCCAAGGATCCTGGAGTCGCTCAGTCGGCTGACGGCGTTCAGCCAAGGAAATGGTCCTGGGGACCATAAGGGACATGGCAAGCCAAGGATGCTCAGGCCACTGTCCCAGAGCTTCAACCACCTCCCAGAAATGCCTCAGGATGGCCCTCCTTGCAAACCATGACAGTTACAGGACCAGAGGGAAGGAATATTAAGCTGAAAAATTACTAATGACCATATAACAGAAATCTCAACCCCTTGGGACCTCCACTGAATCTTGCAAGTCGTCCAGCATCAATGACAGCCCTCCATAGACACACAGCATACTATCTTAACGACCTGCCCTGGTCCCGCTCTCCCACCTATATCAAATAGGGCGAGAGTTCTGTGATTTTCAACAGGTAGGGTCAACGCCCCTTTCCAGCATGAAGCAGTTACAGAAGACAGACCATCCACCTTCAGCCTCCCCAAAAGATTTAGCCTCTCAGGGGGAAAATGAGGAGGCAGTTGAAAGCTAGCACATGGAAGCGGGTAAGGGGGCTGGAGCATCTGCCCATGTGACTCGATAGAAAAACCTGATCAGGGCAGAAAAGGTAACGTAAGCCCTGCCCAAGGTAATATACGCAGGAGATTAGTGTAGGGTGTCTAGCTGGTTAAGCCACACTTGATAGAGCCACGGAGATGAATCAGTGGGCCCAGCCATATTTGATAGAGCCAATGAGATGAACGCAATCAGTGGGTCAATGACCAACCCACACGACCTAGGTTAAGAACTATAAATTCAGCAGAATGCAACTGCGGGGGCCTTTTGAGCCATTCTTTCTCTGCTCAGGCTCGCTTCTACCTCTCAGGAGCGTACTTTACTCTTATTTAATAAACTGCCTTTTCCTTACACTAAAAAGAAAAATTTTGAATTATGCTTAAACAGTAACGTACAAACATAATGGAATTAAAGGACGTGATTTTAAAGGGATGTTCACAAGACCAAAAATTTTTAAAGTCCTCCAAAGTACCTTGAGTGTTGGGTTGTAGCCCACAATTTTACACACATACACACACACACACACACACACACACACCTTCATACCTTTCTCAATAATCACTATTATTCAAGTTCTATGTATAAAAATTTCATTAGATATTGCTTGTAGCTAACTATGTTAGCCTGACTTAGTTTAACCTTAAATCGCCCCAGCTTAGAGTAAAAGCTCAGTTTCACGCTTCAGGTCCTGATAAAAGCAAAATGGATGCAGCATTCCCATCACATTCAAAGCTCCACAGTTTCGATGCTCCCCATATGAAAGGCCCTTTAGCGTCTCTGAGGACTCAGAGATGCTGTGGCTTCCAGGCAGGTTTCCATCTCTGTTGTCCATTCCTAAGGCACTAGGGCCCTGCTCTGCCTCTCACGTCACCATCTTCCACGGAAACTGGTATACCCCTTCTCTGTGGGCTCCCCACTCCCAGTCGTCCTTCACATTGCTGCTGGAAGGAGTCACTTCTCAGAAGTGTCCCTTCACTTAAACAATGGACGTACATGCTTGGGAGTGGCACTCGAGTCCATCCTGTGTTCCTAACCCTGCCAGGCACACACTTGGCACTGTGGATTATGGCCTCAGGACACTACACTCTGTCACCACCATGTCAAATCCTACCTTGGCTTATGTTGCTCTGTTAGCCAAGAACGCTCTGTTCCATCCCTAATGAAAACCAGCCTTCCAGAGGCCTCTCGTATCCTACCCACTCCGGGAAACCTCCCCTGATCCTCGAGTCAGAACTGGTGCTCTGAGCTCTAAACTCCCAGAGTACTTTCTTTCAGATCTCCTTCCACTGCTCTAGCACTAGAGACAATCACTGAACAGTGCTTTTAAGTCTTTGATGTGTATTCAATTCACTGGGAGATTAAGAAAAACACAGATTCTGGGGTTGGCCTGTGGCACAGAAGTGGTGCAGCATTTGGTGATGTTGGGCCAACATGAGAAGGTCCCAGATTCACATGCCGAGGCCTCGCTGCAGACTCTGGGCATTCATGGGATCTAGGCCAGTGGAGGCTGGGGGCAGGTCATGGCAAGGACTCTCCTGGGGAGGGGGGGACGGGGAGATGTGTGTCTCGGTCTCTCTTGGACTCTCCTTTTTGGAAAAAAAATAAACTTTAAAAACACATATTCTAATTCAGTAGGTCGGGGCCTGATATTCTGCATTTTCAACAAGTTCCCAGGGGAGGTCAATGCTACTGGTCCGGGTATCACACTTGAGCAGCAAGGCCTGATATGTTCATAGCTCTCACAGACAGCATTCATGTCTGTATTTCCCAAGCCCCCCAGCACAGAGCTTTGCTTATCGAGAAATCCTTACTTGAATGAAAAGTGTCGAAGAAGGTGGGCCTCTACATCAGTTTGGTCAATACCTGTCTTTCTCAAATGGAAATAGTTTCTTAGTCATGTTACCCTTAATTATTATTTTTTAAAGGTATTTGTCATAGGGCATGTGTGTTCGACAGAGAAAAACAGAGGCGGGAAAGTGAGAAATCACCCCCCAGGGAGGATGGCAATGCCACATTTTCTTCTCCTCTATTCTCCTCCTAGAACTTTGGGCATGCACACACACATGCCTGGTGTGGTTTTTTAAGCCTCCATGTCTGGAACTCAAACCCTGGTCGTCCATGTGGGATTCCAGTGCCTTAACACTCATACCAGCTGCTGGCCCCTACCCTTAATTTTTCAAAAGAATAATGACTTCACTGTTTTTTAAAAATTGATACATTTATTGTTTGTTTAAAGGCCATGTAATATAAGAAAGTACAAAGATTTTTTTTTTTTTAAAGCATCATCCACAAGTCCACCACCCAGAAATAAACATCATTGATAAGGGGCGAACATCATTCCAAGCATTTTTCACATCTATTCAGACAAAAGGGTAGAAGAGTGAAAGAAGAGATAGGTGACTAGGAGAGAGGGCAGGTAAACAAATACATATAAATGGAATCACTCATATATATTATTATAATTTAAAAATATTAAATATAAATTTTGTTGTAACAAAGAAACAGAAATTGAAGTGAAACTGAAGGAATTGTAGAGTTTCAGATGAAAGAATCTTCACAAGGGATTAGTTTCTAAAAGATCTTTCTAAAGTTAAGAGAAAAATAATGAAAAACATTGGGATGCTGAAATCATTATTTATTAAAGTATATATTCCTACTTCATGCTGTAGGTACTGACAAATCTACTGGTATTCCTTATTATGGAAGTGAAAAAAATCAGTACTCGTACTTCCTTCCAACTACCGACTTTGATCACCTACTATCACGACAGTGCCAAAGTTTCTGTTCCATCACCCTCATTCTCAGAGTTGTTAAATTCTTAGTTTTGAGTTTTGACTCATCATTTTGTTATCTAAGAGTTTTCTAGAAAGTGCGTGAATAGCACAGTTCCCAATTTCATTCATACTTCAAACGGACTATATGCTGCCTTTTTTACCGAAGGATAACTTGGCTGGTGATACAATTTCTGTGTTGTCCTTTCTTATACTTAAGACTTCATAGACATTACTCCACTGTCTTCTGGCACTGGGCGAGGCTCTCATAAAGCCAGAGGCCAGTCTGCCTTTTGTGACCCGCTCATTTGGTGAGGATACTTTCTTCCTTTTACTCTCCTAATCAGCAGTTATTGAGTGTGACCTGGGTACTGGGTAGTGTTCTCATGCTGAGCACTGTTCACATGGTCTTAATGTAGGTTATTCCATATGAAATTTTGTTGGGATGCCACATGCCCATTTCAGCTCCAGATTTAAGTCCTCATTCCAGAAAGTTATCTTCTATTATATTAATATTTTCTCGTTCCTTTTGTTCTGAAAGCTTCCATTGCCCGTGGGTTGTGAACATTAAATGAGTGACTATTTATTAATCCCTTTGAGGAATGTCTGTCATTCAGTTAAGTTCCAAGCAACAGTCGTAGAAGAGAAGTGGAGGGAGGAGGAGGTCATCCTCTTCAGGAATGCAAGTTTCACCCTTCCATATCCATCTCAGCCTCTCTAGTCAACTTCATGGCTTTATTCTCATTCATTTCTTTTTGTACGATTTCCTCTACCTTGTCCATCATGGGTCACTGAATTTTCAGCTTTCACTAATTTTTTTATTTCTGATGTGGCTGTTTTTCTTATGTTTAAATGGGTTCATTGGAAAAGTCATGATGCATTTTAAAAAAATTATTCATTTAATTCCATTTGTTATTATTATTTTTTTTAATTTGACTAGAGAGATACAGAGAGAGAAAGGAAAGGAAAGCGAGAAAGCACCTGCGAGGTCCAGGATGCGAACTGTAGTCAGCGACATGGAAGACCAGAGCTTTCACCACCCCATGACGGGCTGGTCTCCAGGATGCATTTTTTGCTTAGAAAAACCGAAAAATACGTCACGACTTTTCCAATGACTTAATTCATTTTTCTTTCATGTCTTTTTTTTTTTTTTTTTGAGTATTGCAACTTATTTTTCATCTCCTTATGTGGGTTTATAATCTTTCATTTGAATTCCTGTAACCCAAAGAGTCTCTTTTTTCTTTTTTTTTTTTTTTTAAAAAAAAAGAGAATGATCACATTATATATATCATTGCTTTGATATAATGGAAAATAGCTTTAACCCTTTCTATGCTTTCTTCACCTGTCTTTTGTGTTGTACTTTACATATGTGAGCCCGAGGGCTGTGTTAATTCTTATCCTAATATTATTTCTCTTTAAATGGAGTGATTTATTTGTTGAAGCTGAACAGGATTCACAGAGGAAGAGAACTGGGGTACTCTGTAGCTTAAACTTTAGTTTTCTTAAACATTCAATTACCAAATCCCTTATTTCCATTGACCTCGGAGAGTGTGCGCCACTACTTGTGGGGAGCAGGTGTCAGTGACTCACAGAAAAGTCCTTTTATATGCTAGGCTCCTTACGTTCTAATCTAACACAGATTCTCCTCCAAAATACACACACTCCCAGCTGGCTCACAGGTAATGAGGAGACTGTGTCACCCTCTTAGTTCTGACACCCCCTCACCACCACTTCATGATCTGGATCTTGAATAGAGTTCCAAGGGCCATCCATCTTCATCTCTCACAAGACCTGTAGTCCAATTCCTAGATATCACCTCTTTAATGGAAGACGATTGAGTACACCTGTCTGAGCCACCCGTGGTTCATTTTTAGTGAAAGCTGTTTCTTGTTCAAGGTCTGAGCAAGTATGTGTCCACTCTCAAATTACCCCTTATTTTCATCAGATGTCACAGAGTCTGGCAGATTAACTAGCCATGTTTGGTTGCAATGTTGCAAATAATGAAAACCTAATCTGAAGTACCATAAATTGTCCCTGTTTAAATAAAGGGAAGAAAGGAAAGAAAAGGACTAGAGAGGAGGGGGTAGGTAAATAACAGAAGGGAAAGGAAGAAAAAGAAAAAAGAAAGGAAGGAAGGAAGGAAGAAGAAAGAAATAGAAAAAGGAATTTATTGGCTTATAAAACAGAGCAGCTGGAACCAGTAGGTGGCATAATGGTTACACTGCTGGACTTCCATGAAGTGGACTGCAGTTCGAGTTTCCAACCCAGCAGCTTAAAACTCATGCTGGGCATATGTGTATGTGTGCCCAAAATCCCAAGAGGAGACTGGAGAAGAAGGGACTGCCATGTAGCCATCCCCTCGGGGAAGTGATTTCTCTCTTTCTGGCTCTCTTTCTCTGTGTCTCTGGTGACTGCATGCACCTGATAGCAAAAATCTCTCAAAAACAAACAAACAAACAAACAAACAAACAAAACAAGAGCAGCCTACATTGTTAATGTGGTAGCTTCAAGCAAAGCTGGATCTAGACGTTTGTAAGCCATCCTTAACCACGATTGCTATCTCCATTCCTTCACTCTCTGTTTAGACTACTTCCCTCTCAGGGTCTCTCTACAAGGTCATGAAAAGCCACTATGGGCTCCAGAATTACATTGTCTTTGAACTTGGAGAATGATTGCTATTCCTAAAAACCTTGCCAAAAGTCTCAGGGATAATTCATTGGCCTGGCTTGGAGCATGTGCCTATCTCTGGACCAGCTGCTAGAGCTGGGGGTTGGAGAACTCGGATTAGCCAGCCCTGGCTCACAGAACCAGCCCTGGGAAGAAGACTGGGAAGACAGAGCCAGCATTCCTCTGAACATAGACTGAGCAAGATTTATTATACACTGTGAGGGGGCTTGTTCACCAAAATGAAGTTTGCCAGATAGCCTAAAAAAAAAAAAAGCAGCAGTAGCTTACAGTGCAATGTAAACTTTGCTTCAAGTTTTGTGGTTAGGGATTGGAGCCATTTTTTTCTGTTTCACTGGTGACATTTATTTCTGTTTTTCATCCTTTGCTGTCTTCACTGGGTTTCTGCAGAATGCCTCTGCTTTGCCATCTGTAACCAAAAGCCCCCATTCTTATATTTTATTCCAACAATACTGACAGCACTTGACAATTTACAAATAAGGCTTTCAAGCCATGTTAATCATTCCACAATCTATAGGAGGGCCGGGTGGAGGCAGCGTTGAAGGAGCACAGTTATTTCTATTTTGTAGATTAAAAAACTAAGAGCCAGCTAGTGGCGTGGGGAGTAAGGCAGCTGGATCCCACTTGGCTGATTGAAGGGTTTGAGTCCTAAACCCTGTGGCTTGAAGAACATGCTGGGTGAGTGTGTGTACATGCCCCAAATCCTGCGAGGAAAGTGGAGAAGAAGGGACTGCAGCATGGCCATCCTCCCTGGAAGGTGTTTTTTCATTTTCCCTCTCTGTCTCTCTCTGGCAAATACAACTGTCCTATAGCAAATTTACAAATTATATATATATATATATATATATTTGCACAAATGGATTTAAAAACTAAGTCTTGAAAAGTAACAATTCTTTTCCTAAAAGGCAGGCAGCTAGATTGAGTGACTGAGAGACAAAAGAAGCTAAATCCAGAGATTCTGACTCCTGGCAAAGAGTTCTTGACTCTCTACAACAATTGACTATTCTTGGGATTTCCTCCTAAAGGTCACATTTCCAAACCATGACAGTTTGAATGGCATGTACACAGAAAGCCTGAGGAGGTTTTTAAGCAGATATATGAAGAGGTCCACTAGATTGTATCACTGGATGGATATGTGGCTGGGAGGACAGATGGAGATATACACACATTTTGCAAACTGCAGCTTTATTACTTTTAGGCCCTACGGTGATACTGCATAAGAGAGAGAGTGTGGCCGAGGAGCTGGTCCTGCCAAAGCTTATGTGAACCGCTAAGTGGACACGTGGAGACTGTCATAACAGCACGTGGTTTGAGGATGACAGTTCCATAGAAGCTTGAGAGTGTGTTCCCTGTGGGAGAGTGACATGGTCCCCCAATACCTTGTTTGCAATGATGCCTTGCTTAGCAAACTCTTTTCCCATCATAACCAGCATAAGGTAAACTAGTCTATGCCATGTCTGAATTATCTCTATTTTTAATTAAGGGTGTACAAATCAATGCAGTTTCACCAAAACCAGCTGCTCCTTTCTTGCCCCAGCCAGGCAAGTATCAACATCCAGGTGGCAGCTCGCACACCAGACAAGCCCGCCAGGACCCCGGGTGGGAGGGTGCGTCCTCACTTGCTCTGTCTTCTTTCCACAGTCTACTCACACTCCTCTCAACCCAGTGCTGTCTCAACTTCCCATCTCCCTTCTTCTGTGAGCCCACCTCACTGAGTCTTCATTTCCTACTTTATGGTCTAAAGATGGAAAAATGTTAATTGAGGGTAGGGCCCTAGCATCAAAACTGGGAATACTGTGCTGCACAGCAAAGATCATTTCTTGGAATTATTCACTTAAATGTTTACAAGAAACAATTATCGAGTGTTCCGGACTGATTCATAAATGTAATTAATGAAAGAATTGCTAAGAGTTTCCATTTTATGGTTTGTTTTAATCCTACTGTATAAACTTTTTTTTTTTTTCTTGGCACCAATTCAACAAGTCTACCCAATGATTAAAGGAGGTGAAGATTTATAAAGCAAAATGTCATTGAAAGTTAAACTTGCCAGGGTGTTCTGCAAACCCAGCTCAGAAAAAAATCATCATATGCTACAAAAGCCGTCCTAACAAAACAAAAACAATTAGTGTTACTGCCAACATCTCATAATTTTGGACAGTCATGAAGAAGGGCTTTCAGTCCCTAATTGATTTGTCCTTTGCTGTTTGTAGGATAAAATATGTAACTAAAAATGCCCTGGTGTCCCAGAATCAGGGAGACATAATGGTCCCTGACTTGCCAGATTGTTCTGCAACATCTGAAGGTTTGCAAAAATAAATAAACAAATTACATGGCTCTTGTCTGGTTTTTCTAGTCAACTTTCATTACTGTAAGGATGGATGCAGCAAGATAAATGTTTCCTTTTTACTTCAGTCCTGAAAGAAACACACGTTCTCCTGCTGCCTTTTATGTTTAAGCTCTGAGGTCCACAGCCTATTCTTATTCACCAACTGGAAAAGATTGGTCGGCAATGGCCAGTTTGATGCTTTGTGCTCAACTCCCAAAGTCCCAATTTGAAGTCATTCTCTTCCACTTAAGGAGACATTTCATTTTTCCTTTAATTTAAAAAATGTTCTGAATGCAAAGTGACATTACAAGGACGACTAGGTTGCCTAATACGAATTCCGTGTGTGTGACACTCTTCAGGCTGTGTCAGCAGACAAGGTCAGTTCAGCTAAACTAACAAGCTGCCAAGCAGCCACTTCGGGGGAAGCTGTAAGCACATGCATGTGTACAAGTCAGACTCCAGAGTGAGTGCAACAAGTACGCAGTCTTAAAATGGACCGTGGAACTTAATCTCGTTAAGCAAATTCAAACTGGGCAATTGTCCATGATGACCCAATGGAAAGTTCTAGAAAAAATATCTTGAGTGACCTTGTTCAGTCCAAGACCTTCTGTCTGTCTTAGCATCATTACTTGCTGGGACTGGGGAACGGAGCCTGCTCGCCCTGGTCTATCCCCTCCCTCAGGATAGAAAGCCTCCAATTATGTGAGACTTCTTTTGTAAGATACCAGGGTAAGAATTCACATGGCCCATAGAGTGACTGTTTTTCCATAAATCCTTAATATGGTAGGAAATTTCCTTTTCAAAAAAGGCTTATCTTGAGGCATAGTATGAAATACAGTCATTTCTAATCATTCCTTTGTGACGGGGTTACTAGAGGGATATTATACATACTGAAATCCACAGGAATCTCCTGTTTTAACCACTAGTTTGCAAAATAAATACTGAATCCAAGTTTCTACTGGAGAATAAAGTTAAATGTCCACTCTTTTGGAGTTAACAACAGTGGACTGACCCAAAGGGAGGTTACTGAAGATTCCAGGCCAGGCAAGAATCCCAAATAACATACAAACAGAATGACCAGTCACCACCCGAGCCTGCCAGAAAAGTCCCACAGCACCTTATTCTGACAGTTCTATTGAAGCAGCATTTTGGCAGTTACGAATAAAACTTCTCCTGAGGATTAAAGAGGGAATGATATAAAATCAACTCCATTAAACCATGAGAAGAAACCCCTCCTATTCATGTACCATTAACTTAAAATTTGTTTACATAAAAGAGAAAGAACACATCAATAATTTATATATGCTAGAGAACAAATTGATAAATGATACGATTATCCTGACAAGAAAATTAAATAAAAAGAATACTGACCCTCCGCTTCTGAGATGAGATAAGGACGTTCCTCTGAACATTTCTCGCTCCTTGATTTCACGGAAGCCTCCATCATAGGTTAGCTGAAGTGGGTGACTCTTGGTGTGGCCAACGGCATTTGATTCTGTTAAACAAATCCCATTTATTTTCATCATAGAGTCCCCCACTATAACCATTTCTTTGGATTCCACTGTCTTCTTTGCTGTAATAACAAAGAAAATGTCTTGTCAAAGCATTTATTTTGGGGGGGGATTACTTTCTTTCGATGTTTTTGTCTCAAAAATCTAATAATTTATGACTTAAAAGTGATGCATTGTTTATAAACAAGTCTGGATTTTATGGTCAAAGCCTTTCTGAATATATTTAAGACCTTACCACTTTCTTAGGCATGCATGGTACCATCAGTTCTGCAGGTAAAAATTAGCAGAATCTTATCTCCATTAGCTCAGAGTCTACCTGAAGGCAAGTATTTAGATCTAGGTTTAGGAACCACTTAGTCCATATATGCATTTCTGCGTCCCAGAACTCTTCCTCCTGAATTAGACCATCAGACATTTTTTTAACTGTCAGAGGGCACTTGTGAGAGAGAGACAGAGAGAGAGAATGAGAGTACCCACCAGTGGGGCATGGTCATGCCACAATCCCTTCTCCTCCACTTTCCCATCCCATTGGGTTTTGAGGCATGCAAACACATGCACCTGGAGTGTTTTTCAAACCATAGAAGTTAGGACATGGCTCCCTGAACCACTAGGCTACAGGGCTGGCCTTCATAATTTTTTATTTAAAAAATATTACTGAACACCTGCTGTATGTCAAGCACTGTCTCAGGCTCTTGGGGTGCATTAGTGACAAAAAGAGATCCCTGACCTCACAGGCCTACATCCTAAATGGGTACAAAGAGATACAATATCCCATAATAGATACATGTTATAAGGAGGTAAGTGCCATGGGAAAAAGCAAATGTGAAAAAGTGTCAACGGGACTGGGAATGAGATAGGTAACAGTTTTTTGTTTTATTGTTGTTGTTTTAGAGGGATTTTTACTATAGGATATGTGCACTTGCTGGAGAGACAGAGATAGAGAGACAGAAAGCAAGAAAGTACTGCCCCAGGAGGGATGGACACATCTCAATCCCTTCTCCTCCATTCTCCTCTTGGGATTTTAGGCACGCATGCACATATGCCCGATGTGAGTTTTAAGCCAATGGGTCTGGGACTCGAACCATGGTCAACTACGTGGGAGTCCAGCGATGTAACCATAATGCCATCTGCTGGTTCCAATAGGTAGCCAATTTAAATAGGGTGGGCCTGATAGGACAGGGAGAGCAAACCGTAAAGGAGGTGAGGCATCAGCCATGAGATAACAAAGGACAGTTTTCTAAGCAGAGAGACTAGCTGGTATGGAGACCCTCAGGCAGAATTATTCCTGAGGTGCTCAAGGAGTGGAGTGTGAGATGGGGAAGAGGAGGAGAGGTGATTGGAGGGCTGGGAGTAGACCACTACTCCGCAATGGAAAGGGGAGAGATGTAGGCTTTCTACAGAGAAATAAGATAGAGCTGCAATAAATCATCCTGTCTCTCAGCTGAAACATACATTGTTCACAAATGCAGATTCTTAAACTTGGCATATAACATTTTATCAGCAAATTGACATTAAAAATCACTTATCATCTATGCTGCTAGTAGACTGCAGTCTGGGATGAAACACTTTGTTGAAGAAGAAGAGAGTAAATCTCCTATAGCACAGTGGGGGTGGGAGAATGAGCTTCGGATAGAAACATACCATTCTGCAAGTTTTTCCAAAATGACTCAAGGTTTCCTTTTCTGCACTAATTTAGAAACCAACAAACCAATACAAACTAACAATAACAAAACCACCTCTTCTCCTCTGACCAAGCTTGCTGCTTTCCACACACTGAATTTTAAAGCTGAAAGGAACCTTAGGGACTGGTTCGTCTAACCTTCATTTTTTGGATGAGAAAAGTGGGCACCCAAAAGGCTGAGTGATCCGTCTGTGGTCACAGGTGAGCCAGGACTGTAAGGATGGGAAAGTACGGGCTTTCAGTTCCACCAGACTTGGGTTTAAATGCAGGCTCCCGAGCACCAGCCCTGTGATGTGGGCAGGTCGTTCAACTTCCCTCTCACCTTCTTCAGTGGTCCCCACCTCTTGAGGATGTGGTAAGAATTAAATAACGGCCTAGAAAAGTGACATATATATATACACACACACACACACACACACACACACACACATATATACATATATATATATATATATATATATATATATATATATATATATATATGTATATGTTGACCTTGAAGTCAATACTGGGTTGTTGGAAAAGTCATGATGCATTTTTGCATGGAAAAACTAAGGATAATGTCACAACTTTTGCAGGGCTGTCTCACAGCACCGCCCCATCTCAGTAACTGCTACACAGGGACACACACACTGAAATTACGAAGAAGTTGCAGCCTGTCACTCTATTTTAGCGTTGTTTTTTTTCATCCAGTCATCCCGTATTTATCAAGTACCCACTCCGATGCATCCGGTGCTGTCCCATGCACAGGTGACCCTGTTGGGAACAAGGAGTCCCAGCCTCCGTGGAGTTTTCTAGAAGGAAAAACACAACCAGGCCTGCAGATGGAGGTTATGGCCCTCTACTTCACGCCCTACTGGAGAGAGCATGTCTGTCAGTGGTATACGAACTGCTGCCCTGGGCTCACTCTTCCTCCTGAGGATGTCCACTGTTAACCGAGCTTGGGTAACGATGCTCCGTGTCTGCCTGGCAAATATTCGCAGCACACGGTACTAGTTTTGTAATGCGCTGTGGGCAGACTGCAAAAGGAGTCAGGCACCTGCAGCACTGCCCTGCAGGAACAGTTCCATTTCAGAGACTTCTCTGATAGCTGCTACAGACCAGCCCCTGCTCCAGAGAAACCACTTTCCTTCTGGGGTTGCTCAGCCCAGCAGGGAAGACAAAGAGGCAGATGTGGAATGAGGTAAGTGCAGCGCAGTGTATAACGAGCAGGTTTAGAGTGAGGAAGCCTGGCGGGTTTGGAAGGTGGTCAGGAGAAAAGCCTGACAAGCATTCTGAAGGGGTGACAGGAAGCAAACAGTTGGAAGAAAAAAGGAACAAACGCCCAGGGTCAAAGCCGGCCTAATGTGTGTATGCTCTGTCCAGACAGGCAGGCCCCACTTCAGTCAGAGCTCTGCACTTGGTTTACCCTGCTGCTGCCATCTCAAAATTATTAATAATTCTTGAACAAAGACGCCTACATTTTTATTTTGAATTGGGCTCAGCAAATTATATGACGGGTCCTTCTTAAGTCTTGAAATGGCAGGGCAGGTGTGAGGAACTGCAAGGGGTTCCATATTGCTGGTGCACCGACTGAGAGTGGACAGGCCACAGAGACACCAAAGGAAGGCCTAAAATGTAAGGCTGGAGCCAGATCCCCATGGAGGAGTGTATGCAAAGAAGTCAGGGTGTCATCTCCTAGGCCAGGGGACAGCAAACTACAGCCCCACCAAATCTGACCCATCTCCTGTTTTTGTATAGCCTGTGAACCAAGAATGATTGCTTTTTTTTTTTTATGGGGGGGGGGGGGGAGTTTTTGTTATAGGGTGCGTGCGCTCACCCAAAAGACAGAGACAGAGAAACAGAAAGCGAGAAATCATCCCCCGGGGGAATGGCCATGCAGCAATCCCTTCTCCTCCATTCTCCTCTCAGGATCTTGGGCACGCATACATATACGCGCCCGGCATGAGTTTAAGCCACCAGGTCTGGGACTTGAACTGTGGTCAACTACATGGGAGTCCAGTGACATAGCCATTACGCCAACTGCTGGTCCCCTGTCTTTAAATGGTTGGGGGAAAAATTTTAAAAAAGAACAATATTTTGTGGCAAGTAAAGATAATATGAAATTATCATTTCAGTGGCTATAAACCAGTCAAAAGTTCCTTCCACGGTAGAGCTGAGAAGGCTGATCAGAGACCGTGTGGACCAGAAGGCCTAAGATGCACTAAATGGCCCTTTACAGAAAGCGTGCCAACTTCTGTAGTAGGCTAATGCCTCCCAAGCCGGGTTCCCAAGATTCCACAGTCAGGAGGGGTTGTGAAATGCTGAGCTGAATGAAAATTAAACAGCCTTCTTTACCGGATGGCTTTGGGGAGTCTTTAAAGTGCTTCTGTGCTCTGTGATGGTCAGGAGGGTGAGGGGTAGGCAGTGCTTCCCTGACTTGAACACTGAACCCTTTTTCCAAGAAAATGCTATTAGCATTTGGCCAAAAGTGTTCCTTGGAACTCCCTGGAACTTGGTTTGACAAACACTCTCATGGGCACAGCGGCCTCTGGAGGGTTTTCAACAAGGGGATGATGCAATGTGATTTTTATTTGCTTCCTGTTCTCTGGTGCTTCACAGATCACAGAAAAATGAGCATTTTTCATGGTCTACAGGAATAAAGGGGGAATTCTGCTGTTCATAACCAGGTCCATCTGGGAGTTTAGCTTCCCCAGGCTCTGCTGGCTGCGCCAGTGGCTGAGGGCCACTGTGTGGACCCTACAGCCCACCCACAGCCCTCCAGTGAGCGGAGGGTAGAATTAAGAGGAACAAGACAAAGACCAAGGAAGAGGTGATGACGGCTGTGGTGGGAAAGGAGAATGCAGATACTCAGGAAGCCTGCTGAGGGCTTGGTGATGGAAAGTCTGACAGGAATTGGTGAGGAGGTAGCAACTGCTGGGTCCTCTGTCGGGCTTGAACAACTGGGGAGGCGTTAGCGCCGTGCCGCGTCCAGCCAAAACCCCAATTAAAACACAAAGCAATGAAACTGCTGGCCCTACAGAGATGACTACACACTTCCCTGCCCTCTTTCATGTTCTTAAACTGGGAATTCCAAACTGGCCACCTCGCCCCAAGCCCTCCTGTGGGTGGTGTCAGCTACAAGACTTCACGCCAAGGGCAGGGAGGAGCCCTCTGTCTCCAAACACAGTCGCCTCTACATCCTTGGTTACCCAACAAAGGCTGCCTCGTCCAAACAACAGAGAGCCTCTGCAGTGAGGCCCAGGAACGCCTACACACCTGGTGGCGGTGCCAGGCTGGAGAGCTCGGATGGTTTCTACGCTGGGTGATGTCTGCTTTTAAGATGACGATGAATTTTTACTGCCATGAGTTCCTGCAGGCTGACACAGACCTTGGGGATGATCCGAATGGGGAAGTGTGGTGACTAAAAATGGGGTGCATATAAGAGGACCACCACAAAGATGGCTTCAGTGCATTCTGGAGGTGCAAAGCTAGACTCGGTGCTGGGAAATGACAGCACAGAGGGTGCCTCTGGGAGCACCGTGGAGGCGACATGGCCATGCAGACAAGGGCCAGTCAGCCCAGGAGGGAAGAGCTAAGCCTTGGGAGAAGCATTAAGGGTGAGGAAGGTGGGCAGGATATTTCATCACTGCGGTCACCTTCTCATCCTCCCATGTTAACAGCCTGTCAAGCAGCAGACTTTTCAAATGTGAGCGACCAAGAGTCAAATACATTAAACATGCACATGGCATTAAAGCTCAGAAGCAAGGACATATAAACACAGCAGGGTAGTGGCCCTTGCACAGGGTGGCCATCCCTATTTATGAGAAATGGCCTCGGGCTCCAGAATCCATGTCCTCCCATCTTGGCGAGCATTTTGTTCCTGCGATTACCATTCCTTTCTGATCTAACAGATTTGCTGTGAGATCCTAGTGGGGAGACTACTGGAAAGGTCCTCATGCGCCGGCTAGATGCTGGTGCAGCTGTAAAACGATGCTCTGTGAGACTGAGCCACACAGCAAGGCTTCAGGTTTGCATCTGGAAATGTCCCTGAATATGCCAGGCTCCCAGGTGCCCACCTTCGAGGGCTGCTAAGGCTGGGGGTTGGCTGTGGTACCAAGATCTTGTTGGGGGTGCTGTATGTCTCTGTTTCTCTTCCTCATGGAATAAATACACTTTATTTAAAAAGAAAGAAAACTTCCTCGGGTGATTCTAATGTGCAGTTACAGTTGATAACCACCGTCAAAAACCAGAGAAACATAAACTGTGTTGTCTCTCCTATATTTAACTCTTAGTTTTCATTGTAAGAATAAAATCTGGTCTGTTTCCCTGAGCCAAGGCTCTGCACAGCCCTGTAACTTCAGCTCCCTCCACCTTCCAGCCATGCCGACCTTTGGGCACTCCACTACCTCATCTTGCTCTCATCTCGGGTCTCTGGACAGGGTGAGCATCCCTAATCCAAAAACACAAAATCTAAAATGCACCAAAATCCGAAATTTTCAAGTGCTGACATGATACCCCAAGTGAGAAATCCCACACCTGATCTCATGTAATGAGTTTCAATGAAAACATTGCAATACAAAAATAGTATATAGGGCTAGTTCTGTGACTCAGTGGTGACACGCTGCTCAAAGAAAAGCTGGGTCCTACATGGTGACAGCTGTTCAAATCTCATTCTCCCCTCGGGATCTTGGGCACGCACGCCCAACCAACCTGACACATGCCAAGCTTGTGCCTGGGTGCCCAAGATCCATCAGCCTGGAAGACTGGATGAAGGGGACTAGACTGTCACCAACCCCACGGAGGGTGCTCCAGTCTCCTGTCTCTCTCTTTCCTGTGAACATATGCACATGTGCACACACATGCACTAATGTGAATAAACAAAACCAAAAAAATTTTAAGAGAGTTTGCTATAGTGGGTGTGCACTCGCCGGAGAAGATATACAGAGAAAGAAAGAAATCATCCCCACCCCAGGGGAGATGGCCATGCCATTGTCCTCTTGGGATTTTGGACATGCATGCCCACATACCTGGAGTGAGCTTCAAGCTGCTGGGTTGGGGGCTCACACTGTAGTTGATCGTGTGGGAGTCTGTCACCACAACCACCACACCACATGCTGACCCCAACAAAACGTTTTAAGGTTCATGGAAAAATAGAATTGAAATACATTTGGGACTTCAAAAGTTCATGAAAAATAGAATTTAAGTAAGAGTTTATTTTTTTTAATTATATAAAGTTACTTTCAGACTGTGTATATGAGGAATATATTGGGTCATTGGAAAAGTCATGATGCATTTTTCTATGTTTTCTATGTAAAAATGTGTCATGACTTTTCTGATGACCCAATATAAAATCTACATAAATGTTGTGTTTAGACTGTCCCCAAGATATTGCATTAGGTATATGCAAACATTCCAAAACTCCCAAAAATTCAAAATCCAAAAACACTCTGGTCCCAAGAATTTCGAATGAGGGATACTCTACAGGTACTTACTTTTCCTTCAGCCTGGGCACACTGTCCACCCATTTTAATATAGCTGGCCCCTTCTCATCACTCATGTTTCAACTCAGATGTCACCTCCTCAAAGGCGCCTTCCAGAGCCATGTAATTAAAGTGAATTACCCCTGCTGTAGTCTCTCAATCCCACTATCTGATTGATCTTATCTATCCTCCTTCCGTGTCTCTCTCCTGACTAGACTGTACACTGAGGCTGGGTGACTGTTTGCCTAGAACAGTGCCTGGCACTCAGTGAGGCCTCAGTCAACGTCAGATGGACTGACTCTATTAGGAAATGGGGACGCTGAGGGAAAGCAAGTTGACTAACGATGTACTTGACATCATGACATCTTGACGCGAGACATATATTCTGCACTTCCTGTCTTCTTCCTCCTTGACCCCACCTCTTCATCAATACCAGGGACCAGTTAGGCAGATGGGGGACGGGAGACATGGGCTGGGGAGACAGGGCAAATTGCGGATCGTGCCGCAATAGGGCAGGCACTATTCTGCTATCATTCCCTGTTGGGGCTACAGGGAATGGGGATCCTGTGCTGACAGATCTTCTGATTTTTCACAAGAAATCATACATCTCAACTCTTCTGAGAGTCTTCTACTTTCTAAATGTTGGAGACTAATGAATAGAAAATGCTTTCCTATCTAACAAGTACGATGCTCAGTAGAAGCTCAGAATCTTTGGGATCTACCTTCAGGCTGTCTCTGTCTCTCTGTGACTACGAACCTTTCCATCATTAGCAATCCTTGTCTACTGAGAGAGGGCCAGTTCTGTCAGCTCCTGTTAATGTAGTTTTTAAACTTTTTCTTTGTATTGTCAGAAGCATGTACATTCACCAGAGACAGAGAAACAGAGAAGTAGAACACCCTCCCACACCCCAAAGGGTCATGGCCACACCACAATCCTTTTCCTCTATGTCTCCATCCCAGCAGGATTTAGGGCAGGCACACGTATGCACATGGTATGTTTTCCAAGCTGCCAGGCTAGGACTTGGATCATGTAAGATCCAGCTCCCTATGCACAGCACTAACCACTGTGCTGTGAAGCCAGCCCATTTTCTAACTTTTTTGACCACACCCAGTAAGAAATCAATTTATAATATGATCCTGAACACACATGAAGACTAAAGTAAAGTCTCCTAAAACAATACTTAGCCCCATTCTGTCCTACTCTACTTCTTGTGTTTTGTTTTGCTCCAAATGTGGTGTGACCCACTGAATTGACTGTTATCCCACTGGTGAGTCCTTTCTCTATAGTCTGAAAACCCTTATTATACCCTGGGTAGGGGGGAAGCCCAATTATTGGCAGTAGTCCTTGGATAGTGTGGTCTGTAGGCTCTCTGTCCCCACAGGTCTGGATACCTGCCAGTAATTCTGTGGCTGTAGGAAAAGCCTCTTTCAGCTTTTGCTTACACATACATGTGGGACCAGAAAAGTATTTTCAAAGACCTAAGCTCAATATATATTCTAAAAATCTTATCATTCCTTTTTTCTTCCTTTTTTAGAGAGAGTTTTGCTATAGAATGCATGTGTTCACTTGAGAGACAGAGACAGAAAGTGAGAAATCGGCGTGGGGGGATGACCACACCGTGATCCCTTCTCCTCCATCATTCTCCCCTCGGGATCTTGGGCACGCACGTACACGCGCCCGGTGTAAATTTTAAGCTGCCAGGTCCAGGACTCTAACTGCGGTCGACTAGGTGGGAGTCCAGCAATGTAACCATTATACCATCTGCTGGTCCTGGAATCTTATAATTCTTATGAGTTTTTAGTGATTAACAGTTTTTTTGAACTTTAATTTAAAAATCTTTCATGTGCAATATATGCGAATCACCTATTAGGAAACACTCTAATATTCTATTTCTACCAACTAGTATTAAGGAAAAACAAAACAAAACAAAAACAAAAACAAACCTGTGACATAAAAACTGTGAGATTGGAATCGGCAGGTGGCATAGTGGTTAAGATGCTGGACTCCCACATGGCTGACTGTAGTTCGGGTCCTGGGCCTGACAGCTTGAAAATCACACCAAGTGCATGTGCATGCGTGCCCAGGATTCCAGGAGGAGAATAGAGGAGAACTGCAGCTTGGTCAGTCCCCCTGGGGTGGGGGGTGGAACGTGATTTCTTATTTTCCCTCTCACTGTCTCTGTCTCTCTCTTTCTCTGGCAAGTGCACATGCTCTATGACAAAAATCTTTAAAAAAAAAAAATAAAGGCAATTAGGTCGTGTTGCTGGACTCGCATAGAGTCGCCCGCAGTTTGAGTCCCAGACCCGGCGGCTTAAACTCAAGCTGGGCGCGTGTGCATGCGTGCCCAGGATCCCGAGAGGAAAATGGAGGAGAAGGGATTGCAGCGTGGCCATCTCCCTGGGGGATGATTTCTCGCCTTCTCTCTGTCTCTCTCTATCTTTCTGGTGAGTGCACACATCCTATAGCAAAAACAAACAAACAAACAAACAAAAAACCTGATATTTAAGTATTCTTCATCGATACCTAGGAAAATACATAAACAATGTTTCTTAATCAGTTTTTGCCCAATATTAATAATCCTTAATAAAAGTAAAAATTATCCAGGGTGAGGAAAAATCATATAATAGCAGCTTTGGTGTGCAAATTTGAGAAACAGGCCTGCTCCCAGAGCTTGAAAGATGGTGGTGGCCTTACACTCAGGAGGAAGAAGAGATCTGTCCGGCAGAAGAGCCCCCTGGGAGGCCGCTCTGAATAAGCGCGCCCGGGCACTGCTTATTCTTCTAATCTTCGCAGGGTCCACTGGTGGTTTAGGAAAAGAAAGGCATGGATCCTCCTCTGTGGTGGGAGATGCTGGTGCTTTTGGTTTCTGGAAAGAGATTATTTAAATGATTGGCATGAGTTCCTGTGTCTCAAATACGACTCATTACTCCGGAGCTGGCCTGACCCTTTCAGAGGGTCACAAGAGCTTTCCGCTTGGTTTCACCCTGGTCCCCTGATTCTACCATCTCACTAGCTTATCTTCCTTAACGTCAGAGAGATACTGAGATTTATATATCCAGAGTTCCATGAATACTTTCTGTATCCATGTGTTTGTCAGTTTTATCGTATTAACTACTCTGCTGCACCACTTAGCATATTTGAATAAAACAGGTTATCCATGCTGGTAAACAAATAGTAACTGTGTAAAATAATATAAATTAGCTCAGCTGTGGTAGGGAATGCTGGTTGATACTGTTTCTCATCAGACTGAGGCCACTGTGGGAGGCCCAGTATGATGTTTGGCCCATCCTTTCAAGAAAGAAAAGCCAGGTGCTATGGCACACTTACAGTCCCAGTTACCCAGGAGACTAAGGCAGGGAGATCGTGACATAGGGATCTGTCTTTTAAAAAGAAACAAAAAAGGGTCTGCAGGTGGCGTGGTGGTTAAGGCACTGGATTCCCACGTGGCTGACCACGGTTTGAGTCTGGACCTGGAGGTTTGAAAATCATGCTGGGTGCATGTGCTTGCATGCCAAAATCCCAGCAGGAGAATGGAGGAGATGGGATTGTAGTATGAACAAATTACCTCCTAGGGGTCATTTCTCACTTTCCCTCCCCCGTCTTTTTCTGGCAAGTGCACACACCCTACAGCAAAAATCTAAAAAATGAAAAAATAGAAAGAGAGAGAAGAGACTATAAAATTAGTATATCCAACATGCTTTGCAAATTTTTGTGTTTGGTTCAGAAAACGTTTATTGAGCACTTATATGTACCTATAATTATATGGAAAATGCTACAATTACATATTTTGGATTCTACAGAAGTGCTTTTTCATGATATCAAAATTTTTAAATAGCTTGGGCTTAAAAGTCATAAAACATAAAAGCAAGAAGTTGTCTTAGACTTGTTATACAGAAAAATTTTGTTTTTGCATCTTAAGAGTTCTGTGCTGACATCCTTTAGAAAAGAATCATTACTGATAAAAATTCTAATACAGTGAAGACTTTTTAAAATACCTGCACTTGGGACCAGCAGATGGCATGACGGTTATGTGGCTGGACTTCCACGTAGTTGACTGTGGTTTGAATCCTGGACTTAAAAAACTCAGGATGGGACCATGTGAGTGTGTGCCCAAAATCCTGAGAGGAGAATGGAGGAGAATGTGGTGTGGCCATTCCCCCTGGAGGGTGATATCTCACTTTCTCTCTCTCTCTCTCTCTCTCTCTCTCTCTCTCTCTCTGTCCCTCCAGCGAGCACATGGAAAAAGAAAAAAAAAAAAATACCTGCCCCAAGCTGTGTGCCACTCAGAGCTCCTTCTGTTCCCACCCCAGATGGCAGGAGCCTCAGACCCAGTGCTGAACCTCACAGGAGCCCGAGCTCCCAGTTTGTCTACTTGCTGGTCCTACCCATCTTGCCTCCAACTTCTGCACAATTATTCACCTCTGAGAGAATAACCTTAATGCAGAAAGTGTTTTTAAATTTTTCTTCTTTTTTTTTTTTTTTTTTGGAGAGGTTTTTGCTATAAGGGCATGTGTGCTCACCAGACAGACAGAGACAGAGAGAGAAAGTGAGAAATCACCCTCCAGGGGGAATGGCCACACCACAATTCCTTCTCCTCCATTCTCCTCTTGGGATTCTGGGCACACACATGCACCCAGCGTGAGTTTAAGCCACGGGGTCCAGGACTTGAACCTCAGTCAACTACATGGGAGTCCAGCAACATATAGCCATTATGCTAACTGCTGCTCCCTGCTTTTAGCTTTTTAACCAAAAAGAATCAAGTTCCTAAAGTCATGCCCATAATAGCAAAATGGTGACTCACTATCCAATAAATTAGTCAACAAATGTTTTAAAACTCCAGTGTGAAATTCAAGTCAGATAATTTGGGAAAAAAAAAAATGGATGCGGTTATCTATCATGTATAACACATAATCTCAAACATTTGTTTTTTCACATTCACTAGTAGAACATAGACATCTATATTGGAGTTCTTCCAAGAAGGTGCTTACTTCAGTAATGATCAGATTCTTCAAAATATTTTTTATTTCTTCCTTTGTATCTAGAATGAGCTCATAAACCAGACAAAAAACATTCGTCTGATGACTTTAAAGACACATTTTTTTCTAAACACAGAAAAAAAGATAAATAATCAGCCCAATATAGGAGAAAAAGTCAACCACTTTGAGATGAAACAGACCTGGAGTGGAATCCACTCATGAGTTGCGTGAACCTGGGCAGGCCATTCACTTCTCTGAGCCTGCCAAGCTAGAATGTGGAGGCCCTTTTTACAGGCATGTGGACATACCTAGGATTCCTGCAGGAATGCTAGCTCCCTTCCTGTACGAGTGGGTCACCCCTTATTTATTAGGTTTGGTTCCAAGTTACTTCATTCTTCTGAAGAGTCAAGGCCCCAGTGTCTGACACCAACTTGTTGGAATAAAGATACTGAGTTCTGGGATCAGCTGTTAGCATAATGGCTATGTCGCTGGACTCCCACATAGTCAACTGCGGTTCGAGTCCCGGACCCGGTGGCTTAAAACTCACGCCGGGCGCATGTGTGTGCGTGCCCAAGATCCCGAGAGGAGAATGGAGGAGAAGGGATTGCGGCGTGACCATCCCCCCAGGGGGTGATTTCTCACTTTCTGTCTCTCTGTCTCTCTGTCTTTCTAGTGAGCACACACACCCTATAGCAAAAACTTCTCCAAAAAGAAAAGAAAAAGAAATAAGAGACATTAGTTTCCTAGTGAAAAAAACAGTAATCATATAATAAAAATTCAGTTCCATTTTATTATTTATCTTTAATAAATCAATTGTCTTATTTAAACATGTTTTTGGGATATAAAGTAATACATGTAAATAATTCTAATTCTTCCAGAGAAAACAAACAAGTCAGCAGTTTCTCTCATGACGAGTTCTACAAAAATGTTTCCATCTTGTAGAGCATGATCACTTTTACAAAGAAAACGAGGAAAAAAATTTTTTCTTATAAAATTCAAATGCTGGGGAACCAGCAGTTAGTGTAGTTAGCGTAATGGCTATGTCGCTGGACTCCCACGTAGTTGACCCGCGGTTCGCGTCCCGGACCCGGTGGCTTAAAACTCACACCGGGCGCGTGTGTGTGCGTGCCCAAGATCCCGAGAGGAGAATGGAGGAGAGGGGATTGCGGCGTGACCATCCCCCCTGAGGGGTGATTTCTCACTTTCTGTCTCTATGTCTCTCTGTCTGTCTGGCGAGTGCACACACCCTATAGTGAAAACCTCTCCAAAAAAAAAAAAAATTCAAATGCTGTTAGAAATCAGAGTATGTTACAAGTATGTTTAAATCTTCACTTAAGACTCTTACCTCCCTCCTGTTTTGTTTCAGGACACTAACCAGTGACTTGAGAATTAAGGATATGAGGAAGATTCATTCTGGGTGATAAAATTGCTGGGGCGGGGAGGCATTAAGGCGGTAAACGTGGCACTCCCTGAGGCTGACCCACGTAGGAAGGTTCTGGGTTCGCATCTGGAAATCTCCCCCAGTACATAAAGCAGGTGTGTGTGCCCATGACCCAGGCTGGCTGAGGCTGAGGTGGACTGCAGAGTTAAAACCCTGTTGGGGATGCCCTTTTTCTCTCTAGCTCTCTCTCTGCCTCACTTGTTTTAAAAGAAATAAACTTAAAAAAGAAAAAAGAGAAGAAAAAAGAAATAGCAGAGTCCATTGAAAACACAGACTATTTCCATAGAACCACCCAGTCAAGGAAGCAGCGATTCACAGAACACTTCAGGGACCCGGCAGGCCATGACTCATCCCGGCATCAGGGCCCGTGACCAATTTCTGCCATGGCTCTTCTAGATCAGCAGACAAGAAGGCAGGGTCCTCCTCCATCCTACACTGAGACTGGAAAGGGAGTCAGTGACATCTCACCTCGGAGAGTGGCTCACGATTTAATTCATAAAACAACAGAACACACACGTGAACACACACGCACAATAAAAGACGCCCTGGAAGTCAGAAAGCAAATATTAAAAATTCTCCCGAGCGAGCCACCACCTTTGAGCTGCGGCAGTTCTGTGTGCATTTCCATTGCTGTGATTTTCTCCACAGGGGCTCTGGGCTCCTCTGTCACTCCCAGCAGGTGTCTCACTGCTGTAATGTCACCGTTCCTTTCAGCAACAACGAAAGAAAAAATCCTACTCTGGATCGCCTCCATCCCTAAAGGAATATCGGAGCTCCTAAGTCCTTTTCTAAACATATTAAATTGTGCTCCATGTTTCAAACACTTCGAACCTGGTTCATGAAAAACAGAAAAAAACAGCTCAAACTTATCGACACTGTTGGAGGTCAGAACAGAGGGAGGGTAAATGTGCAAGAGTCAAGAGTTTAGCTTACCTGCTCAATGCAGGAGCAGAAGTGGGCTACCCTGTGTCCATCTTTCCTAGCTGACTGCAGGTAGGGAATTAGTAAGAGACAAACTAGGCCAGCCCCAGTGGTACCGTGGTCACACATCCCTCAGCCATACTGAGCCATATGGGAAGGTTGCCAGTTCCTGTCCCAGGGTCACTCTGCACTGGGGGCTCACCACCCATGATCCTGGCTGAGGCTGAAGGTACAGCGTGGTGTGAAGACGCTGTTAGGAGTGCTTCACGCTCACGGAAGGAATAAACAAACAAAAGGCAAACTTGTCTAAGAACGTGTCCGAGATCCAAAAAGTACTGAGATTCAACTGGAAACTCGCTGCTGAGGAGGCAGAGGTGGAGACGGGGCAGGATGGCACCTTCTGACCCCAGAAATGATCTACCTGATGACACTGGAAGGTATCTGCTTTCTTCTTTTGGAACGCTGGTTACTGAGTGTGTTTAGTTGGTGTGCACACATTAAGCTGCACTCCTACAATCTGTGTCTTTTCAGTATGTCAACAAAAAGCTGCATATTTAGGCTTAAAGAACTGGACCTTGTTAAGTTTGGGAAACAGAGGAAGAACCTGTTTTGATGGTGACAAATGGTAAATTTCCTATTCGTTTACATGGTCACATCTCTTTTCCAACTTTATCCAGTCCAAAGCAAGAGAGCAGTTATTGCTGTGTGTACGCAGTGAGCACGAGCTACCTGGAGAAGTGGAAGGAAAGCAGGAATAACTACCTCCCAGCTGCTCTGGGCCTCAGCGCTGCTGTGGGATAGCAGGCATCTCTGAGAAAGAGAAAGATAACCCGGCACGCCTGCCGCAGCTCCTCTAGAGCGGCAGACAAGAAGGCAGGGTCCTCCTCCATCCTACATTAAGACTGGAAAGGGAGTCAGTGACGTCCCACCTCGGAGAGCGGCTCACAGGTTAATTCATAAAGCAACAGGACACACACAGGAACACACACGAGTAAAAGACCCCTTGGAAGTCAGAAAGCAGATAGGTAAAGAGCAGGTGGATAGCCACGTTAATGGAGTTAACAGTGCATCCGCCCTGCCTTACAAGATTGCAGGTGCTAATAGGAACTCTCATAAGCCAATCAGGCTAGCTGCCAAAACCCAACCCTGCAGGCATCAGGAGCATCAGCTTTTCCATCATTCTCAAAAGCCCTGGGCACTCCAGTAGACCACTGCCTACTGGAGAGTGTTGAGGGAGCCCAGGCCAGATAGGAAGGGAGACACAGAGGGAGGGTAAATGTGTGAGAGTCAAGAGTTTAGCTTACCTGCTCAATGCAGGAGCTGAAGTGGGCTACCCTGTGTCCATCTTTCCTAGCTGACTGCAGGTAGGGAATTAGTAAGAGACAAACTAGGCCAGCCCCAGTGGTGCCGTGGTCACACATCCCTCAGCCATACTGAGCCATATGGGAAGGTTGCCAGTTCCTGTCCCAAGGTCACTCTGCACTGGGGGCTCACCACCCATGATCCTGGCTGAGGCTGAAGGTACAGCGTGGTGTGAAGACGCTGTTAGGAGTGCTTCACGCTCACGGAAGGAATAAACAAACAGAAGGCAAACTTGTCTAAGAACGTGTCCGAGATCCAAAAAGTACTGAGATTCAACTGGCTAGGTCTTCACAGATTCTTCCAGCAAGTGTGTCCTTGAGCCCTGAGCCGCCCTTCCTCTGTTCTCTCTGCCTCTCCTGCTTCAGCTCCTTTTACCCACTCCCTCTGCTCCGTTACACTTCTCCTTATTCCTTTCTTGGTCCATGTAGTGGTTACCAGAGTCAAAGTGCTCTTCAAAAGGTGAAGTGAAAATGAGGAAAGAAGGTAGAAAGGCAGTTGGCACAAGGCCATTTTCAGAATTTTTTGATGAGGAATCCCCTATTTTAACTATTGCTAAAAATGAAGTATACTTAAGACTCTTACATAATCCACTGTAACAAAAAAAAGGGTCAAACTACAGCCATCATTTTACTGAGCATGAGATTTTCTTGGACTGTTTTCTTTGAACATAGCAACCAACCTTCTGCAG
Organism: Tupaia tana; assembly: GCA_026018925.1. NCBI lineage: Eukaryota > Metazoa > Chordata > Mammalia > Scandentia > Tupaiidae > Tupaia > Tupaia tana. Next base: position 51,088,425 of record JAKSZU010000002.1, on the reverse strand, counting down.
TAAAGAAATTTCATTTTTGTCATGCACAGCGGCAAATGCCAATATTGCCTTAGACTAGCACCTACTTCTGACAAGGACAGGTTAATTCCAGAAATAAAGAAATTTTTTTAGGAAAGAGTAAGCCTAAATTGAGTGAGTCCCCCAAAACTACAGTAGTATTAAAGGCAATATACAGAGTCAGATCACAGACGTAAGACTGAACAGCCACACTACAGTAAGGCAAAGCCACTGGGCTGCTAAACCAGGCCTTCACGCCATTAACAGGCTCAAAACCCAAGTGGTTTCCAAGGTTGTGATGCAAGAAGCCGAGTATCGACAACAGCTGGCAACTTATTTATTGCATGTTGGTTCCTGCTTACTATTTTGGGATCTTATTTTTGTCATGTGCGATATAAGAACAAGTATACTCTTCCCCACAGAGGAATCTTATCAGAATATACTGATACATGGGATACTTTAAAAATATATTTTGAGACAGCTGGATCATTTGAATATGGTCTACACATTTTTAAAAAAATAATTATTTAATTTTATTTATTCATTTGTCTATTTTTAATTTGACCAGAAAGAGATAAGAGAGAGAAGAGAGAGAGAGAGAGAGAGAGAGAGAGAGAGAGAGAGAGAGAGAGAAAGAAAGAGAGAGAGAGAGAGAGAGAAAGTGAGAAAGCAAGCTACCAGGTCCAGAGACTCTAACTGTGGTCAGCCATGTGGGAGTGTCTAGCGCCTTAACCACCATGGCACCTGTTGGTCCCAAATATGTTCTATATATCAAATGATATTATTGAGTAATGCTAATTTTCTGAATTATGATAGTATTGTAGTTATATAGGAGACTGTCCTTGTTTGTGTGATATACACTTAAATTTCTATGGATATAGTATCATAGTATCTGCAACTTACTTTCATATGAATTCATCAAAAAGATACATACAAGAATACACATACAGGTACAGTAATAAAAACTGAGGGGCCAGCAGATGGTGCAGTGGTTACATCACTGAACTCATACATGGCCAACTACGGTTCAAGTCCCAGACCTGTGACTTGAAAATCATGCTAGGCATGTATGCATGTGTGCCCAAGGTCCCAGGAGGGGAATGGAGGAGAAAGGATTGGCATGTGGCCATCTCCCCAGAGGGTGATTTCTCACTTTCCCCCTCTGTGTCTCTTTCTCTCTCTCCTGAGTGAGCACATGTGCGCTAAGGCAAAAATCTCTAAAACAAAACAAAACAATAAACTAAGAAGGAGCTTGACTAATTCCCCAATTCCATGAAAATCTGAGCAACTGGTATCATCAAATACTTTTTGTAGCAAAGACACAGGGGAGGGATGGCTAACATGAGAAGGGTCGGCAGAAGTTCTGTGTAATTCCTATCTTCTCGAGTCCACGCAGTCAGACTCCTGCACTCAGGAGAAGATGAGTGGTTTATTCTCCACAGAGGGCAAAACAGAGTCTCTGACTGGGGTCACTAGGATAAGTTCCCCTATCTCTGAGAGTCAAGGTACTTACTATAAATGGAATATTTATGTATCAATTGAATATTTACACACTGAATGCGAGGCACTCCTGCCTTCTTTCCCCACCTGCCTCCTGGAGGCTAGCAGCCATCCTTTATCCTCTAGGACCAAGCCTGGAAGACACTTCTAGAGGGAATACGACTCGTCTATGAGAGTGCCCTAAAGATATTGCCACTGTGGGTGTCACCAACAACACAGCCCAGTCAAATCCACACTCAAGAGCAGCCAAAAAAGCAGCATGAGGGATCAGAAGAGAGCCTCTAGTATGAAAAACAGGCAAAATAAACATAAAAATGCAACGGAGACTGTAAAGGGAAAAGAAAGCTTAGTTAAAAAGTTAAGAACTCTCACAAATGTATTTGGATAAGATGCTGCAACCATGAAATAAAAACAGAAAGTTGTATTTTAAAAAAAAATAACTAAGAGCTTCTGGAAATTAAAAATGTAATAGCAGAAATAAAAGACACTCAATAAAGAGATCAGAAGATAAAGTGTCTTCCAAAAAAAAGATGCAAAACAGATAAAATAAAAAGTACAGATGCAGGAGATACTATATCTGGACAATAAGTTCTAAAAAGAGCAGATAGGACAAAAACATGGGAACGACTATTAAAATAATTCAAGGACATTTCCCAGAGCTGAAGAGCACAAGAATCCACACTGAAAGGACCTTTCAAATGCCCAGCATGACGGGTGACACTGGACTCACGTGGAGGCCCATTAGCTTGAATTTTCAAAACATGGGGAACAATAAGAAAAACCCTACAAACTTTGTAAAAGGAAAAAACAGGAATCAAGGATTTAAATAATTTACTTCTCACACATCCTTTCTCAAGAAACCATGGGAAGGAATGTTCCATCAACTCCATAGTAAATCAAGAAAGAGAAGGACCTGGGATGCAGAAAACAGGAAGAGCCCGGCATGAAAGGAAAGAGCTGCCTCCCTGAGAGGATGGTGAAGGGTGCCGGAGGAGAGCTGTGGAGAGTTCTCCAAGGAGTTCAACCAGTAGAATTTCTTATGAGCCTGAACATGAAAAGGAGAGTTCAACCACTAGGGAAGAGTTTGAGGTTGAAATAGTAATAATATGAAACTTAAAAAGCAAGGCAATTGTTAACACTAGAGAAAACGAAAAGTAGAGCAGGGAAGGAGAAGTAATTATTATTACTCATCATTAATTTAAGGCCCAGCTATGAACAAGATTTACATAATAATGGTCAGAAAAAAATACAGATCTACCCAAAGTTATGTTCTGCTTATAATGGGAATAGAAAGCATAAACTTGTAAAAGGAGATGAAAGAGCGGATAAGAGCTAAGTGTGTCTTCCTCAGTGGAAAGCCATTAGTAATTCCTCAACCTCAAGACAATGTTGTATTTAGATATCGAGATGTAAGTACCAAAAGAATGTGTCAAGGAGTTTAAAATGAAAGCCACTGGGGAAAGAACAAGAAAGAATAAGGGGGTGGGAGTCAGCTAGGTTTTTGTTTTTGTTACAAATCTTTTGACTCTTATGTGTATCTGTGTATATGTAGTATATATAATTTTAGAATAAATTACATACATAATTTTATATGTAACTATAAACAATGAAATATGTATAACTATTTAAAAATACAAAAAATATTGTGAAACATTCTGTTTATCAAGTTACTACAGATTGAGCATCCCTAATCTGAAAATCCAGATTAGAATTTTTTTTTTCCTAAAGCCCAAATCCTTCAAAATCTGACAGCACTGACATGGCTCCACAAGGCTAGCATAAGAGGTGCCACAAGTAGAAAATCCTACACCTGACCTCACGTGATAGATGAAAGACATGACACTGCAATATGAAAATATTGTAGAAAATTGCCTTCAGGATCTGTGTACAAAGTGTATAGAAACATAAATGATTTTTGAAATAATGATTTATTTAATTACTTATTATTAAAGAATTATTTTATTTTTATTCACTGTTATTATTTTATTTAAAAATTTTTTTTTTGAAATTGACCAGAAAGAGATAGAGAGAGAAGGAAAGTGAGAAAGAGAGCTGCCAGGTCTGGGACTCAAACCACAGTCAGTCACGTAGGAGTCCAGCCACCTTAACCACCACACCACCTGCCAGCCCCTATTATTATTTTTTTTTTCACATGAGTTTTGCCAGGGAAAGACACACACACACACACACACACACACACACACACACACACACTGAGAAAGAGAGAGAGAAAGAGAAAGAGAGAAGGAGAGTACAAAAGCAAGCTGCCAGGTCTGGGTCTTGGACCATGGTTGGTCATGTGGGAAGTCCAGTGCCTTAACTACCATGCCACCTGCCAGCTCAAAATATAAATGATTTTTATGTTTAGTTTCCACCCCATTGCCAAGATATCTTCTATGTACATGCAAATATTCTAAATTTGCTTAAAAATTGAAATCTGAAACACTTCTGGTTCTAAGAATTTTAGATGAGGGATACTTGATCTTTACATATTTTTAAAATTCTTCTTTATTATCAATCTGTAGGTAAATACAGAGGTGTATCAGATTTTTTTTTTTTTTTAAGATAGAGATTTTTGGCTATAGGGCGCCTGCACTCACTAATGAGACAGAGAAACAGAAAGATAGAAAGCGAGAAATCACCCCCCATAGAAGATGGCCACACTGCACTCCCTTCTCCTCTGTTCTCCTCTCAGGATTTAGGACATACACACATATGCACCCAGCATGAGTTTTATGCCACTGGGTGCAAGACTCAAACTGCAGTTAACTACGGGGAGCCCAGTGACGTAACCATTACTCCCTCTGCTGGCCCCAGTAGATATTAACTTGGCACTTGAAAACATTAAAAAATCTGCTCTCATATTAAATTTTTAGTACATTTAGGGTTATGTGATAATTTTCTTAGCATATGTAAGTGCTGATTCCAAGCATTTTTTTTTTTTACCAACTTCGTTTCACAACGCTGGTGGTAATAGAAAGTACTCACCAGCTCTAGCGGACTGAGACGTGTGCCAGAGATAGGCCTGGAATCAGATGACTCAAAACTGGACGCATGAAGGCTAGCATAAGAGATGGTGAAGAACGTTAGTTGGTGAAGACTTTATTTTATTTCTAGCATAAACTAGTTAACCCTAGCTGGTAAGCAAGCAATAACATCCAAATCATAATCCGTGAAGAAAGAGCAACTCAAAACCGTTCCAGCATTTGGCCCAGTGTGCTAGCACGCACTGGTTCACACTACTACTTGGCAGGCTGAAGTAGGAGGATCATGGCATAGTGAAGCCCTGTCTAAAAGAGAGCTAAAACATTTCATTAACAAGTCTTTCTACTACTTTTAGAAAGATTAAAAAGATTGAATAATGAAAATAACCGCATACGGTGACTTTTAAAAAAAGTTTTGTTCCTGTCACTTTATAAAGTTGGTAAGGCAGTTACTACTCTAACCATTTCATTCTAGTCTAACTTTCTGGATTCAAGGTCTGGAATTATCATTAAGAATCTTGTGGGACTGGCAGGTGGCACAGTGGTTAAGGGCACTGGACTCCCACATGGCCAACCACAGTTTGAGTCCCAGACCTGGCAGCTTACTTACTTTCTCTCTCACTCACTCTTTCTCTCTCACTCTCACTCTGTTCCTCTCTGATCAAATTAAAATAAAGTTAAATAAAATAATTCTTACCAAAAAAAAAAAAAAAGAACGTTGAACAAAAGTCAAACTTTAAAAAACAAGTACTAGGGGTCACCTGGTGGCATGGTGATTAGGGCACCACGTGGCTAACTGAAAGTCCCGGACTTGGAGGCTTGCTTTCTCACTTTCCCTTTCTCTCTCTTGTCTCTCTCTCTTTTGGACAATCACATGGGCAAATTTTAAAATAATAATAAATAAAATGAAATAAATAGTTCTTAAAAAAAGCATCTTGAGATCAGGTCATGTAATTAATCACACAAACAGGTGAAAGAAGAAAAAAACCACATGATTGTATCAAGAGATAGAGAAAAGGTATTTGATAAAATTTAATGCCAATCCACGATATTAAAAAAAAAAAAAGCTTCAGTAAGCCAGACGTAGATATTCTTCAACTTCATAGAGAATAACTGCAAAAAACCTACAGTTAACAGGTCCTCAGAGAAAGCATGATGCATTTTTGCACAGAAAAATATGTCATGCCTTTTCCAACAATCCAATAGTTTATGGTGAGAAATCTTAGGCTGTTCCACCAAGATGGGAAATAAGGATTTCCCTTTCACCATTGTTTTTCAATATCATACTAGAAATTCTAGCTAATGCAATAAGAGGAGAAAAGAAAAGCAAAAAACAGATTGGAAAGAAAGCAATACAACTGTCTTTATTTGCAGTGATATGATCATCCATGTAAAAAGTCCTAAAGAAATGGCCAATTAGCAATTATAGCAGGGCTGCAGGATATAAGATTAATACAAAAATCCAGAAACCCCCTAGAACTAATTAGCAGTTATAGCAGGGCTGCAGGATATAAGGTTAATATTAAAATTCAGTTGCTTTCCTGAATACCAGCAATGAGCAAAAGGAAAGTGAAATGAAAACACAATACCATTTACATTAATATCCCCCAAAACAATACTTAGGTATTAATCCAACAAATTATTGTGTTGTCAGAAAAGTCATGACATATTTTTCTGTTTTTCTATGCAAAAATGCATCATGCCTTTCCTGATAACCTAATTATATACAAGATATATATGAAGAAAACTACAAAACTCAATGAAAGAACTAAATTAATGGAGAAGTGTTCTATTGTTATGGATATGAAGATTTAATATTGTCAAGATGTCAGTTTTTCCCACCTTGACCTATAGATTCAATGCAATTCCAATTAAAATTCTAGCAAGAAACTGATTCTCAAGTTTACATGGAAGGGCAAAAAACTCATAATAGCCATCACAATATCAAAGGAGAACAAAGCTGGAAGACAGACTCTACCCTATTTCAAGACTTACTGTAAAGCTACAGTAATCAAGATAGTGTGATATTGGCAAAAGAACAGGTAAACAGATCAATGGAACAGAATAGAAAGCCCAGAAATATACCACATAAGTTAACCGATCTTTGACAAAAGAGCAAAGGCAATAAATAAGACAGTATATTCAGTGCTAAAAAGAAATAAACTATCAGCCAGGAAAAATTGTGGAGAAAAGTTAAATGCATATTATTAAGTGAGAGAATGTGTTTGCAAAGGCAATATGCTGTGTGCTTCCAACTGTGACATTTTGGAAAGGCAAAACTACAGAGATAGCAAGATCAGATTGGGGAAAAGGAGGAAAAATAGGCAGAGCACAGGATTTTTAGCAGGGAAACTACTCTGTATGATACTGAAATAGTGGATACGGGTCATTATATATTTGTCCAAACACACAGAATGTCTGACATCAAGAGTGAATCCTAACATCACCTACAAGGTTTGGGTGAGGATGTGTCAGTACAGGGTCATCAGAGGTAACGAACATACCACTCTGAGGCAGGGGGTTGATGGTGGAGGGGCCATGTGTGTGCAAGGGCAGGGTTTGTAGGGAAATCTCTGAACCGTCCTCAGTTTTGCTGTGACTCTAAAACTGTGCAAAAAAAATTAAGCCTATGTAAGAAACCAACTATTCCTAACTAGAAATTACTAGAATATCTGAGTGTATATGACAATGAAGAGTCATATACCTGAAAGAGGAGGGAGGTCTATTTTCTGGTGTTCTTGAAGATGCAGGTCCAAACAATTTTCTTTGGTCTTCCTGCGGGGTGAAAGGCCTTTGGGTTCTAACCGTCCTTAACGCATTTCGTGCTTCATTGATGATTTCCACGCTGGTCTTCTGCTTGGATATGGAGGGTCGATAAAATGGATCCAGTTTTTCTAACTTTTTATCATTTGGAGACAACATCTTTCCTTCTAAAGTAAAATGTTCCTCAGGTAGTCACCACACCCTACAATTACATAATACAAAAAAAAAAAAAAAAAAAAAGAAGAAGAAAAATCAACAATTTTTATCCAGTACTTTAGAAAGGAGTGCTTATACCCATAAATATATTAAGCCATTCCTCTTTGTTAAACTTGAAAAAAAAAAGTAAATGATGTTTAATTAAGAATTCACAAAACAAGGCTGGCCAGGTGGCACAGGCAACAATTCAGTGCTCAAGTGATACTGGATCAATATGGCAGGTTGTGGGTTCAGTTCCCCTGTCCACCCATATGTGTCCATGATCATTTTTTTTTATTATTATTAAGAGAGGTTTTTGCTATAGGGCGCGTACGCTCGCCAGAAAGACAGAGAGAGACAGAGAGACAGAAAGCGAGAAATCGCCCCCCAGGGGGATGGCCACTCTGCAATCCCTTCTCTTTCATTCTCCTCTCGGGATCTTGGGCAGACACGCACACGTGCCCGGTGTAAGTTTAAGCTACCAGGTCTGGGACTCAAACGCAGTCGACTACGTGGGAGTCCAGCAACATAACTATTATGCCATCTGCTGGTCCCCCCATGATCTTGACTGGTTGGGAAGGCTCAGGGGGGATCATGTGTGAGACACTGTTGGAGGTGCCTGTCTCTCTCCCTCTCTTCCTCTCTCTCACGTGAAAAAAAATTAACTTTAAGAATAATTTTTTAAAGAAAAAAAGACTAGCAAAAAAAAAAAACAAAAGAAAAAAATTTAAAAATTCACCAAGCAGTTACAAGATAAGAATAGAAAAACAGTTCTCAAAAATATAGGCTGCACAGTTGTTTTTATACACAACTGAGGGAAAAGATATGCAGGAAAGAAATCCAGGACAAAAGCTAAACCTGAAGAGGAAGAAGATAAATATAACTCATAAAAGAAGACAGAAGAGGAAGAGAGAATCGTCTGAAACTCCTCAACCCACAAAAAAAAGCACTGCAGGTTCTGCTAAAATTTTTAACAGAAGTTTTCTTTCCTTCTCCACTGCCCTCCACACAAAACGCGAGTATAAAGTTAAATTTTAGACAGATGGGGCCTAGTTCCAAACATTTGCTTTTACAACAAACCCCAGAAAACGGTTCAATCCCATGTTTCTACATGATCTGAGTGAACTGATTCAAATCACCTTCAAATAGAGATAATGTTTTAGATGAATAAATATCAAACAAATATCAATACTGAATGATCCTTTCCCCACCTTCCTTTCTCAAATGCAGATACTTCTCACATATTGTTGTGCCCCCAGGGAGATTTTTAAAACTTAATTCTAATTAGTATATGGTACTAAGTATTCATTTCTTTTCAAAACAAAATGAAACAAAACAAAAAAATCCTTTAACCCCATAATCATATCTCTAGAGAGGCAGAAGTTTATAAATTAGTCACATATTTTTGTTGTCCAATTTTAGAACAATTTCCATAAAAAAGGAAGTTGTTTTGCAATATTATGGCCAAGGAAACCAAAAAGATTCTATTTCTGTGAGTAGAATCAACAGGTGATTGCATAGACATGTAAAAACTTACTATATTTCACTATATCATGATTCTATACATTGAGTTGTTACATAACAACAGACCATAAGAACATTTGTTTAGTTCTATCCAGATCCCCCCCACCCTAGGAATTTCCGGGGGAAAATAAGATAAAAACTACAAACAATACATCAATCTTTTCATATGGAGATGCCAGGTGTCGAGTTAAAACAGTAAAAAGTTGCTAAGTGATTGATAAGGATTTTAAATTTAGGCAAGATCTCTAAAATTATGTACAGTAATACAACTACCCAAAATATCTTCATTCTGGGGCCAGCAAGTGGCGTGGTGGTTAAAGGCACTGGACTCCCAGATGGCTGACCACAGTTGAAGTCTCGGACCTGGTGGCTTGCTTTCTCACTTCCTCTCTCTCTCTCTGTCTCTCTCTCTGATCAAACTGGAAAATACTAATGATAATAATAATAAATAAAGTTAAATAAAAATAGTTCTTAAAAAAAAAACTTCATTCTAATACTTCTGATATAATTGGCTCTTTATTTAAAAAAAAACTCAAGGCCAGCAGATGGAGTAGTGGTTATGTAGCTGGATTCCCACATGTCCAAACACAGTTCAAGACCCAGACTGAGTAGCTTGAAAATCACTCCAGGCATGTGTGCATGCATGCCCAAGATCCCAGGAGGAGAATGGATTGTGGTGTGGCCATCCCCCCAGATGCGATTTCTCACTTTCCCTTTCACTGTCTCTATGTCCCCCACCACCACCCCAGCATACTTTTCCTACAGCAGAAACTGTGTTAAAAAATGTAAAAACTTTAGAAAAGACTCAAGACCCAGCTGTGGTGGCATGCTATTCAGACACTGTGCTCTGCAAGTTAGGACCACATGGGAGACCTGAGTTCAATTCCCAGTCTAACCTAAAGATTGGGCATGGTGGCAGGCACCTATATAATCAGGAGGCTGAGGCAGGAGAACTGCAAGTTCAAGGCTGGCCTCAGCAATATAGCAAGAGCCTGAAAGCAAACAGGTGTGGTGGTATGCTCGGGAATCCAGCTGGGAGGCTGAGACACTGTAACCCAGCCAGACCCAGCCAAACCCAGCCAGACTCTGCTATACCCTGCTTTAAAAACAAAACAAAATGAAACAAACAAAAAAAAAACCCTCAATGCTAACCATTAAAAAAATTCTAAGTGTTTTACGTATATACATATATATGTGTATTATTTCTGGAAGAATATAAATTTAGTCCCACCATATATATTTTTTGAGAGAGATTTTTGCTATAGGGCACATGCGCTTGCCAAAGAGACAGAGAAAAACACAGCAAGAAATCCCCCCCCACCCCCACCCCCAGAGGGGATGGCTATGCCGCAATTCCTTCTCTGCATGCACATGCACCTGATGTGAGTTTGAGCCGGTAGGTCCGAGACTCAAACCACAGAAGACTACGTGGGAGTCCAGCGACTTAACTATTATGCCATCTGCTGGTACTGTCTAATTTACATGGCCATGACAAGTCTGTTGGCTTGTTTTTAAAACAGTCACAGTAAGAAATGATGCCACTAAGTGAGAAGTTTCTGTACCTTGAACAAGTTTCTTCTAGAGCCTAAATCAGGTTTGCCACTCCTGTGGCCTCACGTGGCACTAATAAATCTAGACTATCTAAACGTAATCTGACAGACTTAATAAAGACTAAAGAAAGTGTTTGTGGAGTAATAATGGACTGCCATTCCTCCCGGAAAGTGCTCTCTGGCTGTCTTTTAATTTGCATTGAAAGCTACACTCTTTCACCAAATAATGAAGCAGAAATATTTACTTAGGCCAAATTCTAAGAACTGTGTAAATTATTTGGGCATACAAGAATTTAGACTGACCAATGGCAGATACAAAGTAGATAATGGTCTTGAGAATGTCTTTGTAAATTTTAACCACAAATTCTAATTCAGTTTTCTCTATTTCTCTCCCTTTCTCTTTCCTCATAAATCTCACTTTAACAATTATATTATGGGAAACTGGTACAATAATGTAAAATTTCCACAGCTAATCTGTCATAATTATATTATTATTAATATATTATCAAAGAAATCAAACATGGGAATGCTTAATGAAATAAATTAAGTGAGTTAGAAGTGGGTTTGGGCACAGGGTTTTTTCTTTATACTGTTTAAATCACAAATTATTAGAGATTGGTTTTTGCCAACTTGCAAAAGATTCACTTAGCGTTTGAAAGCCTGTCTTCTTATAGTGGAACATACCTGAACAATGATGTAATGGGACCACAAACAGTTTAACTTTGCGAAACTTTCCTGGCAACTGAAACAGATCCATTCAGCTATTGTAGTATTGATTAACTGTTTCCTATGTGCAAAGCCCTCTGCTTCCATCTCTTGGAGCAGAGAGAGAAGTGAAATTCTGACTCCATCCTCAGGCAAGACAGGCCGCTGGTGCTAGCTAAACACTTTAATCCCAAGCACTATACTATATACTCTTTAGTACTTCATCTTAATTAGTCCTGACAACAATTTTATGAGGTAAAGTCCCAAGCAAAAACAAATAAACAAAAAAGTTATGACCTACATCCAGAGATGATATTCAAACTATTACCTATGAAGGGAGAGGAGACAGGGAGATGGGGTATTCGGTGCCCTTGGGGCTGCAACCATTTAACCGTGAATACAGAGGCACACCAATATTTCCATAACAGGAGCAGCCCTCTTGGTGTGTAGCAGCTGCGTATTGGCTCCGCTTATTCCCAAGTGATTTTAATACAAGGAAGAAACTGATGGTGTCAAGGGAAAAAAAAAATAGAGATAAATTACCATGCGACTGAAGAGGAGAAAATATTTCTGTTTAGGAGAGGACATCAGGTAGCCTTCCTGGAGGAGGTGATGCTTGAGCCAGGTTCTGACATATGAGCTGAATTTGAACAAGTGGCAATGACTACGTGAGGGCTGGAGCTGAGGATAAAGTGCCAACAGTCAGTAAGTGAGCCAAGGTAGAGTATCAGGAACATTTTGATGAACAGATGACAGATTCTGAGGGATGGTGTGACCTACTCCAAATGGACAGGAAGGGAAGGAGGGGAAAGTGATGAAGTCAGATAGTTCTTACAGAATCACCAGCTGACTCTTAGAGGTCACTTCCTCAAGAAAGCTCCCCTGGGCATTGCCTCTGCCACCCTCCTAGCCGGAATTAAGGCTCCACAGGTCCTCGGTGGCCTTTATCACTATGCCCTCCTACTGGTAGAACTGCCTGTGCCTCTATCTGGAGTCACCCCACCAGCCTCGGAGCTCCCACCCTCCATGTGAGGGATCACTGAAGGACATTTTCAAACAAAGACCTGAACTAAGACTTCCAGACAAAGGCTACACGGCTTCTTCCATTGGAGATGTTTGGGATAGTGAATTAGGAATGTATATTGGACTGTATTTCAAATTGCATCTGATTCTTGATGCCATGAGGTAACGTAAGTTCAAATTTAGCCCTTTTTCCTCCTGCCTTGGGGTTGATTGGTGTGGAATAGGGCTCGGTAACTGTGATCAGAGTGGAGTATGGAAAGCCTGATATGCAGAAGGGAATACAGAGGTAAGGAGAGATGAGAACAAGTGAAATGCACTGAGAACAGAGAAAACGAACAGGACTGGCATCAGAGAGCACGAGAAGCCAGAGGCAACACTGGGCAACGGATGCTTTAAAAGAAACAGGAGAAAAAAACAGACTTCGAAGGGAAAGAAGAGGCTGAGTTCTGCTTTACATTACACTGTCCTGAGTCTGAGGCGTGCACAGGACCACTGTAAGATGAACACCATCAGCAGTAGGAAATGGTTCACTGAACTTTTCTTTCATTTTTAATTTTTGTAGGACGCATATGCTTGCTACAAAAAGATGTAGGGAGAGAGGAAAAAGGAAAGTGAGAAATCGCCCCTCTAGGGGGGAATGGCTGCATCATAATCCCGTCTCCTCCAGTTTCATCTAAAGATTTTGCACATCCATGCACATGCCCCCAATGTGATTTTCCTTTTTTTTTTTTTTTTTTTTTTTAGTTTTTTTACCACAGGGTACATTTGCCCATTGGAGAGAAACATAGAGAAGCAGTGAGAGGAAAAGTGAGAAATCACTCCCCAGGCTGGATGGCCAGGCTGCGATCCCTTTTCCTCCTGGGATTTGGGCACCAGTGCCTGGCATCATTTCAGGCCTCCAGGTCTAGGATTTGAACTGTGGTCAGCCATGTGGGAGTCCAGGGCCTTAACTACATCACCTGCTGACCAGACACAGAACCTTTTTTTTGGAGAGGTTTTTGCTATAGGGCGCGTGAGCTCGCCAGACAGACAGAGACAGAGAGACAGAAAGCAAGAAATCACCCCCCAGGGGGTCTGGCCACAATCCCTTCTCCTCCATTCTCCTCTCGGGACCTTGGGCACACACGCACACGTGCCCGGCGTGAGTTTAAGCCACCGGGTCTGGGATTCAAACCGCAGTCGACTAGGTGGGAGTCCAGCCACATAGCCATTATGCTAACTGCTGGTCCCCAGACACCGAACCTTTTAAAAACAAGATATTTCTATTGGTTTGGGGGACTTTTTTAAACAAAATATGTCATTTGTTTGGGGGAAATGTCAGAGTTATAACTTACGGACGTTTATATCTAATCCTTAAAAACACCTGTCTTTATCTTTGCTGCTTAATAGCCAGAGCCTTCGGGTAATGCAGCATGACACTTTAAGAATGTCTGCAACAGGGAACAGGCTGGCTGTCTCTACACTCTGTTCCCTGAAAGTCAAATACTCAGGACCCTTTCCACAATTCTGAAATTACTTTTATGATCATATGACCATCAACAGAGGCATGGCTAAATTCTTAGGTGCTGGAGTAAGGGTTTGAATCCTGGCAATTCACCATTGTGGGACCTTAGGCAAGCTGGCTAACATCTCTAAGCCTCAATTTCCTCATCTGTAAAACATGGATAGTAATAATAATTATGGTAATGATAGGATTGTTTGGAGAATTAAATAAAATAATAATCCATGTAAAGTGCTTTTGATACGGTGAGTGGCCCTTAAAAAATATTTACAATCACTGCCCAAACACTGTGTTATAAAGAGATACAGTTAAGGGACCAGCAGTTGGCATAATGGCTATGTCGCTGGACTTGCATGTATTTAACCGCGGTTTGAGTCCTGGACCCAGTGGCTTAAACTCATGCGGGGTACATGTGCATGAGTGCCCAAGATCCCGAGAGGAGAATGGAGAAGGGATTGCAGCATAGCCATCTCCCCTGGAAGGGGGTGATTTCTCACTTTCTATTTCTCTGTCTTCCTGGCAAGCACGCGGGCCCCATAGCAAAAACATCTCCAAAAAAATTATAATAAAAAATTTTAAAAAGAAATACAGTTAAAAAAATTTTCTGAATAAAAAACTGCATTTTAAAAAACAAATTGCAGAAGAGAAAATGATGTGTATTCCATGTTTTCACACATTTCACAAGTTTTCAAATTTAAATTTATGACACCAGAAAACTTTAATCATTTAATTGCATATCAGCTAGGCCAAATCCCATCAACGATTAATTAGAATCTTCTAGATTCACAAAATAGGTTTCAAATGAAAATGCTGACTGCTTTTCTATCAAGTAAAAATAATTCTAAATCAGGGCAGGATGTAAGACCTGCTGTGATCATCATGGGATCAAGTGTCCACACAAAGTATTTCAACATACATTAAGTATTGTTACACATTTCTTTATCGAAGAAAATTGTTGTCTAGAAGCGCGCAGGTACAAGCTGACCTTGGCCAGTTCTACAAAGTCCTTTAGTCTACCACTGTCTCATTCAACAAATACGACGGACCTCCTACTAAGCACCACGCATTGGGCTCAGTGTACAGAACTCAAGACGGCGGCGCAGACCCCGGACGGTGTGCACAAGCCACTCTCGTCGCCCCTCTCTGCCATCCAAGGACAGAAAGGTGGAGGCTACAGGAAGGGTCCCCGGTGAACCGGCGGGGAGAGCCTCACCTCCCGCACCGACAGCGGGTCCCCGGCTCTTGGCAATGCAATGCCGGTTCGTCCAGGCCACGGCGAGTCCAGCAGCATTCTCACCCCACCCGCCCTCCCTCCAGCTCCTGCAGGCTGGCCGGCGTCTCCATGGTAACTGTACACAAACTACCTCCCGCCGCGGCCCGGGCCGCCAGCCTGCACAGGCAGACCGCTACACGGCGGGCAGCGGCAGAATAAATTGGAAGTGGGCGCAAAGAAGAGGGCTTCTGGCCTGACCCAAAGCACCTGCGATGCGCGATGGAGACAGTAAGCGCTACGGTAGTTCAGCTCATCTTCCCGCTTTCCCGAAGCACTGGCGGCGGCAGCGGCGGCGACGGAGAGGGCGGGGCGGGGCCAAGCGGTCCCCGGACGCCTCTCGGCCGCGGGGCCGGCGCCAGTCCCAATCACGCATGCGTAGAAGTGCCGAGGTGTGGTGGGGCAAGGGGAGCTGGGCGGAGCCTGCGAGGGCGGAGGCGGGGCTTGCGAGGACGCGGTAAAGGGAGAGAAGAGGCTGGAGCTCCGCGTAAGAGAGGCCTGGTGGGGAGCCCGTCCCTTCTAAATGGGCAATTGACCGATTCGCGTTTGTTGAGCACCTGCGAAATCTCAGATGCGCTAATAACTAGGCAGGACTGCAGCTTAAAGTTCGGGAGTCAAAGTCAGGCTTATTGGTTCAGACCGATTGAAGCTTTGCAATCTGTAACCAGTTGCTTAACCTCTCCGTGGTCTCTTATAGAAGGTGCAGAAAAATACAATAGAAGTACCTAGCTAGGTCTCGGGCTGAACAAGAAAATAGACTATCGTGCTATGCACGTGGCAATCAACGTTTGATCAACTGCTTGCTATTATTAAGGCCTTGCACTTGTTCCGCACTTCAGAGTTTACAAAGGATATTCAGGGATCTTAATCTCTCAGAGCGCCCCCGGGGTCTCTGAGGTAGGCAGCCTGGGTCCCCATTCACAGGAGCAGAACGAGGGAGGGGCAGAGCGAGATTCAAGCCGCCTGGTCCACGACCCATCATTTTTTGTTCGTACTGAGTTATCATAGTTGAACGGTGAAAGAACCCCATTTATATGTTTCTAGTTTAAATTCTGTTCTCTATTGGACTGTTCAGCAACACTTTACAGTGTTAAATACAACTGAGACCATAATCACTCTCCGTTCAGGTTTGTACCACGTGTTACAAATATGAGGATTTTTCAGCAGAAGTGTTGTTGTCAACATTGGAGAAATGCCACGTCCCTTGGTGCTAAGTATCTTGTAAAGAATAATTAAGTTGAAAATATTTTTGAGCACATACTCTGTGTAAGGCATTGTGCTAGGTTGGAAATAGTACTCATCTGAACTAAAGGAAGTATTCTTCAAAGCACCATCAGGATTTCACAGCAGATAATAAATACTCATTAGTTGATTTGGTAATTTTAGGACCTTAAATGAAATATTTGTATTTTCAAAGGACTTGACATGAATTGTTATATCAATAAGTCCCATTTACAGCCACTGGCCTCCATTGTGCAGAGACCTTTACCTGTTTCAAATAAAACCATAACTAGTCTTTTGAATTCACGACCTGTGAGATGTGATCAAATCTGACTTTATTTTGGTGTCACTGCCATGTGTGCATGTGTGTGTGTATGGGGGGGTTAGTGTTTTAAATACGGCCCAGTTGTGTTGCAGTCCTCCTGCCTCAGCAGTAGCTGGGACCACAGGTGCATGCCTGGTGTTTTAGGGTGGGCCAGGAATGGAACCTGGGCCTCCTGGGTAGCCCTGGTCTGCCAAGCAGCAGTGTCCAGCAGGGCTACAGCAGCTGGGCCCCCTGGCTGCCATTTCCCACTGTATTCAGTGCTAATTAGTTTCTCCTTTCCCCAGATAGAAAACTGGGTGGAGCCCTTGAATTTTCTGCTCACTTTTAGGTCACCAATAGTCCTATGGTAGCTAAGTCTCAACCAGAGTTTTGTTTTGAAATTATAATATTGGGTGCAAGATAAAAATAAATGCATTGGACTTTATTTAAAAGTAGGTCTTTTCCCCCTATCCCTACCTCAGGCTTAACATCTGTAGTTTGCCTTCCCAGAGGGATCCAGTTGGCTTAGGGTCACACTTCCCTATTACCTAGAGGCCGTTTAAGACCCAGCTTGGGGGACCAGCAGATGCCGTAATGGCTGCGTTGCTGGACTCCCATGTAGTTGACTGTGGTTCGAGTCCTGGACCCGGAGGCTTCAACTCATGCTGGGCACGTGTGCGTGCATGCCCAAGATCCCGAGAGGAAAATGGAGGAGAAGGGATTGCGGTGTGGCCATCCCCCCTGGGGGGTGATTTCTCATTTTCTGTCTCTCTTTCTCTGTCTTTCTGGCACGCGCACATACCCTATAGCAAAAACATCTCAGGGGGAAAAAAAAGACCCAGCTTGGGTCAAAGTGGACAAAGAAGAGCAAAAAAAAAAAGAGGCAAGGAGTTGGAACATTTGTCCTGAAGTTGAATGACTTCTACTTTTTTTTTTTTTAATGATAGCGTGTGTACACACATAAGAGAAATAGAGAGAAAGCATCTTTGACAGGATCCAAACAAGCCATCATCCCTTCTAGCTGACTATGCTGACCTATGGTTACAATTTAAGATTCAAGTGGGTCTTTCCTGGGTCCTTTAGAGTTTCCCCTTGTGGGAGGGAATCTCTCTCCTAGGGACTCTTGACAAAAGTAGATACAGTGCTATTCTGCTGGGTGCTTGTGATTCCTTTCCTATCTCTAGAAGTCCAAGGTTCATTACAGCTTCCACCACCCCTTGACATGGGCCCCAAGGGAAACCCCACACATCTGCTGCCCTAATGACTCAGGGAGCGTGGGCCTATCCCAGTGTAGCCCCCTGGAGGATGGAAGTTAGCTCTCCAAGGAGTGAGGCAATCTCCGTTCTCTGGCCACCTGACTGCAGTCTCGGCAGCCCTTCCCCTGGGAAGCTCCTCTCACTGGGTTGAGATAAAGGAGGTTGCTTCTCATGCTTCTTTCTCCAAAGAAATTTCCTCATTCTCTCCCTCTACTTTCTGACCCCTTATTGTGAGCCTCAGTCTGGGAGAGGGGTCCAGAATTGTGGCGGGGGTCTGTATGTTCCTTTGTAACTTGCCCCATGGAGATTGTCTCATCTTCACTTGGAACTGATACAATGAATCATCAGAAAAGTCATGATGCATTTTTGCATCGAAAAACACAGCATGACTTTTCTGATGATCCAATAAGATGTCAGCTTACAAACCTGTTGCAGAGCCAATTACAAGGTATGGTCTTGCACCTTAGGAGCTTGGTCTAAAACAACCTCATAAGCACACTGTTAGAACCTGAAGCAGGCCAGCTCAAGCAGCCAGGAAATGTATGCCAGGTAAGGTAGGACGATTGAAAAGAATGCCAAGGGCAGAATTATAGGAAGCGATTATTTGAAGCAATAATGCTGTACAGTTTATCTCACTGAAGGACCTTATCTGAGAAATTATTTATGTTATTACAACAATGGCAAGTAAACTGATCTGGATGTTTCTCCATGGTGATCTGATGGCTAGTTAGCATTTAGAATTTAACATAGTTGAGCTTCATAATGGAATTATTTTAGAAACATAAAATTGTTGACATGTTTCATAACCCCTACATTAAAAAGGGAGATAAAATATTAATTCTAAATATCCAACATTTATAAAATACTTTATAGTTCCCAATCATGTTCATTTGGAACAATCTTTGAATTGGCAGAGGGCATATGTGCTTGCCAGAGAGAGAGAGAGAGAGAGAGAGAGAGGAGAGATAAAGCACCTCCCAATGGGACACAGTCATATTACAATCTCTTTTTCTCCATCCCTTCAGGACTTTGGGCTGCATGCACATGTGGAGTGTTTTTTAAGCCACTGGGGCTGGGATTCAAACCATGGTTGGCTATGTGGGGTCCAGGTCTCTTAACCACTAGGCTGCAGGGCCAGTTCAGAACATTTTCAAAAAATTTATCCATTTACGTCTTCTATAACAGAGAGAGGTAGGCACCCGCAACAGCATCTCCATGCTATGATCCACTCCTAGCCTCAACAATGGGCATGCATAGGCTCACACACCCCCAGGCATGTACAGAGAGACCTTAGAACATGAATCCAGACCTTTCCTGTGTGCCCAGTTACATTTGGCCACTGAAACATTTCATTTCTATTTTTCCATCCAGAGTTTAAAATAAGCCTGAGAAATAGCTGAGAAACTATTATCCTGATTTGTGAGTGGAGAAAACTGAGTTTCGGTGAGGTTAAGTGACCTGCCCACAGTGACAGTTAGGACCTGGTGTCCTTTGTTTAAAAAAATTATTTATTTATTTAATTTGTTATTTTTTTTTTTTAATTTGACCAGAGAGAGACAGCGACAGAGAGAAAGGGAAAGTAAGAAAACAAGCCACCAGGTCCAGGACTTGAACCGCAGTTAGCCATGTGAGAATCCAGCATTTTAACCACCTTGCCACCTGCCAGCCCCCAAAAAACTAACTGATGCTCTTGATGCCCACATCCTGCATGCCGTCCCACCACTGTTCATGGATAAATACAATTTGTCAGACTGAGGCTTCCTGTCCATAACACTGAGAGGTATTTCCTAGACTGCTGGAGCTGTTAAGATATACTTTTTATTTTCTCCTCTCAGTTTTCCCAGCATATACCCAGGATCAGGAGGAACTTAAGAACCTACA
Source organism: Tupaia tana (assembly GCA_026018925.1). NCBI lineage: Eukaryota > Metazoa > Chordata > Mammalia > Scandentia > Tupaiidae > Tupaia > Tupaia tana. The sequence goes on along the minus strand of JAKSZU010000002.1, from coordinate 51,068,751 downwards.
TTCACCTGAAAATACCGGTTGAATTTCTGGATTTTGAGTTAAGGTGAGGATTATATAGGCAGTAGATTGTAATGATATAATCTTCTACATGCTTGGATACAAAAATACAACAAAATAATGATGCTTTTCACCTGTACTAGTGTATTTTACAGTTTATATTGTAGTTTACATCACACATACATCATATCTAATATCTTTAGCTCATCTTGATTCATTTACTAGTGGTATTTTCAAAAGATACAGGTTAAATGAATACTTCTTCCTTTTATTAAAAACATCTCTACTATATGGCATGTGCACTCAGCAGAGATGTAGACAGGGAAAGTGAGAAATTCCTTGCCAACACCACCCCAAAGAAGATGGCCATGCTACAATCCCTTCTCCTCCATTCTCCCCTTGAGATTTTGGACATGCATGCACACATGCCTGGCATGTTTTTCAAGCTGCCAGGTCTGGGACTTGAACTACAGAGTCTGCCATGTGAAATCTCCCTGCTGGCCCTACATGAATACTTCTTTAATGTTTACAGTCCCCTGGCCCCTGATGATTTTTATGACTATAACAGATATGTGGCTCATAGGGAACAAAATTGCTTCTGGTATGGAATAAAAGTTACCAATTTAGAATTCTAATATTCACTTCAGCACACTTTCTGCTTTCATCGATATGGAATCTGGGTGCTCTAATTATATTTATCATGCAATCTCTCTGAAGAGTTCATCAAATTGATAGCTCATGAAATCTTTGCGTATAAATTTAAAGGCACAAACACATTAAAATGTAACTTGGTGCAAATTTACAATGCAATGAAAACTAACTGACTTTATAAAACTGGATAGACACAAGACTATGGAATTGTCTTACTATATATCAGTTGAAAGTTATAGGAAAATCCTCCATTTACTGGGGCTCAGTTGTTACCTGTGCACCTCATGTATTATTTTTTTTTCAGCATATCATTCTCACCACATCCACCACCCCAGGCCCAGTCAAGTTGTTAGCAGGGATGCTAATGAGTGAGGGTTCATTTAATTACCAACTGATTACAAAGAGTCTCTAACTACAAGTTTCATTGGTGGGCAGGGGATTCTAGTTGTTAGGGTTTGAGTCAGTAGGACTGGCTCTGAATTGATTCATCCTAAACCACTGAAGTACCTCCCATAAGTTAAAAAAGACCCACTAAGACCATCAGAAACTATCTTTCTGTTGTTGCTGTCCAACTCACCCATGAGATATTACTAGGTGAGCATGCATGCCTGTATCTATCAGAACCCTGGGCTGCATCAAAATACCATTAAACACCAGGGGCATATATTGTTTGGTTTAACAATAAATCTGGAGGTGGGCTGCTTCAGGTTTGTTCAGTAGCTCAGGGATCAAGGGGTGTCACACATGCCTTCCCTCATGGTCACGAGACTGCTGTGGCAATCCTGAGATGTGTATTCTCATATGACAGTGTCAAAAATAAGGGAAGAGGGAGAAGGGGAAAGACCTTCTCTAGAGGGCAAAATTTCCCAGAAGTCCCTTGGTCTCGTTCTCCTTATATCTCATTGGCCAGATCTGTGTCACATGCCCACATGCCAGTCCCCAGAGGAGATAAATGGGGTTACTCTCACTATGACTGATTTGGCTCAATCAAAGCTCGATCCCTGGGTTTTCAGGGAGGAGATCACTTTCTCTGAGCATTTTGCTGCCACAACGTGAACTAAAGATCCGTTCAGCAAAAAAGAAGGGACAACAGTTGTTGGGTAGATACCAATGAGTGTCATGATGGCTGGGGTGAACTACTAAAGAATGCCTCCCAAGAAAAAGGAAGGGAATCAAGGAGAAAAATAGAGAGATAAGACATTTAAGGGACACAGAAATGGAAAACTGTCTGTTGATAATAACATGTATGATATCTATAACTGGAGAGAAAAAAAATAAAAAGAATGCCTCCCGATATTTGAGGGATTTTGATGGTTGTTCTGACTAAAATAAGAGAACTGAAGGTATAAGGCTAAGGCATGGAGCTTTAGTCCAGTGCTACCTCCTGAGATGAAGCATCGGCCCTTGTCTCTCTGTACTCAATCCTGGCTGCACAGGAGAACCACTTGGGGAGCTTCAAAACCTATCTCTGTCCAGTGCCCACCCAGAGGTTCTTTTTAAAATTCATTTTATTTTATTAGAATAGCATGCGGGTGCACATAAGAGAGAGGGAGAAAGCAGCGTTGATAGGACCCCATTGCATACAATCCCTTTTCCTTAGTCCTGTAGTAGCTCAGGATCTTGGGTGCCCATGTGTGTGTACATCCTGTTTCAGGGCAGCCTGGGGATCTGAACCACAGTCAGCCATGTGGCTTCCAGCACTGCAGTCCCATACACTGCAAACTGCACCATCTAGGCTGGGCTCCCAAGCAGAGGTTCTGATTGAGGTGCCGGGGTGAGGGCACAGGTGGGCTGAGTGTTTTTTTATTGCTGCTAAGGAAACTAATCCGCAGCAGTCAGCATGGTGAATCTCAGCCCTAGTGAAGGTCAGAATTCCCTTCTGAGAGCCTCAGCAGGACCCGACAGCTTTTTTTTTCTTCTCAGTTACATTTAGTTGTCATAAGTCTTTATGGCATGTAATATGGTTTTGTTTTGGTTTTTTTTTTGAGAGGTTTTTGCTATAGGGTGCATGCGCTCGCCAGACAGACAGAGAGAGACATAGAGACAGAAAGCAAGAAATCACCCCCCAGGGGGGATGGTCACGCCGCAATCCCTTCTCCTCCATTCTCCTCTCGGGATCTTGGGCACGCACGCACACGCGCCAGGCGTGAGTTTTAAGCCACCGGGTCCAGGATGTGAACTGCGGTCGACTACGTGGGAGTCCAGTGACATAGCCATTACACTAACTGCTGGTTCCCATGGCATGTAATATGGTTTTTCAACGCATGGATGTGGTGATAATCAAATCATGGATATTACAATATACATCAATAGATAAAGGTTTGATAACTGGCAGATACAGGGAACTCAAGCAGTCCAACAACTTTTAATCAGAGCTGTTGAAAGAATTCTTGGCTTTTAGAGCAGAAGGAATAGAGAGGAGCCTAATTATACATGACCCAGAGATAACAGCCCCATCTCACAGAATCATAGTTTTATCTTTGATGTCCACCCCTCCTGTCACCACATCTAGGGCAGATTTTACATCTACTCTCCAATTGACCTCTGTGACCCCCCCCCCCTGCACTTTCCTCCTGCTTTAGTCCCCCTACACTCAACAACCAAGGTAGTGTCATAAACCACAGTGCCAGACATGGCTCCCCAACCCTCTTCTTTTTTTTTTTTTTTTTTATTTATTTATTTATTTATTTATTTATTTTAATTTTATATTCTTTTATACATTCAATCACATTATCATTTGGCTTACAAAATGGATATTTCAACAGGTGAACATTTTTCCCTAGTACAGCTGATAAAACTATAAAATACCTTCAACAGATAATACCACATTTCTTTGTCCCATTATTGCTTTACCTCCCTATTTTTCTTCTAAATATCCTTCCTCAGACCCTCCTATTTTACACACACTGTATCTGGTATTTACATCTATATACTGTATTTCTATATTCTTTAGTCAATCGGTTTCAGTCATAGAGTGCGGACACTCGGTATATATTAAGTGAGGACATACAATGCCTCTCCTTCATAGCCTGGCTTGATTCACTCAGCAGTAAATCTTCCATATTCGTCCACTTCCTGTCAAAAGCCAGGGTTTTGTTTTTTTTTGTTTTTTTTTTTTTTTATGGCTGAATAGTATTCCATAGAGTATGTGTGCCAGTTTTTCTATCCATTTATCTGTTCGTGGGCATTTGGGTTGTTTCCATGGCTTAGCAATTGTGAATAGTGCCTCAATAAACATCGATGTGCAAGTACTTTTCCGACTAAGTATTTTGTCCTTTGGGTAGATACTAAGGAGTGGGATTGTTAGATCATATGGTAGTTCTATTTGTATATTTTTGAGGAATCTCCAAATTGTTCTCCACAGTGACTGAACCAGTTTACATTCCCACCAGCAGTGTAAGAGAATTCCCCTTTCACCACACCCCCACCCCCCACCAGAGAAGGATGTTGAGCATTTTTTCATATGCCTTTTAGCTATTCGTATGTCATCTTTAGAGAGTGGTTTTTTCAACTCATTCTCCCATCTTTTAATAGGATTGATCATCTTTTTATGGAACAGCTGCTTGAGTTACTTGTGAATCCTGGTTATCAGTTCCTTACCTGATGCATAGTTTACAAAAATATTTTCCCATTCTGAGGGCTGTCGATTCACAATAATTACTGTGTCTTTTGCCATGCAGAAACTTCTTAGTCTGATGTAACCCCACTCATCTATTTGGGGGATTATCGACTGTGCTTTGGGGGTCTTATTTAAGAAGTCTTTCCCTACTCTAATGTCTTTCAGAGTTTCCCCAGTGTTTTCCAGGAGCAGTTTTATAGTTTGAGGTCTTATATTTAGATCTTTGAGCCACCTTGACTTGATTTTTGTCAGAGGTGAGAGGTAGAGGATCAGATTCATCTTTCTGCAAGTGGAAATCCAGGGTTTTTTTTGAGAGGTTTTTGCTATAGGGTGTGTGCTCTCGCCAGAAAGACAGAGAGACAGAAAGTGAAAAATCACTCCCCAGGGGGGATGGCCACGGCACAATCCCTTCTCCTCCATTCTCCTCTCGGGATCTTGGGCATGCATGCACATGCGCCCGGTGTGATTTTAAGCCGCCGGGTCCGGGACTCGAACCACGGTCAACTACATGGGAGTCCAGTGACATAGCCATTACGCTAACTGCTGGTCCCTGGAAATCCAGTTTTTCCAGTACCATTTGTTGAAGAGGTTTTCCTTTTCCCACTGGATTGACTGGTACCCCTTGTCAAAAATCAGTTGACTGTATGTTTACGAATTTATTTCTGGGGACTATATTCTGTTCCACTGGTCCATGTGTCTGTTTCTGTGCCAATACCATGCTGTTTTGATTACCACAGATTTGTAGTATATTTTTTGGTCAGGGCATGAGATGCCACCCATTCCACTTTTCTTGTACAGAATTGCTTTGGCAATACAGAGTCTTTTATAATTCCAGACAAACTTTATGATTGTCTTTCCTAGATCTGTGACAAATATATCTGGTACTTTGATTGGCATTGCATTAAATATGTAGATTAATTTGGGTAGAATTGCCATTTTGATTATATTTATTCTTCCAAACCAGGACCATGGGATATCTTTCCACTTTTTTGTGTCATTTTCAATTTCTTTTTTTTATCTTCTCATAGTTTTCCTTATGGAGGTCTTTAACTTCTTTGGCTAGATTTATCCCTAAGTATCTTACACTTTTTGTGGCTATGGTAAATGGAATAACTTTTTTCAGTCCTATCTCAGTCTGCCTGTTGTTCGTATGTAGAAATGCTATGAATTTCTGGATATTAATTTTGTATCCTACAACTTTACTATATTCATGTATTACTTCTAGAAATTTTTTCATGGAAACCATTGGTTCCATGACATGTATATCATCATGTCATCTGCAAATAGAGTTTCACCTTTGCTTTTCCTATTTGAATGCCTTTTTTTTTTTCTTCTTTTCTAAATGTGCTGGCAAGGACTTCCAGTACTATATTGAAAAGGAGTGGAGAAAGTGGGCATCCTTGTCTTGTACCCATTTTTAGTGGAAAAGCTTTCAGCTTTTCTCCATTGAGGATGATGTTCGCTGTGGGTTTTTCACAGATAGCTTTTATTGTGTTGAGAAATGACCCTTCTATGCTGATTTTGCTGAGAGTCTTGTTCATGAAGGGATGTTGTATCTTATCAAATGCTTTTTCTGCATCAATTGATATGACCATATGGTTTTTATCTTTCTTCCTGTTAATGTGGTGTATTACATTTATGGGCTTGTGTATGTTGAACCAACCTTGCATTCCTGGAATAAAGCCTACCTGATCATGTGGTATAATCTTTTTTATAAGTTGTTGGATATGATTTGCTAGTAACTTGTTGAGAATTTTTGCTCTATATTCATCAGGGATATTGGTCTATAGTTTTCCTTCCTTGTCCTGTCCTTATCTGTTTTGAGGATAAGGGTGATAGAGGCTTCATAGAATGAATTAGGGAGAGATTCACCCTTTTGGATATTTAGAAATAACTTGAGCAGAATGGGGGTTAACTCTTCTTTGAAAGTTTTGTAGAATTCAAAGGTCAAGTCATCAGGGCCAGGGCTTTTCTTTGTTGGGAGGTTATTTATTACTGATTCAACCTCCTTGCTTGTTATGTTCCTATTCAGACTTTCTATATCCTCCTGGCTCAATCTTGGTAGATTACATGTGCCCAGGAATTTGTCCATCTCATCCAGATTGTCTTGTTTTTTGGCATATAGATGTTCATAGATTCCTCTAATAATGTTTTGTACTTCTACTATGTCTGTTGTTATTTTGCCTGCTTCATTGCAGATATGATTTACCTGGTTCCTTTCTCTCTTCTTAATAAGTCTCGCTAGTGGTGTATTAATTTTGTTTATCTTTTCAGAGAACCAGCTTTTACTTTCATTTATTTTCTGTACAGTTCATTTATTTTCTATTTCATTTATTTCTGCTTGTATCTTTATTATTTCCTTTCTCCTGGAGTTTTTTGGATCTTTTTTGCTGTTTCTTTTCCAGTTCTCTGAGGCATGATGTTAGGTGATCCATTTGCCTTCTTTCCATCTTCCTCTTATGTGCACTAATTGCTATGAACTTCTCTCTTATGACTGTTTTAGCAGTGTCCCAAAGATTATGGAAACTCGTGTCCTTGTTGTCACTGGCTTCCATGAATGTTTTGATTTCAGTCTTTATTTCTTCAGTAGTTGTGGAGTCATTCAGAGTAGGTTATTTAGTTTCCATGTATTTGAGTATTTTTGAGGATTTCTCTTGCAATTAAACTCAAGTTTAATTCCATCATGGCCAGAGAAGATGCTGGATATAGTTTCTATGCCTTTGAATCTGTAGAGGCTTGCTTTGTGCCCTATGATGTGGTCAATCTTTGAGAAGGTTCCATGGAGGGGTGAGAAAAAAGTGTATTTTTGTGGTTTTTGGATGGAAAGTTCTATAGATGTCTGTTAAGTCCATTTGATTTATGGTATCATTTAGATCCTTTATCTCTTTACCTATTTTTTTGTCTAGATGATCTGTCCAGAGGGGATAATGCACTGTTGAGGTCTCCAACAATTAGTGTGTTGCAGTCTATCTCCCCTTTTAGATCTAACAGTCTTTCCTTCACATATTTGGGTGCTCTTGTGTTAGGTGCATAGATATTAATAAGCGTTATATCTTCTTGATTGATTGACCCTTTTACTACAAAATAGTGCCCTTCTTTGTCTCTTCAAATAGATTTTGTTTCAAAGCCTATTTTGTCAGAAATTAGTATCACGACTCTGGCTCTTTTTTGGTTCCCATTTGCAGGGAAAACCTTTTTCCAACCCTTCACTTTCAGTCTATGTATGTCTTTATCCATGAAGTGTGTTTCCTGTAGGCAACAGATAGAGGGTTTCTTTCTTTTTTTTTTTTTTTTTTTTTTTTTTTTTTAAATCCATTCAGCCAGTCTGTGTCTCTTGATTGGAGAATTTAATCCATTAACATTCACTGTTATTATCGATGTTACTGGACCTGTCCCGAGACGTTTAAGTTGGCCATTGTCTTAGTTGCCTTTTATTCCTTTGTTTCTTTTATTTCTTTAGTTTTCCTGGAACAGTACTTTCTTCAGTGTTTCTTGACGAGCAGGCCTGGTGTCAGCAAATTCTTTCAGGTTTTGTTTGTCTGAGATTTTAATCTTTTTTCCCATATGAAGGATAATCTTGCAGGATATAATAATCTTGGTTGAAATAGTTTCTCTCTTAACACTTTCAATACATCTTCCCATTCTTTTCTTGCTTGCATTGTTTCTGTTGAGAAATCCGGTGTTAGCCTGATGGGGTGACCTTTGTAAGTCACTTGTCGTTTCTCTCTTGCCAGTTTTAGTATCTTATCTTTATCTGTGGCCTTTGCCAGTCTGGCTATGATGTGCCTTGGGGAAGATCTTCTTGGGTTGATTCTATTTGGGGTCCTTTGTATTTCTTGGGTCTGGATGTTTGAATGCCTCTCTAGACTTGGGAAATTTTCTTCCAAGATTTCATGGAATGGATTTTCCATGCCCTTATTAGTTTCTTCATCTTCTGGGATACCAATTATTCAGATGTTAGGGTGTCTAATGGAATCTAGTATTTCTTGTATGTTATCCTTGTGGGGGTTTTTTGTTGTTGTTGTTATTGTTATTATTTTCTCTATCTTTTTGGTGGTTTTCTCTAGGTCAGATGTTTTATCTTCTACATCCAACCCACCCCTCTTCTGTAGGGCTTTCAGCATCAGCCACTGGTCACCGAATTATATCACAGTTCCTCCATTGTCTGTATGACACCCTGCCTGTACTTCTATCTAATTATGACACCTAGGATTTATTTGGGGATTATATGTAATAGGCCCTATACTAAGGGTTTTGTTTACTTTAAATCTCTAACCCCTCTGACCCTGAAGTACTACTATTATCCTCATTTTACATGTATATAAGTTGTGGTTTACTTTTTTCATGTACCCAGGTCACATAGGTGGTAAAAGTGGTGGCTCTAGGATTCAAGCCCAGCTCATCGGCGTCAGGGTCCATGTTCCTGCACCCATCATCCACTCAGCCAGACCAGACTGCTGCCGCTCCCTGGGCACTTTCTGTATGCCCCACCTCTGTGCTGTGGTTTTGGATGGCCTCTGCCCCAGGACACTCAGCAAGGATGTTTACTCAGCACTGGGCACCCATCTGGAAAGATCACAAAGAGGAACCAACCTTAGAGGAGTCTAAAGAGACAAGGAGAAGCTCAAATGTAGGAGAATTCTTCAACATTAATAGATAATGGAATTAAATGAGTTTGTTTTGGTACAAAAAAAATGTTGAAATCCATGTATTTTTTTATGATACAGATTTTCTGTGAGCTTTTTGAAGACCCCTCATATCTGCCCATCCCCTCCTGCCTCCTGCCTCCTCTTTATCCTGATCAAATTCGGATCTAGTCAGTATCCACCTTTTCCAGCTTTCTATAGCAGTGCCCCATGGCCCAAGAGGAGGAGCAGAAATAGCACGTGTGGAATGATAGGCCTGGGGATGGCCAGGGGATACAGTCTGAAGGCATAAGCTGCAGGCCTAGGCTGGGTGGGGAGGTAGAGGAAGTGATGGTCTGTGAGAGGCTGGAGGACAGAGGTCATGCTAGGGTACAGAGCAGTAACGGTGGTTTGAGGAATGACAATGAACAGTGTGCTTGGTGGGAAGAGTCTGGACCAGAAATCAAGAGACCTTCATTCATGTGCTGCTCCTGGTGCCCCTTAGCTGAGAGCCTGTGGGCACAATACTTAATAGCTGCAGCTCTTATATCTGTACAATGTGGAAGTTGAAGTAAATAACCTCTCAAGATACAGCTGAGCTCTGGAATTCCATGGGAGGAAGTTGTAGTCAGAGAAGGGGCTGAAGCTTAGAGGTTTCTGAAGCAGCTCAGGTGTGAGAGCTAGGTAATGACGTCAAAGGTGTGGCCTGGATGTCACTGTCCTAGAGAAAGTCAGGGTACTTGAAGGCCAGGGAGGCATCAACAGAGAAGAGACAAAAGGAGAGAAAGCCTGACCTTGGTAGTTTGAACCTCAAGACCTCACTCTCATAACACCTGAGAATAGAATGACCTGCAGTGCCACCCTATACACCGCTTTCAGCCACACACAGGGCTGCAACCTCCAGGGCTTGAGGCCCCAGAAGAGACATGCATCCTGGTTCCCTTGGGTGATGATGGCAGTGATCTGTCCTTAGAAGAAACCTTTAATCGGGGCCACATGGTGGCACAGCAGTAAAACACATGCTCTGCAAGGCTAACTCATGGAGGAAGGTCCCTGAGAACACTGGGCACACATGCTCCCGTGATATGGGCTGGCTGAGGCTGGGGTGGATTATGGCATCAAGACCCTAGTGGAGGTGCCCTCTCTCTCTCTGTCTCTTTCTCTCTCTCTTGAAAAAGAAATGAGGGACCAGCAGTTAGCATAATGGCTATGTCGCTAGACTCCCACGTAGTCGACCACGGTTCACATCCCGGACCCGGTGGCTTAAACTCACGCTGGGCCCGTGTGCGTGCATGCCCAAGATCCCGAGAGGAGAATGGAGGAGAAGGGATTGCAGCGTGGCCATACCCCCTGGGGGATGATTTCTCGCTTTCTATCTCTCTGTCTTTCTCTGCCTGTCTGGCAAGCACACGCGCCCTATAGCAAAAACCTCTCAAAAAAAAAAAAAAAAAAAAAAAGAAAAAGAAATGAATAAACTTAAAAAGAAAGAGAAGAAGGAAGCAATTTAGAGATGTGGGTTTAAAGGAGATCACCCAGGACACTTACCCTGTCTCTCCTTGGGCTTTAGTTTTTTGTTTTTTAAAACAATACTCTCATGTTCTACTTAGTTACTACACCAGGAATATATTATCTTGGCAAGGTGTTGAGAAGAAAAATTTGAATAGAGAGAGCAGAAAGGTTTAATTTGGCTGTGATGACTAAAGAAAATGCAGAGTTTAGCTTCAGGTTTAAATATTCGGACAGAAGGAATCTTAGCAGGTCCCAGATCCAGCTAAACGGATCCAGGCTTCTAATAGCAAAGTCTGTAAGAACTAAATATGTTCACTGCCCATGTTCATTAACATAAAAATAGTTATACAGGGGCCAGCAGGTGGTGTGGTGGTTAAGGCACTGGACTCCCACATGGCCGATCATGGTTTGAGTCCCAGACCTGGTGATTTGCCTTCTCTCTCTCTCTTCCTCTGTCTTTCTCTGGTGAGTGTACATGCTCTATAGCAAATAGTAATAATAAATAAAATTAAATCTTAAAAAAGATCATACAATTCCTTTTTGTTGTTGTTGTTAAGAGAGGTTTTTTGTTTGTTTGTTTGTTTATAGGGTATGTGTGCTCACCGGAGAGACAGAGAGAGAGAGAAAGTGAGAAATCATCCCCCAAGGTAGATGGCCATGCCACAATCCCTTCTCTTTCATTCTTCTCTCAGAATTTTGGACATACACGCACATGTACCTGGCATGAGTCTCAAGCCACCAGGTCCAGGACTTGAACTGCAATTGGCCATGTGGGAATCCAGCCCCTTAACCACTATACCACCTCCAGGCCCAGTCATACAATTCATTATATTATTTAGATAGTAGGTGTTATAACACAAAAAGGAAATACAATAATATCTACCAAGAATACAGAAATAATAGCCACAAAACTTAAAAATCTCTTGATAATCATATGTACTTGTAAAGTACTTCTCTTCATCAGAGCTCAAAATTTCCCATTTAGAGAAGTAAAGGCATGGGCACACATGTGCACACACAGAACACACGTGAGATGGGGAAAATCTGAACATGGGGCGGACTGTACCGAGCAGTATCCACGCTGTGAGACCACTTAGTTCTGCAAAATGTTGCCATCAGGGGAGGTGGGTAAATGGTACACAGGACCTCTCAGGATCTCTTCATATTATTTCTTATATCTCTATGTGAATCTACAGTAATCATGAAATAAAAAGTTTTAAATAAATCACTTCATTCTTTCACTTCCCATTTCATCTCTGCAAGGCTCATGGGTGAAAAGTTGCAATGCAAACCCAGAGGAAATAACATTTCAGAAATACGTAGCATAATTCTCTCATGTGCAGTGTGGCTAAAATAAGTTTTCTCTAAAGCTTGGAAACCAATAAATAGACTGACCTTAACTGGCCAGGAAAAGTGAATTTCAGCACTAAAAGTCATTCAACGAAATTTTTCTTTCTGGGCTCTTTCTAAGTTCACACCAGAGATTCTTAAAATAAAGCCTGTCTATCTGGGCTCTTATTACAGAATGGATTAAACAGAAAATGTTCAATTTGGAAACCATTTGATTTTTGTTGTTGTTTTGGTTTTTGCCATAGGTCACGTGTGCTCTTAGGAGAGAGACAAAGAGAAAGTGAGAAATCACCCCCTGGGGGTATGGCCACTTTGCAATCTCTTCTCCTCCATTCTCCTCTTGGGATTTGGGGCATGTACACACACACACCCAGTGTGATTTTCAAGCCGCCGGGTCCAGGACTTGAACCACAGTCACCCATGTGGGAGTCCAGTGCCTTAACCACCATACCATCTATTGGCCCAAAACCATTTGACTTTAAAAGCACAAACTCAGAGAAGGAATGATTGGTAAGGAGACCAGTGTCCAGAGCAGCTCATTTACTACTGGGAGTGGAGACCCCTGGGTCCACTAGGACCCTCTGCCCATTAACTGCCGCTGCCCCAGGACCTGCCACCCCTCCCCCACCCTCTCATGAAGCAGCAGAGCCCCTGGCCAACCACTTGCCTTCTACGTGATGTATCCTCTCCCATTGCAGCTCAGCACCACATAAAAGCTCTGCCGGACTTTGCGCTAAGTGGCTTATGTTCTCAGGAAGGGATGTGCTTGCATCTTGTCCCAGCTGGTCTCCTAGAACAGCCCCAGACAGAGCCCCTGCAGGTCTCCCTGAAGGAAGAGTCACCCTGGTCATGACCAGCAGCCAGGGAAGCTTATCTGAAGTGACCAGCACCAGTTCCCACTCCACAAGCTCTCGGTGCAGGAGATGCTTTGCAGAGGGCTGAATACCTCTGTGAGTGCTTTCAAAGCTGCCCCCAACCACCCCCTTTTTTGGTTATATTTTTTCCACTGTGTATTACACTTCTTGTTCTTTTGGGTCACAGAGTGGAGAACCCCACGATGGAGAGAATAGAAATGCTAAGCTGAACAAACACTGAGCACCCTGAGAACACAGAGCTTGCCTTCTTGGTCACTTTGGATATCCTCGGTACGAGAATAGCACTGCAGCACAGAGGAGTACCGTACACACTGGGCGAGCGAATGGACAAACAAACAAGAAATCAAGAAAAAGCTGTTCAGGGTCAGAGTTCTATGGCCCTTCTGCCAGGATGTAGTTTCACCAACAGCCACTTCCCTGAGCCCCCTCGGGCCACTCGCCTCAGTCTCCCACCGGTTGTTTCTGGGAGTGCCTATGGCTGTGCCCAGGAACAAGGCTATTCCCCAGCCCCACCATGCCAGGACCCCGCCTTGCCTCACCTCAGGGCCCCTGTCCAGCCCAGCTGCAGGTGCCTTTCCTTCAGGCCAATGCGATGCTGCGTCCTCCACCTGTACACCCTGATTCCATGCGCACCTTGCCTCTGCAGCCCAGAGTCTCATATAAAGCCATTCACAAATAGTGCGCCTTTAGCTTTACACCTGCACCCCTCACTGGCCTGGCTAAGGGGCAGACCCTCCTTCATCCCTCTCATTTTGTCTCCATTTTTCTTCCCAGCATTGACAAACTCTGTCCTTTCTGTCCACTCTCAGCTGCAGCCAAAATCTCTCTCCTGCAAATGGGCACCTGCAGGGGTCACTAGCCTTCCAGAGGTAAAGTCAGCCAGGCCCAGCGAGAACCAGGTGGGAGACAGACACCCCCACCCCAACCCCCAGGGTCTGGCGTCCTCTGCTCTGAACCACTTGGTAGGGAAGAAATCATGGGAGCTCCATGGCCTCCATTTCTGGGGCTGTGGTCCTTGAAGAGGCATAGCCAGAAACACCAGGGTGGGAAATCAATGGTGAGTCCCAGAAGGCAGCGAGGGAGCCAGGGAGTGGGGCAGCCCACTGAGGGCAGGGCAGCCTGGGCAGTGGTGCCAGACAGAAGATGCCTTGAGGCTGGTGTTCAGGCCTTGGGAGACAGACGGGCTTTGTGTTGGGGGAGAGCACTTTTTTTAAAGAACTATTTATTTATGTATTTATTTAATTCCATTTGTTATCATTATTATTATATATTTTTTTTTAATTTGACCAGAGAGAGAGAGAGAGAAAGAGAAAGCAAGAAAGCAAACCACCAGGTCCAAGACTCAAACCATGGTAAGCCATATGGGAATCCAGTGCCTTCAACCACCATGCCACCTGCCGGTCCCTTGGGGGAGAACTTTTTAAAAACTTTCTAAAACTTAGTTTTTGTATTAAAGTGGAATTCACATAGCATAAAATTAGCCATTTAAAACTACACAGTTCAGTGGTGTTTAGTACATACATAATGCCACACAACCCTTACCTCTGTTCATTCAGCTGTCAAGTCAAATTTCTCCCTCCCTCAAGCCCCTGGTAATCATTAATCAGCTTTTGTCTATATGATTAAGCTATTCTGCCTATTTCATACAAATGGAATCACACAAGTATTTCATGATCGGGTACTTAGTACATATGACTTTCTCTGTCTGGTTTCTTTTATTAACAATTATTAACAAATGTTTTCAAGGCTTATCCAGGCTATAGAACATCATTACTTCATTTCTTTCTTTTCAGGCTGAATAATATTCCATTCTATGGATATACCACATTTTGTGCTTTTCACTTGTCAGTTGATGAACATTTGAGTTGTTTCTGTTTTTAGCAATTGTGACTAGTGCTGCTATTCACATGCAAGTTTTTGTGTACAGAGATTTTTATTCTACCTAGGGATGGAATTCCTGGGTCCCATGGTAATTTCATATTCAGTGTTTTAAGAAACTATTGAACTGTTTTCCATAGTGGCTGTACAACTTTAAATTCCCATCAGCAACATATGAGGGTTCTAATTTCTCCACATCTTGGCCACTATTTTCTTTTTTTCTTTTTTCTTTTTCTTCTCTATGAGAGAGAAAGGTGGGAAAGAGGAGATGGATAGAGAGAGGCATTTTTGACAAGGTCTCACTATGTTCTGACCCCTCAGCCTCAGGCCCCAGTTAGCCAGGATTATAGGCGCACACAGCCAGGGCAGTGTTTTTCTATGCAAAAATGCATCATAACTTTTCTGATGAACACAATAGTTTGCATTTTCCTAAAGGCTAATGATACTAGTCTATGTGCATATTGGTCATTTGTGTGTTTTCTCTGGAGAAATGTCAATTCAAGTCTTTTGGTCATTTTAATGTCTTTCTGTTGCAGAGTCATAAGAGTGATTTATATACTCTGGATATTAAATCCTTTCCATATATATGATTTGTAAACATCTTTTCCCTTTCTGTAATTTATCTTTCAACTTTCTGTTTTAGTTTTATTTCTTTATTCATGCACGCACATACAAAGAAATGGGGAGATGGAAAGATGGAGAGAGAGAGAGAAGCACCCTCCACAGGGTCTGGTCATCCCCCTTCTCCAATATTCCAGCCCCTTGGATCTTGGGTATTCACATAGGTGCCAAGTGTGTTTTGGGCTAACTGGGTTAGGAATTTGAAACAGGGTTGCCATGTGGAATCCGGCATCTCTTGAGCAATGCATTGAACTATGCATAGAACTGGCCCTCTTTTCATTTTCTTGATAGTGCCCTTTGAAACACATAAACTTTTGAGAAAGTTTAATTTATCTTTCTTTTTCATGTGTTTTTTTTGCTTCTGGTGTCATATTTAAGAAATCATGACCAAATCTAAGGTCAAGACTTTTTCCTGTTTTCTACACGTTTCATGGTTTTAGCTCTTATGTTTAAGTGTTTGGTTCATTGAGAGCTGATTCTTATGTGTGGTGTAGGTAACATTAAACTTTTGCATGTAGTTATCTTGTCCTAGCTGTTGAAGAGGGGAGGAATCTTTCTAAGGCAACAGTACTCTGTGTCACTCACATGTCCTTTGATACAGGACCGGGGAATGGAAGTCTGGTGTGTCAGGAAAAGGGGCTGTGAGTGGAGCGTGAGCTTATTAGAGTGCCCGCGTGGGGGTGGCTGTAATACACGGAGACAACATTGTGTGTTCGCTCTCAGCCAGAACAGCTTCAGCAGACACCTGAGGTGTAGTGTAAGGGCAGGGACAGTGATGAGAGAGGTGGCTCTTGGCAGCACCAAAGTCAAACTACGTTAAGGAAGCAATGATGGTGGCCTGAGGCCACCAGGGGGCAGAGCAGAGGTGGGTAACAAATGGGAGTTTGTTAAATCGCCACCATGGTGCCCACTGTAGCCAGAGGGACCTGGGCTAAGCAAAGAAAGGGACTTAAAGGAATAGGCTTCAGCATTTCCATTGGTGGGTGCTTATAGCCAAAAACTATTTTTGTTACTTTTTTGCTTGTCCTCCCCCAGGATGGCATGGCCTGGAAAACCAAGAGTTACCATTAATTTCCCTTCGCAAAATACAGTTCAAAAAAAGAACATTCCGTTTTCCAGGACCTTGGCTTCCTGTGAGAAATTCTATACTAGCATTCACAGTTAAGCCCTATTTGTCAAAGTGTATTTATTTCAATGGCTATTTTAAAAAATGACTGCTTATATCTTTTTTTTTTTTTTTTTTTTTTTTTGGAGAGGTTTGGGCTATAGGACGCGTGCGCTCGCCAGACAGACAGAGAGAGACAGAGAGAGAGAAAGCGAGAAATCACCCCCTAGAGGGGATGGCCACGCCGCAATCCCTTCTCCTCCATTCTCCTCTCGGGATCTTGGGCACACATGCACACGTGCACACGTGCCCGGCGTGAGTTTAAGCTACCGGGTCCAGGACTAGAACCACGGTTGACTATGTGGGAGTCCAGCGACATAGCCATTACGCTAACTGCTGGTCCCTCTGCTTATATCTGTAACAGAGAAAATAAGAGAAAAAAGGAGGAGTAATTTATCTGAAAATAGCAATTTTATTTTCAGGAAGGCATGTCACAAAGAACTGATGTAGTTCTGTAATATTAATCTAGTTCAGAATTTTTAAATGTCAAGAATATAGTTTACATTTACTGCCACAAATTTGGTGAACATTTTTCATTATGCGCTAAGCAGAAAATTTGAAATTAAATGTTCAGCATGTTCAGATAAATGAAGAAATCCCCTCCCCCCAGGCCATCCTTTGACATAACTAGGACAATCCAATATAATAACCCTCTAAAAGGATTAATTCTGCCTAAAACCAGCTCCTGAAGAAAACCACGTGGCATTTTCTGAAACATGCTTGATAATGTGCATATCTTTATTACGTTTACAGCCCCTAAGCCTGGTGCCGACTATATGTCTCAGAAACTCTAAGACAATCCTGAATGAAGGTATCTTCACAACCAGAGTTGTAGGAAAACCTCAAGAATAATTCAGTTCGATAAAGCAACACAGCAATAAGGTTCCATTTTGCTTCTACTAAATAAAATAATGAAAACACACGCACTGCTGGCAATGGTGTAGTGAGCTTGTCCGTGTGCACATTGCTGACGGCAATGCCAAATAGCAATGCCAGGCAAAGCTGTTAGGTTTGCTTAGTTCTGTTTAGTTCTATGGGCCCAGCCCCAGTGGCCCAGGCAGTAACATATTGATGGGCAGTGCTGGAAGCCACATGGCCAATCGGAGTTTTCATTTGGAGTTGACCAGAAACATGTAGTTGGGCTCACCTAAGATCCTGTCTGCTGAGGGCTGCAGGAAGAGGACTGCAGTGTGATGAAACACTGTCAAGGATACCTCTCTCTTGTGTATGCACACATGCATGCACACACGCTCATGAAATAAATAAAATGAGGAAAAAATATTTCTATGATTCAATGCTTTGCATTAACCCAAAACAGGATAATGTTTTGCACCTATTTAATGCAAAATTAATATAAGGAAGCCTCCTAAATATCTAGTGAGGTTGGTGGTAGTAGGTAAAATATATTGTACCCACTTATTAAATATAATGACAAGACAGAGGCATTGAGGTATGCTAATAATGGTAAGAGGCTCAGATAGCTCTTTCAGAGCAGGGAGAAGAGCAGAATTGTAAATGCAGCTTTTCCTTCTCTTGTATAAAGTAGCATTCATTTGTCATAATGCTTTTTAATAAAAATGCTGAACACATTGCAGGTGTGTTAGCTTTGGGTCATATGCAAGTGGCTATAAAGTCAAGCATATATACCATTTCATTTTTAAAAACTTTTAAGTTTATGCTTGGTATGGGTAGACTGGCCTAAGACTTCCTCTATACAGTAATAAGTTACACCTGTGCATGCATTTGACTGGGGAAAGCTCTTCGCATATCAAGGTATTCAGTGGAAATACTGAAGGAGAGAGACAGTAAGGGCAGACTTCCAGAGAAGGACCCTGAACCATCATAAGGAAGACAGTGGCAGAAACAGAGCTGAGTTTGACATCAGGATACAACTTTCAGGGCATCTCTCCCATTTATTCTCTAAGAGAATTCTTTGCATTGGCATATGCCACAGAAAATTCAACACCCTGGTATTCTGCGGTGACAAGTATCTTCTGATCTCCTACTGTAGTAGAAATGGTGTTGCCCACCTAACAGAAATTATTCACTTTCTCCTTGCAGAATTCCTGGTAATAAACAATAAAATCCACTCATGCTATTTTATTTAGCCAGAAAGGAACTTTTTTTTTTTGAGGGAGAGATTTTTGCTATAGGGGCAAGCACTTGCTGGAGAGACAGAGAGAGACAGAAAGACAGAGAGACAGAAAGTGAGAAATCACCCCCAGGGAGATGGCCATGCCATAATTCCTTCTCCTCCATTCTCGTCTCAGGATTTTGGGCAGGCATGCACATACACCCAGTGTGAGTTTTGAGCCACTATGCCTGGGACTTGAACTGTGGTCAACTACATGGGAGTTCAGTGATGTGACCATTATGCCACCTGCTGGTCCCCAGAAAAGAATTTCTCAGGGACAAAGGGAATTCAGAATCCCCAAAAGGACTGGAAAAGAGGCTCTAATGCTACATCACCTGTAGTACAATATACAAATTGTACTACCCAACTGCTCTAGCAGGGACCTGTGTCCATTCCACCTACAGCACAGATGCTGTGCACAGGATGTTACCACTCAGTGGATCAGTGCTCTGCTGTGTGTGGATACTTGTCCATCCTTCTGCAGTGCTCCTCCACCTACTGGAAAATGGATTCTGCCTGGCACTTCACTGCCCACTTGACTCAGTTCTGAATTTAAATTTCATGCAGTGAATTCCGTCTGAATTCAATCTCATGTTTCTGATTGGCTCTGGCACCCAAACACACCTGTCACCTAGGCCAGGTAAGTTCTGCTTCTATTTTTGATGGGCAAGACTCAGGATATGGAAAATTCTTCCAATATGAGGAGCCACAAATGTGACAAATGTCTCCTACTTGCTAACAAAACCTCACCTCTTCTAGTTGTCCATTTTAATCATGGTGGCCATGAACTTTTGAGAAGACTGACCCCATGCTCAGCTATCTCAGTTCAGTCACTTGTGGAAATCCCATTTCTCTTGATGGTAACTCACAAAAGAAGCATGTGACTCAGTTGTGACTAATGACTCATAAAGGCACATCTGCTGAGGGAATTCCCAGGGTAGTTACTTAGTTTTAAAGATACATGAGGATGCAATAGTTCCTTTGTTCTGCCTCTGGATAGTGGTGTATGGGGATTTGAAACTCAGAGCTACTATAGTCATTCAGTAACTGGCACTCTTAAAATGGTATAGCAGACAGATGGAATTAATCCAGATCTCTAACAACATCACTTGGCCACTGAATCAACCAAGCTGGGTCCATCCTATCTCAGAATTACTTCTTATGTGAAATAATACATTTCTGTATTACTCTAACCAGTCGGGTTGAGATTTTCTTCTTACTTGCAGCCCAAGGCATCCTGCTCTACTCAAGCCATGTCCAACACTGCAAGGGTGATTGTGACAGACAGGAACATAAGTCACGGTCATCTCCTTAAGACTGAGGAACCTGTGGAGGTGTACCAGTAAAAACACAGTGGGTATGAAGTGTGGCCATATTCAGAACAACTTCTCATCTCAGAAGTGGACCCTCTCAGCCATGCTTCCTCTGAAACAAGACACATTTCCTTTTGTGGAATTTCCTTTCCTTCAGTATGTTCAGCAATTGGAAGCAACCTGCCCTATCACTGAAAATGTTGAAAAGGGTTTCCTAGAGGTTCTTTCTGGCAGATATTTCCTGTTGCCCTCTAGAGCAGTCAGGAATGACTCAAGATCTAAACTCAGTCAATCAGATTATTACTCTCAAGACTACATCCCCAATCGAGTGACTCAAGGATGGAAAATATTGATGGCTGCTCATTCATTCCAGAAAACTCCCACTCTCTAGCCCTACTACCTGGCAGATATTCTAGATGCTGGGTTGCCCAAAGCTTCCGTAAAGGAATATCTGTTTTGTTTCCAAAACCATCATATTCCCAGGAAACAGATTGCTAACCCTCTCCCAGTCGCAAAATCAGCGACATTTAAGGGTGAAAGCTTACATGCACACTTGAAGAAACTCTAAGTTATAACCTTATGAGAACTAAGTTTTACAATGCTACCTTTTTCTCTAAGGATCATTTCAATGAATTTATACTGAAGTGTTCCTTAT
The DNA here is from genome assembly GCA_026018925.1 of Tupaia tana. Classification (NCBI taxonomy): domain Eukaryota; kingdom Metazoa; phylum Chordata; class Mammalia; order Scandentia; family Tupaiidae; genus Tupaia; species Tupaia tana. The sequence continues at coordinate 51,048,359 of JAKSZU010000002.1, read as the reverse complement.
AAGTGACACTCATCCAATTTCTTCTTTTTACCACCCCCATCAAAATTGGGTTGTTTAAATTATGAAATAAAAAGGCCGATGTAAAACAAACTCCTAAAATTAAACAAATTCACCACGAAGTTTACAGATGAATCAACTTTTCACTAACTATTTATATTTATAAATTTCAGGTAATAATTATACCCCAGATCTTTTCTTATTGGAAGCACAAAGACAATTATTGGAAATATTTTTTAAACTGTCTTTTTTCTAGAAACTATGATAATGAGTACTGTGTGATATCCAGGGTCAAGAGAAAAAAAAATTGAGAATATGGAAGAAAAAAAAAATCAGTCCTTCATTTGGATTTCTTCGTACTTATATCATTTATTTAAATTGTGTTAAAATGTACACAACATAAAATTTATCATCATAACCATTTCTAAGTGGAATTTTAAAAATTAGATCATTTAATGCTTAGAATTTATCAAATAGATTCTCATACATTTGCTAGGATGAAGTGTGAATTTTCAAATAAAACCTAAATTCTCCGTTCTCTAAATAAATGTTAGTCAGAAGCTCAGTATCCAGACCATGCTGCAGTGATGACCTCTCTTCTATTTTGAACATTGAAACAAGTGAAAATGATCCAAGAAATAGAGACATTCATAGTGCAAGCCCCTTAATTTCTCATTTTTATCCTCTAGCCAATTATAAATAGTAGATAATGTTTACTAGAGCTTGCTGTAATCAAAGAAGATATACACAAACACATACATCCTCTTGCAAATTATATTATAAAACATTTCCAATGCATACAAAATGAACACAACAGCATAATGAACCCCATGTACTCAACCTCCAGTGTTAACAATTATCAATATTTTTTTAATTGCCACAGGGTGCATGCGCTCACCAGAGAGAAAGAGAGAGAGTATGAAAGTGAACAAACACGCACTCCCTCAATGGGACGTGGTCATGCCACAATCCTTTTTTCGCCATCTCATCAGGATTTGGAACATACATACACGTGTGCCCAATGTGTTTTTCATACTGCCAGGGCTGGAACTAAAACCACAATTGTCAATGTGAGATCCAGCCACTTTAACCACTGTGCTATGAGGCCAGCCCAACAGGTACCAATATCCTGACATTCTTGTTAAACCTGTATTTCACAAACATACTCCCACATACACCCAATTACAATCTTTACTGTTAGTTCTTTTAGGTAAAACTTCTACATATTAAGGGAAATTGGGACCAGCAGATGGCATAATGGTTACATCGCTGGATTCCCACGTTGTTGGTGGTTGTTTAAATCCCAGACCTGGTGATTTAAAACTCATGCCAGGCACATGTGCATGCGTGCCCAAGATCCCAAGAGGAGAATGAAGGAGAAGGGATTGTGGTGTGGCCATCCCCCCCGGAGGGTGATTTCTCGCTTTCTGTCTCTCTGGCAAGCACACACACCCCATAGCAAAAATTTTCCTAAAAAAAGAAAAAAAGACAGAAATCTTATGATTTTATTTTACTTTTTGCCATAGGGACTGTGTGCTCAACAAAAAGATACAGAGAGAGACGGTGAAAGAAAAAGTGAGAAAGCACCCCCTAGGAGTGATGGCCACACTACAATCCCTTCTCTTCCATTCTCCTCCTGGTATTTTGGACATATACACTATGCACCTGGTGTAATTTTTCAAGCCACCAGGTCTAAGACTCAAACTACAGTTGGCCATGTAGGAGTCCAGCACCTTAACAACTACACCACCTGATGGCCCACAAATCTTATTATTTTGACAAATGAATACTCCATGTAACCCACACCCCATTTACCATATGGAGCATTTTCATCACCTCAGAAACTTCCTTCATATCTCCTCCTAGTCATCCCCTATTCAGACGTAGTCATTGTTTTTTCATGTTTTCACTTTTTTGCCTGTTCTAGAACATTGCATAAATTAAACTAGTTGTGAACTCTCTTGAATCTGACTTCTTTTGCTCAACATAATCTTTGTGAATTTCATTCATACTTTTGAGTAGTCCTCCATTATTGCTGAGTAGTGTTCTATTGTAAGAATTTACTACAATTTGCTTATCCACTCTCTAGTTTCTAGACATTCAGTTGCTTCCAGCTTTTGGTTGTTGTGAAAAAAGCTGCAATGAATGTTTGTGTACAAAGCTTTTTGTGAATATATGTTTTCATTTCTCTTGGGTAAATACCTAGAAATGGAATTGCTAAGTCAGCGTATAGCTCTAATTGTATGAGATACTGTCAAATGATTTTCCTAAGTAGTTGAACCATTTGATAGCTCAGCACATACCTTCAACATTATACCTCAACATATGAAAATTCCAGTTACTTCACATTCTTTCTTATTCATTCTCGTGGATATATAATTGCATTTCTCTCTTTCTTTGAAGAGGTTTTGCTATAGGGAGCATGTGTTCACCAGAAAGAGAGACAGAAAGCGAGAAATCACCCCTCCCCCCGCCAGGGGATGGCCATGCCGCAATTCCTTCTCCTCCATTCTCTTCTTGGGATCTTGGGCATGCACTCAGACGTGCCCGGCATGAGTTTAAGCTACCGGGTCCGGGACTTGAACTACAGTCAACTACATGACAGTTCAGTGACATAGCCATTAAACTAACTGCTGTTCCCTGCATTTCATTTTTTTTAAATTTTCATTTCTTTGATGAAGTTGATCACTTTTTCATATGCTATTATTTACATGTGTATCTTCATTTGTAAAGAGTCTGTTCAAACTTTTTTTACAAACATATTTCATTTTAGTAAACAAAATACTAGTTCTTTTGAAAGCATATAGAAGTTTACATTACTTATTTACTTTTAGACCGATATTTTTTGCTATAGGGTGCATGCACTTGTCAGAAAAACAGAGAAAGAAAGTAAGAAATCAGCCCCCCCCCCCCCCCGGGGGGATGGACGCGCTGCAATCCCTTCCTCCATTCTTCCATTGGGATCTTAGGCACAAACGCACACCCACTCAGCATGAGTTTAAGCCACCAGGTCTGGGACTGCACTGGACTACATGGGAGTCCAGTGACGTGACCATTATGCCATCTGCTGGTCCCTAGAAGTCTACCTTCTTTTTCTTTTAAGAATTATTTTATTTAACTTTATTTATTTATTTACTTATTACTATTATTTTTAATTTGACCAGAGAGGGACAGAGAGAGAGAAAGAGAGAGAGGGAAAGTGAGAAAGCAAGCTCCCAGGTCCGAGACTTGAACCACAGTCAGCCTTGGGGGAGTCCAGCACCCTTAACCACCACACCACCTGCCAGCCCAGTTTACATTATTTTAAGTTGAAGGCATAGTTTTAGAGTTTATCCTCTGATACATTATTCAATAATGAAGTCTTTCTTCTCTTCTCTGCAGGAGAAGCTGAGATTTGCACGGCAGAATCTTTGATTTCTCTTTTGTTACTGTTCTCTGATTGTGTCATCTTCGGAGCCTCCAGTTTTTGCTGTTTTGCTTCCAATCTTTTCCTTTGGTATACTTTCACATTGGCCATACCAGGCAGAGAATTGCTGTGTTTGCTGCCAAGATATACAGTAGCAGGGACTCATACTCGAGAACCTTCCAGCTCATGGTAAACAAACTGTGAATTCTCTGCTGATCAATGTCACTCTTGATCATGGCAGGTATGTGACGATACAAGGCAGGCCATTTAGTCCCAGGAGCCAGCAGGTCTGATAACTCCTGGCCGAGCTCCCCAAGCTTAGCCATCACACAAACTATGACTCCCACTATTTCTCCTTTTTTAAAAGTCAGGCTGACTTTTGTCAGATACATGTTCTATGAATATTTTCCAGTCTGTGGTTTGTCTATCCGTTTTCCTAATGGTGTCTTTCAATGGATAGAATATTTTAATCTTGGTGAAATTAATTTGTTAATTATTTTCTTTTATGGTTATCACTTTCTGTATTCTATCTCATCAATTTTGCTAACTCTAAGGATATAGATATCTCCGGTGTTTTCTTGTATATGCTTTGTAATTTTAATCCCGTGCCATTCATTTTTTTTTTTTTTGGAGAGGTTTTTTTGCTATAGGGCGCGTGCGCTCGCCAGACAGACAGAGAGACATAGAGACAGAAAGCGAGAAATCACCCCCCAGGGGGGATGGTCACACTGCAATCCCTTCTCCTCCATTCTCCTCTTGGGATCTTGGGCACACACACACACACGCCCGGCGTGAGTTTTAAGCCACCGGGTCCGGGACGCGAACCACGGTCGACTATGTGGGAGTCCAGCGACATAGCCATTACGCTAACTGCTGGTTCCCCATTTTTTATATCTATAATCTATCCCAATGTAATTTTAGTGTTTTATGTGAGGTAGGGAGTCAAGATTCACTTTTTTTTTTAAGATGTTTTTGCTATAGGGCGCATGCTCGCCAGACAGACAGAGACAGAGAGACAGAAAACAAGAAATCACCCCCCCAGGAGGAATGGCCACGCCGCAATCCCTTCTCCTCCATTCTCCTCCCAGGATCTTGGGCACGCACGCACACACACCTGGCGTGAGTTTTAAGCCACTGGGTCTGGGACATGAACCACGGTCGACCACGTGGGAATCCAATGACATAGCCATTACACTAACTGCTGGTCCCAAGATTCACTTTTGAAATGTGACCCTCCACAACCAGCTGGTGGTGTGGTGGTTGAGGTGGCTGGTTCCCACATGGCCAAGTACACGGTTTGAGTCCCAGACCTAGAGGCTTGAAAAACACACTGGATGAATGTGTGTGCATGCCCAAAGTCCTGAGAAGAGAATGGAGGAGAAGGGACTGGTGTGGTCCCTCCCCTGGAGGATGATATCTCATTTTCCTTCTCTGGTGAGCGCATACCCCCTACAGTAAAAACTTAAAAAGGAAAAAGAAGAAGAAAGAAAGAAAGAAAAGACTTCTTTTCTCATTGAATTACTTTGTGAAAAGCAATAGGTTGGGGACCAGCAGGTGGCGTAATGGCTACGTTGCTGGACTCCCATGTAGTCGACTACGATTCGAGTCCCAGACCTGGTGGCTTAAACTGATGCTGGGCACGTGTGTGTTCGTGCCCAAGATCCAGAGAAGGGAATGGAGGAGAAGGGATTGCAGCATTTGTCTTTCTGGAGAGCGCTGAACCATATAGCAACAACCTCACAAAAAAAAAAAAAAAAAAAAAAAAAAAAAAAAAAAAAAAAAGAGACAAGATCTCCCTGTCTAAGATAGGGTTGATATTCCTGCCTCAGCCTCCCAGCTGAGACCATAGGTTCAATGCTGCCATGCCCAGCTACTTTTTTTTTCTTTTTTAAAGCTAAGATCTCACTATGTTGACTAGGCCAGCCTTGAGCTTGAAATCCTCTTGTCTTATGCTCACTATCCTCCTACCCAGCCCTCTGAGCAGCTGGGAACACAGGCACTTGCCACCATGCTCTGCCTCTAGGTTAGGCTGGGACTCAAACCCAGGACTTTCTTGTGGCTCTCAGCTACAGAATACACTGTCTTAGTAGAGCCACCACTGTGGCTGGGCCTAAATTCATTTTTTAGTTTTGTATTTTTGCATTATTATTGCTAATTTCTTGGATTTTTCTATGTAATGATATATTTCTATGTCAATCTGTGTCATGATTGCTTAATCATGACATTTGCAAATAGGGATGGATCAGTTTCACTTGTTTTCTAATCTTTATAATTTATATTATGTCCTCTTGTCTTATAAAAATTATGACAATAGCTAAGATCGCTGGTACAATGTGAATAGAAATGGAGAAAAGAAATTCTCTAATCTTAAAGGAACGTATTCATTATTACAAATATAGATACCTTACTGTTGTAGGGTTTTCATAGGTGTCCTTTATCAGACTGAAGAAGTTCTAGTCTAGCCCAAGTTTTCATTATTTTTTTTTAACCATGAGTAAGTGTTGAGTTCTGTCAAATGCTTTTCCTACATCTATAGTGGTAGTCTTTGTTGTTTTTCTGTTACTATAGTGGAATACAACTGTTAAATTTTTAAATATTAAGCCAACCTTCCGTAATTGGAACAAAATCTCCTGTGTCATGATGTATCATTTTGTTAAGATTTTTTGTGTCATATTAGTGCTGTATATTGATCTTTGATTTCATTTTATTTAATGCCTTTGTCAGATTTTGATATCAGGGTTATGCTAGTCTCATAAAAGAATATGTACTCTCCCTCTCACTTGTTCACTTGCTCTGTTCTTCTCTAAATAAACAAAGTAATTTTTTTTAAAAAAACAGGCCGGCAGGTGGCATGGTAGTTAAGGGCACTGGACTCCCACATGGCCAACCATGGGTCAAGTCCTGAAATTGGCAGCTTGCTTTCTCACTTTCTCTCTCTCTCTCTCTTACTCTGTCCTTCTCTGATATGTATGTATGTATGTATGTATGCATAAATAGACAAATAAAGTTTAAAATAATTCTTTTAGGAAAAAAGAGACTATGTAAAGTATTTCTTTTCCCTCAGCTTTCTTTTTTTCTGTTAAAGAATTGTGTACAAAGTTATTACTACTTCATCAAATGTTTGATAGACTTCACCACTGAATTGTAGTTCTTTAAGAGATTTTTCTATTATCTTCTGCCTGCTACCAGTTTTTACCAGAAGATGTAATCTGTACTGTTTTCCTGTACTAAGTGTGTTGTTTTACTCTGAAAGCTTTCCAAAAATGTTCTCTTTCTCTAGATCATAGAAATTTTGTATAAGGTGCGTAAGTGTGATTTTCTATATATTTATCTCACTTACAGATTGTTACACCCCTGGATCTATAAAATGACGTCTCTAGATTGGGAAGCTTTTGACCTTTCCTCTTCAGGTATTTTTTTTCTGCCCCATTCTTCCTCCTTTTCATTTAGAACTTCAGCTACACATACGTTAGGCCACTTACTATCTCACAAGTCTTTGTGCCTCTGTTTATTTTTCTTGAGATTTTTTTATTCAGATTGGACTTCTATTGAATTAGCTTCATGTTATTGACTCTTTTTTTTTCCCACCATTTCCAATCTATCATTAAGCCCATTGAATGAATTTATTATTCCAGTTATACTTTTCTACTTAAGAAGTTCTGTGTTTTATCATTTATTTCTCCACTGAATTTCCCTGTCTGTTTATTATGTATACATTTCTTTTCAACCCTTCAACATACTTATCAGATATACTTAAAAATCTTTGACCTTCATTGGACAGAAAAACAATGTTTTAATAAATAGTAATGCTGTGTCTAATAATAGTGCTTCCACTACCAAGAATATGTAATTGCTTTTGTTACCAATAAATCAAGGTTAACAGTTAAAATAAATAAATAAATAAAATAAAAATAAAAAAAAAATCCTTGACTTTTATTGCAATATTGGAGTCTTGTCAGCACTGGAACTTATTAACATTTTTTCTTCTTGGGTATGGGTCACCTTTTCCTGTTTCATATGTAGTGATTTTTTAAAAAATTAAATACTGAACACTGCAAATTATTCATTGTGGGGACTCTGGATTCTATTACGTTACTCTGAAGAGTGATTTTGTTTAAGCAGATAGTTAAGATGGCTGAACTCAGACTTCAAACTTTATCTTCTGTTGTGGGCAGTAGCTAAAATTTAGACTATTAAAAAGTAACAGCCTAAATCTCCAATTCCAGCTTGGTTTTTTTTGTTGTTTTTTTTTTTGTTTGTTTTAACCAGAAATATGGGATCTCTTCACACATGTATCATCTAATGGTCGGACTAAGATTTTACTTTTTATCTGGGGACCAGCAGTTGGTGTAATGGCTATGTCGCTGGACTCCCATGTAGTCGACTGCAGTTCGCGTCCCGGACCAGGTGGCTTAAACTCACGCCGGGCGCGTGTGTGTGCGTGCACAAGATCCTGAGAGGAGAATGGAGGAGAAGGGATTGTGGCATGGCCATCCCCCCTGGGGGGTGATTTCTCGCTTTCTATCTCTCTGTCTCTCTCTCTGTGTGTCTGGCAAGCACATGCGCCCTATAGCAAAAACCTCTAAAAAAAAAAAAAAGATTTTACTTTTCATCATACATATTTGATATTCGCCACCTCTGGGTCTCCTCCACCTCTCTATAAGCTCCGTATTTGACTCCTCAACCTAATCAGGCTGTGAACTTCTGCTGTCCCTGAACTACACACAAATTGGGAAATTACCTAAACCAAAAAGCTGTTAAATCTTGTAAGAGTAGATTCTTGTCTAATTTCTCTCAGCTGTTGGTTATTTTTTGTGCCTTTTTTAAAAAAAAATTATTTTAATTTTATTTTATTCATTCATTTATTTTAATTTGACCAGAGAGAGAGAGAGAGAGAGAGAGAGAGGAAAAGTGAGAAAGCGAGCCACCAGGTCCAGGACCCAAACCGTGGTTGGCCACGTGGGAGTGTCCAGTGCCTTAACCACCACGCCACCTGCTGGTTCTAATAAACATTTTTATAAAAGACGTTTTTCAGATACCATATTATTATTATTCAGGAGAGTTTGTCCAGCCAAAGTGCCCTATCACTACAGGACATTATTTAAAAATATATTTAACATTGGAAGTTATTTATTGAGAATCTCAATTTAATTAGAAACTAACATCTAGAATCCAGCTATACATAGAACATAGTAAAGCATAATTTGGACCTCAGTTTAAAAAACATGTACAGGATACACACACACACACACAACCAGAAGATACTTTCTCTCTCTGACTACTGCTCCCAATTCTGCTCCCTTTAGCAAAGTGACAGGACAAAGCCGTCCTGGGCAGGTGGCATGTGCCATATAGCTCTTGAGTGGCGAGCAGTGAGTATGCCACATGTAATTCCTTGGCACAACCAACCCACCAGCAGGCTGATAGCTTTAATCATGAGAAACATCAGTAGGAAGGATTTGTGTGGAAGGTGGACGGTGGAATGATACACCGCCAGATGCTGTATACCAACCAGAAACAGAGCAACTGCAGGCTGTGGGCAGAAAAGTGCTGTAAAAGACATATGATTTCAAGCATGAAGTAATCTATTAACAAGGAAGTGAGGGGGAGCGACCGATATGAAAAGGAGGAAGAGAAAGTATCTCTAAATGCCTGTTACTTTCATATTCAAACATCCTAGGTAACTTTTATCATTATTTCCCTTCATAAATTAAGATTCAAACTCAGAGAGGAAACTGGCTCAAGTGATTACAGTATGTTTCATATCACGCCAGGGAAATGGTGGTAAATTTTGAGAAGTTAAAAGTCACGTTGCTAAATAATTTGCCTTTGATGGATGACAAGGTGGTCACTAAAGGCATTTAAGAGACAGAAAAAGTGCCGCATTTAAAAATATCTAACTCTGCTCTACCCACAATCTATTAATCAATCAATACTCATTTAATTAGAGTTTTAAGGAGGTTAAAAAGCCTCTCTTATTTTCTAGTCATGCATATCATGGTCCTAATAATTTTACTACATCACTCTCCTCTAATAGCTACCTGAGAAAGAAATGTGTTGTCTTTTTGCAAGAGATGGAGGAAAGGGAGGTAATAGTAGAGTCAGGGGCACTTAGCTGAGGACTAGAGGGGAGGCGGGGAGCAGAAGGGGGAATTAGGAACCAGAGAATAACATGGTGTCTGGAGGATTGAAAGAAGGACGATGCCAGTTGTTGAGGACGTTGAAGACTGCTTTGTTGCCTTGGACCTTGCTAGAGCAACTCTCACTACTACGATCACTGCTGAAAACCTTGCATGTGATGCTGCCATGGAGAATGAGTTCTTCTCCTGATCCTCATAACAAAGCCTGCCTTGTTGGGCTGACTCCTGAAAAGAATGGGCATTGTGCTTACAGATAGCTGGACCACAGGCTTTACTGAGGGTTCTCCTGTTACCTTATGGTTTCCAACCCTTGGGGCCCACCACGGCAGGCACCAGATGAACTAGCCCCAAATACACAGGACCATGGAGAGAGGGGTGTGATCTCTGGTACCCGAGCACTAAGGAACTAGGTGTTGATTTTAAACACATTGTGGAATTCATATAATTGTATTCTCTTTTGTGCCATGGGCTCTAGGATATTCAGTGTCAATCTCAGAAGTTCAAGAGTTTCTGGCTAGGGACCAGCAGTTAGCGTAATGGCTATGTTGCTGGACTCCCATGTAGTCGACTGCGGTTCACGTCCCGGACCCGGTGGCTTAAAACTCAGGCAGGGCGCGTGAGCATGCATGCCCGAAATCCCGGAAAGGAGAATGGAGAAGGAATTGCGGCATGGCCATCCCCCGCCCCCCCCCCGGGGGGTGATTTCTCACTTTCTGTCTCTCTGTCTCTGTCTGTCCTGTGAGTACACGCACCCTATGGCAAAAACTTCTCCAAAAAAAAAAAGTTTCTGGCTAGGGGCCGGCAGGTAGCATGGTGGCTTAGGCACTAAATTCCCACATGGCTGACCACAGTTCGAGTCCAGGATCTGGCAGCTTGCTTTCTCACTTTCCCTCTCTCTCTCTGTTCTCTTATGCCCTGTAGCAAATTGAAAAAAAATAATAATGCTAAATAAATAAAAATAAATAATTCCTTTTTAAAAAGGAAAGGTTCTGGCTTACGTTTATGTATACTATCTTTATCCTTGTCTTTAAGTTACCTCCCTGCCCTTATATTCCCTTCACCTTTTCACTGCCTGTTTGTTTTTAGTTTGATATATTATGAGTATTTGTATGAAGCCAACTCAAAGCCTTTTGGGAGTGAGGTGAGAGAAATAAATAAGGCCTCTTTAGATGGTCTTTAATAGCCTGAGTATGCATCTTTACTTGGCAAGAAAAACTGGCACTATTTGATATTCTTTGTCAACTGAGTTATAGAGTAGCCCAGGAGCCTTGCTTTTAAAGAGGAAAACACTTTTTAAGTGTACCCCTGCCCATCTCAAAGCTGAGTTGTCATTTTTTTAAAAAAAGAATTCCTTCCTTTTCAGATCAAGTTGCCCTACTAACCTTTTTTGATTCTGACTTAATTATCAACTGACTTCTAACATTATGAAAATTAAAATGAGAGAAAATGAGTACAAATTGGAGAAACACTGTACTTCAACTTTCCAAAATAACAGTTTCTCCTGAAAAGTGGTTAAATTAACAAGTTGGCCTGGGTCAGTCCTATGACGTATTAACTAAGGGAACTGGATCCTACATGAACAACTGAAGTTAACTTAAAAAACACGGTGGGTGTTTATGAGTGCACGCCCCAAATCCAAATGGGACGGAGAAATGGAAGAGACTGTAGCATGCCCATGTACCACTGCGGGTGCTTTCTCCCTTTCTCTCTATCCCCACTTTTTAAAAAGGAGGCTTAGACCAGCCTGGTGGTACAGTCTACAGCAAACTGAACTGCAGTGCTGGGAGCCACATGACTGCCCGTGGAGTCTGATCTCCATGCGGACCTGAAAGCACACTGACACACACGTGCCCAGGATCCTATTGAGATGGAGGGCTGGGGGAAGAGGATAACAGCATGACAAGACCCTGTCAAGGGAGCTTCTCTCTTTCTCTCTCATGCATGCACATGTGCTCTATCATAAACAAAATAATAAACTTTTTTCTCTTTTTGGCTATGGGGCATATGCGCTCACCTGGGAGACAGAGACAGAGAGACAGAAAACGAGAAATCATCCCCTAGGGGGATGGCCACGCTGAAATCCCTTCTCCATTTGCCTCTCGGGATTTGGGGCACACGCACACGTGTGCCCAACATGTTTTAAGCCACCAGGTCCGGGACTCAATCCATGTTCGACTACGTGGGAGTCAAGTGATGTAACCATTACTCCATGTGTTGGTCCACAAACTAATAAGCTTTTTTTCCCCAAAATTAATAAACTTTTAAGAAAAAATATGCATGGGGCAGCAGTGGGCATAGTGGTTAAGGCATTGGACTCACATGACTGGCCATGGTTCAAGTACGGGAACTGGTAGTTGAAAAATCATGCCATACTTATGTGCATGCTCAAAATCCCAGGAGGGGAATAGAGGAGAGGGGATTGTGGTGTGGGCCATCCGCCCTACTGGGTGATTTCTCACTGTCTCTGTCTCTCTCAAGAATAGAAAAGAAAGTAAAAGAAAAGAAAGAAAGAAAAATAGAAAAAGTAGGCTTACTTGACAGATTGTGGAGTTTCTATCCCTGAGGACTTAAACAGTTTGCATAAATGGTTTGGGCACAAATCTCTCGAAAATATCCTCATAAGAATGATTTTTTGCAACTTACCAGCAATCAACATACAATTATTAGGTGTTAACTATGGTCAGGGTATTGTTCTCAGGGGAGTGTAAAGATGAATAAGTTCAGTCTTCCCCTCCAAGAGCCTACACTGTGGGGACTAGGAGGTGGTGTGGGGAGATGGACAGTACATAGAGATATTGTAAGTCGAAATGAGAGGGCTGTCCCAAAGACAGAGAAGCATTTGTGAAAGCAAAAGAGGACAGGATCTCGTGTGGGGGGCTAAGAGCAGCATAGGCCTCTCGAAGAAGCATGTTTGAGCAGGTTGTCATTCCCACAGGGAGCACAGTGAGAATTAATGCAGCTGTTGAGGCTCCCCACAGAGATCCTTAACTTTAGGATCGAGGTGTCTGTTCTCAGTTTTGCTGTAAGAGGGAATCACTGAAGGACTTGCAACTGGAGAGTGTTGTATAATCTGACAACAAAGAAATGTGTATTGAATTTTACTTAAAAATCATATCATTTCAGATTAGAATTTGAGGTAGTTTATGACAAAACCATAACACTATTTAAAAACAAATTAGAATGAAAAGTGCTGGGAACCAGCAGTTAGCGTAATGGCTATGTCACTGGACTCCCATGTAGTCGACGGCGGTTCGTGTCCCGGACCCGGTGGCTTAAAACTTACGCTGGGCGCGTGTGCGTGCGTGCCCAAGATCCTGAGAGGAGAATGGAGGAGAAGGGATTGCGGCGTGACCATCCCCCCTGAGGGGTGATTTCTCGCTTTCTGTCTCTATGTCTCTCTCTGTCTGTCTGGGCAGCGCATGCACCCTATAGCGAAAACCTCTCAAAAAAAAAAAAAAAGAAAAAAAAAAGTGCTAAGTCCCAATGTATACTCCTGCAAACTGAGAATGAGCCGGTCTATTCTTGCGCTATCACAGCATTGTTTTGATTCTACGAGGTACATAAATAACTCGAATCATAGAGAGAAGTAACCAGAAGTCAACGGCTTGTTTGGGAGGGTAATTCCCCTTAGCTAAGCAATGTGATGTTCTAACCTCCCTGCTTTCATCTGAACTGCCTGGGTCCCCTTCCAAGAAGGGCCCTGACATTTTAATAGTATTGTTACACAGCAAGCTTCCTGCCATTCCACTGAACTCCCCTTTGACTTGCAGCTTTTCTGACACTACCACATTCCCCGTCAGGAAAAGTCCTTCAGTCAAATTGCTTCCTTGACTTTTCTAGCATCTTAAGTTAAAGACACAATGTGGTTCTAATTCTCTTTTGGGTCCTTGTTCTCAAGTCAAGCATTTTTCTCTAGTTGTATTACTGATGCTGCATTTTATGTCCTCAAAATTCCTGCCATGGCTTTGCTGTAGGACAATACTTCTATTAACAAAGAGGATGAGGTCAATGACATTTACTTGGAAGACATTTTATGAATAGAGGTGAACATAACATGGGGAGTCAGATGGCAGTGTGGCAGGAATGCGATGTTCTGCAAGGAACATGGGAAGGTTCTGGGTCCATATCTGGAGACCTCCCTGAGCATACTGGACATGTGCATGCCCATGATACAAGGCTGACTGAACCTGGGGTTGGATTGTGCCATGAGGACCCTGAAGGTACTCTATCTCTATCTCTATCTCTATCTCTGTGTCTCTTGCTTGTGAAAGAAATATATCAATATACTTTTTTTTTTTTTTTGAGAGGTTTTTCGCTATAGGGCGCGTGCGCTCGCCAGACAGACAAAGAGAGACATAGAGACAGAAAGCGAGAAATCACCCCCCCAGAGGGGATGGTCACGCCGCAATCCCTTCTCCTCCATTCTCCTCTCGGGATCTTGGGCACGCACGCACACGCGCCCGGCGTGAGTTGTAAGCCACCGGGTCCGAGACACGAACCGCAGTCGACTACGTGGGAGTCCAGCGACATAGCCATTACGCTAACTGCTGGTTCCCCTTTTTTTTTTTTTTTGAGAGGTTTTTCGCTATAGGGCGCGTGCGCTCGCCAGACAGACAGAGAGAGACATAGAGACAGAAAGCGAGAAATCACCCCCCAGGGGGGATGGTCACGCCGCAATCCCTTCTCCTCCATTCTCCTCTTGGGATCTTGGGCACGCACGCACACGCGCCCGGCGTGAGTTGTAAGCCACCGGGTCCGAGACGCGAACCGCGGTTGACTATGTGGGAGTCCAGCGACATAGCCATTACGCTAACTGCTGGTTCCCCAATATACTTATTTTTTTTGAGAGATTATTGCTATAGGGTGTGTCCACTAACTGGAGAGACAGAAAGCAAGAAATCACTCCCCCAGGGGGGATGGCCACACCACAGTCCCTTCTCCTTCACCCTCCTCTCAGAATCTTGGCCACGTATGCACATGCACCCAGCGTGAGTTTCAAGTCACTGGGTCCAAGTCTCGAACTGCAGTCAACTAGATGTGAGTCCAGTGATGTAACCATTACGCCATCTGCTGGTCCCATCAATACACGTAAAAAAATTAAAAATAACATGAAGTAGAAGAGAAAGTCAGGAAGTTTGGTACAAAAAAATCACTAAATATGCTTTAAAATACTGTCACTACTTGTATGATGATGGATGTATCTAGGAGTCTTGGGGGTCAAAGACAGGAAGGCAAGAGCCAATTTAAGAGGAAGGAAGGAATTTAAGAAGAAAGACCAAAGATCTGCCTTTCGGTAGGCCAGTGCGTAGGAAAGCCTGGGGCGAAGGCAGGCAGCCTCTTCCCACGGCTCTTTAGGTACCAGCCTCTCAGCCCGCTGTGCTGTCCTTGTTGGAGGAAGCAGGGAACTGTTAGGCTTCTGGTCCCCTACCCCTTCCTACGGGACACAAGATCACTGCACAGGCCTAGGACAATTCCGGATACACTCACGGACCCAGAGCTCTTGCCCTTAAAATGTAACATCACCCCTCCCTACTGAGGCCTTAAACTTTTTTAAGGAGAGGAAAAGACCTTTCATTCTAGTTAGTGACCGGCGGCTTAAAACAGCACGGTTCATGATGAAAGGCAATAGACTGGTCGGGGAGCACTTTCTGCCAATCCATGGGATACCTTGTCTTTCCCAACGGCCAAAGGCAACCTGGCTGCAGGTGACTGACGGCTTCTCTGGGGTGGGCCGTGAGGGGGGACGGAGGGCTTGGAGAGTGGCCAGTAGCCACAGTGGAGGGAGGTAGAAGGCATTCCTACTTTGGGGAGTTGGTTCCCCTCCGGTGGACCCAAGACAGAACAAGCTATATCCTGGGGAACTTTGGCCCAAGGAAGGCAGTGTTGGCTTACATGACCCCCTTCCCTGTTTTTTTTTTTTTTTGTCACATAATTTAACCCATTTATTATAGGTCAGCACTGTTTCACATGGTCTTTCAATTCCTTCAGGTCAGATGACAGGCTTCACTCTGTGTTAAAGGCCCAGCAGTACTGGCCACCATAGCTGGGGCCACAGGGCCAGAGGCCCACAGCTCGTCTCTTCACGTTGGTGTTGCCACAAAAAGAACAAACCCACCTGGCTGCTGGGTGCTTCCAATTTTTAAAAATATTTTCCTGAGGTACTATAAGAAATGCACTCACCAATGATCCCAACCTTCTTGGTGCGCCTAGTCATACACCACAAACTACGTGGAGTGCAGAGAGGTGGCTACCCCTTCATTTTTTATTTTATTTTATTTTTTAAATTTTTGCTATAGAGTGCATGTACCAAAGAGATGCAGAGTGAGACAGAAAATGAGAAATCACCCCAGAGGAGATGGCCAGGCCACAATCTTTTCTCCTCTATTCTCCTCTCAGGATTTTGGATACACATGTATATGCACCAGCATGTTTTTTAAACCACTGGGTCCTGGACTCAAACCAGTCAGTCAGCTATATGGGATCCAGCTTCCTTTACCACCACACCACTGGCTGGCCTGCTATCCCTCCTATTTTAATGTTGAATAATTGCTGCACAAATTGACTTCATTTCCCAAGAGATTTATTAAATGAAGTACTTTAAACATTGCTATATTTGAAATGACTTTTTGACCAAATCAGGAATTTTTCAACCACTGAAACATTAATAGACACAGAAAAAGCAAAACTGGGCACACCCCAGTGGAGGATACTGCATAGAGGGAAGCAAGGCCAAGGACAAGGTGAGGATTCTTAGGGAGCAAGCCCATCCCACCCCGCTTTGCTGGCCCAGCGTACTATTTTCCTTTATACACCAGCTTTTCTGGAGCTACGTGCTCTCCAGAAGATGCCTCATTTACAATGACTGCACCGTCCCTGTGAGATGTGTATTATTATCCTTGTTAGGCAGTGGTAAAGGCACCGACTTGGACCAGCACCACTGGTCTGTGCAAAGCTGGGGTTGAAGCCAACCTGCGAGACTGTTGACCACAGCGTATGCTTGGGGCCTGAAGCGATAGCCCTTCCCTGGGGAGTCTACACCCTACAGCCCACCAGAAGAGGCGTAGGGCACAGGCAGACATGCTAGACATGGGGTTTTGGCTTACATTTCTGAAAAGGCCGCTGGGCTAATCGGAGATTAATCAGGATGAAGAGGGCTTCCTGCCTTGCCTTCTCATGCCTCCAGAGGTGGCTCAGATTGATAAGGGCTACTGTAAGAAGAAAATCCTCTTGACCTGCAGCTTTACTCAGACACTCTAGCATGATGCTTCCCCTCCCTTTTCTAGAGGCATGGAAACCACCTCTTAGATTCTGTCTTCTTTTCCTTTCCATATGTGTGATGCAAATGACGACCAGGAACAGTCCAAACAGAACCATAGCTCTTACAGCGGCCTGCTCACCTTAGAGCTCATTCTTTGTCTCTATCTTCTTTTGGACAGTGCTACTCGAACTACGCTGTGTGGGCCAGCAATAGCACGTCATTGGGGTTTGTTCCAGGTGCAGATTCTCAGGTCACACTCCAGACATACCCAGTCAGATACTGGGAGGTCAGGTCTGGGAATCTGTGCTTCTGCAAGTCCTCTGGGTGATTTCCAAGCACTGAAGTTTGAGAAACTTTGCTTCAGGATATTGTAAATGGCAAATTAACCAGTGTTCTTTTTATTTATCCATTTTTCAAAGTTTCTTTATTTTAGCTCTCCAGATAGAAAGAAACACTCCCAACAGGATCCTCATGCTGCAATCCATCCCCCGTCAGCCGGGGCGTAGGCATGTAGGCACCTTGCACACATATGGAAGTCTCGGGATGCAAACCCAGGACCAGGACCATATGGCTCAGTCTCATGGAGTGTGCATCCCTGCTGCACCGTGACCTGTCCCCGCTGCTCTACGTACCCCCTCACACTGCACAGAGGTCAACCCTATGCTGAGGTCCACATGAGTTCTGGACGCCTTTATGGATAAGTCAGAGTCTTGTCAGCTACTATGCCTGCGTCCTCTCCCAACGACTTCATGACCTGAAACTTGCCCTTGTCAACTATTACCTGGCCTACAGTCCTTAGGGTCAATTTCTGAGACCAATGTATTAAAGTTGTGTCCTTCCAGCCTCACCTCAGGTAAGATGCTTTTAACCAGGGGACATGTCGGTTGAATAAACACACAAAAATTTGATGCATAATGTTTTGAAAATTATTAATGTACTTCACTTTTTTTTTTATGAGCTCAAGATCTTCTCCCTAGTCTGACTGGAGCAGGAGTTATTTCAGAAAGAATTCAAATGGGGGAAAAAATGCTAATATTCAGCTTCTACTATGCAAAAATATGGTTTGAAGTAAAACAGGAGGCTTAAAAGTCAGACCTTCAAAAATTTTTGTAAAAAGAGAGCTCCTGGTTAACATATTAAGGGTCATGTATTGCGAAGTCTTAGATCAGGAACTCTGACATAATGTAAATTCCACCCCTGTGGCCCTGAACAATGGTGGGTGGACAGGCTCTGGTCCTCCTCACCATGCTCTGGTCTCAGTACAGAGGAGGAGGTGTTTAGACCGGGTTGAAGTCAACATTTAGCATGGAGAGCTGTGCCCTGTTCCCCATCTGGGGTAGTAAAGGAACTGTTGTGAAAATCAAAATATGACAAAAGGGTAGAAAGAGGGTCTACTCTGTCCCCTTGAGCATTCTTTTGGTCCCATGAGCCAGGAGATAATGCCAAGGCCCTCATGTGGTTGGGAGCCAAGCAACCATACCACCAAGGCTGAAAGTGGCAGCCTGGGTGAGGCCAGGGGCAGTGTGGCAGGGATTCAGATGTGTCTGTGATAACAGAAAGAGGCCAGACTCACAGAGAGGACCAATGGACCCCCAAATAGTCTGAGGAAGACCATACCAGGAGCACCAGGAGGTCACAGACAGCTGAGGCCAGGAGAATACCAAATTACAATCAAATCCAACTACTGCTCAGGGGTCACCAAGAATGCTCACACACACAGACCAGCATGAGGTCAGGGTGCCCTTCTCACCACCCACTGCCATGACATCTGGTAAACTCTTCACCCCTCACCCCTTATTAAACATCTTCTAAGAGAAGAGCAGAGGATGAATCTAGAAAATTAAGTGATCCAACCGTGGCACTCCAAGTAAGCTTAAGACACAGTATTTAAATCATGGCATCTAAATCTAATTCCATTTCTCTTTACTACTACCCAATGTAGTGATGGCAGGTGGTGGCAGGTGGGGGATGATGCTGCCCTTGAGGACCATGATAGACATTTTCTTTGCACATATGAGTGTAGTAAATCAGAAATCCTGCTACTCCCTGTGGACCACTTGGGCTAAACTTGGCATCCTCCTGTTTTCCACAAACTACCTGCCATTCCTCTCCTAGAGGAGTCCAGCTGACAACCATGATACTGTTTGGCCTCCCTTAGTGCTCTCTTCAGGATCAGGTTCCTCATGCTCCTTCTTTTTTTTTGCCATAGGGCACATGACAGTAAGAGGGAAAGTGAGCAATCACCTCCCAGGGGTGATGGCCATGCCACAATTCCTTCTTCTCCATACTCCTCCTGGGATTTTGAGCAGGTACTCACACTTGCCCAGCATGATTTTCAAGCCACCAGATCTAGGACTCGAACTGTGGTCGGCCATGTGAGAGTCCAGC
Source organism: Tupaia tana (assembly GCA_026018925.1). NCBI lineage: Eukaryota > Metazoa > Chordata > Mammalia > Scandentia > Tupaiidae > Tupaia > Tupaia tana. The sequence goes on along the minus strand of JAKSZU010000002.1, from coordinate 51,029,170 downwards.
CACCTTAAGCACTACGCCACCAGCTGGACCTGCTTTTTCCTGGTCTCCTAAGGATATCACAAGCATTTGGAAAGGGGCTGGGGGGGGGGGGGGGGGGGGTGGGTGGATGCAGAAGAGCAACTCCAGACAGTTGCAGGAGGCACAAAATAGCAAGAACTACAGACGTGGAGGGGTGGGTACTCAGGCTACATCCAATCTCACAGCCTCTCTTGAACAAATGGGGAAACCAACGCTAACCAGTCAAAAATTCAAGACTGAAGCCCATTCTGGAGACTCCCTGTCCTTTACAGGCCACCCTGGAGGAAGGGTGCACATGAAGAGTGGGCTCCCATGAAAGCTATGTGTAGAAAACCAGTTCTGCTCACATTTAATTTTTCTTTGGACCAGCCCTAGGAGTGGGACTCCCTTCCAATCCAAATTTTTTCTATTCTATTTTTTTAAGTCAAAATTAAAAATGAATGCTACAATTTTATTTTATTTATTATTTATTTTTTTATATATGATCAGTTATTTAATTAGGTTCTTGGCAAAAAAATCTAGAACACCAATTTGTGAGGATAAACTCCATTTGTAAGGGCAAACACAGACCGCAGGTAGCCTGGAGCTGAGGAGCAGCTTTGATTTTTGGTAAAATTTGCGAGTCCACAGCTTTCTGATCAATCTTGCGCTGCTCTGAAATCTCGTATTTCTCCTTCTCTGTGTTGAAGATCTCCCCTTCCTGGTGTCTGGGCTTCCGCAGTTTCTTTTTCTTGAAGTAAGCATCAGTAAAGTGCTTTGGAGTTTTTACTTTGCTAATATCAATTTTTGTGGAGGTGGCAATGACAAATTTCTGGTATGTTCTACACAGTGGAACTCGATTGAGAACCAGCGGTCCAGTTACAAGTAGCAAGCCACTGCTCAGCTGCTTCAGGAAAACCACTCTCTTGCCTCTGTGGCGTCCAGTGAGGATGATCAGAATGGTCCCAGGAGTGATGCTGGCTCTCAGCTTTCTCACATGCTGACTGAAGGGGTTTTTGCCGTGGCTCAACAGTTTTTGAGGCACATCTTCAGTAGGCTAATACCTAGGCATTTTGCGCAGTTTAACCACCCAGGTACCACCATTCTTTCTCCACCAACCGGTTTTGTGACAGTCGCAAGAACCTTCTCCTTCTTTGTCTTTTCGATCCTGGATTTAGTGGCTGAGTATTTCTTCTTGTCCATGGCCTTCCTGGAATGCATGGCAGACCAGGAGTATCTGCCCATGCCCTGGACTAGGACGGGGTTTCGGCTGCAATGGGGCTTCCCTTCTTGGGCTTTTTAGCCTTGGGGTCACCCTTTTTAACCTTTCCACTGGCATCAGCCTTCTTGGCTTCAGGTTTCTTCTCCTTAAGTATCCTGCTTTGCAGCTTTATCGCCTGCCATCGTGTATAGTGGGAAAGAGAACTCGAATGCTACAATTTTAACTAACCTTTTCTGCTGCCTGGCATCATCCTAGCCCCTGTGCTCCATACTCCCTTAACAACGAAGCATGCTGTTCACCCACTGATCAGCTGTAAATCAAACCTTTTACAGCCTATTAAATCACACCAAACCGACTAGGTGGGTCTCGCAAAGTCAGCATTTTAGGCAAACATTGTTCCTTCTTACCCACCAACTTCGGAGACCAGGCAGAGTTCTCCATGTGGGGGTGGTGGACACTAGAGCTGACCGTATTTATGGCTCTAAGCTAAATTTAGCTGTCCCAGCTGGTTGTTATCTCAGCAACTAAGTGTGGGTTTGCCCAGCTGTATGTTAAGCTGAGCCCCAAATTTCCCTCTGTTTGGTTTTGTTGTGTTCTGCAAGATTTTGCTTTCGCTATCGAAAATATAAGGGTTTTCTTGTAGATTTTTAAATGAGTTCAACCACAGAGAGCAAGTATAAACCATCTAGCCCTGACATGGGGATTTGTCATGTGAAGGGACTTGTCCAGCTCATGGAGGATGTTCTCCATCGCTGTGTTAATCATCTGAGACCAAGGAATAAACGGAAGGCCTTGATAGCTCATTTGCATATTCAGAACGCTTACTGTTAAGACGTACTTTCAAAATTTTCAAAACCCGAGGCTTAAGCACAAACCAGTATACATAGTAAGCTGCCATCTGTGTGGGAAAATAGAAAATACATGTTTGCATATGCAAATAATATTTCTGGAAACAGCCACAAGGAGCCAGCAATGCTGTTTGCCTCTGGAGAGAAAAGCTGAAAGACTGAAGGCCAGGTCATGTTAGAGTTGTGTACCATATGCATGCCTTTCTGAAGGTCTGTGTGCTTCAAACATTGTTATTTGGGTAGTGTATCTGCATACCGACATGTGAAGTCGTGATTTCCTTATGCCATAGTGGTGTGCAATGTCTCACATTCTATCTCAGAAACTCTGGGCACATACAAAGGGACTTCAAAAAAATCGTGAGAATGGAACTGGGGCCAGCCAGTTCCCTTTCAGTGGTTAAGGCAGTTGTATTCCACATGGCTGACTGCACAGTTGAGGCAGCTTGAAAAACACTCCAGGCACATGTGCATATGTGCCCAAAATCCCAAAAAGAGGGCAAAATAGAGAAGGGAATGAGAGTGACCATGCCCTGGGAGGGGGGTCCTTTCTCTATTTCCCTCTCTCCGATAAGTCTCCATGCCCTCTAGCAATCTTTTTTTAAATAGAATTAAAGTAGGAGTTTGTTTTGGTGCAAAACAATTTTGAAAGCCATGCATAATTTTTTTCATATGGATTTTCCCTGAACATTCTGAAGACCCTTTATGAGCTCACAGTTTACACACATATATGCACACACTGACACATTCCATCTTTTTCAGCCTATGGTTACATGAGTGTAGGTTTTAAAAATAGAATAGTGAATAAAAAAGGCTGGAAGCAAATATGCCAAAATGTTAATAGTACTTAATTCTGCATGGCAGGAATATGGATAATTGCTATTTTCTTTCTATGTTTTTGTGCATTAAAATTTCAACCTGAAGTTTTCTCCTAAAAATAGCTCCTGACCCTGAGTTTTTAAAAACCAACATGTTATGTATGAACACTATAATGAACCCATGTGGGAGGGAGTCTCCAAGTGTAAATATTCAGTATCTTACTGGAAACACCTGGATTTCTTCTAATTTGCTCTTATTCGACTTCATTCAGGGATGAGAATGACTCATATTTGTAAATGTTTTGCCCTTAAATCAGTTCATTTCAGTTCAACAAATGCTTATTGTAGAAGTATTACGGGCTCCCAGTTGACTGGATACTAGGGGTACCAAGATAAATGACACATGCGGTAGCTCTATTCATGTAGGACAAAATTATCCTTTAAGAATTTCTGAACAGGAAAACATTTACATTGACTCTGAACTTTAAATAAAAGACTTTTCAATCATCAGAGCCTCGTGCAGCCAAGGGTTTCTGCCTCCTTCTGAAATCTTCCCACACAGGATTATTTCAGGTACCATCCTCACTCAAGGGAAGGAGGCTAGACAGGATGACCTTCAGAGGCCACTGGATCACCCTCTTTTGTTGATCTAGGCCTATTCAACAGTGCAAAACAAGACCAAAGTAGTGATACATTTTTTAAAAATAAGTAAATAAAAGGAAACCATCTTGGAAACTGAGCATCAAATTTCCAACAATTTAATCATGGTATCTCCTCTTTAGCATTTTAACCTCCAGGACCAGTTGTGAACTCAAGGTCAGTGCAGTGACTGTGTCAACAACTTGCTCTCAGCTGAACTGGAAAGAGCCAAGCACCAAGAGGAGGTGGAAGAACGTTCCGGCTGAGGCAGAGGATGAGGGTGAGAAAGCCTCAGTAGTAGGGAGGGGACTGATGAGAGCCACTGTAAGCACCAGGAAGTGCTTAGGGGGAAGTTGGAGTCCTTGAGGACTCCAACGGGGTTCCTGGCTCCATAGAAAGAGCTTTTGTTTGGCAAGAGCCTGGCCAACTCAGAACACTCAGGCTTCCCTTGGAATGGTTGGTGGAATAGGAATAGGAAAGGAGGAAATAAAAACATGGCTGAGTCAGTGGGATTTTTGTTTGTTTTTACCAGCACCATACAGACCCTTGACCCTAACCTTCTAATACATCCCTTACTATGTTATTGACCTTAACTTCTTACTACACACGGCCCTGGCCAATCCCTTCATCCATTTGTTCTCTGACTAAAAACAGGACACCCTCCTGTTGCAGGAGCACATCACTTAACTGCCACTCAGTGTTGCTGCAAATGCATGCTTACAAATCTGCCTGGACCCCGTGCTGTTCTGAACCTCATATTTAACCTATGGACTCCCCTTCCTTGTCACATTTTTTTCACACACCCTCCATTGAGGCCCTTCTTTCTTTTTCTTTCTTTCTTTCTTCTTCCTTCCTTCCTTCCTTCCTTCCTTCCTTCCTTCCTTCCTTCCTTTCTCTCTTTCTTTCTTTCTTTCTTTCTTTCTTTCTTTCTTTCTTCTTTCTTTCTTTCTTTCTTTAAATTAAAGAGATTTTTGCTATACGGTGTGTGTGCTCGCTGGAGAGAAAGAGAGAGACAGAGAAAGAGAGAAATCACTTCCCAGGGAGATGGACATGCCGCAATCCCTTCTCTTCCATTCTCCTCTCAGGATTTTGGACACTCATGCACACATGCCTGACGTGAGTTTTAAGCTGCTGGGTCCAAGACTTGAAGTGTGGTCGATTACATGGGAATCCAGCGACATAACCACTACACCATCTACTGAGCCCAAGGCCCTTCCTCTTTCAAGGGGTGATTCCATCTTCTTTCTCATTAGAAGATGGGCTATCTGTTGTGTTTCAACTCCTTCAGTTTCCCTTCTTTCTATTCAAAATCTGTCATTTCATCCATTATTTCCTTGTGACAAACAGATTCTGAAATGGCTCCCAAATATCCCTGTCTCCTGGTGATCACACCGTTGTAGAATGCCCTCCCCTTTGAGTGTGGGTGGAACCTTTGGCTTCTAGCCAACACAACTGGACAAAGATGATGGATGCCACTTCCATGACCATGCTATATCTAACACTGTAACTTCTACCTTGAATAGCAGACTGTTGCTATTGAGTCTCTCTTGCTGGCATTGATGAAACAAGCCACCATATGGAGAGGTCCACATGGCAAGGACCTGAAAGCAGTCTCCAGCTGACAGCAATAGGAAGTAAGGCTCTTAGTCCAACAGCCCATAAGGAAATGAATCCTGCCAACAACCATGCAAGCTTAGAAGTAAATCCTTCCCCAGTTGAGCCTCGGATGAGACCCAGTCCTGGCTGATGCCTTGATTACAGCCTCATGAGAGACCCTGAAGTAGGGGACCCACTGAGCATTCTTCTTTCTCCATTTCTCAAAATAATTAATGCTTTCCCAAGTTCTTTCCAACACCCTAGCCCATCCCAATCTCTTCTGATCCCATTCCTTTCTCTTTCTCTCTCTCTCTCAGGTTATTTCTTCAACTTCTGAGTTATTTAAGTCTGCTTCTCCATAATGCTGTTACTGCATATCCACAGTGGAGACTACTGCAAGACCCTACTGACCACTTCACTTGAATCTGAGGTCATTGAATTTGGGAGCCCTCAAGGGCTGGTTGGACACTCTTAGGTCATCTACTTTCTTTATGGCCTGGGACACTAGTTCACACCTTTCCCTTCTTCCTCAAACCCTCAACACCCTTCCTCCAGCTCACCTTTTAGCTTATGACCTTCCTTCCTATTTCCCAGTAGAGAACATATCATGTACCACCCGCATGCTCCCACCACTGCATCCGCCAGCTCCCTGCACCTGTGTTCTTTCACCGTGTCTCACCTTCTGTTCCTTTGAACTATAATCTGGGACCTTACCTAAGGCCACCTCCCCCATCTGTACACTACTCCCTACTTCTAGTCACCTACCTAAGTCCATAGCACCAGAACAGCCTCTCATTTTTTTTCTGCATCAATTTGTACCTCTCTAATGAGTTTTTGCATCAGTATACAGACCACTGTGATTTCTCTCACCTTAAAAAAATAAATAAGAAGGAAGGGAAGACTTTCTTGGATCATTCTTTCTCTCTACCTACCACTCTGTTTTCCTACTCTTCTTTGCATTCCCAAAGACTTGTTTAGCCTCACTGTTCCAGATTCCTCTCTTTGAATTCTCTTTCAGAACTCCTTCAGTCACGCTTTCCTACCCACCACGCACTACATTGCTCTTCTCAGGTGACTTCCACCTGCCTAAATCCAATGGACGATTTTCAGTCTCCATCTCACAGGACCCTGCAGTAACGTGTCCTCCTTCTTGAAACACTTTCTCCTCTTATCTAAGGGACACTATTCACCTCTAGTTCTCCCTCACTGACTACTCTCTCTGCCCTTGCTCCCTTGGCGATTTATTTCCCCAACTTAAATACTTCCTCTGGGTTGAGAATCTCAAATGTTATGTACTCAGTCTGTTCCAGCCACACTGATGTCCTTACTATTCCTCTAAACACAAACATGTTTCCACCTCAAGACCTCTGCCCTTTCTAGTCTCTCTATCTAGGTCATTCTCCCAGTATTCACAAATGTCTTATATCCTTATGGTCAAATGTAACAACCTCAGCAAGTTTAACTTGATTTACCCTTTGACAACTGCAGTACCTCTCCCCCCAAGCATACCTTTTTTGCACTTTTTTGTTTTATCTTTCTTTATGACTATAGTATACACTCAATATCGTACTTACTTAGTTATTGGTTATTGTCTGCCTACTACCACAAAACATAAACTGATGGAAGTGAAATTTGATTGTATAGCTCATTACTATACCATTAGTGCCTTGCACATGTGGGCTATCAATGAAAACTGTCAAATAAATGTGGCTGTTGGAAAATATTTGTACTTAGGGGGACAGACAGTGGTGCAGTGGTTATACCTGATGCTCTATGAGGCAATCCTACATGGATGCAGCCTGGTTGAAGTCCAGAGACCTCCTGAATACAACAGGCATGGCTTGCCCACAATCTGGGGCTAGCTGAAGGATGAGGGGCAGATTACCATGCCAGGACCCTATTGGTCATGCTCGCTCTCTCTCTCTCTCTCTCTCTCTCTCTCACTCATGGAAGAAATAAATACATTTAAAAAAATATTTGGACTTGGTCTTGAGGAGATAATTGGAGTGGTGGGGACTAAAGTAAATCAGAGAGCTTATGTTCACACTTTACACCCACGAATTTGACTGATCACCTCTGCTTAGATGAGCCTTCCATCTGTACTGATTTCCAAATCTGTATTTCTTGCTGCCCAATTAATATGGGTATGTATATATACCCACATTCTGAGTTTATGATCCACATATCACTCATTTTATATTTCCTTTTTTATGTTTATTTATTTCTTCCATGAGATGAGAGACAGAGAAAGAAAGTGAGAGAGATGGACAAAGAGGCAGTACCCCCAAAAGAGTCCTCATGCCACCATCTACCCCCAGCTCCAGCCACCCTCAGATCATGGGCACACATGTGCTTAGCATACTTAGAGAGGTCTCTGGATGCAAATCCAGAACCTTCAGGGTCAGCCTCAGAGTGTCACATTTTACCACTGCATCGCCATCCAGCCCCTTGTTTCTTATTTCTCATCTCAAATGTAATTGCTCATTACCTGTCATTTGCTCAATCATCCAGATGAGAAACTGGCCAATTACTCTGGTGTAACTGGGTATCGAGTGCCTATCCTCTGCTATCCTGAAGGACAGACACTAGCAGCATTACGCCATGGGCACTTCTTTCCTTTCCTTTAAGGGGCCAAGTTTTGGGCAACAAGCATTGTGACAGAGGAACGCATAGGGTGCTATTGTTCATTTGGCCAAAGTGGAAATGCCTATTTTTAGGATTAAGATAGTACCTGTTTCTCATAAACAATCTTATTCAACAAACAAGTGATACAGGAAGTGAAAGTCACCTGTAACCTCACATCCAAGAGAGAACCGCTGTGAGTAGGTTGGCACGTATTCATCTAGAGATTTTGCTATGCATATGTAAAGACAGATAACACCTATTGAATTCTTAGCACAGACTGCAAATCTTTATGCTATGTGCTTCAAAATTAACATTTTTAACATCATGATGATTCTCTGAGGGGGGTACTAGTATTATTCCCATTTTGTAGACAAGGAAACTAAGGTTTAATGGGGTCAAATAAAATCCCACAGGTTGTAAGATATCTGTCAGTCAACTCAGGCTGAGTTACGTGAAATCTCAGTGGCTGGCAATCACGAAGGCTTATTTCTTGCTTATGCTAATGAACCATGTCAGCCATGAGTCAGCGGGGGCTCTGCTTCACTTGCCTTTGTTTTAGGATCCAGGCTGACACTGATGCTACCTCCAACCCAGGCTTACCTCATCATCAAAATACAGGGAAAGGAGAGTGTTGTGGAATCAAATGATGGCTCTTCAAGCATCTACTTGGAAGGGACATATATCACTTCTGCTCATTTTATTAACCACAGCAAGTTATATGACAGCCTGGTATTAATGGACAGGAAAGAATAATCTTCCCCCAGGGAGGGATAGTAAATATTTTTCAATAACCACACGATCCACTAAAAGTACTGAGCTGGGAATTAAACCCAGTATGTCTTTAAAAATGTGTATATATATATTTCAACCCTAAAGAAGGGATTCTACATGTGCTGCCGAGTAACCTTCCTTCTCATGTACTCTGTATTGGACATCTTGTTGTATTTGCTCAAATAGGCTTAGGGAATCCTTTTTTTAATTAATTTTTTGAGGCAGTTTTGCTGTAGGGTGTGTGTATTCACTGGAGAGACAGAAAGTGAGAAATTATCCCCCAGAGAAGATGGCCATGCTGCAGTCACTTCTCCTCCATTCTCCTCTCAGGATTTTGGACATACATGCACACACACACCCAGTGTGAATTTCAAGCCACTGGGCCTGGGACTCAAACCGTGGTCAGCCACATGGGAGTCCAGTGCCTTAACCATTATGCCACCTTCTGGTCCCAAGCATCCTCTTTTTAAGGCTATAGTTTTGTATGGGATATTCCTTATTTTGCTATTGAGAGTCTCCTCACACCTCAAGATCCAACTCCAAGGCCTCACCCACGGAAGGAAACACGCCTCTTGGCACTCTCGTAGCATTTGGTCTGCACTAACATTTTTGTCACATACACGCCTTATCTTTATGGACATGTCTGTTCCCTTCACTCTATTTTGAGTCTCTTGATGCAGGAATCATATCTATCTATGGATAAAGATTTTTATCTTCCCGTGCCTGTGAGTGCTCAGCAGACATGAGATACTGTTTGTCGATTTTGCCTTATTGTGCAATTACCCACTTCGCTTTCTCTGTCACTTCATTGCCTGCGTTGGTCCTTTTGTATCACTTAAATTTAAATTTGGTGAATTTAATTTAAATGTGTGTTCTAAATCTCTCATTTAAACGTGGTGGTCCCTTCAGAATTCATATAGAATTTGTTGGTTATAGGAGTCTGAATAGTTCTGCTTCACGACACTCATTAAAATTACAGAAGCAATAAAAACATTAAGGACACAAAATGGCCAGTAGGTATTAATCCCCCCACCCCTTACTCCTTACAGGAAGAATACATCAGGAGAAACAGAAACCAAATGAAATAATTGCTCGGGATCCATATCACCCAAGTGTTCCCCTCCCCTCTCCACAGCACAGTGTCTGAATGAATGGTAGTTAATCTTTAAGGATAGAGCTGTCGGAGCAGGCTGGGGGCTGAAGCACGAATAATGCTGCCATGCCAGGAGCACTTGCTAATTACCTAAGAGAGGGTCTTGCCATATGTACTCAAACACACAGAACGCTCTCAGGGTTCAAAGACTCCCTTTCATGTGCCCAGAATGTTTATTTTTCAAGAGTGGCAAATAAAAACGCATTTTAATCTACATCACAACCCGGGAGCACCACACTTTGATGGAAAGCCCTTCCCTGACACAAAGACCACAGCCATCTGGAAAAAAAGCCACCCTCCTAAGCAGATCAGCCGCGGGTTCCATTGCACTGGGATGCATTTGCCCAGAAACAGGCATCGTGCCTTTATTAACTTCCCCATCGCTAACAATAATCAGCACTGTCCTGTGCATCTAATTCACAGTGAGCACCTGAGTACGTGGCATTGCATGGCCTCTCCCTGAGAGGCAAGTGCTGCATCCTCTCTTGTCCCAAAGCCAGCTTTGGCAACAGGAGGTGCTTTGGAAAAGTAGGTGAACCTGAGCAGGGCCAGTGCCACCCAAACCCGATGCAGTCTTTTCCAGTGTGGGGGGCATGTGCCTGCAGGTGCACTGTCAAGCCCTCGTTGGTAACAAGGTGCTCACAGGCCCCCCTTCCTTCTGGCCTGTCCCCCTCCCTGGGCTTCTCAATAAATAGCACAGCCAGATTTCCGCCCTCCCCCTGCAGTGTGATGAGGCTCTCGCCTCAGTGCACTGAGCCCTCTCCCGCTGCGGGGACCCGGCTGGGGTGTGAAACCAGCTCTCCGCCTGGCCACAGGGGCCCTTATCACCACTCACCATGCCGCTTCCCGTCACGTATCCTGTGCCAGTGCTGTGTCAAGCCCATCGCACATTTTTCAAAGTGTCTTTAGCATCGTTTCCTGAGCCTGGATGTGGGCTCGTGCTGCACAACGGCATCCAAGCTGAGAACTCTTTGTGCAAAGTTTCACTCGGGGTTACAGGGACCACAGACTTCCAGAGGCAGGAGCAAGTGCTAGTCTCTTATCAGCAACCGAGAGACAGCGCAGCCTTCCTGTGACACCCCAGTAATCTGCAAACCAGAGCATGTTACTGGGTTTTTTTCTAAGTTGAGACCTGCTCTTCCAGTCAATAAAAAAAAATCAAATGAGAATTAAGGCATCCCCTGTCCCCACATAATTTAGTATCAGATGATTTTGTGCGGCTATCCCTTCTTTCTCAAGGGCTGGGAGGAGGCAGCATGGAGGTGCTAGGAGTTTGGCTCAGTGCACAGGTGGCGGGTGTGTTAGTCTCTGCTTAGTCTCAGCCCAGCTCACTGTAAATAATGCAGCCCGACAAGATTTCTCCTTTCCTTTTGCCTTTCTCCTAACCCTTTCAGGCCCACTTGCTTACATCATTCTGGTTGGATTTAAATAGCTAACTGTGCCATGTTCTCCTAGATACAAACCACCCGATTGGCCACGTCCCCAGCTAGCCTCTACCTACTGAAAGGAAGGAGGTAGAGATTGGGGCCAATGGCTGCCAGAGCTCAGCTGTTGCTGGAGTCCAATGGGTTTTCTGTCACTAAGGGAGGGAAAAACGTAGAGGCACAGAGGTCTATCCTGGGCATGGCAATACTTGCATGCCTGGGCAATGAACTGTGTTGTGTTAATCTTACTACGTCCTGGGTATAAAGGGGAAAGTGGTGTACATTTTTTGTTCCTTCCTATCCAACTACAACTCGATTATACAATCAAACTCAAATTCACCCATAGGATTATTTCAGCTGAAAGGAAAAAAGAAATAAAAGATGGATAGGAAATCTCTGGAAACTGCAGCCTTTCCCTTTTTATTTTAAGGATAAGTTACCTACATCCTCAGGGCGGTGAAATGTTGCATAAATATCAAGCTGAGTTTAACTCCGTTGTGCTCAACAATGAGCGCTTTTAATTATCTTAGTTTTTTTTTTTTAATAATGAATTATGAGCTAGCAGTCTGCTAAACTGGCATCATCCTCAATAAGAACTCTTGCAAAGAAAAAGGCTATAAGAGAAAACTGATTGAGGAAGGTAAGAGTGAAACTAATGTAACCCACTGGAATCATATCATTCTGGAATTTTAATTAAGTAAATTTAAAAGCACCAGAGAGCCATCTACACAAAGAATAGGCTGAAAGTTGCAAGGCTGTGTTTAATACTGCAATCATTGTTCAAAGCGAAGCTGGTAAACCTTAACCCTATCTTCAGCCTGTGAAGAGAACACAAAGGGAGCAGGGGATAGAGCACAGAAAACCCTTGGCTTCCAATTCAGAAGAACATTATTAAAGTCATTGCAGAAGGTATGAGGTATGAGATAAAACAAGTATAATGGAAATTGCATGTACACATATACATACATACATGCCTTTACAAAGAAATTAGGCCATAGTCCATTTAAAAGATAAGACTAGAAAGGCAAGCTCATTCCATTTTATAAGTAATGAAACGAATCCCTGTAAAGTCACTTACTTGTATGACTGGATACCTGGGAAAGAATCAATGGCCCAAGGTCACTTGTTAGCTAGTTCAAATGTTTTTGCAGACCCCATAGACCTGTTAGGTGAGGCCTAGAAGCTCTCACTGGTTAGGGTCATGCATACCAAAAAGCTATATTCAGGAACACACAAGTGATGGGTTAGAGAAAACGCCCACTTTAGACATCGCTGAAGCTATTAGATGGACTCTGTTTACAATCCCAGCTTTTGAATGCAAGCTTCCAGATCTTAAATCAAAACCAATAATCCCCTTATTCTGAAAAATTAATACATAATCCATGTGGTGACTTTGCATTGCAGTGCTTACTAAATGAAACATGACTCCTCGTTGAGATGTAATAACCTGGGATAGTGTTAGTTACATTAGTTTTAGACTTTTTGTATATTTAAACTATTAATATTTCAGTTTTTAAAGTCTACATACCATTTGACCCAACAATTCCATTTAGAGGGATTTATTCTATAAATATACTTATATATAAGCATTGTTTGTAATAACAAAAAATTAAAAATGGGGACCAGCAGGTGGTATGGTGGTTAAGGCGCTGGACTTCCACATGGCTGACCGTGGTTCAAGTCCTAGACATGGTTGCCTGAAAATCACACCAGGCATGTGTGTGCATGCTCAAAATTCCATGAGCAGAATGGAAAAGAGACTGTGGCATGGCCATCCCCCTCATGGGGGATGATATCTTGAAATCACACCAGGTGTGTGTGTGTGTGTGTGTGTGTGTGTGCATGCTCAAAATTCCATGAGGAGAATGGAGAAGGGATTGCAGCATGGCCATCCCCCCCGGAGGGGAGGGGTGATTTCTCACTTTCCTTCTCACTGTCTCTCACTGTCTCTTTCTGTCTCTCTCCGGCAAGTGCACATGCCCTATGGAAAAAAATAAATAAATAAACAAAGAAAAAAATTGAAAATGACCTAAACTTTCTTTAAAAAGAACTGATATGGGACCAGTAGTTAGCTTAATGGCTATGTCGCTGAACTCCCATGTAGTCAACTGCAGTTCAAGTCCCGGCCCCGGTGGCTTAAACTCACACCAGGCACATGTGTGTGCGTGCCCAAGATCCCGAGAGGAGAATGGAAAAGAAGGGATTGTGGTGTGGCGTGGCCATCTCCCCTGGGGGGGTGATTTCTCGCTTTCTGTCTCTCTGTCTCTCTCTGTCTTTCTGGTAAGCGCAAGCGCTCTATAGCAAAAACCTCTAAAAAAAAAAAAGAAGAAGAAGAACCGGTATGAAAACTACACCACATCTTGCAGGTAATACAGCATACAGATATGGACCATCCTGATATGGATGTCTCCACGTTATGAAGAGAAAAGAAAAAAAAAAAAAAAACAAGGAGAAAAGAGTGTACAAGGTGCTGCCATATGTGTGTGTGTGTTTTTTAAAGAATGATTACAAATCCATGCATAATGGAATATCTCTCCCAGGCCATCTTCCCACACTCCTCACCAAAAAATGTAAAGCAATAGCCTCTGAAGAAGGATAGGGCAGCTGGGAGATAGAATTGTGAGAGAATTAGAGAAACATGCTTTTAATTTCATAACCAGTTTTTGTTTGTTCATTTTTTGTTGCCAAGGGCACTTGTGCTCATGCCAGATAGATACAGAGAGGGAGAAAGTATCTCTCAGTGGGGAATGGTCACACTATAATCTGTTCTCCTCCATTTCTATACCTGTTGGGATTTTGGACACACACATGCATGCACTGGGCATGTTTTTCAAGGTGTTGGGACTGGGATTTGAACCACAATTGGCCACACAGGATCTCGTTCCCTTAATCATGATGCTACAGGGTTGCCCCTTCCTTTTTAAGTTTCTACTATTTTCTTTTACGAGAATGAGAGAAAGAGGGAACAACAACAACAAAAAGATTAACACTCTCAACAGGGTCCCACCACTCAGGCTTCCCAGACAGCCAGGACTATAGGTAAGTGTTCCTGGCATGGAGAGGTCAACCAGGGAACTGAACTGCAAACTTCCTCTTTTTTTTTGTTTTTGTTTTTGTTTTTGTTTTTGTTTTTGTTTTTGTTCTTGTTTTTTTTTTTTTTTTTTTTTTTTTTGTTTTTTTTTTTTTTTTTTTTTTGAGAGGTTTTTGCTATAGGGCGTTTGCGCTCGCCAGACAGACAGAGAGAGACAGAGAGACAGAAAGCGAGAAATCACCCCCCCAGGGGGGATGGCCATGCTGCAATCCCTTCTCCTCCATTCTCCTCTCGGGATCCTGGGCACACACGCACATGCGCCCGGTGTGAGTTTGAAGCCACTGGGTCCGGGACGTGAACCGCGGTCAACTACATGGGAGTCCAGCGACATAGCCATTACGCTAACTGCTGGTTCCCCGCAATCTTCCTCTTGTATCCAAGGGAAGGATTCATGATCTATGAGTTAGTAGGAGACAGTGATCACGTCAAGACGTTCAGCCATTCTGCTGGTAAAGGTAAATATCATTTGTGGCAGCAAACTGCCTAGAGGATGAGCAAGAAGAGGGGTGACCAGTAGAGAGGGCCAGGGGGCTACTCTTGCTTCTAAGAGCTGAAAGTACCTCCATCTAGTACAGAGGAGGAGACTAGAAATCTTTATCTATAATCATTTTATCAAAATAAAAGGTCTTATTTATTTTTTCTTTTGCCATAGGGTGCATGGGCTCTTCAGAGAGGGACAGAGAGAAGGCAAGTAAGAAATCACCCCCCATGGGAGATGGACACGCTGCAATCCCATCTCCTCCATTTTCCTGTCAAGATTTTGGGCACACATACACATGTGCCTGGTATGATTTTCAAGAGCCGAGGTCCAGGATTCAAACCACGGTTTGGCCACGTGAGAGTCCAGCGCCTTGCCACCACGCCACTTGCTGGCCCTGGGGGTGGGGAGGGTCTTTCTGAAACATTTGTTTATAACTCATTTCCAGACCCTTCAAGACATACAAGAATTAGTCTGTGTGCTAAAGCCAATTTCATGTCCCGACTCTCCCTTCTGTCAATTCAGGAGGTGGAATTCTATCCTGCCTCCCGTGGTTTGAAACATGCTGTGTCCAGTCAGTCAGGGGACTTGGTCCCTGCTCTGTCGAGAAGGTCCTGTAAAGTATCAGCAGGTAAGGTGGGCTGTGGCAATCAAGGCGATGACTCCACCAGAGAGAGGCAAAGCTGACAGCCAATTCTGTGTGAGGAAGAGGCTGGAGACATTAAGATGGTCCTGCTTTGCTGCCTAAGGTCTGATTGGCTATGGCCAAACACTGCCATGTTGTTTGCTGCCACTGCCATTTCCTAGTTGTTCCACATTTACAAAGCCTCTTTATTGACTTAGACCTCTTTGTTGACTTAAAATACGAGCTTTCCAAGGAAAAAGAAACTTTTCTTTTTTCCCCTTCTCCTTTTCTTCTTACTCCTTAAAAAAAAGGGCGGGGGTGCCTATGCTAATTAGAGACAGAGAGAGAGAGAAGCAAAGTGAGAAATCATCCCAAAGGGGCAATGGCCATGCCGCAATCCCTCCCCTTCATTCTTCTCTTAAGATTGAGGGCATGCATGCCCATGTTCCCGGTGTGATTTTCAAGCTGCTGGGTCCAGGCCTCAAACTGAAGTTAGCTGTATGGGATCCAGCACTTTAACTTCTGCACCACTTACTGGCCTCTCTTCCTCCTTTAATACCCAAAGCACTCAGCAAACATGAAGAAAGAAAAAAAGGAGAGAAAGAAGGAAAGCAAAACTATAGTCTAAGTGCCAGTTTTGTTGCTAAGGTAAGCATAAGGTAAGGCAGGCATACAACTTAAATTAAAGCAGAGCTGAATCATCTAACTCTTAACCTTTCAGACAATGTATCTAGAGGAGTTGCACACTAGCCACAGGTAGAGAGAGCGTGACTTCCCCATGTCAGTTGACTACAGCAATCACTGAGCGTAGAGAAGGTGACTCTCTGGACCCTCCAGGACTCCTCAGATTCATATGGTAAAGATAAGACCATTCTCCTGCTGGATCCAGCCTGCCCAGGTGTGAATCCAGCTCTGCCACAGCCTGCAACCTTCAATGAGGTACTCAACTCCTCATGCATTTTTCTCATCTAGAAAATGAGATGAATAGCAGTACCTCCTCATAGGGCTATTGTGAAGACTAAATGTAATTAATATATGAATATAAACATGTATTAACATGTATATAGACATGTGATTAGCATAATATCAGTCACATAGAAACTATATGGTAAATATTAATTATAAGAATTTTTAAAGAGATTATTGCTATAGGGTGCATTTGCTGTCCAGGGAGACAGAAAGTGAGAAATCACACCCCCACGCACCCAGGGAATGACCATGCCACAATCCCTTCTCCTCCATTCTCCTCTTGGGATCTTGGGGATGTACACACACACACACACCCAGTGTGATTTTTAAGCTACTGGGTCTGGGACTTGAACTACAGTTGACTCTGTGGGAGTCCAGTGACATACCCATTGCACCATCTGCTGGTTCCAATTATCATGATTATTAATATAACTAAATTACTTAAGGTTTCTCCACCTTAAATAGTTAATGATACTAGTGATGGGATCACCATTGTGCCAATGGCTCTAACATTCTCTGAGCTCTGGGTCATGATGGCATGCAAGGAATAGGCCAATTGAAGTTGTTCAGTAAAGATGAAGTTTACTGTACATTCTGGTGGTTGTACAATCCAGAAACCCTCCAAGGGAAAGACCTGAACACACTGTCCCTATGGGGATGTTGGTTACTAAAATGTGCATGTAGAAAAACCCCATTTCCTATCATGAATATCACAAAAGAAAGAATTCATGAGGACAGCCTAGTGGAGGCAACATTTGTCATCACACCCCAAGCACGAGGCAGCCTCACCTCGTGGAAACACTGACTACACCACCAAAGGCAGAATAATTCCTGCATCGGTCTATTATAGTTTTCCAGTGGACTCATCCATCTAAAGTGAATTTAATTTAAAGGATACTGCCAGACAGAATTAAATATATTAGCTTGAAAAATTACAGGGAAAGTGTGTTTATAACAGTTCCATTTTGATTGAATCAATTTTCTGGGCATTTATCATTTAAGAGTCCTAGAGGTCTTCTTTATAGGGTGTGCCTCCCAGATAGACTGCATTACACCATCTGCTGCAAGAAAGGGCCCCCAAATGTTCTATTTGAGTTCTTCAATAGCTGTCCAAAGGGGCTACTGCAGAAGAAAAGTTTGTGAAATATCACTTACATAGGCATTTCCACAAGCCACGATTCTTTTGTTTACTTAATTATTAGTCTGGGTATTCTAGGGAGGTCACATCATAGCACAAGGGTTATAATTGGGCATGACTAATGAGAAGATCTCAAATACTAAATGAGAATAGCCCACATGCTGGTACCAGTTCTGATTACGATTTTTATACAAGAAATAATGATAATTGTTTATAAAGCCCTACTGTTGGCCAACCTTTGAACACGGCACTTCATATCACCCTGTGTTTTATAGATGATGATGTTGCAACTCAGAAAAATTCAGTAAAGTAAGTTGCCCAAGTCCCATAATTGGTGAACAGCAAAGTTGGCATTTGAACCCAAGTCTGATTGAACCAAAAGCACATGCTTTTTTGCATCCCACTGACCTGACAGGTTCAACAGGCAGAAGTGGGAAAGTACATTACAGTCGTGAAATATGTGGTCTCTCTCAACACCATTTTCAGAGACTTTTCCTTAGCATACATCAAACCATTTAACAAATATTCATGTTTCAAAAAATCGCAGCTACCTTAGAACCATTCTCTATTTTTTAGGGGTATTAATGGGGGAGACATTGTGCTTTTTTATGGAAATGTTTCCCCCACCCTGTTGAAACTCTAGTCCTTCTTTTATGATTTAATATTCTTTTTGAATAGAGTTAATTCCCTTATTTTGTATTAAATAAAAAAGTACAACAAAGAACTGGAATAGAGAAAAAATTTAAAATACAGTTCAGAATAAGATTAAAGTTTATTTATTTATTTCTTCCATGAGCGAGAGAAACAGAGAGACAGAGAGGCAGCACCCCCCCATCAGGTTCTTGACACCATGATGCATGCCCAGTTTCAGCCAGCCTCAGATCATGAGCACATGTGTGTGCAGCCTACTCAGGGGAGGTCTCTAGACGCAAAAGCAGAACTTTCCCATGGGTGGGGGTCAGCCTTGCAGAGTTTTACCACCGTGCTACAATCTGGCCACCAAGACTTTTTTTTTTTTTTAATGACAAAAATAAAGACACTGGGGGCTGGCAGGTGGCATGGTCATTAAGGGTACTGGACTCTAATATGGCCGACTGCGGTTCAAGTTCTAGACCTGCCAGCTTGCTTTCTCACTTTCCCTCTCTCTCATTCTGTCCCTCTCTGGTCAAATTAAAATAAATAAATAAATAAACGAAGCTAACTAAGATAATTCTTTAAAAAATAAAGATTCTGGGAAAGTTTAATATCTACAGGAGTTCTAGAGAGAGAAACTAGAGAGAATGCAATATTCAAAAAGCTAACGGCTGTTGTACTCTAGAATTTAGAAACAAATCTTCAGGTTAAAGCATCACAACAAACAGGAATAAATAAATTTAGATATATTGAAGTGTTGGAAAAGTCATGACACATTTTTAAATAGAAAAACAGAAAAAATATGTAATGATTTTTCCAACAACCTAATAATCAGTGAAACTGTGGAACCTTTAAAATAAACCTTAGGGCACCAGCAGAAGGTGTAATGGTTACATCACTGGATTCCCACCTAGTCAACCAAGGTTTGAGTCCTGGACCTAGCGGGTTAAAACTCATGTTGGATGCATGTGCATGTATGCCTAAAATCCTAAGAGGAGAATGGAGGGAAAGAGATTGCAGCATGACCATCCTCCCTGGGGGGTGATTTATCTCTTTCTTTCTGTCTCTCAGTCTCTCCAGTGAGCACATGCACCTTATAGCAAAAATCTCCCTAAAAAAAGAGAGAGAGAGAGAGAGAGAGAGAGAGAGAGAGAGAGAGAGATGTGAAAAACTTTATGAAGAAAGCTTTAAAATATTATTGAGAGGGACCAGCAGATGGTGCAATGGCTACGCTACTGGACTCTCATGTAGTCGAGCACGGTTGGAGTCCCGGACCCGGTGGCTTAAACTCACACCGGGCGCATGTGCGTGCGTGCCCAGGATCCTGAGAGGAGAATGATGGAGAAGGGATTGTGCTGGGCCACCCTCCCACCCTGAAGGTGATTTCTTGCTTTCTGTCTCTCTGTCTCTCTCTGTCTTTCTGGCAAGCACATGCGCCCTACAGCAAAAACCTCTCAAAAAAAATTATTGAGAGATATAAAAGAAAACTTGAAAATGTGGAGAGATATACCCTGTTCATGGGTTCATGGGAAGACAATAGTGTAAAAATAACAGGTGTTCTAAATTTGTACTATAAATATATTTCATTCAAAATCCCTGAGGATTTTTTTTTCTACTGATCTTGATAAACAAATTAGAAAATCCATTCAGAAAAA
The DNA here is from genome assembly GCA_026018925.1 of Tupaia tana. Taxonomy (NCBI): domain Eukaryota; kingdom Metazoa; phylum Chordata; class Mammalia; order Scandentia; family Tupaiidae; genus Tupaia; species Tupaia tana. Next base: position 51,009,491 of record JAKSZU010000002.1, on the reverse strand, counting down.
TAAAGGCCAAGAATAACCAAAACAATTTTGAAACAGTATAAAGAAAAAGGGTTAAATATCAAGAGCTATTTTATATATATATATATATATATATATATATATATATATATATATATAATATATCTAGCAATTAAAATACTCTAGTATCAGCATTTGGATAAACAGATCAATGGGGTGAATTTTCTGAAATATGTAGAAACACTCATATATGAACAGAAACTTAGAATATGACAGAGGTGACATTGCAAATTAGTGGCAAAAGGATGACTTTAATAAATAACACTTGGACTATTGGCTAATATTTTCAAAGGCAAAAATCAATTCATACCTCACCACATGAACGAAATAAATTTCAGATGTGTTAAGGGAAAGTTGTAAACATTTATAAAGAACTATAGGACAACTTTTATGTGACACCCGAGAAGGACAGAATGTTTAAATATGACTAAAGCAAAATCATTGTGGAAAAGTGATAAACTGCAGAATTTTAAAAACTTCTTAATGACAACTGACACTAACAGCAAATCAAAAAGAAAAGCATAGGCTTGAAGAGCTGCACCTTGCATGTATAACCAAGGATTACTATCCAAAATATACAACGAGTTTCTACAAATAAGCAGGGGAAAAAAGGGAAATAACCCAACACCAAAAAAAGCACAAGACATGGGAACTGGCAGATGGCGTAGCGGTTATGTCGCAGGACTTCCACATGGCTGGCTGCAGTTCAAGTTCCAGGCCCGGTGGCTTGAAACTCATGCCAGGTGCATGTACATGCGTGTCCACAACCCTGGAAGGAGAATGGAGGAGAAGGGATTGTGGCATGGCCATCCCTCCAGGGGGTGACTTTTCACTTTCCTTCTCACTGTCTATCTCTCTCTCTGGTGAGCACATGCACCCTAAAACAAAAACCTCTACAAAAAGAAAAAAAAAGCCACAGGACATGAACAAGAAATAGCAAAAGAGTACTTTTAATGATCTATAGACACATGAAACTGTGTTCAACCTCATCGGTAGTCAAGGAGATGTAAATTAAAACAAGTAGATCATATTTACACATTTTTATTTAAACTCACAATACCCAAATTGATGAAGTGATGTCAGCAAGATGGCAGAACAGGAAGTCTGAGGCTCTACTCACCCCCACAGAAAGTACAACTAGCAACTATCCTCAGAAAAGAACATCCTTTAGAAAATCCCCAAGCTTGGAAACAAGCCTGAGACACCCACATGGTCCACGGAGCTGAATGAATCTGAGTGAGAAAGGGATATAGTGCTCATCCCCTTTGGAGCATGCAGCCACAAAGCTCCAGCTTGGAGGAAGTACCCCCCGCCAAGGGCGCCCCCCTAGACACTGAATCTGCCCCATCGTGATCTCAGGTTTCCTAGCATCCAGCATTTGAGAAATAAGTTTGTATTGTTTATTCATTTTTTTAAAAAAAGTGAGAATGGAGAAAAGAAAACTCAATCTACTCTTAGTGAGAATATAAAATATATAACTGTAGGAAGCAATTTGCAACACCTGGTAAAGTTAATGCGCTTATGACCAACAATTCCAACATTATACACCTAGACCTTTCCAAGAGACATGTGGGCCCGAGGCAATAAAAGAATGTCCTTTAATCTATTTCCTGTGTAATAGCTAAGAAGTGGAAACAAGAAACCCGAACTTCAGGAGTAAAATGGATAAATAGAATATAGATTTTTTCTTTTTTAATGGTGCAACACTGCATAGCCATTAAAAATGAGTGAACTAGGAGCCAGCAGGTGGCATGGTTGTTAGAGCACTGGGCTCCCACATGGCAAACCATGGTTCAAGTCCTGGACCTAGCGCCTTGCTTTCTCACTTTCCCTCCCTTTCTCTCTCTCTCTCTCTGGTCAAATTTTAAAATAAAATAAGGGACCAGCAGTTGGTGTAATGGCTATGTCACTGGACTCTCATGTAGTAGACCGCAGTTTGAGTCCCGAACCTGGTGGCTTAAACTCATGCCAGGCGTGTGCGTGCATGCCCAAGATCCCGAGAGGAGAATGGAGGAGAAGGGATTGCAGTGTGGCCATTCCCCTTTGGGGGGGGGGGGGTACTTCTCACTTTCTGTCTCTCTGTCTCTCTCCGTCTTTCTGGCAAGCACACATGCCCTATAGCAAAAACTTCTCAAAATAAATAAATAAATAAATTATTAAAAAACAATGAGTGAACTAGATCTATGTCATATAGATGGAAAGTCTAAAATACATAGTGATAAGCTAAAAGCATGCAAATAGATATGTAGATATGATGTCATTTACATAAAATGCAAAATACATTAACTAATATACATATTATTTACCAATGCATCAAAGATATCAACATCTTCCTGTTTATGATTCACACCCATGCAGGAAAGAGAGAAGTGTCTCCTATTCACTCCAGGCATACTAATTCCACAGCATGTAGAAAGGCCCTTAAAATTATACTATGTAAAAGATAAAAAGAGGGTATTTTTGAAACTGAGTCACTAATGAGACTATGTGCTTACGTACAAAGAATCTTTGTTTCTTTTGGCATTCACCAGAAGCCCCAGACAAGACACCCCATTTTACCTACTGGTTCTGTAGAACCCAGCTCTGCCTCTCTGAGAAGTACTCAGGCCTATACTTATGCTTATTCTGGGGTTCTGGCTTCTCTGACGAGAACTAGCTGCTTCTTTTTTGTCTTTTTTTGAAGAGGTTTTTGCTATAGGGCACATGCGCATGCCAGAAAGACAGAGAGAGACAGAAAGTGAGAAATCACCCCCTGGGGGGATGGCCATGCTGGCAATCCCTTCTCCTCCTTTGTCCTCTCCGGGTCTTAGGCACGCACGCACAAAGCGCCTGGCATGAGTTTAAGCCACCGGGTCTGGGACTTGAACTGCAGTCGACTACATGGAAGTCCAGCGACATAGCCATTACACGAACTGCTGGTCCCAGAAATAGCTTCTTTCAAAGCACTGCAAGGCTGGGCAAACCCTTCTGGCTTAGAGTAATAGCACCGTAATCCTTTCCCAGTTCCTCCATAAGTACACATATACCATACAAGCACATACATACACATATACATATGCAAAAGCATTTGTAAGCAAACACATGTACACAAGTGCACTAACTTACGTACCCAAAGGAATACAAACACACACACAAATGCCTGTAGTACTCCTTTCCCTGCAGCAGGAGTTGGGGCTGCTTACTCATTCAAAATCCAATTTTGTGTCGATAACATGTGGCAGATCTGATTTTAGAATGGAAGATGATGGAAATTATAGAATTTGCTATTCACAACACATAGATCTCCAATACCAAAAGGACTGTCTGATACCATGGAACCACTGTGATACAACAGACCCCCCCACCCCCACCCCAGCTCTCAAACTCAAATCCTATAAATTTTCTTCTTTTTTTTTTTTTTTCACTTTGGGAGAATTTATTTAATTATATTTTTCAGTTCTTATCCCATTACCATTACTGTATGTACTGTCCCACTCTAGTTTTATTTATTTCATTACTGAATTTTACTTTTTTATTCATTTGTATTCATTTGACTAGAGAGAGAGGGAAAGTGAGAAAACTAGCTGCCAGGTCTGGGACTCAAACCACAGTCAGCCATGTGGGAGTCCAGTACCTCAACACCTCAACCACCATGCCGCCTGCTGGCCCTGCACTCTAGATTTATTATGCTCCATTTTATCTTCCCGTTTGTACCTGATTCCACCTCAGTTTCCCTCCCTGCACCAGCACCCATTGTACGGGTTTGGTATTGCCCCAATTATTATTTAGCCTCTCTCTTTTCTACTGGTATGGCACAGCAAGCCCACATTTGTCTCTGATTCCTTTTGCCAACTCACTTTTACTAAGCAGGCATACAATTTCAAGTGTTGTGCAGGAGTGGATCCGCTGTGGCCCCTAGCAGTCAAATGATGGGAACATCTGTTTCATTGATGATGGGTCCAGCGGTGTCTGCTGCATGATTTTCTTTGAATACAGAATTTAGCTCACGAGCTTGTCCTCTTGTGAAATAAACTATTCTTTAAAGCAGGACAATGCTCATTCGTCATGAATGAGTTGAGCGTGTTTCTGTCTGCACGCAGAGGGTGCGGCGACAACTGTTCCGTAAAGGCTTGTTTCTCGCGAAGACTGCATCTGGCAGACGGAGCCCCACGTGCGGGCTTCCCTGGAACCTGGCCCATAGGTGGCAGTCTCCTCGCACCATTCCTGGACTGCACACCCTGGAGGGCAGCCTGTGAAACCGGTTTCTTTCGCTATCTTTGAGTTTCCTGAAATTTCATATTCTCTCCACTCAACTTCCCTCTTCTCCACACAGAGAATAGAGGCCACATAATTAGAATGAGCTCCAACCCATAGCGGGGAGCAAATGACAAAAGAAACTTCACTCGGAACTAGCCAAAGTCAGAAGATCTGGTCTGGGCCTCTCCTCTATGAGATTATTTCGGATTGTGCTGAAGCCTCTTGCAGACTAGCTCCGTAAACGGCAAGGAGGAGTGTCATTCATGATAAACAGAAAATAAAGTCTTTGCAAATTGTCATATTTTTTTAAAAAGCCATCATGCTGATGTCTTTCTCCTCCCTGTATTATCTTGCCTCCCCTCCCTGCCAACACACCCCCACAGATTTGGGGATGAATATTTTGCAAGTGAAGTATCCCGCATCAATGTCCCTTATCCTTCCACCACCCCCTCACAAAGCCTATTCTGCAAGACATAGAATGGTCATAGGCAGCGATGAGCGTGTGTGTGTGTGTGTGTGTGTGTGTGTGTGATGACTCCTCCTGCCCCTCCTACACAGAGGCAAAGGGAAGCCAGGAGATGAGAAAAGGGTTACCACCATCCCTCCCTGCTCCTACCCCACTCACCTTGCATCGGAGGAGGGGAGGCAGGTTAAGCGCTAGCCCAGCTTGCTGACAGCCCAATGGGTTTCTAATCTGCCAGTCTGGCCCTTAGGTTTATTGAGCCAAAGGGGGTTTAAATCATTAGCAAGTGTCAAAACGCCTGAGGATTGTGCTTGTCTCTGAAGCCAAATGGAGTGGTTTATTAGCATTTGTAAAAACTGCCTTGACAAAAAAGATTGAACCCAGTGCTGGGTGGGTTTTGTGTAATCTGCTTGAATTAGTAGAATGCCTTTTAAATCTTACCAGAACCTGGGTTCTGAAAAGGACACCTGAGAATGGGCTTCCCTGTCTGCACTGGGAGGAGGCTTTTTTTTTTTAATTTTTAAATTATTTATTTAATTTTATTTATTCATTTATTTTATTTTAATTTGACCAGAGAGAGAGAGAAAGAGGGAAAGTGAGAAGGCAAGCCACCAGGTCTAGGACTCGAACCATGGTTGGCCATGTGGGAGTGTCCAGCACCTTAATCACCACACCATCTGCTGGTCCCAAGGCGCTTCTCCCGTACTACACACCTAATTAGATGCCTGGCCTTTCTTCCTTCCCACAGACTTGTACGTTAGGGCTCAGTGCTTGTTTCTTTGGCTTCTGGAAAAGCAGATACAGGATGTACCGAGGATTACAGTAAATGTTCCTGAATTGGAGGTGGCCGGTGGTTGGTCTGCTCAAAAGGGGGCCACATTGATGTTCCTCCAAAGGGCAAGAGTCTGGGATAGGTGGAGGTGAAGAGGTGAAGGTGGAGTCTGGAGAGGCAGAGATGGAAGGGGTAGAGGTGGTAGTGAAGGAGTGGAGGTGGAGAGGGCAAAGGAGATGGGGGGGTGACAGGTATGGTGGACATGGAGAGGGTTGAGTGAAAGGGGTAGGGGTGAAAGGGTATGGAGATGGAGGCGGTAAAGGTGAAATGGGTAGAGGTGGGAGGGTGGAGGTAAAGTGGTGCAGATGGAGGGGTGGAGCTGAAAGGAGTGGTGGAGGGGGTGAAGGTGAGATGGAAAGGTGGAGGAGACCTGGTAGAGATGTCGTTCTATCAGGAAGAGGACAGAGCCGTGGCTGTGGCAGAATGGGCCTTTGGTGCGCGGTTTCACGCCCCTGGACTCACTGGGTGTGTTTCTGGAAAGCAAGACCGGCTCCAGGAGAGATCGTCCCTCCTGTCTAGCTGGGTGATATCCAGCCCTACCTGGCCACTGGGCCAGCTCTTGTGGTCTCTGCACATACCCACAGGGAACTGAGGTCACCTCACTTTCAACCCTGGGCTTTTAATTTTATGTTAATTAATTAATTGATTCAATCAGCAAGAGAGACAGAGACAGCACCCCTAACAGGGTCTTGACTCTAAAACCCCCCCACAGCCTCAGCCAGCTTGGATCATACACACACATGCCCCACATACTCAGGAAGGCCTCTGGATGAGAACCTGGAACTTTCCCACGTGGGTCAACCTCGTAGAGGGCCATGTTTTACAGCAGCTCCACTGACCAGTCCCCATGAGATCGTTACTCCTCATTTAACCTCAGTTTGTGAGGCCTGGTCCCCAGAACAAGTTCCCCACCACACTCTGTGTTTCCTGGACTGGTAGAAGCTGCATAGCATCCTGTGTGCACAGTCTCACCAGATGGCTGTGCACATACCTGCCTTTCTCTTTCAGATTCTTCTTTCATATTTTTTTAAAAAGAATAATTTATTTACTTTTATTCATTGTCCTTATTTTATTTATTTATTTATTTATTTATTTATTTATTTATTTATTTTGAAGTTGACCAGAGAGAGAGAAGAAAAGTGAGAAAGCAAGCTGCCAAGTCCAGGACTCAAACCATGGTCAGCCATGTGGGAGTCCAGCTGTCTTAACCACTATGCCACCTGCCGGCCCCATCTCTTCCAGATTCTTAAGCTTCCTGAGAGCATCCTCCCTCCCTGTACCAATTTCCTCTAATACCCAGCACAATGTCTCTAGTCAGGAAAGATCAACAATCATTGATGGGATTTGAAGTCAAGCCAGGTTGGCTTATAAACATAATAAACCCAAGTAATAGGCCTACTTTTACCCTATTTGATGCAAGAGGCACCATTTAATCATTTCTAAAAGAAGAAAATTAGTCATTTAAAACTAGAAATGAATTCTCTAATGAAGAAAGAGACAAGGAATGTCCAGCCTTTCTAGAATTCAAAGACGTGTTTGTGAAGAAGAGGAAATGCCAAATTTGGCAAATCAAATTAACAAATTTAGAAGAAATTACACTGGTCATTGTTGCCAGTGTCACAGTGTCACGTACACTCTCAGAACTGCCAGCAATGCAAATGAGTACAGTACTTCTGAAAGTAATTTTATAAAATGTCTCAAGAGCCTTACAAATATGAAATTACACATGTGGCTCACATCCTATTTCTTTAAGAAAATTATATTTTTAATTGCCAGAGGGTGCATCAGCTTGCCAAAGACAGACAGAGGGAAAGGGAAAAAGCACCCCCCAATGGGGCATGGGCATGCCACAACCCTTTTCCTTCATTTCTCCAACCTGTCAGGATTCTGGGCATGCATGCACCTGTACCTGATATGTTTTTCTAGTTGCTGGGACCAGGATTTTAATTGTAGCCAGTGATGTGGGATCTGACTCTCTTAACCACAATGAAGCTGGCTCATCACATCACATTTCTATTGGACAGTGCTGTGTTAGACAATCACATTACAAAAAGACAAAGCAGGTCTGGTCCCATACCCTAGCAGTTAAGGGAGCCAGACCCCACATGACCGACAGCAGTCTGAATCTGGACCTTGTAACATAAAAAGCACACACACTGGGTACTTGTGCAAGCATACCCCGAATCCTGACAAGATGAAGAAATGGAGGAGAAGGAATTACAGCGTGACCACACCCCACTGGGCTGTGCTTTCTCCTTACTCTCTTTCTCTGTCACTGGCAAGTATACATATACCTGGCAATTAAAAAGAAAATTGCTAAATGGGTTATCTTTGGGTTCTAGAATTACAGGTGATTTTAGTTTGTTCTTTCAATTCTTCTGTACTCTTCTTGTTGTCTCAATGAGCATCTAGTTCTAATATCTCACTTTCTGGGAGAAGCCTCCCCCAATCCTTCCAGATTGGTGTCAGATGCATCATGACTTTTTCTCTAAAGTGTTTACTAGAGTTTGAAATTCTATGCTGTCTGCTCATTGATCTGCATCTGCCTGCTTGGCAGACCATTATTAGGTGCGTGAATCTGGGACTCATGTCTGCCTTGCTAACCTCTGTGTCCTCAGCCCTTAGTTCAGTGTGTATAGTATTTAATAAACACTGGTTAGTTGGATGAATGAATGAATATATGATTAAAGAAAGTATTTAGTTTCCAAAAACAGGAAAGTCCAAGTTGCTCTAACTATAAATATATGGAAGGGTAGAATAGAGATTGACTTCTGAGAGAGAAATAATCATTTAGGAGGCAATCAGGTGGCTGGAGGACAAGAAACAGAGAGAACTTTGCTTTGACAATATAGCCACTTTTAAGGTTTTGTGCTGTTTGAGTTTTACACATTGTGCATGTGTTGACCACTCAAAAAAGAAATAATGGATATTTTAAAATTTTGGAAACAAAAATTATGCCCTTGTGTTATTTGCATCCTCTGAAGAGCAAACCTCAAGATGTGCAGGTGGCTTATTGGGAAACTCACCTATGAGGAAAGCTGGAGAAGGAGCCAGAGATGCCAGGGAGAGCTTTCGGATTGTGGTAAAGGTCTAACCCCAGGGAAGAGGAGGAAAGGAAGGAAAAAGGTTTTGACAAGGTCAATGGGAGGCCTAGAACCAATATCACCAGTCAGAAGAGTCCCACCTCTCCCAGCAATAGGTGTGCTTAAGAATCCCTACCAAGCTTAATGGCTATGTCGCTGAACTCCCACGTAGTCGATCGCGATTTGTGTCCCGGACCCGGTGGCTTAAACTCACGCCGGGCGCGTGTGTACATGCGTGCCAAGATCTCGAGAGGAGAATGGAGGAGAAGGGATTGTGGCGTGACCATCCCCCCTGGGGGGTGATTTCTTGCTTTCTGTCTCTCTGTCTCTGTCTGTATGGCAAGCGCACGCGCTCTATAGCAAAAACCTCTAAAAAAAAAAGAAAAGAAAAGAAAAGAAAAGAAAAGAAAAGAAAAGAAAAGAAAAGAAAAGAAAAGAAAAGAAAAGAAAAGAAAAAGAATCCCTACCAAGCTGTCTGGGAGCAGCTGGGGAAGTGCAGATCTGAGTTGGTGGATCCAGAGTGCTGCAATCCAGATTCTTAACCAGTTATTTCCCTGCACATTGCATGGCTGTGGCACCTCCAAAATCTGTTCTTTCCATCCTGTCACTGCCAAAGTTTGCAAATACTGCCTGGTGAACACTGAGTGCAGTCTCACAAGACCCTGAGCTGAGAACTCTGCCTTCCTGTGCCAGGACTTGTCACAGAACTGTGAGCTAATAATAGATAACACTTTAAACCGCTACATTTGTGGTCATTGTTATGGAGTTATGAATAACAAATAGAGCCCCTTCTAACTATCTATCAATCCATTCTTTTTCAGGTAATTATTTCTTTTGACAATCTTCATAAGTAGTCTGTCTGATTATTATTTTTTTTAAACTATAGGGTGTGTTTGCTTGCCAGAGAGACAGAGATATAGAAAGCGAGAAATCACACTCTGAGGGGGATGGCCACGCCACGATCCCTTCTCCACCATTCTCCTATCAGGCTCTTGGGCACGCATGCACATATGCCCAGTTTAAGTTTCAAGCTACTGGATCAGGGACTTGAAACACAGGTGATTATGTATGAGTCCAGCCACATAACCATTACGCCATCTGCTGGTTCCAGTAGTCTATCTAATTCTAAAAATATATTCTGATAGTAGTTTATTGTCATTATTTCACATTTGTAGATTAACTTAGGGAGAATCGACATCTCTTTCTTTTAATAATTATTTTATTTAACTTTATTTATTTATTTATTTAAATTTGGAGAGAGAGAGAGAGAGAGAGAGAAAGCCACCGAGTCCAGTCCAGGACTTGAACTGCAGTTGGCCATGTGGGAGTTAGCCACCATGCCACCTACTGGCCCCAAGAATTGACATCTTTACAACATTGAAGATTCCTATCCAAGAACATCGTATGTCCTTCCATTATTTTACAATACTTAGTTGAACAATTTCCTTTAAATTTTTTTAAAAATTTATTTCTTCACATAGAAGGGTGACAGTACTCCCAATAGAGTCTTCATACCTCAATTCCTTGGCTCAGTATGACAGTCACATATGTGCACACCTAGTGTGTACAGGGAGGCCTCAGCAAGTGAACCTAGGACTTTCCCATGTGGCCTCAGCATCACCAAGCATTTCATCACCACTATATCACTGCAGCTGACCACATTTCTTCCTAAATTTGTTCTAGACTTTTTATTTTTTTCTTTCTATTATACATGAAGTCTTTCATCACATTCTAACTGGTTATTGTTTCATATAATTAAACTATTAATTTCTTTTTTTTTTTTGAGAGGTTTTCGCTATAGGGCATGTGCGCTCACCAGACAGACAGAGACAGAGAGACAGAAAGCGAGAAATCACCCCCCAGAGGGGATGGTCACGCCACAATCCCTTCTCCTCCATTCTCCTCTCGGGATCTTGGGCACGCACACACACGCGCCCGGCGTGAGTTTTAAGCCACCGGGTCCGGGACGTGAACCACGGTCGACTACGTGGGAGTCCAGCGACATAGCCATTATGCATGCTAACTGCTGGTTCCCTAAACTATTAATTTCTATACCAAGTCTTTTAAATAAATTTTCTTATTATTTATCAGAATTTTAGTTGATTTTCCTGGATTTCTCAGGTAAAAGTACTGTCAATAAAAAAATGACAATTGTGTCTTCTATTTTCAACTTTTTATACTTTTTTTCACTTGTTTAATTATGTTGGTTTGTGTTTTTGTGATACATTGTTAAATAACAATGATGACAGTACAGACTTTTATCTATTTTCTAACTTTAATGAAACTATTTCTTTTATTCTGGATTTTTACATGAATATTCACAGAAGACAGTGGTCTATTATTAATTTTTCTTGCCACTTTTGTTGAATATCTTAGTCTGTTTAAGCATTGCTATCAGAAATATCTTAGACCAAGTGATTTTTAAAGAAAATACAGGTTTATTTGCAAACTTATGCTTCTGGTGACTAGAAGGTCCAAAACCATCACAAATTGGTAGAAGAACCTTTAGAGCATGGTCTTTATCTATGAGTTTTTCTCTTCTGGTCTCATCCCCCTTGTTTATAATCCCATCAGAACTCCCTGGTTCTGTCCTAATGACCTTATCACACCCAAGGACCCCACCTGGATTACAATGAAGGAATTAAGTTTTCATTTAACACCTGTCCAATACAATCAAGTCGGAACACATGAAATTTGGAGAAACTCCAAATTATAGCACTAGGTCTTAATATCAATGCTACATTGACTTTACAAAAAGAATGTTTACCTTTGATTCTTTTCCTTTGTCCTGAAATAGCTCAAATGGCACTAAAATTATAAGTGCCTTAAAAGTTTCATAGAATTTGTCTGAGAAATGGTATGGGCCTGTTGTAATTTGAGGGTTAGTTCATAAACAATTCTTTTTTTTAATTTTTTTTTTCACTTTTTTTTTTTTTTTTTTTGAGAGGTTTTTGCTATAGGGCATGTGCACTCGCCAGAAAGACAGAGAGAGAGACAGAGAGACAGAAAGCGAGAAATCACTTCCCAGGGGGAATGGCCTTGCCACAATCCCTCCTCCTCCATTCTCCTCTCAGGATCTTGGGCACACACGCACACGTGCCCAGCATGAGTTTTAAGCCACCAGGTCCAGGACTCAAACTGTGGTCAACTATATGGGAGTCCAGCGACATAGCCATTACGCTAACTGCTGGTCCCATAAACAACTCTAATTCCTCCATGTTCACCGCTCTGTTCTTTCTGTTCTAATTTGTATTTCCTGCAAAAACACCCATTTAGCCATTTATTCACAAAGTACTAAGCAAATTTATAATTCATTTTATTTCTTAAAGTTTTGTGTATTTGCGCTCTCTCACATTTTTCTTAATTAGATTAACATCTATATTTCATTTTCCCCTAAAGAATCAGTTCTTGAATTATTTATCTCTATTCATGATAGAGTGCATGTTCACACTTGAGAAAGACGGGGTGGAGTTGGGGGAGAAGCACCCTCTAGGAAGTTTGTCATATTATGATCTTTTTCCTCTAGTCCCCCCACCTGCCAGGATCCTGGGCATGCACACATGTGCCTGCCATGTTTTCAGGCCAACCAGGCTAAGAACTTAAACTGTGGTTGGCAAGTGGCTTCTAGCTCCACAGGGTAGAACATTATCGACTACATCACAGAGGCTGGGCCCATTTATTTTTTGGTATTACCATTTTCCTATTTTCTAATGCAATAAGTTAAGCTTTTATCTTTAGTATTCTTTCCATCTGTTTGCCTTGATTTTATTGGTATTTTAAACTTCTAGAACTGGATACTTGATTTATTTTTTTCTTTTCTTTTATTTATATAAACATTTAGGACTTTGAATTTCTTTCTGAGTACTGATTTAGCTATATCCCATAGATTTTGATAGATTCATATTGCAATTACTTTGTAGATTTCCTACACATTTTAATTTATTTCTTTTCTTTCCTGAGAGGTGTTTTTTTTTTTTTTTTTTTTTTTTTTTTTTTTTTTTTGCTATAAAGGCAGAGAGACAGAGAGAGCAAAAGCAAGAAGTCACACCCCCCCCCCCCCCGGGGGGGACGGCCACACCACAATCCCCTCTCCTCCATTCTCCTCTCAGGATCTTGGGCACACATGTCATGCGCCCAGTGGGAGTTCAAGCCACTGGATCTGGGACTCGAACCACGGTCAACTACATGGGAGTCCAGTGACATAGCCATTATGCTAACTGCTGGTCCCCTAATTTCTTTTTTGATCATTGGGTTAATTGAGAGTTCAAATTCTCTAAATTATAATGTTTTTATATTTATGATTATGTAAAAATTAATGTCTAGTTCTACGGAAATATGAGAGAATTTACCTATACTATTTCTATATTTTACAAATTAATGAAGCATTTTTCAATGTAATATTTAGTCATATTTTTGTGACTATTGTATAAGTACTTCTAAAGAAGATATCTTCAGGGCTGGCAGGTTATGTAAGAGTTAAGGGTGCTGGACTCCCACATGACCAATCGCGGTTCAAGTCCCGGATCTGGCAGCTTGCTTTCTCACTTTCCCCCTGTCTCTCTTTCTCACTCACTCTGTCCCTCTCTGGTCAAATTGAAAGAAAGGAAGGGAGGAAGGGAGGAAGGAAGGAGGAAAGGAAGGAAGGAAGGAAGGAAGGAAGGAAGGAAGGAAGGAAGGAAGGAAAGGAAAGGAAAGGAAAGGAAAGGAAAGGAAGAAAGAAGGAAAGGAAGGAAGGAAAGATAAATAAAAAATTTATTTAAAAAAATAAAGAAGATATATTCTCTGATACAGCATTTGAATATATAGTCATGAGTTTTATTTTTTTAATTATATTATTTTGGTCTTCAGTGTTCTTGTTTTGTGTATCTGTCATAGTCAGAGATAACAGATTTAAAATCTTCTTCCACTAATATTTTCCTATTTCTCTTTGATTTTCTCTAAGTTTTGTTTTGTGAACTTGTTGTTACACTTTACTGCATATCTGCTTATAACTGCAAGCTCCTTATTGTGGTTTACACTTCCATCATAAACATCATTTTGTTTATTTCTTAATATTTTCTTGCCTTAAACTCAACTTTGATTTTAGGGATGTCAATCCCTATTTCTTTTTATTTGCCTTTTATTGTCAAGCTTTTAAATACAATTGTTCTACATGTGTGTGTCCTATGTATCACACATGAGACATTTTACTTTAAGGTCTAATTGGAGTTTATTCCTTCATCTAAGAAGAAAGACGGACTACTTCCAGACTACTGGAACTTTCTCCTCCCTGCCTTCCCCCAGCCTCCAACACCAGCTCCCAGTCATTTCTGTTCTGGCCTCATGTGAAGTAGTGTGTCAGCCTCTTTTACCACAGGCCTCAAAGTAGACCACAATAAACACTCTCTGAGCTAAAATCAAAATGCAGAACTTCAGAACTGAGTATGAATGTACAATGTGTATGTTCCCACTTTAGTCTCAGGTTTTTATATAAGCCATACAATATACATGTTCACATATTTGGCCATTTTTTTGGAGGGCCTGGAAGGGACATTGTATTTGGGATCTTTTCATTTGCAGAATCTACTGAAATTTATATCATTGCCTACTTAGGGTAAATAAGAAATATTCCATATTATGTAGATATATACTTGAAGCATAAAACACAAGCAGCCCTTTCTAAACTACGATGAAGATCTAGCAGTTATCAACAGATATGTAGTAAACATACAGCAACAAATTCACAAAATAAAATCTACAGAAAATACAAACAGAAATAGAAAGAAAAATATTTATATATAAATATTGGGTCATCAGGAAAGTCATGAAACATTTATGCATAGAAAAAGGTAGAAAAATACATCATGACTTTCCCAATGATCTAATACACACACACACACACACACACACACACACACACAATTAGAATATATATCTAGGAGTAGAATTGCTGAACACAGAGAATGTTCAGCTTTGGTGATACCACCAGTTTTCCAATTTTTTGTACTTGTTTATATTCTACCAGTAGTGTATGAGCATTTTAAATGTCCCAAGTATTCTTTAACCCTTGGTATTATCTAATACTTAATTTTTAGTCTTTCAGCATATGTAGAATATTGTCTTATTATGGTTTTAATTTGTATTTCTTTGCTACTAATGATGCTGAACATACTAATGATCATAAAACAGTGTACTAACAATCTTTTTGTGTATTTGCTTGTCATTTGGATATCCTGTTTTGTAAAAGGCAGCTTAAGTATTTGGCCCCTGTTTTTAAAAAGGAGCTATCGGTGGTCTTTTTTTTTTTTTTTTTTTTTTTTAGAGGTTTTTGCTATAGGGCTTGTGCGCTCACCAGAAAGACAGAGAGAGACAGAGAGACAGAAAGTGAGAAATCACCCCCCAGGGGGGATGGCCACGTCGCAATCCCTTCTCCTCCATTCTCCTCTTGGGATCTTTGGCACATATGCACACGTGCTCAGCGTGAGTTTAAGCTGCCGGGTCCGGGACTCGAACCGCGGTCAACTATGTGGGAGTCCAGCAACATAGCCATTATGCTAACTGCTGGTCCCATGGTGGTCTTCTTATATGGGAAATTTTTATACAGACTATATGCAAGTCCATTGTCAAATATATACATAGCAAATACCTTCTCCCACTCTGTGGTTTGCATTTCCATCTATTAAGTGGTTTCTCTTAATAAATAAATGAACATTTCATTTTTAATGAAGTCCCATTCAGTCAAATGGATTTTTTAGATATTTTAAATGGAAATTTTATTATCTTTTACTATTTTTCCATAAGATATTATAATTTCCACATTTTCTGGTCAGTTTAAGAAATGAGTTACTATCACAGGGTCAGGAAGATATTCTCTAATGTTATCTTTTAGAAGCTTTACTGTTTATTTTTCACAGTTAGGTCAATAATCCATCTGAAATTGACTGTTGTGTATAGTTTGAGGGGGGAGTCAATGTTCTTTTTTTTTCTCAAATATGTATCTTAGTGACTTAGTACATTATTTATTGAAAAGACCATCTTTTTCCTACTGCGTTGTAGTGATACCTTTGTTGAAAAGAAAATGACTATCCACTTCTAGGTCTGTATTCTTTATTTTGTCTATTGTTCTATTTGTCTATACTTGAGGCAATACCATTCTGTTTTAATTACTATAGCTTTATAGCAAGTCTTCATATTTGGAAATATTAAGACAATGTTTTATTTTACAAGATAGATGTTACTATTCTTAGGCTTTTGCTTTTTCATATAAAATTTTTTTAAATTAGCTTTTCATTTTCCACAAAAATCTAGGCTTCTGATTGAGGCAGTATTTTCTCTCAGAAATCCTGTCCTCTACAATCCTGGCTGTTTTGACATTTCTCCAGACTGTCAAACAACTATATTTTAAGTATAACTTTTATGGTTGTTCTTGACAGGAGGGTAGTCTGATACCAGCCACTACAGGGAGAAGCAAAAGCCCTTGGCAAGCTTTCTCACCATAATTCTATAAAAAAGAAGTTCCATGATATGAAATCTACATGACAAACTTTAACTCTGTAGAGTTTATATAAAATTAAAATATTACTTTATGAAATAGGATCCATTAGTCTGCAATTGAGAGAAGACATAACCCAAATGAGGTTAAATAAAGAAATTAATTGGCTCACATAACTGAAAAATCCAGGAAGAAGATTATTATACACAAGATTTCCTTTATTTTTTCTTTTTATACATAAACAATACTGCAGCTTACCAAAAGACACATAAAAAAAACTTCATCTCTTATTCTCTGAGGGTTATAAACATTAATGTTTTGGCTATGTTATGAACATGTTTATAATGCAATTATTTGCCTAACTCTTGTAATGCTAGTGCTGGCTATATGATCAGAATAGGTTTTAAAAATAAAATAAATAAATAAATAAATAAATAAATAAATAAATAAACAAACAGAACACTAGAAACATAAAAAATTTAGCCCCCTTATTTACCTGTAGAATATGGTCATTTATACATAAATTTCATCATTGACTGTATCATAATTGCTCTAATTTTTTTTTGAAAGGTTTTTGCAATAGGGCACGTGCGCTCGCCAGAAAGACAGAGAGAGACAAAGAGATAGAAAGCAAGAAATCATCCCCCAGGGAGATGGCCATGCCGCAATCCCTTCTCCTCCATTCTCCTCTCGGGATCTTAGGCACACACGCACACGCGCCCAGCGTGAGTTTAAGCCACTGGGTCTGGGAATCGAACTGCGGTGTACTACATGGGAGTTCAGTGACATAGCCATTACGCTAACTGCTAGTCCCACATTACTCTAATTTTTAAAGTTACATCCAAAGGATAACGCAAAAACACCTATGAATTGGCATACTTATTTATTTCTCAGTTTGTGAAAATTAATTTACTGACGTAACAAACAAATTCAACTCTGATTGCTATATAAAGGAGCAGAAAATAATCTGCTTTGTAATAAGCTTTCATAGTTCAATTGTGTATAGGCAACACGCTATATATGAAAAATTACTAAATGAAGTACAGGTTTTAAACACTGAAAAAAGTTAATGGCATTATTGTATGTTACTTTACTTAATAATCTAGGAAGTTTGCAGCCATCAGCAGTTTCAGTGCAATTTTAGGTGCAATTGAGGATTTGGGAATTTCGGTGGAGCTATTAATGTAGTGAACTTTGCAGGTAAAATACATGATGCTTTTGATAACACATGTGAAGGGATCTCTCTAAAATTGGCCTCACTGGTTTCATTCTCAATAAAATGTCCTGGGTCACTCAACATGGCTTTTATTGTTCTTGATGTTAGTGCATGTTATCCTTTCACAATAAATTCATGACCATCAGAAGATATCAATTGGACATACGTGATATCAGGGCCTTGACAGTCACAGTTAGTTTTCTCCCTTATATCCATTATGTTCTTATGAAACTTCACTTTGCTTCCAAAGGTATTTTAGTAGTTTCCTGGTGATGTGGGGACACATACAATGTTCCATATACAAGATTTCAAATGAAGTTATCAGGATCAAATTTATCTGCATCTCTCTGCTTTCCTTCCTGTTGTTGAAGACATTCTCAAACAGATCATACAATGGTCAGCAACTCACAGAACCTCAGTCAGCAGAAAATGGGTGTGTTTGTCCCAAAATACCCAGGAAGAATGCTGTTGGCTCTAAATGGGTCATTGCCCATTCCTGAGCCAATCATTTTGCCAAGTTAAATTTATGGACTGATTAACTTAGGTCCAAGTCAGCTTCCTGATTCTTGAGACAGGAGTAGATTCAGCCGCTCTAGAAATCCATAGACTTTCAAAATGAGGTTAGTGATTGTTCCCAAGCAGGAAGGTAAAATGTAATAATCAAGAGAAAAGTGGATGTTGGGCAACAAGAAGGCCAAATGTCCACTTCATTGGTCAAATCCTGTGTCTAAATCCATTTACATCTAAAAGGACTTAGAAGATCATAATCTTCTTCCCCTGGTCCTCCAAGGTCATTTCTATGATCTTGCTTCTAGGACCATGACCCCCCCACTCCCTTCACTTTACCATGTGCTTTATACTTATGTTTCCAGGACACATTCACACAGCTCTTCCAATTCACGTGTTGTCTTCCTCCTGTTTTCCTAATGGATTTTATTCCCTCATTGTCCCCATTCTCCTTTGCACTCACTATCTGTTCAACAGGACAAGAGTGACTGATTAGGCTTAGCTTCCTAACTACCATTTACTATTGTGATTCTAAAAAAGTCACTTCACCACTCTGAGTCTTAACTTCCTTGGCTGCAAAGGGAACTAATGATGTCCACTTTACCTCTTTCAAAGCACTATCTCTACAGAAGAAGAGGGTGACAGGTCTGGAGACTACATTTTTTGAATGACTATTAAGGTTGCTGGTGGTGCTTTTGCTACAGAAATCTTAAAGTGTAGGGATTTTTTTCCCCCAAGCATTTCAGTGATTGTGAAGGTTAAGTGAAACATTTTGAAAATGTTTGATGGACTAAAGCTCTAAAGAGATGCTGAATTGTATTATGGGCCCCAGATGGATCATTGTAAAGCTCTTGTTCTACCCCAAGTGTTGTTTGTGTATAACACTTGTCAAGGGTTTCCACCCTGGGGAACAAAAGCACAAAAGTTTCATTGAAGTCCTTTAGTCTAATCCTCTTAAGAGTCATTGAAGTTTCTCTGAATTGATCAGAAGTAGTCAAGTACCTTCTTAAAACAGGAAGCTCTTTCAAATTTTCTTACTACTGCTAGCTCAGACAAACCCACTCAAGTTCTCTTGTTCCTCCACCATTATTGCCCATTTACCACTTGGAGCCAGAGATTCTGCCCAAGGTCACACAATAGGAAGTGGTTGAACAGGGATCCTTCTAGAATCTACCCTCCCTCCTCAGGGCCAGGAGGAACTGAGACTATACAATCACAATGGGTGCAGGCTGTAGAGATGTCTGAAAAACACAGGTTTGACTCTATCCTTTGGAAAGAAGAGGACATTGTCCTTGCAATGGTTGTGTTCATAAGAATGTGAAATCAGGAACATTAGTTGTACCTCCTAGCATAGTTGCATAACCCAGGATTAAAGAAATAAGACCAAATGCCTTAATGATCTTTGCATATGGAGAGCCTGGAAATGCCTGATTTATTAGATGTTCAGTGGAATCGGTGTTTGGAATGGAAAGAAACAGGTTTAAGTGATGTCCTGTGCAGCAGGCAGATAAAATATGTGACCATATTAAATATGTAACCATATTAAACGTGTGACCTTTAAACATGAAGGATGTAGATAAAAAACAATAAATAATAAACTCTGGCCTGCTATTGCACTGCTAACAGAAAAACCTGAGAAGTGTGATTTATAAAGAAATAGAGATTTATTGATTCATAGTTCTGGCAGCTGGAGATTCCAAAGGCAGGACTTGGTATTAGACTAGCCTACACGGCTGAGGGAAGCACAAAGGATGGCAGGAATGTGCAGGAAGAGCAAGATTTTAACAGCTCTCTCTAGTAAGGATTGACTCTCAAAAGAACTAATCTCACATCAGAACCAGAATTCACTGGGTCTCAGAAGACATCACTGATCTATTCACAGGGGAGTTGCCTCCATGATGCAAGCACCGTGATCTAATCACTGACCACCAGGCCTTACTGCCTCCCAACATCAAATTGCAAACTATGAAATTTTGAAGGACAAACCATTATCCAAGTTATAACATTATCTAGGAACGATGGCAAATTAGAAAGAGCTGGTTTGAGAAGAGTAATAACTCAAGTATAGCTTTAGTTTCAAGAGATGGTAGGTCAGGTTTGGAAACACCATCAGAAATTTTACAGTCAGATGTGGTTTCTTAATAAAATGTTATAGGCAATTTTAATGTTTTTTTTTTACTACAAAATGTTAAGCCAGGAAAATATTTCTTCCAGAAATTTTCCTTTGTATTTATAGTACAGACTGCTAGATACCCTCTCCCTACCTCTTTCTTACCAATGAAACTAATTTTGTCCAAGGTAGCAGTGAATCCTGCTCAATTTTTGCACATCCCAGTTGTTTTTGCCAATGACCAAGGGACTGTCTAGCCAATGAGACAAAAGTGTAAGCTGTTGGGTGAGCATTATGGGAAAACTCCTTTAAAAGGGATTCACTAAACTAGCATAAACAGTTTGCTCTTGACCCTTTGCATTTGCAAGGTGGATTTGGCTAGAGTTCCAGCAGCCACCTGATTGCCATGAAGCAAACATAAAATGTAACTAAAAAACAAATGCTAAGAATGGCACAAGATAGAAAGAACCTGGGCCCCTTGTGGAACTGTGATGTCTAAAAAACACAGGTTTGACTCTATCCTTTGGAAAGAAGAGGACATTGTCCTTGCAATGGTTGTGTTCATAAGAATGTGAAATCAGGAACATTAGTTGTACCTCCTAGCATAGTTGCATAACCCAGGATTATGCTATCTAACATGAAAAATTTTACTTCCTAATTTGTTTGTGTCTCCATTGTCCAGGTCTCTGTTATTTATTGCCATATGTAATTCCTTATTGATACACTATATTCTTAAAAATTATAAAAGGCTTTTGGTTTCAGAATGAGTTCTAGAGTTTTGCAAAAATAACAAGTATGTTAGTCCATTTGAACTTTTCTGACAGACTGGGTGGCTTAAATAATAGAAACTTATTTCTCACAGTTCTGGAGACTGAGAAGTTCAAGATCAAGGCGCTGGCAGATTCAGTATCTGGTGAGGGCCTGCTTTCTGGTTCACTAAAAAAAGACTGTTATTTTAGTCCATTTTTTTGTTGCTAATAACAGAACACCATAAATTGGGTAACTTACAAAGAATAAAATTTAATTCAGTTTATGGCTTTAGAGGCCCAAGTTAAAGGGCCTTGTCTAGTAAGAGCCTTTTTACTACTGGGTACCATCTGCAGAGCCCCAAGGCAGTTCAAGGTATCACACAGTTAAGAGGACAAAAACTTGTCTATGTCATCTCTGGTCTCTTTTTCTCTTGTTATAAAAACACTAAGATTCAATCATAAGGACTCTACCTTGATGGCCTATCTAACCCTAACCACCATCCCAAAGTCCCACCTTTTAACACCATAGCTGGATTAAGTCTCCACCTCTTAATATTGCTACAATGTCAGTTAAATTCTAACATAGAAACTTTTAGGGAATATAGTCAGTCTGTCAGTCTGTACCAGCAAAAATAAGGCAATAGTCCTTGATTCGGAACAATAATAAGTATCAAGCATAAATACATGTCCATCATTTTAAGACTCTCAAAAGAAGCCTTTGGGAGCTACATGTGATTGGTCACTAACAAAGCCCATCGGTCTACTCGTACATCCCATCTAAAATATTTCACAACTCAAGATTGTAACTCCTGGTCACAGCAGTCACTTTGATTATAAAACCACCTATATATGCTTTCAGTGTCAGGGTCTAAATTCCTAGCTTCCAGGCTCTTATAACAACCACATCCTAGAAAACCACATTTATCCAGGGGAAGGGAGGCAAGGAAACCCATGGGTAAATCAGCCTCCCTCTTAGCCCTTAGAACTGAGTGAGAGGGTTGTGTTTGATTGAAAGCATATGTCATAAAATGGCACTGCAATCAACCATAGCTCAACCTCACACCCAGCTCTAGTCAGCCTCTAACCATCTGGCTGGCCAGGTCTAACTTCAGTTCTCAGGGGCCAAATCCTGACTGGTCCAGCCCAACTCATAGGTGAGTTGTACATGGCTCGAGGACCTACTGAACCAGGAAGGACAGGACTTTGTGATATAAACATGGTTTAGGAGCCCACCCTGTGGGTTTGGCCAATGGGCAGTAGCAATTCTTCCAGTGAGGGATGATAGATTGGGCCTGGGGCTGGGGTTGAGGAGGGCTGGGTTCCAAATGAAACCCAGCTGTGGGTTATGAGGAGCAACAGTCTGGGTGTGTATGCCACAGATTCTTGCCTCTTCAAATGCAAATATACTCATCAAGAAGGTATTCTTGGTTAGAGGCCAATCTAGTTTTGTCCCTGAAACTGTGGGCATCATTTCTGCAGTGTTCTCAGCCTATGAAGTGAGCTTCATTTTGCTAAATTTCTATTGAGGTGGGCACCCAATTACTCTGTTTAAAAGATACATTTCTTTTCTCTAGATTAGTTCAGCTGATCTATTAGGTAACCAAAAACAAAAAAA
This sequence comes from Tupaia tana, assembly GCA_026018925.1. Classification (NCBI taxonomy): domain Eukaryota; kingdom Metazoa; phylum Chordata; class Mammalia; order Scandentia; family Tupaiidae; genus Tupaia; species Tupaia tana. Next base: position 50,987,191 of record JAKSZU010000002.1, on the reverse strand, counting down.
CTCTAAAAAGAAAAAGAGAAAAATCTTAAACCTTAATTCTACAGCTCTCTCTTAAAAAAAAAAAAAAAAAAAAAAGGCAATTAAATTCAAGCTCCCCAAGCTCAGAATCTTCCAGCTCACTTGATTTACTTAGAACACACTCGCATTGGAAGGTGACCCCTTTTGGGTGCCACCTCTGAATGTCTTCCTCACCCTGGGAGTCTGTGCTACTTCAATGTGCTCACCTGTGAAATGTAAATAAAACACACTCAAGTGTCTTAGTGAAACTGCTCATTGTGTCCAGGCACATAGTGAAGGACATGTGAGCATAAAGACCAACTGTAAGCCAGTGACAAAGTATGTCGACAGACACTACACCCCACTGGGGATGATGAAACGTGTTATTGGAGGAATGCTTGGAGACCCCTGTGACTCTACTCCCAAACTGTGCAACCTCACATTTACAGTTATCATTACACACATTCTCTCATCTCCTAGATTGCTGGTGTCACTCAAGGGCCCCCCTAGCTTCACTCCCACTCAATGCAAGAAGCTCACCACTTCGCCAGAAACTCCTGCTATTTTTATGGCTAACCTCTGCTTCTCTGTGGTTTCTATTCTTCAGCTTATCTCTAGCCCTACAGTGTGCACATAGATTTTTCACTTCATCCTCCCAATCACCTCTCAAGTATGTGAGACCAACATCCTGTCACCCTATTGATATTCCCTCATACAGGCCATAAATACCCCCTGACATAGACATGATTTCCCAAGCATTCATCCTGGCTCTTAATAAGGTCATTGATCCATGACCAACTCCTCATTGGTCAAAAGCCTTATGAAGAACATCTTATGGAGCCAGAGCTCACGTGGCCATGCACACAAGACCAAAGTGGGCTCTTCTAGGCCTTCTGCCTCTGTCAGGAGAGCCCATAGTTGTGCTAACTTCTTTGTCATATTGAGCCTCAAGTCAATTAAAACTCCTAAATCTTTTCTAGCCCAAACATTTGTCTTTAGATTTCCTGAATCCTTCTATGAGTAAGCAAGATGTAAATCAAGAGCAAATGTTGCTACTGGTGTTATTTTTGTTAAACTCCGGTACAATTCAGTCCATTTATCTTAGAGGATTCATCTAAATGTTCCAACTGGTCTCAAGATTTACTAGAAACTTCATAGGTAATTTGTCATTATAGCTACACTCTCCAGCTTTGTGGCATTCATAGACCTGATGGACCTGCTTTTTACCTTTATTCCAGCCATGAATACATTGCAATAAAACTTGGTTGTGTATACTGAGGGGTAAACAGATGTAATCAAATCTGTCTTACAATTTATAGACCTTGTTTGCTCAGGGTCACACCATGGACCTTTGTACTGTGGAACTGTCACTAGAACTCAGGTCTTCTGGAGCTCAGGGCGGAGATTTTCCCACAATGCCATGGGGCTGCTGCCTACCCAAGTTATGCCACACATGACTTGATGCTTATCATCCACTCAGCAGGAAGAGTCTCCACAGTTTTCTCAGTGAGAAACTGTGTTTATTACCTGTGTTGGCTGACATGGAGGGCTAGAGTTACAACAACTTTGTTCTTCATTCATATTTATTCTAGACTTCAAGGGTCTCCAAGCAAACCAGGGAGATCATTCCCCTCCATGTACCCCCTATTCCTGCCCAGATCACCACAATGGGTTCGACAAGGCCACACCTAGGCCCTAAGAGACCTGGGTCTTCATGCTCATTCCACCAAAGTCAAATTCTTTAACTTTGTTTGACACAAGCCATTTAATTTTCCTGAACCTCAGTTTTCTCATCTAAAATAGGGGACTATACACCCTAACTTATAGGGTTGATTGAGCTTCAGAGGAGAGACCAAGGCCCAGCCACAGTTGCAGAGTGGTAGCACAACACTCTACAATGCTGGAAGTCATATGGAAGATCAGGATCAGTTCCCACATCGACCTGCATATGCCAGGTGCACACAAGCCTGTGATCCTGGCTGGCTGGGAAAGGCTAGGGAAAAGATTGCAGTGTGAGACTATCGAGGGTACTTCTCACTCTCAAGAAATATTTTCTTTATTAAAGGAGAGAATAATCATTAAAAAATTGTTAAACTATCCAATGCTTTGCAAAGTTAAGTACATTATTTCAAACGGATTTGGAGAACTCCAAGTGAGCTAGTACTATTTAAAATTCTTTTTTAAAAAAAGCAGTTCATTGTATCCTAACCTATTTATTCATTTCTTTCTCTTTTTCTCTTAAAGTCCCAACAAAAACTGAATATTAAGAATGTATGCAAGGAGTGCACTGAATACAAATGAACTCTTCAGTGTTCTTACTCTCTTTGGCAGGGAGGTGTATCCCTATTAAAATACCCCAGTAGGAGCTGGCATACATGCAGCTGATAACCCCAGCAGGCAATGACCTTGGCACCATTACAACGGCAATATTTTCAAATGGATGAAGTATTCCTGTACAAAGTGTCCAGTGTACTAGGAATAAACAGGCTTTTCAACCCCCAAGCCTGTGTGCTTTCTGGCTCCAAGGTTTTCCCAGAGACAGTATCAGAGGGTGAGAAGCACTAGGAAGGAACACCTCCTCAGCAACCTGCGCCATCAAGCTCATCCCTCCTGTAGAATCCTGTGAACAGAGCTCCACACCTCCCTTCCGAGGTTTCATGATTTCATTTCTGCACTTCTGCAAAGCAGAACCTGTCCCTGCCCTGTGCATTCCTGCTCAGACCTCAATAGGTGGGGATCAGCTCTCCTCAGGGTGTAAAATGGAGCCCTGGATCCTTATGAGTAAGAATCTGTGCTGGAGATGGACAACTCACCAAGTATATGCCTGACCAGTTTTTTGAGAGGGTGGACAAGTCCCCCAGGACAGTCCAATAGAGGGTAAACAAGAGGCTTTGAAGACAAGATACTTGAGGTGAAATTTACTGGGAAAATAGGAATGTACTCTGGACTTGCTAGAAATGAGCACATATGCAAACTTTGGCCAGTAAAACTTCCTTTCTCACCTGGACCAATGAGTTTGCAGGTGGCCCGTTTAGCTGTTTGTTCTTTTATTCATTCTACAATGTGCATTCACCAACTGTGTGCCTAACACCATCCCTGGTCTCAGGATACAGAATAAACAAGACGAAGCCCCTGCTCTTCTTACATTCTAGTGGGAGTAAGCAAATAATAATTATGGTGCTAAGAGATTATAGAGAGGTGGAAGCAGGCATCAGTGTACATCAGGGAAGGCCAAGTCATTAAGGTAAATTTGACCAGAAGTCTGAAGGAAGTAAGGGAGTAAGCTATAAATATCTGAGTGGGTCTATTCCAGGCAAGAGCATGCATCAAACAGCAAAGATGACAGTGTTACAGGAATGGGTTGAGCCAAAGAGTTGAGAGAGATGTAGTCAGGGAGGTGATGAGGAGTCTGATCTTGTTAAGCCTGTGAGCCATCTTATGTAAGGACTTTGGTTTTATTTATTTATTTATTTAGAGAAGTTTTTGCCATAGGACGTGTGTGCTCACCATAAAGACAGAGAGAGACAAAGAGACAGAAAGCAAGAAATCGCCCCCCCGGGGGGATGACCACACTGCAATCCCTTCTCCTCCATTCTCCTCTCAGGATCTTAGGCACGCACGCACACGTGCCCGGCGTGAGTTTTAAGCCACCAGGTCCGGGACGCAAACTGCAGTCAATTACATGGGAGTCCAGTGACATAGCCATTACACCAACTGCTGGTCCCAGGACTTTGGTTTCAATTTGGAGTGATCTGGGAAAATACTAGGGATAGGGTAGGTTGGAAACAGAAAAGTGAGATCATCCGATGGATGTGTATGAAGCTCATCCTGGCTATTCTACTGAAAACAGAATGTAGGCAGGAGGGAATATGAACAAGAAGACCATCAGGAGGAGAGTGGACTACTCCAAGCCAGAGATGAAGGTGGTGGCTTGGCTGAACCATGACAGTAGCAATGTAGGGATGAGATGGGGCTGTGGATATTTTACAGTAAGACCTATGAGATTTGATAATAGGCTGTGTGGGAAATATAGAGAGAGTCCAGGATTAGGCCACAGCATTTGACTTAAGTAACTAGAAAGATGCAGTTAACATTTACTGAGAAGAGAAAAATTATGAGTGATGCTAATTTAAAGGCATCAAGAGTGTGGCTTTGGATATAAGTTTGAGATGTCTTTTAGACACTAACTGGAGATGCCCAGTAGGCAGGGGCATAAACAAGTCTTGAATCTAGGCTAGAGGGGTAAACTGGGGGATCATCACTATAGAGGTATTGAAAGCCATGAGCTAGGCTGGTATTAACAAAGGAGCAAGTACTGATAGAGAAGAGAGCCATGACCTGAGCCCTGGGGCAATCTCACACAAAGGAGAATTAACAACGGATGTTAAACTGAATTAAAGAGTTAAAATGGGAACCAGCAGTTAGCGTAATGGCTATGTCGCTGGACTCTCACATAGTCGACCGCGGTTCGCGTCCCGGACCCGGTGGCTTAAATTCACGCCGGGCGCGTGTGCGTGCGTGCCCAAGATCCCGAGAGGAGAATGGAGGAGAAGGGATTGCGGCATGGCCATTCCCCCGGGGGGTGATTTCTTGCTTTCTGTCTCTCTGTCTCTCTCTGTCTGTCTGGTGAGCTCACGCGCCCTATAGTGAAAACCTCTCCAAAAAAAAAAAGAAGAGAAAAGAATTAAAAATAAAAAGGCCTAGAGTAATGTGAAGAAAATTTCTCAGGAAGAACCATAGATCAACTTTGTCAGATGCTGCTATTTGCTCACATGTAATAGTAACTGAGTATTGACTGTGAGATTTAGAAATTTGTAGATGGCTAGTAATTTTATGAGACCAGGCTTACTTTTTAACCCACAACCCCCAAGTCAATAACTTGACACAATAAAAAGCTTATGTCTCACTTGCGTAATAGTTAAGTAGTTGGTGGATGAACTTTTATGTGGTGATTTGGACAGCCAGGCTCTTTCCACATTTAGTATGTGGCTTCTAAGTCACTCGGAAATGGAGGGGACAGTCCATATAGAAGCACAGACATGCTCAAAGACTTCAGCCTGAAGGTGGCACGTCATCCCCACTCATGTTAATGGGAACTGACACTTAGTTATATGCCCTAGAAGCTGAAATGGTTTGTAATCATGTAGTAGTTTCTGCCACAATGACTTTGGCAAGAGCATGCTTGGGCAATGGTGGAAGCAAAAGACTGATGGAAGAGAGTTCAAGAAAATAAAAAACAGGAAGTAGGAACCAGATGGTAACACAGTAGTAGCACAGCACTCTGCAAGGCTGACCCTCCTGGAGTAGTTCCAGGTATGCATCCAGAGTCCTCCCTGAGTATACTAGACATGCACATACCCATGCTTCAGGGCTGGCTAAGGCTAGGGGCAGATTGCGGTGTCAAGACTTTGGAGGTATTGTCTGTCTGACAGTTGGAAAAAATATGTAAAGTCTCTGTGAGACTGACCTAGAAGGATAGGTTACAGGTTCACGTCTGGAGACTTCCCTGAACATGCATTCATGAATGTCGGTGTGAAAACCCTATGGAGGGGGGGATGCCTGGCTCTTTGTCTGTCTGTATGTCTCTACCTTTCATTCACTTATGGAAGGAAAAACAAAAAAATTTGAAAAAAAAATAAGAGAAAACAGGACATAGGGAAATGAGATGGTAGCCAAAATGGGACTTGGGAACCATAAAGCTTTTATGTTTTGTTTTTAGATTGTTTCCATGATAATGGAAATGATCTGGTAGAGAAGAGAAACGCATAAGGAAGCACAAAGAAGGGACAACCACTGGCAGGATACTCTTGAATCAATGACCAGGGACAGGACCTAGATTGGTGCTCCTCAAACTCCATCATGCATGAGAACTCATTAGAAAGCCAGCTGAAACAGATTCCCCACTGGGAGCCCACCCAGGAGATTCTGATTTGGCAGGTTAGTAGTGGGCACGGAGACTGTTTCTGACGATCTCCGAGGTAATGCTGATGCTGCCGGTTGGGATTCAGGCCACACTCCGCGTATTACTAATAGGCACTTGGGAAATTCACTCTGAGTACTAGGAGGAAAGGCAGAGTGGGTAGGTACACATAGAGGTGGGGTGTGGGTGAAACAGTGGAAAGATGGAGAACTCATCAGCTGATTATTGTTGTCTTGATGAATTAGAAAGTAAGGTCATCCATCAGCTGAGAGTAAGGATGGGAGAGGGCTTGTTGAGAGTTTCGGGAGGGAGGAGAAAATGTGAAACCTTTGTCTCGCAGAGTGAGAGAACAAATGGTGTAGGGAAACAAAATGGGATGTCAGGCAAGTACCAGGGACCCACCAGCAGTTAGTGAGACAGACTTGGCAGCAGCATTGAGGTTGGCTAGTGCAGACACAGTGGGCAGAAAGTAGGATTGGGCAGGGCTGTGGTTTTGCCAGGAAGGTACTAAAAAAAAAAAAAAAAAAAAAAAAAGAGAGAGGACAAGGGGAGGTTGCTTGTATATTGATGACTGGGCTGAGAATAAGGGACCAGGCCAATCTAAGTGGGTACAGAAGACACTGACGCTTGAATGGTAGTGAGAAACAGTGAAAAGCCATTAGGATCAGTGAGTTGTGGAGCCCAACGCAGTTGAAGAATTACTGAAGATCAAAGACTGAGCTGGAAGGAGAACACTATGGTAGGAGAGAGGGATATTTGAGGTTAAGAACAAGGTCAAGGGCATGACCATAGGAGGGAGTGGCCAAGATATCCTAAAGGATAAGATCATTGGAGAAGAGCCAGTGGAGGGGCTGGGAAGCAGAGTATTGGAAGGATCATGCTTGTGGATAATAAAATTACCAAAAATCATCATCAAGAGTATTATTGGAAAGAGCATGGAGAGTTATTGTTTTCCTCTTTACAGAACTTGGTGCTCTAAGAAGGGGAAGAAGTTCTGAAATAGAAATTCTGGGCCCCTAAGCAAAAATGTCCTCATGAGCCTCCCTCTAGTGCTAATTGCAAAACAAACAGAATCCTAGCAGGGGCTGCCCTGGGAGACACTGAGCCAGCAGAGAGGAGCATTCTCTAGCTGGCCAGTGTTTTCTCCAGAAAAGACCAACTTTCTGCAGCTGCTTTCCCTACTTAATTAGAAGAATTAAGAGTGATGGCGAGATGCTGAGAAACTTGAGCTGATTCATCCAGCAAGAGTTCATTGCATTTCTCCACATATTTCCCATGTGGTAGTAGGCTGCTGCCTTATGACGTCTGAGATATCATATTTAAATACTGTGCATGTTCTAGAGCGGAAAAGGCTAAAAATAGCCTTTGAATTGGGAAGTCTGGAAGGTGGACCAAAGTGGCAAGTGTTGAAGGAGTCGTGAGGAGCTAGAGTGGAGGACATCTGGCCAAGAGGGAACTACCTCCTGTCAGCTTCCCACACAAGGATCCTGCTCCATGTCAGAAGTTTGCCAAGAGACAAAATAGCAGCTGCGATACATTACAGGCATACGTTCGAGAGACTGTTTGGTTCCAGACCACTACAATAATGCAACATCATAATAAAGTCACACAAAATTTGTGTCTCAGTGTATATAAAAGCTATATTTACACTATACTATTGTGTCCAATGTTGAAAAAATGTATATATCTTAATTTTAAAACATGTTATTGAACTAGCCATGGTGGTACATACTAAGATGTTGTATTCCACAGGCTGGGACTACAGCTGCATCTACTTGGGAATTCCAGGTTTGATCTCCAGTCCAACATAATGGCTGAGCACAGTGGTATGCACCTGTAATCGGTGACCCAGTAGGTTGAGACAGGAGAATTACAAACTTGAGACTGTCCTGGGCAACACAGTGAGTCCTGTCTAAAAGAGAGCCAGGTGTGGTATTCCATACCTGTAGACTTCGAGTAGGAGGCTGAAGCAGGAGGACTATGACAGACACAGTGTGTGACACAGTGTGATCTTAACAAACCAAAAAAAAGGAGGAAGAAAAAGGAAAACAATATTCTATTGCTTAAAAAAATTGGCAATCTTCAGTGAGCCATAATCTTTTTTTCTTTCTTAAATTCATAAAAGAGACTAAAGTGGATGCACGTACTCAAGAGAAAGAGAAGCAACCTCAACAGGGTTTCATCATGCTGCAATCCCCTTTCTCCAGCTCTTCAGCTTTTAGAATTTCAGCCCCATGTGTGTACCCAATGTGTTTGAGGCCAACCTGGCCATGAGTCCACACCTGGATTGGCAATATGGCTTCCAGCATGCAGTTCAGTACACTACGGACTGTGCTATTGGGCTGAGCTGCAAGTCACCACCTTTTTGCTGGTGGAGGGTCCTACCTCAGAGTTGGTGGCTGCTCTCTGAGCAGGTTGTGGTTGCTGGAAGTTTGGGTGTCTGTGGCAATTTTAAAAAATAATACAATTAAGTTTGCTAAATTCATAGTCTATTTCATGAAAGATTTCTCTGTAGCATGTGATGCTGTTTGGTAGCATCGTACCCACAGCATGACTCCTTTCAAAATGCAATCAGTCCTCTCAAACTCTGTCACTGCTTTATCCACTAAGTTTATATAACATTCTAAATCCTCTGCTATCATTTCAACTATGTTCATGGCCTTTGTTACCAAGTTTCTATCTCAAGAAACTTTGTTTGCTCTTCCGAAAGAAACGACTCTTCATCGGCTCATGTTCTATCATGAGATTGCAGCAATTCAGTCACATCTTTAGGCTTTGCTGCTAATTCTAACTTTTTTGCTATTTCTATGACATCGAGTTGCTTCCTCCATTGAAGTCTTAAACGCCTCAAAGTTACCCATGAGGTTGGAATCAGCGTCTTCCAAACTCCTGTTAATGTTGATGCTTTGACCTTCTGAATCATGAATGTTCTTCATGGCATCTAGAATGGTGAATTCTTTCCAGAAGGTTTCAATTTACTTTTGCCCAGATCTGTCAGAGGAATCATTACTTATGGCAGCTACAGCCTTACAAAATATATTTTTTATTATTTTGGAGTGTTTTTTTTTTGGTTTTTTTTTTGTTTTTTTTTTGTTTTGTTTTGTTTTGTTTTGTTTTTGCTTTAGAAAGAATGTACTCGCCAAAGACAGAAAACAACTCACTCCCAGTGAGATGGCCACCCTACAATCCCTTCTCCTCCACTCTCTTCTCGGGATTTTGGGCACACACACATACCTGGTGTGAATTTCAGGTCACCAGGTTCAGGACTCAAACCACAGTCAGCTTCATGGGAGTTCAGCACCTCAACCACCACACCACCTGCTGGCCCCAAAGTGTATTCCTTAAATGATAAGACTTGCAAGTTGAAGTTACTCCTTGAGTGCTGGCCCTTCACCTAGTGGTTAGGGGAACTGACTCCCACATGGCTGACAAAGTATTCATTGATTAAGGTCACTGTCTTATATGGATGCTGTTCATGATGTCACCAAATAATCACAACAGTAAGATCCAAATCACTGATCACCATAAAAGATATAATAATGAAAAAGTTTGAAATGTGAGAATTATCAAAACATGCCACAGAGACATAAAGCGAGCACATACTATGAAAAAAATGGTGCTGATATACTTGCTTGACACAAGGTTGCCACAGACCTTCAATCAGTCACAAATGCAGTATTTTGGAAGCACAATCAATCAAAGCACAAGACAGCAAGGGATGCCTATATTGAAAAAGAACATCTCTTCTCCTTTCACTCATCAGAGCTGTGGCCTCCAACACTACTGTGTGGGAGCCACACTGAGTCCTGCCCAGCGCTGTGAGAAGTGTGCCTCTCTCTGCTAGGTCAGACCACCCCTGAGGCAGGACAGCCAGCTCCATGTCAGCCAGCTCCATTTACCTGAGAGGCTCAAGAATCCAAACACAAACCCTGATGCCATTCTAAGCACATCATTGCTGCAAATCAGTGCATGGAGGTGGGGTGGGACACTAATGATCAGGCCACATGTGAACCCCATCTGGGACCTTCCACATGGTTATGGAGCCACATGCAAAGCAAGAGTTAAGGAGAGAAAGGAAGGACAAGCAGAATTAACATCAACATTGACTATGATTATCTCAGAGTAACAAGGATTACCAGGGCTTTCTCATTTTCTTATCTGTAATTTTCTAAATTCTCTGATATGAGCATGAGTTACTGAAATACATGAAAAGCTCCTAATAAACTTGCTTTGTTGTTTATAAAACATTTGTTGGATGGGTTAGCCTTGACTCAGAGCACACCAGTCTAATAAGACCATTCCAGGCAAACAGCCAATGACTTGACTCACACACAATTGGTGCTCCAAACCAGCATACGGTGGCTCATGGCCTCTCAGCTGTCCAATGACAAATAGCCAGAGCCCCCAAACCTGCCAGGGTGGACAAGACAAAGAACTATGGAAGGTGGCGGTTATTTCAGGAGAGAGAGGGCCCTCAGTGTCCCTTCCAGTCTGTGATCCTCTGCCTACTGGAGTGACGGCTGGCATGCCCTTGTGTGGGTTGCCTGCCTTGTGAGTAAAGGGCAGTGTTCAGTGCTGCTGGCCAGTAACAAAGGTGGATCCCAGACCGCCCAGCTGGAAGTAGATTTCATTTTTCCTATCTGGTCTGGGTTCTGAAACTTGAGTACAGTACCCCAAAAGCCACATTAGCACTGACCTGAGATTTGAGGGCAGGTTTAAAAACCTCTGGTCTAGTGTAAATACACAATGGGAGGCTCTAAATAAAATTGATAAATAAACAGGAGGTATCTTTGGCCATCTCCCTAACTAGGAAAGAATGGCTACTTCTTACTAGGGTGCTTCCCTTCCAGGCATCTTGTGCAAGTGTCCCTGTGATGTTTCTCCATGTTGAGTCTCTGTCCCTTGGGGTTCCCTTTCTTGATGGCAACCTAATGAGAGACTCACTCACATGCTGAGGTGCTAATAGCCAAATGTGTTCACACCTCTCTCATCTTAAAATTGTATCTTAAGGAACCAGCAGTTGGCGTAATGGCTATGTTGCTGGACTCCCATGCAGTTGACCATGGTTTGAGTCCTGGACCCAGTGACTTAAACTCACACCGGGCACGTGTGCATGTGTGCCCAAGATCCCGAGAGGAGAATGGAGGAGAAGGGATTGCGGCGTGGCCATCCGCCCCTGGGGAGTGATTTCTCTCTTTCTCTCTTCTCTCTCTGTCTTTCAGGCAAGTGCACACGCCCTATAGCAAAAACCTCTCCAAAAAAAAAATGTATCTTAAGTCAGGCTTCTTTCTAAAAAGATATAGCCTTGCCTAAATAAAATGCTAATAACAGAAGTCTCTGTTTGACCACTAGGATACTAGCTAGGAAGAATTTTCAGAGTGGAGGGTTGGGAATTCCCCTAAAATAATAACATTTAACTTACACTTAATTATGTCTCTGTCAATAAGAATGTGGCTTTATAGAGAGATGAAACTACCCTAAATCCTTCATAAAGCATCAAGGGGTTTTTAAATGAAAAGAAGAAAGGAGGCAAGAAAGGAAAAAAGAAAATAAGGATCTAGCAGGATGGGGACTGATTCTTAAAGCACATATTCCTATTTTTTCATTTGCAAGAGGCAAGATGATATTTAGTCCCATAACAATGGGATTCAAGTCTCTCTCTCTCTCTTTTTTTTTAAAAAGGTTTTTGCCATAGGGTGCATATTCTCGCTTGAGAGAAAGAAAGAGACTGTGAGAAAGGAAGTGAGAAATCATCCACCATGGAGGAGGGCCATGTCACAATCCCTTCTCTCTATTTTCCCTTCTGGGATTTTGGGCATGCACATACACATACCCAGCATGATTTTCAAGCCACCAGGTCTGGGACTCAAACTGTGATCAGCCATGCCACCTAATGGCCCTTTGAATGTTATTTTCAAAATATTCTTTTTTTTTTTTTTTAGAGGTTTTTGCTATAGGGCGCATGTGCTCGCCAGACAGAGAGAGAGAGAGACAGAGAGATAGAAAGCGAGAAATCACCCCCCTTTAACTTTTTTCTTAAAAAATTATTTTATTTATCTTTAATTTTACCAGAAAGGGACAGAGTAAGAGAGAGAGAGAGTGAGAAAGTAAGTCGCCAGGTCCAGGACTCAAACCATGGTTGGCCATGTGGGAGTCCAGCGCCCTTAACCACCATGCAGAAGGCAACATTCACCTAGGGCATGACAGGAGGAAGAATGAAGGGACACAGAGGGTGGCCCAGGAGCCCTTAGGTCCTGGGCAACTTCAACAGCGACTGAAGGGGCTCACAGAGCCAGACAGAGTTCACCTGCTCCGGAGTTCTGCCTTGCACTGGCTGGCTTCTCACTTTGCCCAGGTGTGAAGAAGAAAGAAGGTGGGTCTGCTGTCTCCACCAACCCAACACTGCCCACACCTCCATGCACCACTCACCGGTTAAACTGGCTGCTTGAGATGAGGGCCTGGCTACAGAGAAGAATAGGCTCTTTAAAGGAGCCCTCTTCTGAGGAACCTCCCCCAGTCCCAGAGAAACCTTTTGGACCCCTTACTATAGTAAGACAGAATCATGGTTACCTCTATAAGAATTCCTTTAGTGTGCCTTCATCATAGTTGAGGATGAAGGAAATGTGTAGACTTGGGAAAAAAAAAGAAAAAAGAAAAAGAAAAACCTGTCTGTAAAAGAGCTTTGAATAGCTGGCAGCTGGGGCCAAAGTAGAGGCGCCCAGCCTCATGCTTAGGCGGCTAAATTGGGAACATTTGAATGCTTGGTTTTACTTGTGCTTTAAAAAGCAAGTGGCAGCTCCGACGCCAGATGTGGGAGAACTTTGACAGGCAGCTCACGGGCATGGTGTCAGCAACACGTTTGCAGGTGACCACACGTCAAAGGGAGATGACGGCTTATTCTCCTAAAACTGCTGCTAGTGAGGGAGCGTGGTGGCTTTCGTGTTTCACTTTCACTGAAGAAGTTAAATTTGGGAACACCAAAAGAATCTGACTTAACTCAGAGAGATTGGCAGTAGGGCTTGTCAGCAGAGGAAGGATTCCTGGGAACTGTGGCTTCCTGTGGTTCAGTTCCTGGTTACTGAGGTCTTCAAATCCTCCCTGAACTACCCTGCCTACTGCAGTGTGTCGGTTAGGAATTGCTTTAAGTTGCTAGTAACAGAGAACTGACTATAGTGGCTTAAATACATAAATGTTGGTTTTTGTCATGTCACAAGAAATGCAGATAAGGGTAATTATCGGCATTGGTTCAGAGGCTCGAGAAAATCAGGGCTGAGACTTTGTGATTCTTTTCATATTTTCTTCATAGCCTCAACATACCTGTTGCAGCTCCAGCCATCACATCTACATCTCAAACTGTAATAGGCGACAAGAAGAATGGAATGGCAAACAAGTCTTCCCTAGAAGTCGCATCCAACAACTTGCATTTTCATCTTCTGCAAGAGAGGCTGGGAGACAGTCTTCACTGGGTAGAGGCTAAGTGGAGTAGCACTGGGGCTGTTACTAAGAAAGAAGGCAAAGGTGGATGTAGGTGAAAAACTAGCATGGCGCTTTCTAGAGGGATGCTTTTGGGCAAAACGTTGCCACCTAGACTAGTCCTGAGAGAACGTTATGTGAAAGAACAGGCATCTGGGAGAGCCTCAGGTTCCACGTGAAACTGCCCTCCAGGCTTCTCATCCTGAGGCGGGGAGCTGGCTTCAATTCTGGGGGTGCCCCACTTCTCAAGCCAACTTGGTTAGGAAAGGAGAAGATTCAGGAAATGGGGAGATCTCTGAAAAGCGGTGAGCTCATTCCCTGAGCACGCCAAGGTGAACATGAACGTGGACAGAGCAGGCACTTGGTCACTCCTTGTTGATGGAGTGGGGCAGGAGACAAAAAGCATTGTGCTGTGGGAACCAGCAGTTAGCATAATGGCTATGTCGCTGGACTCCCACATAGTCGACCGCGGTTCGCGTCCCGGACCCGGTGGCTTAAAACTCACGCCGGGCGCGTGTGCGTGCGTGCCCAAGATCCCGAGAGGAGAATGGAGGAGAAGGGATTGCGGTGTGACCATCCCCCCTGGGGGGTGATTTCTCGCTTTCTGTCTCTCTGTCTCTCTCTGTCTGTATGGCGAGCACTCGCGCCCTATAGCGAAAACCTCTCCAAAAAAAAAAAGCATTGTGCTGAACCTTCAGAATCTTATGATGTAATCGTCAGGTTTAATCTTACGACACCCACGTAACCTGGGAGTTAGACCCAGTAGAAGTTAGCCCGGGCACAGGGAAGGGAGTGGTCGGCACCATCAGGACACTCCTGAAGGCTCTGGAGAGGATAGAGGGACACAGGGCTTGCCGATGACCCGAGGGGTGAGGAGCGGAGGCAGGAGCCCAGCTACACGGGAGGCCTCCACAGCTGAAAAGAGAACAGCCCCTGGTCTGAAGTCCTGAGGACCACCATGGAGAGGTTTCCAGCTCTTCATCACCATATAAAACAAGCGGAATTGGACAAGACCCAGCACAACCCGGGGGACAGGCACGTCACAAAAAATACCACGGGCCGGGCCGAGGACTGAAAAGCTAACGTGTTACAGGAGGGGGCAATGTCTCACAGGGATGGGGGGGGGGGGACGGGTGTGAGAAAAAGGGCTTTTCGTTCTGGGCTTTCTTGGCGGTTTTCTTCAGACTTAGGAGTACAACAGCTAGGGGGACAACCACACGCTCTGGAGAACCGACGCGGGGAGGGACAAGGATGGCTGGGATTTTTCTTAGGTCTACACATTTCCAACTGCTATTCTGTGCTTCCAGCCGTTACCATATGTTCACAGAGTTTAAAGTCACAATGAACATCGGGGTGAGCAGCTGTGGAATAATTCACACCTTTGTTCATTTTCCAGCACCCCCATCAGATCACATTGCTTAAACAATGACCCGCCATCCCCCCATCTGCACATCAAGGTCACGGTCCCTGTTAGAACAGCCAGCTTTACGCCTGTGGGAAGTTAGCAGAGTTACAGACTCCTGAGCTTCAGCTAGCTCACACAATTTTTAGCCTTTAAAGCTTGCTTCCTAATGATTTCAGAACTTTTAAGAATTTTTTAAATTTTTAAAATTTTTTTAAGAGATTTTTGTTATAGGATGCGTGCATTTGCTTGAGAGACAGAAACAGAGATTGAAAGCAAGACATCACCCCCTGGGGGGATGGCCATGCCACAATACCTTTTCCTCTCGGGATTCTGACAGATACACACATGCCTGGCATGTTTTAAGCCGCTGGGTCTGGGACTCAAACCGCGGTTGACTCCATGGGAGGCCAGTGATGTAACCATTATGCCATCTGCTGGTCCCTCTAATGATCTGATTTTTAAAAATATTTCTCTCCCCTAATGATATCTTCTAGGCACGTAAAGTATAATGAGAACTCAGGGACAATGACAGATTCCATTCTTTCTTCCATGATTTACTTACATCATGGGAGGCTAATAATGTGGGACAAAGTTTGTGTAGTGACCCTCTGGGTTCAAATCCTGACTCTGCCACTTATTTGCTGTGTGAACTTAGACATGCTACTTAACCAATCTGTGCCTCAATTTTCTCATTTGTAAAATGGAATTAATAAAAGTGTCTCCCTCATAGCACTGTGACAATTAAAAAACTGATGAATATAATGGATTAGAACAGGACTGGGAAAAAGTGCTGGTTAGTTATTATTATCAATTGTACTCTCTGGGAGAGAGAGACAGAGACAGAGGAGGGAAAGTAAGAAATAACCCCTGGGGGGATGGCCACACCAAAATCCCTTCTCCTCCATTCTCCTCTTGGAATTTTGGGCATGTATGCACATGAGCCCAGCATGAGGTTCAAGACACCAAGTCTGGGACCTGAACTATGGTCAGCCATGCGGGAGTCTTAAGCACCATGTCTTCTGCGGCTTCTTAAGGGTTCTATCGTAAAGGGATCTGGCAGGCGTTTTCTCCGTTAACTTCTGCGCAAGGAGACGACCTGGGATTCCTGCGTGCCTCCTTCCCTCTCCACTGGCCTGCCCACCACCAGCATCCCCTGAAGCCCAGGAAACCAGGTCTGTCAGCTGTGCTTCAGTCACTGGCCTACCTTTGTTCAGCAGCAGGTGAGGATGGAAGAGAGACTGAGGGGTGGGACAGAACTGAGGGGGATCAAATGAGTGTCCTTGGTTTGGAGTTCTTTTACTTTTCTGCAAGGATGGGAGCATTGCTACCTTTCACGGCTGCAGTCTATTCAAGGCATGTGGTTATTTGTTCCTCTGCTTGAAGAGCAGCTTGCTCTCAGGAAAGAGATGAGAGCAGCCTGGCCTTGCCTCGTGTGACACCGAACAGCCAGCACTGCTCTTGGGAGCCCTGCCCAGTGGTCTGGCCTTGGAGGCGCTGCCAGCTCCATAGAGAGCTGGATCCTCTCCATGTAATGAGATCGACTCAAAAAGAACAAAGTTGTTCTCGACACCTGCTCACCCTCTCACAGCTCTGAAGGCCAAGAGGGGAATGGGTAATTGCAGACCACAGGCAATGGAAGAAAAAGAAGGGGAAAGAAACCCAGCAGTCGTTAGTTCACATCTTCCCACTGTCCTTTCATGGGGAGATCAATGCAGCCTCACCAAGCCGGTCTCCGGACAGAGAGCTGGAAATAGTGGAATAGCTCAAAGGGCAGCAGGAGGGAAGAACAGGGATCTGAAAACGCAGCCCCAGAAAAATAGCTTTTTGGTTTAAGTTTGCTTGAAATGAGTTTCTATCACTTGAACTCTCTGCCATGAGCAATATATTTTCTTTTTATCTTTTTAAAGAATTACTTTATTTACCTTTATGATTATTATTATTTTCCAGTTTGACCAGAGAGAGTGAGAGAGAGAGGGGGAAAGTGAGAAAGCAAGTCACCAGGTCTGAGACTTGAACTGCAGTCGGCCTCGTGGAGATCCAGTGCCTTTAACCACCTGCCGGCGGCCCCAGGTCATAAACTTTCTGAGAAATGCAGTCTGAGCCCTCAGCTCCCCCTTGAGAGGCTACTAGGTAGCATCCCAGCCAGCCCAGTCCTGGCCTTGCAAGGGCTTTCCAGTCTACCTTTGCCACTTCATCTGGCTGCAATGCCCCACAAGGTCAGCCTTCACAGAGCCCACATGACAGAACCCATGGAGGACAGCCATGACGAGGACACTAGGAAAGGAGGCCCTCACTCCGAATTTTCCTCGCCCATCATCTATCATCATTGTACCACTAGATATGGCCATAATGTTTATAGAAGGCGTCTCTCCTGGTACCTGCCCAGCTCACGCCCTCAGGGAAAGACAAAGGATGGCCAGGTCTATCCTATGTGACCCCTGCCCACTCATGACTCACTGAATGAGGAGTGCACACCCAGCCCAGGTTGCACCAACTGACATGAAAGTCTGGGTTCATGGCTTGAATGGAGGGTGTGTGATCGGAGCAGTCACACTTGGTTCTGCAAGCCAAAATAATAAAAGCCAGCCTGGAGAAAGACAGTAGAGAGAGAATAATGAAAACAGACAGATAGGCAGAGAGCAACCGCATGGAGCAAGCGCCCTAGCCCTCCTGCCCTGGGTGCTTGGTCCAGCCTCACTTCCTATCCCTCGGCCTGAGAGGTACCCCTGTCTCCTTTCAGCTGAGTGTCTTCCTTTGGGCTTACTTGATGCGTTTCTATGCATCCAGAAGTGCTTTCACGCAGGTGGTGAATCACAGTTTACTGCACGCTTTCACACGTTGCCGCGCTGGATTTTGCTTCTCACACTACTCCAAGGATAAGACAAGGGATGTATCATCGTCTGCATTTTATGGCCAAAGAGGCCCAGGCGATGACCTCTCAAGGTCTTCCAGGCAGGGAGGCAGGTCTTTGACCCGGACCTCACATCACCTCCCTCATGCCATGCCTCTTTGACATCAGGAGTGTGCCTCCAGGAAAGGGGACTCTGGCGCTGAGGTATGATGAAAAGAGATGTCTTGTATTTCTAAGCCCAACCGTGTGTCTTGGGGGGAACTAGGAGCTTCAGTGTGATCATTCATGCCGTGGCCTTCATGAGCCTGGCTTTGTAAACAAAGTACATCAGGAAAGTGGAAGCGGGCATGGACTTGATGGAAAATCCCCCAACTTATAAAACGATGTGAAGACTACAATATTATGCTACTATCTAACATTCATCATACTTTCTTTCTCTCTTTGTCCAGGCCACGGGTGACCGATGGACAGACAGTTACACTTCTGCCTGCCTGCCTTTGCCTAGTCCTCGCTCTCAGTTTCCATCCTAAATATTATAGATAAGCTAGAACACTCACTGCCCCTGTTGTCAGTATGTATGTGTGGGCTCCAACACAGGCATTTGCTTATGGATATTGTTTTTAAAAACAGCCTTATTGGGACCAGCAGATGACGTAGTGATTATGTTGCTAGACTCCCACAGAGTCGACTGTAAGTCCCAGACCCAGTGGCTTAAAATTCATGCCGGGGCACTACCAGATGGCATAATGGTTACATCTCTGGACTCCCATGTAGCCCACTGCAGTTCAAGCCCCGGACCCAGCGACTTAAAACTCATGTCGGGCACATGTGCATGTGTGCCCGAGATCCTGAGAGGAGATTGGAGAAGAAGGGATTGTGGTGTGGCCATCTCTCGGGGGGTGGGGGTGGGGGGTGATTTCTTGCTTTCTGTCTCTCCAGCAAGCAAACATGCGCTATAGCAAAAATCTCTCTTTAAAAATTTTTTTTTAAAAAAAACCTCTCAAAAATAAAAATTCACACCAGGTGTGTGTGTATGCATGCTCAAAATCCTGAGAGGAGAATGGAGGAAAAGGGATTGAGGTGTGGCTATCCCATGTGGGGAGTGATTTCTCGCTTTCTGTTGCTCTGTCTCTCTCTGCCTCTCTAGCAAGTGCACATATCCTATACCAAAAATCTCTCGCTTAAAAAACAAAAACAAAACAGCCTTATTGAGGGTCCAGCAGGTGGTGTGGTGGTTAAGGTGTTGGACTCCCACATGTGAACCATTGTTCGAGTCCTGGACCTGGCAACTTACTTTCTCACTTTTCTCTCTCTTGCTCTCAGTTTCTCTGGTAAAATTAAAAATAATAATAATCATGATAATAAATACAAATTTAAATTTTTTTAAAAAAACCCAGCCTTATTGAGATATAAATTAAGATACCATACTATTTACCCATTTAAAATGTATAACTCATGATTTTTAGTATAGTACACCATTTTTAAATTATTATGTAACATTTGCCATTTTAACCATTTTCGGTGGCATTAAAAACCTTCCCCATGCTGTGCAGTGATTATCGCCATCTATTTCCCATGGAAACCATTTTCTTTTACCCCCTCTTCTCTTTCTCCCTTCTTGCTTTCCTTTAATTTTTGTAAGGAGAGAAGGAAGTTCCCTCTCCTCCCAGCCCTGTCCTCCCTCCACGCCTGAAACATCCCTGCTGCACCTGCTCTATATTCCTCTACGTCACAACAGAGGCCACAACTCAAAGGCAGAGGTTTGACATGCTCACATGTGAATTTCTGCCTGCTTCAAAGTCTCTGGGACACAGAGAAAACATCCTGCTCTGGGACAGTCCCTGGATGCTAAGCTCTCTTGCCCCAACAGGGACTGCTTGAGGACTGGGCAGTGTACCCCGAGTCTGAGCCCGGCATTTGCCACAGGGCTCTGCAAACATCTGCAGAACGGCCTTGGGGGCTTTGAAGCTCCACTGTCACTGCCTGGCCCAGATTCAACCATGTGTAGGGGGACTTCAAGGACTCTCCCCAACTGAATGTTAAGCTTCAACCGTTCTCTTTTCTTCTTTTCCTTTGCTTGCCTCCTATTATGTTTTACCAGTCCTAACTGGTGTGAGAAAAGAAACTTCTAGAAACTCAGTCTGCGTACTAATGTGAACTTAGTATTTGGATGCTCTTCTCCATGGCTGCTGGGGGAGGTGGCTCCTGAATGGATAAGTGCCAGATCCTAATTTCTGGGCTCTGTAGGGAGGAAAGCATCCTCTCCTAGTAAGTCGCTCAGAGGAAAAGGGGAGACCAGGGTGAATAGCTTTCCAGAAGACAAAGCACAATTCTCAAGTGGAACCTCGGGTCTCCCTGTGCAGAGCTGACTTATGAACCGCCGGCAAGGCTCCCAATAAGCCCTATCTCCCCACTACCAAAAGCCATCCTTGGGTGATGTCATTACTGTCATTCACTGTGAATGCAGCCAGCCAGGAGCCGAGTCTCCCTGTGAGGACCTTTTGTGTAATTAAATGCACTGGCCTGACAGCCCCCCAAAGAGGGGGTAACAGCTCCTGGTGCAGACTGGCCTTTCTCTAATCCTGAGTGACAGTATGCTGTTGCTGGGTGCCATTCTTCTGTCTTTCAAATATAAAGTGACTAATAGGGCATATTTCATAACACATCTGCAAGTATATAGTTATTCTTATACTTCGATGCCCTTTAAATTATTATCTGCCAAACACTTGGACTATGTGCTGGTATGCAAATTAGACATAATAAAGGAAGAAGGGAGAGTTCTTTCCTCTTGAAAAATCATATTTATAAGGTTAATGAGATTTATATTTTACACCCGGGAATTGAGGTTACAATACAAAACTTTATAAATATTTGGTAACAATAAAGATTCTCTGGTGTTTTTCCCTGCACAGGATCAAAACTTTTCATCTACACCAAGACCTAATTAGATAAATAACAAAGTCTCACAAAATCAAAACACACATAATCCCGCTGCAAGAAAAAGGCAGACATTCTAAGTGGAATGGTTTTGATTGGCAGTGCCAAGAACAGGAGAAGTTTTAAAGACATAATACTGGGGCCAGCAGTTGGAGTAGTAGTTACATCACTGAACTCCCATATGGTGAACGGTAGTTCAAGTCCTAGACCCAGTGGCTTGAAAATCATGTCGGGGTTTGTGCACACCTGCCCAAGATCCTGGGAGGAGAATGGAGAAGGGATTGTGGTATGGCCATACCCCTGGGGGGTGATTTCTCACTTTTCCTCTCACTGTCTCTGTCTCTATCTCTCTCTCTCCCCCACCTGCAGCACACATGCCCTAAAACAAAAACCTCTAAAGAACAACAACAACAAAAACCAAATACTTTACATTTAAAAAATAAAATAGACTATTTGAATGAGTTATCCATTTAAGCCAGAAAAGTATTTGGTGGGGGAGGGGAGTAAAAGGGAAAATATCAAGAAAATTCAATCTAGTAATAGAAAATTCAGAAAAAAAAGAGAAAAAATTATGTATACACACACATACACATATAACCTTCATAGAATTATGGGCAACTGATTAAACAAACAAGAAACTGCTCTAAATCCAGCCTGGTAAGATATTCTGATTATCCGGAACCATTTCTATATTTCTGTCTTAGAGCATGTATCTATTTAGTATTAAAATAGAAGCATAATTAAGTTTGTACTTGCAAAAGACTCAGATGTCAGCAAAATATACTTAACACCAAAATGATTCTGATGATTAAGTTATCAGTGATGACTCAAAGGCACTTTAGAATCTTGCAGCATTTGGGATCATTGTTATAAACAAGGAGATGTAACTGTCTTTATAGTTACACACTCGTGCGGAATAACAGTTGCAGCTGATAGGATGTAGGAGTCATCAAACTGAGATGTTCTTGGAAGGTTTCAAGCAGCCAGCAACCAGTGGACCCTCCCAGAGCCCCTAGAAGAGGGTAGCATCCATGCCAGTTTTACTTGCCACTGGGCGCACCTTGGTGTGATCCTGTGTACACGATACATGTTGGATACATGTTTGCTGGATAACATTATGGATAAACGCATGAGTGACTAACAGAAAGTTCAGAATTCTGCTGATGCCCAAAACTGAGATGGGCAATAAATGGTCCTATATTTTTTTATTTTAAATTTTTTGAGAGAGAGATTTTTGCTATAGGACACATGTGCTCACTGGAGACACAAAAAGTGAGAAATCACCTCCCGGGAGTGATAGCCATGGTGCAATCCCTTCTCCTCATTCTTCTCTCAGGATCTTGGGAATGCATGCTCATGCGCCCAGTATGAGTTTTAAACCACCGGGTCCAGGACTTGAACCACGATCAACTACGTGGGAGTCCAGTGATGTAACCATTATACCATCTGCTGGTCCTGGCCCTATATTTTAAAGAGATGCAGCATATCACTCTGGCAGAACATGTTAAAAGTCAACCACAACCAGCAATGGTGGTGCAGTGGTGGTGCACCACTCTGCACTGCTAGGTCCACATAAGGATCAGGGTTCGGTTCCTGTGCTGACTTGTACATACTGTGTACACATATATGTACCTGTGATCCTGGCTGGCTGGGAAGGCTAGGAGGAGGATTGTGGCATGTGATCCTGTTGAAGGTGCATCTCTCTTTTTTATGAAAGAAATAAATAAAATTTAACAGAAGTAAAATGATAGATTAGGATAGATAGATAGATAGATCTATATATATATAAAATACACACACACACACACACACACACACACACACACACAGTTTGGGGTGGACCCGGTGGCTTAAAACTCACGTCGGGTGTGTGTGCGTGCGTGCCCAAGATCCCAAGAGGAGAATGGAGGAGAAGGGATTGTAGCATGGCCATCCCCCCTGGGGGGTGATTTCTCACTTTCTGTCTCTCTGTTTCTCTCTGTCTGTCTGGTGAGCGCACGCACCCTATAGCAAAAACCTCTCAAAAAAAAAAAAAAAAAATCTCACATGAGAGCAGTTCCTTAATACCTAGAAGGAACCAAATAGTCACAGGGGATCTATCTGAGATGTTGACCAGCAAAAGATCTAAAAGAATGGGTTGAAAGGGCAGTGGTGGCAGGCAGGGGCCAGGGATTGAAGAAGCTGCTGTTTCCTGGTTAGACTCCTTCAAGGCCAGCCCATTTGATGCCGTCACATCCATTCAATGAGTAAAAAGAAAGAGAGAGAGGCCGGTCAACTCCATGGCGCAATGGTAGTACACTGCTCGAAAGAAGCTGGATCCCACATGGTAACCACTGTTCAAATCCCTGACTGATCAGCCTGAAACATATCCGGCACGCACAAATACCCAGGATGTAACAGGCTAGAGGACTGGAGGAGGAAATCATGGTGTGACCAGTTCCTACAAAAGGTGCTCATCTCTTTCTCTTTGTCATGTGCATTTGCTAGCGCTCTATCATCATAAAGAAAAAGATTTTCTAAAAATTTTCTGCATATGGGGCCGGCAGATGGCGTGGTGGTTAAGGATGCTTGGACTCCCATATGGCTGACTACTGTTCAAGTCCTGGACCTGGCCGCTTTCTCTCTCTCTCTCTCTCTCTCTCACTCTCTCACTATCTCACTCTCTTTCTCTTTGTCCCTCTCTGATCAAATTATAAATGAAGTTAACTCCAGACTTGTCCCCAGGATTAAGTTGGTCCTTTTCTTAGTTTTTGAATTCTTATTTCTGTGTGACAGTATTTAATTTTCCTGGTATAGCACTCCCTGCAGAACTTCTTAGAGATCTGATCTGGTGTTTGGTAAATTCTTTCAGGTTTTGTTTATCTGAGAATGTTCTTGTCTTTTCTTCCCATATGAAGGATAATCTTGGCAGATACAGTATTCTTGGTTGAAATTGCTTTTCTCTTAACATTTTGAATATATTTTCTCATTCTTTCCTTGCTTTCATTGTTTCCGATGAGAGATCCACTGTCAGCCTTATGGGATGTCCTTTGTAGGTAACTTGACATTTCTCTCGCCAATCTTAGTATCTTGTCTTTGTCTGTGGTTTTGGTTAATTGGGAAAACCAAACCACAACAGAAGATAGATTAAATACATGAGACTGAACTAGTGAAACAGCATTTTATGACTTTTGACTAAAACATTGCTGATTTTCTTCTAGGCTTTGTTTTCCAGTTTTAAGGATTTTTATGCTGTCTTGAGTTGCCAATAAGTTCATGCACCTATTATTTGAACAGAATCCTAACCTGTTTCCTGGCTTTAAGTTTTAAGCATAGTTTCTTAGCATTTCTTTGATTTATTAAAGCTAAAACTACTTTTCTTGAAATTAAAACATATAGTAAACAAATACATAATTAATGACCATAGTAAGCTATATAGCACTAGCTAGGTGCTACCTTATAGTATATTCATTCTACTCAGAGTTTCATGCCCAAAGTCAGACATATATTCTGATATATATATATATATATATATATATATATATATATATATATCAGCTGAGCTTGCTATTGAAAGTAGTTAGATTATTTAAGAAATTTTGTGAATCAATAAAATGTGGAGAAAAAAAGGAATGGAAAACAACTGTGGACACTTGAGATACTGTGGAAAGAGGGTGGGAAAAGGCAGAGGGTGAGAAATAGGGGGAAAACATATATATATATATATATATATATATATATATATATATATAACTAGAAATGGAAAATTGATGATAACATGCATGATTAAGCCACTGTGCAGTATATTCTGGATGGGAAATCACATTTTGTGTGCTGTGACAATGCTCAGTGAATGAATGTAAATTAATTAATTAAAAACAAAAATAATTTAGGAGCCAGTAGTTGGCATAATGGCTATGTCGCTGGACTCTCCTTAGTCGACCACAGTTGGAGTTCCAGACCTGGCAGCTTAAACTCACGCCAGGCACGTGTGTGTGCATCCCCAAGATCCTGAGAGGAGAATGGAGGAGAAGGGATTGTAGCGTGTCCACCCCCTGGGGGGGGGGTGATTTCTCACTTTTTGTCTCTCTATCTCTCTCTGTCTTTCTGGCAAGCACACCCACCCTATAGCAAAAACCTCCAAAAATTTTTTTTAAAAAATTAAAAAATAAAATAAAGATAAATAAAATAGCTCTTTAAAAGAATCTTTTTCTGCATAATTTGATTGCCATTATGGCCACCACCTGTCCAGTGCTCCCTGCCCACCCTACATAGCATAAGAGTCCAGACAACATCCTCCTTTCATCCAGGGAAAGGACACAATGAAACTGCTCTACTAGCTTTGGAGGTGTGACTGGGAAGTCACTAAGCAGGTGAGTCAGGGGAGGCTGAGCTCACCCACCTTCAACTCCTCCCAGGTGTGCTTCAGGTTGATCATTCGCCACCACTTTAACAAACATCATAACTGTCAAATGTTCCTTTGGCCCTAATAAGACACAATTTCTAGGGGACAAGTGAGCAGTGTCTAGGTATGACATCACCCTACGTTTGGTCCAGGGATAAATATGTTTCCACTGTGGGATGCTCAGGACATTCTCTGTACAATAAGCCTGAGCTGTCAGAAGTATAGAGACCTCTCCCCTGTGACTGTGTGTTACAAGAAACCAAGCCTGCATGAGAGTGTGAATGTTTCCGTTTTAACCATTTCTCCCTCGGGGAGCACAGCACAAGTTCTTTTGTGAAAGCGTCAGTGAAATTAAGTCAGCAGGAAGATCCCTTCTAATCCTGTTATTTAAGTCCAGGGCTTATGGTGGGCACCATGGCCTTGTCCCCATTTTCTTTTATAACCCAATCATGTTTCCCTGGAACTAACTGATCTCTTGTCAGTCTCTTCTTCCACGGCAGGAGTTCTATTGTATTCCCAATTCCACCTGAAGTGCCAGGCACAGAGCAGACACTCAAGAAATGCTGGCTAAGTGAATAAGCTTGGTTTGCTCTGCTAGGGCTCCCTGAGACAGGTGGAGCTGCGTACCAGACCCATTTTCCACAGGGAGTGGCGGAGGCACAGACAGGGCAGGTGGTTTGGTCAAAGTCCCATAATAAAGCAGATATGCAGGTAAGACTAGAGCATATGACTGGGCCTCAAAAATTGACCAGAAAACTGAACCTCTCGGGACCAGCAGTTAGCATAATGGCTATGTCGCTGGACTCCCATGTAGTCGACCACGGTTCGAGTCCTGGACCTGGTGGCCTAAACTCACGCTGGGTGCGTGTACGTGCGTGCCCAAGATCCCAAGAGGAGAATGGAGGAGAAGGGATTGTGGCATAGCCATTCCCCCTGGGGGTGATTTCTCGCTTTCTGTCTCTCTGTGTCTCTCTCTGTCTGTCTGGTGAGCGCACGCGCCCTATAGCAAAAACCTCTCCCCCCCAAAAAAAAAAAACCTGAATCTCTCTGTCAACACAAACAAAAATTGAGATGCCCAAAGGCCAGGAGGCAGATTCTTAGCACGGGGCCCCAGGCAAAATACCACCACCTCTCTTTTGTGGCGTTGTATAGGTTATCAAAGGGTTCCATAGCCATCAACTTGCTTACTCTTCACAGCAAGCCAGGGGCAGGCACAGCAGACTTTGGTATCCACATTTTACGGGTCCAGAGAGGTCAGACGATGAGCCTGAGGATGTGCTGCTGTTAGAGGAGGAAGGCAAGCTGACCTCAGATCATGTGACCCCAAACGTGTGGGCTTCCCTCCAACCTGGTCAAACCCAGCTAACCAAAAGGACACGAGGTAGGTTCAGGACCCCTACCAGATGTCCTTATAGTTATGAATCAGTGGCAGGAGACATCTTCCCATTTTCATGCATCTTTCAGAGATCCCTTCAACTCTGCCCCATAGGGGCTCATCCTGGTGGGGTAGCATTTCTATTCCCAAAAAGAGCGATGATGCAGTCCCTCCTCCTGGGTCCCTAGGAACCTGTTTGCAGAAGCCAGTTCCAAGTTGGGTCTCCACAGCTTGTGCTGCGCCCAGGCAGGACAGATTGTGGGGATCTGGAAGTGGCTCTGGAGTGCACACACTTGCCGTGTGGGAGAGGCGACTGTGCCAACACTGTCATCTTCCCCTCCAAACCATCAGGCAAAAAGCGAGACCGACAGCCTTCTTCCCTTGCTGTCTCGAATACGCATGCTTTTGTTTCTACTGGCAACAGCCAATATATTTAGTTCTCTTTAGAGGAACATCTCAGCATACAGATAAAAGAGCTCCTGAAATTTGGCATATTCAGGGGTCTGATTTACAAAGTTGGGACCAGAAGATGGAACGGCTTTCGAGGTTTTGTTCAGACTTTTAAGAGATGCCAATAGATGCCTTTTCACGTTCAGCTGGCTTCATCTCTTAGTATCAATACCGGCTTAATGCTGAAAGTAACAAACGACACACAGTCATATCTTGCCCAGTTAATTTTTAAAAGGATATTTAGGAGGAAAGTCTGAGATTACTTTTTGTTGTTGTTGTTTTTAATACAAAGCATATTTAGACAGGTTAAATTTGGCAAAATAAATAAATAGGCGCTCAGAGATTTCAATTTACCAAAACTCATTTTAAAAGCAAGAGAAGACATGAAAGGCAAAAGTTCTACTCAAATTCAAATAGCTTCCAAGGAAAATTCCTGTAACCTTGAAGAATAATAAAGGCTCATGGATATTTTTGGAATTTTCTGAATGGTAGGACTGTTCCCAAGAGCATTTTTAATAACCCAAGTGAGAAATAAGAACAAGGCCTAAATTGTTTGGTAAAGAGCAAAGAACTCTCTAGTTTAAGAAAAAGAGAGGAGAGACTTAAGCATCAAAAATGTAGAAGGGACTGTAGTTTTACAAGAAATCTGAACAATGGCAGCTTTTGCCAGAAAACATTTTATTCAAAGCTACATGCCATGTGAAAGTATATGCAATAATCCTAATTTTCTTCAAAGTCTATTTTATGCCATCTTGAATCCTCTGAATTTTTCTTTTGATTTTTAGCCCTACAAAGGTGTGGGGATCTGAAGTTCTACTGGGCAGGGCCTGCCAGGCACCTGGGGCCAAGTCCC
This sequence comes from Tupaia tana, assembly GCA_026018925.1. Taxonomy (NCBI): domain Eukaryota; kingdom Metazoa; phylum Chordata; class Mammalia; order Scandentia; family Tupaiidae; genus Tupaia; species Tupaia tana. The sequence continues at coordinate 50,959,546 of JAKSZU010000002.1, read as the reverse complement.
TTCTGGTGTCTGTGGGACTCCAGGCCATCTGCACTTAACAGCCCCTTCCTTGCCCAGATCCTTGCCAATCGTGAAGCAGTTGAACTTCTCTGCCATTGTTGTTTATTCACCCCAACATTTCCGATGTAGGAGATCGTATTGATACTGGACCCTGAGGGGGACACATTGTAGCATTAGATACATGCCTACTCTCAGGCAGGTCATGGTCCAGTGGAGTGGACAAACACCACAGGACACACACAGGAAGAAAAATAACAGGCAGCACCACACGAATATGAAACATTCCAGGCACCTTGAAAATGTTGAGGGGGCCCCTGCTTCCATTTGAAAGGGCTGGGAAGACCTCATTCAGGCAGGACAAGGGAACCTGAAGCGGGAGGCAGGGTCTGACAGAGAAGCAAGCAGAGAGAGGACAGCAGGGGCAGAGGCTCCAGCGCCTGGACACGCCTCAGACTTTCAGGGAGTGCCTGGTAGCAAAGGTGCAGTGGGAGAGGCGCTGAGGGGGAGGCGGGCCCACACCGTGGGAGGTTTGAACTACGGCAAGAACTTAGATGGGGGAAAGGGGAGAGCAAATCTTTGGGAGTAAGGAATGATGACATTTTCAAGGGTCCATGGGTGGACTCAGGGGCCCCTAAAGCTTCTGAAACCATAGCCAGCCCCGTGCTCACACCTGGTATGTGTGGGTGAGCATGAGGTTCTGTCTACAGCTTCCTCTAGTTCCTCAAAAGACCTTACTGTTTAGGGGCCAAGTTCCTGGAGCCAGGAGAGAGAAGGTGCTCACCCCCACCCCTCTTCCCACTTTCTCATCTATATCCCAGACAACTTCCCGGCTAAATCCCAGGCCTAGAGCACAAAAGACACCCAGTGAGTTCCATGCTGGGACACAAATCAACCATTAAAATGGGTTGGGGGATGTCCAGATGCAGGGGGCCCCATTCTGGCTCCTCTGAGACCTTCTGGAGTTACTGGGTTTGCAAACTACCCAAGGTGTTTACTTATACCACGTCTTAATGTCAAATGAATGATGGAAGAATTCCTGACTCAATTCTGTAACAAGATTCAGATTTTGAACTTTTCCCCTTGGGCAACGTCATCTCAGTTGCTCAAAACAAAGCAGCAAAGTCTACCAGCAATTTCCAGCTCCTCACTAACTCCAAAGTAGATGCCAGCCTCCCAGCCCTGTCTTCTCTCCCCTCACCACCATGGTCAGCAGCAGACAACAGATCTTCGGGGGGGTGGGGATCTTCCATCTTTATTTTGTGAGAGTGGTGTCTTCCCTGCACCCCCGACTCTCACACTTACCAATAGCCAGCCAACTGCAAATCTTGGCCCCAAGCCCTTTGTCCCATATGGAAGGCAGCAGTCAGGGTGGCCTGTACAATGCCCTGGCTCCACCTGAGACTCATTTTAGCAGTTTAACTACAACCACTCACTGCTGCAAACAGCATCGGATTGCTAATAAGAAGCCCTTCTTCGAGGGCTGTGGGCTGCTCACTACCATTCCCAGGGATAGCTGGAAGCGGGGAAGAAGGCCACCAAATCTGGATGAGGGTACAAGGACCATCTGCTGGATCCTATTCAAAGCCCCTTCAAAAACTGGGACAAGGAGGGCCTCACCAAAGTACAGCTCTTGGCTAGTTTGGCTAATTTCAGAAGGATGGAGGCTGGAAACTTGAAACACCACCTAGAAATGAGTATTTCTTGGAAATAAACATGCAACTTTAATAAGCATCGATTACTGTGAGCCTAGCAGTGAGCTAGATTAGGAGACCATAACATGTGCATGTGTGCTCTCTGTATGTGTGGGTGCACACGTGTGTACATGCATCACAGCCATCTGCAATCTAGGCAGGCACTGGGTGTCATTGCCACAGTACAGCCTGTCCCCTCTCTCTCTCTCTCGACTGTGGGTGTCATTACCACAGTACAGCCTGTCCCCTCTCTCTCTCTCTCGACTGTGGGTGTCATTACCACAGTACAGCCTGTCCCCCCTCTCTCTCTCTCTCGACTGTGGGTGTCATTACCACAGTATAGCCTGTCCCCCCTCTCTCTCTCTCTCAACTGTGGGTGTCATTACCACAGTACAGCCTGTCCCCTCTCTCTCTCTCTCGACTGTGGGTGTCATTACCACAGTACAGCCTGTCCCCTCTCTCTCTCTCTCGACTGTGGGTGTCATTACCACAGTACAGCCTGTCCCCTCTCTCTCCCTCTCGACTGTGGGTGTCATTACCACAGTACAGCCTGTCCCCTCTCTCTCCCTCTCGACTGTGGGTGTCATTACCACAGTACAGCCTGTCCCCTCTCTCTCCCTCTCGACTCTGGGTGTCATTACCACAGTACAGCCTGTCCCCCTCTCTCTCTCTCGACTGTGGGTGTCATTACCACAGTACAGCCTGTCCCCTCTCTCTCTCTCGACTGTGGGTGTCATTACCACAGTACAGCCTATCCCCTCTCTCTCTCTCTCGACTGTGGGTGTCATTACCACAGTACAGCCTGTCCCCTCTCTCTCTCTCTCTCTCTCGACTGTGGGTGTCATTACCACAGTACAGCCTGTCCCCTCTCTCTCTCTCAACTGTGGGTGTCATTACCCCAGTACAGCCTGTCCCCTCTCTCTCTCTCTCTCTTGACTGTGGGTGTCATTACCGCAGTACACCCTGTCCCCTCTCTCTCTCTCTCTCGACTGTGGGTGTCATTACCACAGTACAGCCTGTCCCCTCTCTCTCTCTCTCGACTGTGGGTGTCATTACCACAGTACAGCCTGTCCCCTCTCTCTCTCTCGACTGTGGGTGTCATTACCACAGTACAGCCTGTCCCCTCTCTCTCTCTCTCTCGACTGTGGGTGTCATTACCACAGTACAGCCTGTCCCCTCTCTCTCTCTCTCTCGACTGTGGGTGTCATTACCACAGTACAGCCTGTCCCCTCTCTCTCTCTCTCGAATGTGGGTGTCATTACCCCAGTACAGCCTGTCCCCCTCTCTCTCTCTCGACTGTGGGTGTCATTACCACAGTACAGCCTGTCCCCTCTCTCTCTCTCTGGACTGTGGGTGTCATTACCCCAGTACAGCCTGTCCCCTCTCTCTCTCTCTCTCTTTCAACTGTGGGTGTCATTACCACAGTACAGCCTGTCCCCTCTCTCTCTCTCGACTGTGGGTGTCATTACCACAGTACAGCCTGTCCCCTCTCTCTCTCTCGACTGTGGGTGTCATTACCACAGTACAGCCTGTCTCCCCCTCTCTCTCTCGACTGTGGGTGTCATTACCACAGTACAGCCTGTCCCCTCTCTCTCTCTCAACTGTGGGTGTCATTACCCCAGTACAGCCTGTCCCCTCTCTCTCTCTCTCTCTCGACTGTGGGTGTCATTACCACAGTACAGCCTGTCCCCCCCTCTCTCTCTCTCGACTGTGGGTGTCATTACCACAGTACAGCCTGTCCCCTCTCTCTCTCTCTCGACTGTGGGTGTCATTACCACAGTACAGCCTGTCCCCTCTCTCTCTCGACTGTGGGTGTCATTACCACAGTACAGCCTGTCCCCTCTGTCTCTCTCTCGACTGTGGGTGTCATTACCACAGTACAGCCTGTCCCCTCTCTCTCTCTCTCTCGACTGTGGGTGTCATTACCACAGTACAGCCTGTCCCCTCTCTCTCTCTCTCTCGACTGTGGGAGTCATTACCACAGTACAGCCTGTCCCCCCTCTCTCTCTCTCGACTGTGGGTGTCATTACCACAGTACAGCCTGTCCCCCCCTCTCTCTCTCTCGACTGTGGGTGTCATTACCCCAGTACAGCCTGTCCCCCTCTCTCTCTCTCGACTGTGGGTGTCATTACCGCAGTACACCCCTGTCCCCTCTCTCTCTCTCTCTCGACTGTGGGTGTCATTACCACAGTACAGTCTGTCCCCTCTCTCTCTCTCTCTCGACTGTGGGTGTCATTACCACAGTACAGCCTGTCCCCTCTCTCTCTCTCTCTCGACTGTGGGTGTCATTACCACAGTACAGTCTATCCCCTCTCTCTCTCTCTCGACTGTGGGTGTCATTACCCCAGTACAGCCTGTCCCCTCTCTCTCTCTCTCTCTTTCAACTGTGGGTGTCATTACCACAGTACAGCCTGTCCCCTCTCTCTCTCTCTCGACTGTGGGTGTCATTACCACAGTACAGCCTGTCCCCTCTCTCTCTCTCTCTCTCGACTGTGGGTGTCATTACCACAGTACAGCCTGTCCCCTCTCTCTCTCTCTCGACTGTGGGTGTCATTACCACAGTACAGCCTGTCCCCTCTCTCTCTCTCTCGACTGTGGGTGTCATTACCACAGTACAGCCTGTCCCCTCTCTCTCTCTCTCGACTGTGGGTGTCATTACCACAGTACAGCCTGTCCCCTCTCTCTCTCTCTCGACTGTGGGTGTCATTACCACAGTACAGCCTGTCCCCTCTCTCTCTCTCTCTCGACTGTGGGTGTCATTACCACAGTACAGCCTGTCCCCTCTCTCTCTCTCTCTCGACTGTGGGTGTCATTACCACAGTACAGCCTGTCCCCCCTCTCTCTCTCTCGACTGTGGGTGTCATTACCACAGTACAGCCTGTCCCCCTCTCTCTCTCTCTCGACTGTGGGTGTCATTACCCCAGTACAGCCTGTCCCCTCTCTCTCTCTCGACTGTGGGTGTCATTACCGCAGTACACCCTGTCCCCTCTCTCTCTCTCTCTCGACTGTGGGTGTCATTACCACAGTACAGCCTGTCCCCTCTCTCTCTCTCTCTCGACTGTGGGTGTCATTACCACAGTACAGCCTGTCCCCTCTCTCTCTCTCTCAACTATGGGTGTCATTACCCCAGTACAGCCTGTCCCCTCTCTCTCTCTCTCTCTTTCAACTGTGGGTGTCATTACCACAGTACAGCCTGTCCCCTCTCTCTCTCTCGACTGTGGGTGTCATTACCACAGTACAGCCTGTCACCTCTCTCCCTCTCGACTGTAGGTGTCATTACCACAGTACAGCCTGTCCCCCCTCTCTCTCTCTCTCGACTGTGTGTGTCATTACCACAGTACAGCCTGTCCCCCCTCTCTCTCTCGACTGTGGGTGTCATTACCACAGTACAGCCTGTCCCCTCTCTCTCTCTCAACTGTGGGTGTCATTACCCCAGTACAGCCTGTCCCCTCTCTCTCTCTCTCTCTCTCTCGACTGTGGGTGTCATTACCACAGCACAGCCTGTCCCCCCTCTCTCTCTCTCGACTGTGGGTGTCATTACCACAGTACAGCCTGTCCCCTCTCTCTCTCTCTCTCTTTCAACTGTGGGTGTCATTACCACAGTACAGCCTGTCCCCTCTCTCTCTCTCTGGACTGTGGGTGTCATTACCACAGTACAGCCTGTCCCCCTTCTCTCTCTCTCGACTGTGGGTGTCATTAGCACAGTACAGCCTGTCCCCTCTCTCTCTCTCGACTGTGGGTGTCATTACCACAGTACAGCCTGTCCCCTCTCTCTCTCTCTCGACTGTGGGTGTCATTACCACAGTACAGCCTGTCCCCTCTCTCTCTCTCTCTCTCTCTCTCTCTCTCGACTGTGGGTGTCATTACCACAGTACAGCCTGTCCCCTCTCTCTCTCTCGACTGTGGGTGTCATTACCACAGTACAGCCTGTCCCCTCTCTCTCTCTCTCGACTGTGGGTGTCATTACCACAGTACAGCCTGTCCACTCTCTCTCTCTCGACTGTGGGTGTCATTACCACAGTACAGCCTGTCCCCTCTCTCTCTCTCTCGACTGTGGGACCTTGCAAGCTGGAGGTACCCGAACCACCTTTGAACTACCCCCCCAACCACACCCAACACACACACACACACACACACACACACACACACACACACACTACTGGGATATGGGTCTCACACATAGTTGGTACCAGAGCTCTATGCTAAAGAGAATTTGCTCATTCAGATGTTTGTTAAACTCTAAATATGCCCCAGACACTATATCAAGCACTTAAGAGAAACTCAAATAAGTTAAGTCTAGCCCTTGTTCTCCAGAAGACTGTATGGACAGGAAGAGAAGAGCTAGCACTTAGGTAATTTAACCCAAGACCTAAGCAAGGAGGAAGCAAGCAAGTGACCAGGCATAGAACAGGTCTGGCAAAATCTAGCTTTGACTGGCAGGGCCAAACTGCTCATATTGCCTGGGATTGAGGACAGGGACTATTCTGCCTACTTCTTCTCCCTCTGCCAAAGCTACGGGGGGGGGGGGGGGGGGGGGGGGGGGACCCAGCACCCCAGGCCCTAGCAGAAGCAGAGCATACCAGGAAATGAGCTGCTCCCTCTCTCCTGCCCCATCTCTGCAGCTCTGGCATCTACAACACTCACCCCCATGATTTGGGGGTGAAACATGAAAAAGCACACTCCAGTGCCCTGAGGGCAGGTTCACTGGGAAAAATAAGATAGGAGGAAGCTGACTTGCAGACAAAGTTCAGAGATAGAACTGAAAGTTTTCAGATCTTGCCCTAAGTCAAACACACCAAAACACAGAACTGTCTATTCATCCACCCATGTATCCATTTGCCCCTTCACCTATTACCCTTTCCATTTTGCCTTTAGAAGAAAGAAGAGAGAAAGAGAGAGAGAGAGAGAGAGAGATAAAGAAAAAAAGAAGAAGAAAGAAGGAAGGACCTCCAAAGTATTTATGGGGTGAGAGAAACTGGGCGGGGCTTCCTGTTTTAATACAGTCAATCAAGGACAACACTCAGTCTGTTGTTCTCATGCTCTCCCTGGGAGCACATCCATCCTGTGTTCTTCCAAAGCCCCTAGGTTTCATGAAAAAAATAAAACAAAGCACATATTTAAAAACAGTATCACATATTACAATCCAATCTCAAGTGAATTTCTGAGTAAATACAGTCAGCCCTACACTCATCACCCCCATTCCACTCCTCCTACCAGTACTTTCTAAATTTAGAGCTAAGAGCAGGAACTTGACACTGGGTATGTTTCCATTTACCATGAAAGGCATGTTTCTCCACAAACAACTGGAGGGCAGGCTTGGAAAACAGGTTTAAAGACCAGACTTGTAGAATTCTGGCACAGCCATTCTCTGGAAATGTCCACCATCCTACCAAGAGGCAGGAAGTATCAACAATGAATGTGTATTCTGGCTTCTTTCAAACAAAATGATTTAATTTTAAGAGTTTCAATTCATAAAACAGCCTAGCTCATTTTCCAAAATGGGCATATTTTATTTTTCTTCATTCTTCAAAGTATGTTTGGGCCATGAAAATAACCTATACTGAATTTCCTTAAAAGAGTTAACTGAGCAATGTGTCTTATGAGGGAATAGAGAGTGGTTAAAAAAGCAAGTTGAATAACAATATAAACGTTTTATGGCTTAAAAATCAGAGATTAGTTTAGTTTCCAAAATATTCACAAATAAAACATATACATACCAGACTCTTCTAGCGTAGGACAAAAACCCTTTCTATAATTTTGTAGTCCCTTTCTATAATTTTGTAGATTTATAGACTCAGAAGCTATTTTAAAGGAAAAGCAAAGTCTTTAATTGTGAAGCTGACACTTTCAGGCTTACATGGAGGTCCTCTTGGCTCAAACTATAGGTCAGGTCTTTGCATCATCATACATATAATCAAATTATTAATATTTCCCTTAAATCATCATCATATAAAATGGAGAGCTAGGAAATGTTCTCAAGGGACCAGCAGTTAGCGTAATGGCTATGTCGCTGGACTCCCACGTAGTCGACCGCAGTTTGAGTACCAGGCCCGGTGGCTTAAACTTATGCCGGGCGCATGTGCGTGTGTGCCCAAGATCCCAAGAGGAGAATGGAGGAGAAGGGATTGTGGCGTGGCCATCCCCCCTGGGGGGTGATTTCTTGCTTTCTGTCTCTCTCTGTCTTTCTGGTGAACACACATGCCCTATAGCAAAAACCTTTCCAAAAAGAAAAGAAAAGAAAACATTCTCAATGTAGTTGAAACAAATCCCACATAGAACTCCCACCTGTTCAGTCTCCTGTGCCTCTCCCACCCCCCACCCCCCCACTCATCCTCCAGGTGAGCATCACATCTCCTGGTCTCCCCCTGACATTTGGCCCTTTTTCCTTACCATTCTAATGCTGCTATCCCAACCAGAGAAGTGTTCTTCCATCATGACCAGTTTCTGGGCAAGGCATGGTCTTCCTAACTCCTACCTTCTATCTCATTTCTCAAAACAAGCAAATATTGTAAGGGACTTATTGTTAATCCCTTTGTGGAAATCAGTGGTAGCTGCTGAAAGCAACAAGTATGCGGAAGCAATAAAATTTCATGGAATCTCCCCAAGCTGTCAAAGGCATGCCCTGATTGGAGCCTGGATTTTCCCTTCTTAGGTGACCTCAAACAGCTTTTTTCAGTTGTTGTTGGATATTGGGTTAACTGACAGAGACATGGTACGTTTGGCCTGGGTTTCCTTCTAGAAGAATTGATCTCAGTATTCTTGGCTATGGCTAAGGTATACTCTAGACCACAGACCCTGCCACTCCTCTGTCCCACACCCATAGAAGACTTGGCTAAATAGCCACAGATCTGTTTTCTAATGAGCCTGGATGCTGCCCCAGAATCCCTCTTAACAAGGCAGCAGCCACTAGCAGCAATTTAGACATGGCATGAGAGATGGGCTTCTTTGCCACTCCTGTTCTACCTGGTCAACTATCCTAGGGCTCTGAGTAAATACATTCATCAGTCAGTTACAAAGTCTACATCCAGAGACCAGCAGGTGGCATGGTGTTTGAGTTGCTGGACTCCCACATTGCCAACAGCAGTTCAAGTCCTGGACCTAGAGGCTCGCTTTCTTGCTTGCTTTCTCTCTCTCTCTCTCTCTCTCTCTCTCTCTCTCTCTCTAGTGAGTGCACATGCCCTATAGAAAATTAAAAATAATAATAAGTAAATAAAATTAAATAAATGTTAAAATAAATTTAAAAATAAAAAAGGCTACATCCACCCTTCAGAAAAGCTTGATTTCTTTGCTCAGAAGGGTCATTCATCAGAAAGGCCTTTAGCTTACTTGTCCCAGCTCCTTCCAAGAGCATGTCAGGACCTTAATTTTCAGCAAATCTTGACATTTACCCAATTAGTGAATAATTAGTGCTAGACAGTGACACTGTAGTAAAACATGACTCTCGGCAAGGCTGTCGCCCCATGAGAAGGCTTACAGTTCACTGTGAAGACCTCTCTTGAGCGTGGTGGGCATTTGTGTGCCCCTGATCTGGGGCTGGCAGAGGCTAGGTGTGGATCCTATTGGAGGTGCTATCTATCTTTCTTTTTTGCTCCTTGTTTCTGTTGCTCATGAAATAAATAAATAACTTCTTTTAAAAATTAGTGCATATAAATTATTTAGGGGCTAGCTTCCTATCTATAAGAAATTGAGAGTTATGGGCTAAACATGGAAAAGTGAGTTCACCTGATGCAGATGGAACAGCTGATGGGTGGGCCCACTTGCTATTGGATCCTCTTCAGAAGACTGGTGAGGACTTGATGAGTCAGGCTTGTTGCATGTATGAAATGGTGCAGGAAGTGACTGAGGTGGTGAGCTTCCTCCATGCTCAGACCCTCCACTGCAGCCAATTCTTAGGCACTTGGAAGAACTTAAAACAATATGCATACCCACTGTATTTTAGTGTGGAGAAATGGCTGGGCTAAAGACACTTGGAGAGGTTTACTAAGCAGCATTCTGAGAGTCTGGTCTTGTGGAATGAATGTGCTGTGATGGACTTACATGGTTGCACCTTCTTGCTATGATATAAATTGCCTGAATGTATCACAGTGAGGCTACTGGGGGAAGGAAAGCTTTTTTTTTTTTTTTTTTTTTTTGAGAGTTATTTTGCTATAGGGCACATGCACTCACCAGAGAGAGACAGAGAGACATAAAGCAGGAAATCACTCCCCCAGGGGGTATGGCCACACTGCAATCCCTTTCCTCCATTCTCCTCTTGGGATTTTGGGCATGCACACACATGCCTGGCACATGAGTTTTATGCTGCTGGGCCTGGGACTCAACATAATCATTACGCCTTCTGCTGGAGAGCATTTCTAATGTGAACATGGAAGTGTAGGTATCCTGATTCACATGGACATATTGTTTGTAAGGAAAATGGAAGGGCCACGAGGTGTCACAGTAGTAATGAGTGAACCCATACAGGAAAGATCCCAGGTTTCTGTCCTGGGACCTCTCTGAGTGTACCTGCTGTGCACATGCCCATGATCCAGGCCACTTGAGATGGGGGTGGACTGTGGCATTAGGACTCTCTGGGGGTACCTCTCTGGTTCTCTCTCTTTCTAAAGGAAAAAAATAAATTATGAAGAGAAGAGGAGAGAAGAGAGAAAGAGCCTTCTTTTTCATTCCTTAACCACCCTGGGTGCCATAAAGTCACAGATTCGAAACACCGCAGAGATATTTGGGGAAAATAAAAATCACAATTGAAGAACAGAGTCTCAGATTAAGTGACATGATTCACGCATAAATTTCTCTAGCTGCCTCTGGAGATTAAGCCTAGGGGAGCAGCTGGATTGTCAAGCATCTGTCCCATGAGGGTGACTAAGTTTCACTGGACTGACCACCTAGAAGACATAGAATCAGTACTGATTTTGGTTCATAGCAAAACCGAACTCTGTGCCTCATCCACATCACAAATCAGCTGGAAGTTAAACGTCATCTCAAGAAATGACTATAACCCAAGTTGGACTATGTTTTTGATATAATACACCCCATCATTCAGACTTCTGAATACCAATATCTCTCGCTTTGACCACAACTGATTGAAGACTAATTTTAGGCCTCTAACTGTACCTATTATGATCTGAAAAAGTTATTTGGATTGCTTTGTGTTACTGATACATATCTACATGTTTGAAGAGCTAAAACCATTTACCATTAAAAAGTCATGCAGCAGCATATACAAATATAGATTTTGAATGGAATGGTTCACAAATGAAGGTGATATTAAACATTTCTCTCATAAGGTAATATCTGGGCCTAACTTCTCTAGATTCTATATATCCCTGAAGCTAATGTTTCTCCTTTTAACTCATTTTTCATTTCCAGCCATATCATTTTACTTGAATTTATCATGTTCTAAGTCTTAGGTTCCTGATTCCATTGGGAAAAGTCCTTCTAGTTCACTGCCATGTGCCAAGGAGGTATGACTGACACATCCTATGACTAACTAAGGTCCCGCCATTCCTGCTTCAGACCATTAGGAGGTGCCCCTCCTCCACCCTGTCCCTCAAGTTCTCTGCAATGACTCACTCTGCTTCTCCCCACAGTCCCTCCACCTCTCCCAGCAAGTGATCTTTTAGAATTACCATTTTAATGTGTAAAAATAGAAGAAAAACATTGAATTTTTCTACCAAGAGGAGAGAGTGTTCTGAGATCATCCTTGACAGGAAAACCTCAGCCTTCATTTCAAACTCCTTGAGGGACCAGAAATGGTTTCCATGGCTCATTCCCTTTATCTGTTACCATCTTGCCCTCTGATCCTGGGCACTACCTGAGTTCTGACTGACAACTTCCATCTTCTCAGCCTGGGCCCTCTGGCTTTTCTGTGTGCTTCACTCTTTCTGACAAATGGATCTCAAGCCTCCAGAAAATTGGGTACCTTTTTTCATCTTAGTATATAAGAGAAAGAGTGGAGAAAAAATGATTTCTTTAAAAAAAAAAAATCCCAGATTGGGTAGTAGCACAGAGATTAAAGGCTGTACGCAGGGAGCAGGATCCCACAAGGCTGACTACAGTCAAGTGAGTGTAGCAGCTTGGGAAACATGCCAGGTGCGTGTGCGAGCATGCCCTAAATCTTGAAGGGATGGAAAAGTAGAGGAATGGGAGTTTTAGGCATGACCATGCCCCATTGGGAGATGCTTTCTCTTTCCTTACCACCTCCCATTCTCATGATCCACGTGTACCCTCTGACAATAAAAATAGAAAAAGAATCTCAGATAATTCATTCCTAGATCTGCCATGAACTTTCTAGGTGCCATTAAGAAGGTCATGTCTGCTGTCTCTGGTTTCATATCTCTAGTTTCACTTCGTCTCTCATAGGAGACTCCTAAGGCTATGCCCAGGTCTTTCAAGATAGACTCTACCCTCCCCTGGTGAGCTCTAGAAAGTAGCCTCTGTGGAGCTGACCCCTCTCAGTGATGGGGAAAGAGTGGCTAGTACTACCCTCAGAATGGGTCAAGACATGGAGGGAGAGGAAGAGCAGAATTGTAGAAGTTGGTGAGGCAGGGGCAGCCTGTGGTGTGGTCATTAAAGTAGCTGGATCTCACATGGCCAACAGCATGGTTCGAGTCCTGGACCCAGGGACTTGAAAAACATGCCAGGTATGTGTGCATGCATGCCCAAAATCCCAAAAGGAAGAGGAATAAAGAGAGGGATTGTGGGTAACCATGCCCTGTCGGGGGTGGTTTCTTACTTTCCCTGCCTCTCCCTCTCCATGCCTCCAATGAACACACATGCCCTCTGGCAAAAAAAATTTGTTGGTGGGGCGGCCGGCTAGCACTTTGAAAAAGAACACATGAAACAATAAGAAGAGATATTCATCTGGCACTTAACAGTTTAGACAGGCTCCCAATTACATTATCTCTTTTAAAAGGAGTGGGGAGGGACCAGCAGATGGAGTAATGGTTAAGTTGCTGGACTCCGATGTAATCGCCTGTGGTTTGAGTCCCAGACCTGGTGGCTTAAAACTCACACTGGGCATATGTGCCTGTGTGCCCAAAATCCCAAGAGGAGAATGGAGGAAAAGGGATTGTAGTGTGGTCATCCTCTCTGGAGGATGATTTCTCACTTTCTGTCTCTGTCTTTCTGGCAAGTACATGCACCCTATCGCAAAAATCTCTCCTCAAGAAGAGGGGGGGGGGGAGCATTTTGAGCACAATCCCCATTTTAGAGACAAGAAAACTGAGTCTCAGAAGCTAAGTGAGCTGTCCAAAGTCACTCAACTAGGAAACAGTGGAACAGAGCTCTCAAGCCTGCCTTTGAACCTAACACCCTTTTCACAGTACCAGATGCAGGGTTCCTCCTTGACTACATGGCTATAAGACCCTGAGGCTGGTCATCCCAGGGGATAAGGATATGACCAGGGCTTGTGACATTCCACCTTTCATGCCACCTGAGTCTCTTGTGGGAACATTTCTGTTTGGGATACCTTTTTACTCTAATATACTATATTGTTTATGTTCTTTAGTTCCATTTGCTAAAACTTTTCATCATGTTTTTAGAACTCAGTTTCACCTCTCTAAGAAAAGTCATGGCACTTGAGGGTTGGAGGAAGAGAGGTACCCCACATGATAGGATCTACCTCTCCATCTCTTGGGGTCCCGATGTGAGGTCTATGTTTATCAGGATTCTAAAGGGGTAATATAGATAGTACTTCTTAAGCTTAAGAAGTATGCATCTCTGTTTAAAAACTCAAACGAACTTCTCAAACCTCTTAGTATTGACCTAAAGTATTTTTATTATATTTGTTTCTTAAACATGTTCAAACAAAACATAAGCTACATATGAAATTGAATGCAAACTCTTCAAGCTTATGGCTCTTACGTAAGTGTCTGGTGGTGCTAAAACTAAACGACAACACTGGGTTAATGGTAAAGCTAGTGGGTCTGTTTCTGTGTTGGATTTTAATAACACTATCAGCAGAGGGGCCTATGCACTGGCTATGCTGTGGGCACTAATAACCTGAGGGCCTTTTTGCCATTTTAGGGTTGTTAGACTCATACTTAACCAAAGTTCTGCCAGGAGCAATCCTTGAAAGCCAGCTCTCACTGGGGATACCTGAGATATTTGCTTTTTGTCACTTGAAGAGCCAGAGGACAAGGCTGTGTCCTGCTGGCCAATTCTTGCTGCAATCTATCGGAGGAAAGCAAAGTAGAACAGGTAGCTGCATGATATGGCTGCATACACGTGAACGTGGGCTATAAATCTGGCAGGCTTCCCCGCCATGTGGTCTCCAATCTCACTGGGGTAATGCCTTTGCCTATACGAATGCAGCTGTGTGCCCTGAAAAGCAGGCAACACGCAGGTCTTGGAGGTCACCTGGCGGATTCAGAAGAGGCTCATGTAATTTGGGGGACCATGATTGCAGGAATCTCAGTACTGCATAGCTCCTAGCCCTGCGCATAACCACTGAGGGTTAATGGTATGCACAGAATATAGGATGTCGTCACATCTTGGGTAAAAGCCCTACCCCTGCTTTTTAATAACTCTATTACCCAACCACAGTCACTTGGCTTCCTTGCACATCAATTTCTTCCCCTAAAAAAATGAAAACAGTAATGTCTGTTTTCCTAATCTATGGGTTTGCCACAAGGCAGTGGTTCTTAAAGTATGGTTCCCAGGCCGGCACCAATGGAACTTATTTAAAATGCACATGCTCGGGCCCCACCCTAGACCTGCCGAATCAGAACCAGGGCGAGGTCCAGCAGCCTGTTTTTTAATGAGCCCCCCAGGAGACTCTGATGCCCTCTAAAGTTTGAGAAGCACTGCTATAAAACAATGATATAATGAATGCAAACAGCACCTACAGACGCAGGGACCTACCATTACCACTTTGAGAGCCACCGCAGCTCTACATAAATGTTGGTAACAATCTTGTCACCTCCCATCAGAACACAAATACCCCTGAGGTGGGTAACACCTCAAGCTTTCACAGGTGTCCGTCATTCTCAGCAAGCACAGCTGGTGGCTGGCTAAGAATAAACTCTTTCCAGAAGAAGAGGTTAGAAGAGAGTCTCTGTTTGGTGGAAAGGACCAGAATGGAGAGAAAGGGAAGGAGCTGGGAGTCACAGAGACCTGGCTTCATACTCCAGCTCTGCACTCACCAGCTTCTTGACCTCAGGCAAGTTACTTGGAGAACATCTTAACCCTCGGATGATGGCCGCCATGGAGCTGCTGGGAGGACTGGATGATGCAGCACGTGGAAAGCAGGTAGTACAATGCTGGTTCACATAGGTAGTCAGTAAGTGATACTCATCGTTACTAGCAGGTGTCCAAACTACTTGACACATCGCTGCCCCGCCCTCCGGCCTGTCTATTACTGTCATTATGATCATTAACATCATTGACACTGCTGCCTCTTCTGTCAGAGCTTCCTGGCTTCAGCTTAAAACTGCCACCCTGAGATTAACCACCAAGGCAGGCAAGGGGGGGATTCCGATAATAGCACAACTGCCTCAAGGTGGGGGCTGGGTCACAACCTGGTCCCCACATTTTGACACCTGAAAGGTGGCTGGCAACCAGAGGAACAGGTTCTTCTACATCCATCCTTGGACTGGCAGCCCTCAGAGGGTGGACCCAAGGGAAGTGTTCAAGCAGAAAAATACCTGGAAGAAAAGGGCAGGGGGAGGCACAGGGAGATGCTCCTCTGGGGACAGGTGACTAGGTGGAAACTCAGCCCCAGTGAGAAGTTCCATTTTGTTAGAATCACAAGCTCCAGCAGAAGAAGAGAGGCCAGAGGCTTTCCTGAAAGGGGAAGCAGCTCCTTGGTGAGGACTCATGGGGACTGGTGGGGAGGGGTGGTGGTGAGGCCTGAGGTGGGCCGTGTGGGTGGGAACCAGCCCACAGCCTCTGTCCTTTGTAACCACTGGTGGACCCAGCCTGCCCTGATCTTATCTCTCGGTGGCTCCAGGCACCTGTCTCCCCAGGTGAAGGCCTCCTCCGGGATGGGTCATGAGGGCTTGGCTTGTCATCCCTGGGATGACTCAGGCCTGCTGGCCGAGAGGCGTCCTCCCCTCCCCTCCACCCACTTATGTGAGGAGGAGGTAGATTCTTTTGGATTTAGCAAGGACACTCCTCAAGGGCCACCTTTTGTTACCTATCCACAGTGGGAATTCTCCTTTAGTGAGCAGAGAGGCACACCCTCCCCTCAGAAGGGGGTGAGGGTGGCCTTTCCAGGTGGCTTTGTGAACAGGGCTGGATTTACAATGGCCAGCCCAACGGTGAAGGCCAACGGCAGGCGTGGCCTAAGCACTCTGGGAGGAACGAAGTCTCCTAGGCCTGCCTGGCCAGCCCTCCCAGCCTCCACCCAGACTGTACCTCCTCCCTCCCCACCTGCCCAAACAGCTGCAGGGTGGTAAGCTGCAGGGGTGGGAGGCTGAGGAATGGCAGAGGCACTGGGACACTGAGCACCCATAGAGCAGGACTGGAAGCCAAAGGAAGCAAATGAAAAAGGCATGGCCAGAACGCTCCTGCCCCATCCATCACTCTGCGTGCCTCCGTGCAATGCCCTGCAGTTTACACATATGTTCATGTTTACACACACTGTCTAGCAACAGTAGCTTAGGATGGGGAAGGAACCCGTCTGGGGTCACATGCTGGCAAAGGATAGAATTTGGACTCATTCCCCTGATGTCTGATTCTGAAAAAACATTTATTTTCTATGACACCACTGATTTTTAAACTTTTTTAAAAATTTGAACATTGAAAAATAATATAGGGACATTCCTGTAGAGCAGTGGTTAAAGGAACTGGATTCCATACGGCCAACCATGGTTTGAATGAGAAATACAGTGGGTACATGCGCACGTGTGCCCAAAATCCTGCCCAGGAGGAGGAATGGAAGAAAGGAGATTGTGGCATGACCATATCCTGTTTGGGGGGTAGGGGAAGACACTTTCTCTCTCTCCCTCCCTCCCTCCCTTTCTCTCTCTCTCTCTCTCTCTCTCTCTCGTAAGCACATGTACCCTCTAGAAATTAAAAAAAAAAACTAAAACATAAAAGCCTATGCATGTCTCTGTACTCTCTTTGCAACTTCTTGTGAATCTATGATTATTTCAAAATGAAAAGTTTTTAAAAATCTTAGGTGGAGGGACCAGTGGGTGGCATGATAGTTGGGGCTCTGGACTTCTATATGACCAAACACTGTTCAAGTCTTCGACCTGGTGGCTTGCTTTCTTCCTTTCTCTCTTTTTCTGGTGAGTAGGCATGCCCCACAGCAAATTAAAAAACAAAAACAAAACACGACAAAAAAGCTAATGATGATAAATAAAATTAAATAATGACTTTTTTTTTGAGAGGTTTTCTCTATAGGGCGCGTGCGCTCGCCAGACAGACAGAGACAGACAGAGAGACAGAAAGCAAGAAATCACCCCCCACGGGGAATGGCCACGCCGCAATCCCTTCTCCTCCATTCTCCTCTCGGGATCTTGGGCACGCACGCACACGCGCCCGGCGTGAGTTCAAGCCACCGGGTCCGGGACTCGAACTGCGGTCAACTACGTGGGAGTCCAGCGACATAGCCATTACGCTAACTGCTGGTCCCAATAATGACTTTTAAAAAATCCTCAATGGACTCCATGTGCAAAAAAGATCAATTAGATGCTGCTGGAAGTCAGGAAAGTGGCTCCCCTTTTGGTGCAGTGTTAAAAGGGAGTATGAGCGTCCTGGGGTCTGGAAATGTTGCGTTTCTGGATCTGGGCTGACAGGTGTGTTCGGTTTGTGAAAACCCATTGAGCTGTGCATTTATGATAGGTACGCTTTTCTATAAAAATGTTAAATATTCAAAGTTAAAAATACATTGAGATGGAGGTATACTAGTCTACTAGGAAGTGTTTGGGATTTGCTCCCTCCCCCCTTTCCTCCACCCCATTCTGCCACCATCTCTCCTTACCCTGAGGTCCCACGGTTCTTAGGAATCTGGGTTCTGATTTCCCCTATATAATACCAGGGCTGAGTCAGGGACCTAGCACTTCAGGCCCTGCACCGATTGCCATTCACCATGACTTAGTAGCTCTCAGCTGAAGATCCATGCAATGAAGAGTATTAACCATGGGCGTGGAAGATACATCAGGATGCTGAGTGAAACGTGAGCCACAAAAAGGTTCTGGGTCTCCCATTTGGGTGGGGCAGCCTTACTGGAAAGAATAAACTTGGAGTGAAAGGTTCTCAAAGAAAACGGGGTAAGAAAAGGCTTCTGTGGTTTGAAAGGGATTGGTTCAGATATTGTCATCACAGAGATCTAGAAATGTCTATACCATGTGTTCTGCAAACTCAAGGCAACTGACAATATAAAACAAACATCACTCACATTCTCCACTTTCTACTTATTTGGCTCCTACAAGTATTTCTGGGCTGTTATGTGCACGTTTGGTCAGCATGCCTCAGCCAAGTGGGTTTTCTTTTCATGCTTGGAAGACGTGGCTAACATTATTTCCTTTATTACAACAATTTAGCTTCTGGGATTGCCTGCCCACTCCTGTACCTGGAGTCACAGCAACTGCTAACACACCCTAGTGTGAGGTTAACTGGGCCGAACTGAGGCCATTATGGTTTAACAGGCTCTTTCATAGGTTCACCTGAGGAATGCTAAGGTGGGCTCCCCTAGACTCAGGAGAGGTTGGATGTGCAATTTCTCTGGTGACTTACAGTAGCAGGATGATCCTGTTTCTAGAAGAAGCTATCCTCTGAGGAGTTAGGAAATGACAAACACAGTGACTCAGACTAATGACCCAACTGAGGAGTGAGGAGGAGGTGAGAAAAAGGGCAGACAGATGTCAGGGTCTCCTACTTGGTGACATAGCTTTTCTGGTTCTTTCCAAGTCATCACCACTGCACTTAATCTCAAGGAAAGCAGAATTTTGTTTCACTGAATTTTCAGGCTAAGAGGAAAATTCTTTTGATACAGTGGTTCTCACTAGAAAGCTATGTTCTCTGGGATGGCTTCCCACAGCACACTCTACCCTGGGATTCTTCCTCTGTGAAAGACAGGCAAGAGGTTCCAACTGATCAAAGTATAAGCAGCAACCAAAAGCATAGTCATTTTTTAAAAAGTGATTAACTTAATATTATTATTAAATTGCTACAGGACACATGCATGAGAGAGAGAAAGTGAGAAAGCAAGCTGCCAAGTTCAGGAATCAAACCATGGTCAGCCACATGGAAGTTCAGCATCTTAACCACCAAGTCACATGCTGGACCAGAACTCAGCTCTTAGGACCAAAGTGAACTCCATTTTAGACAACATTCCCCAAAGAGTTGCTCTCAGTGATGAAGGCGGCCCCTCTGTGCTTTCAGGACAACTGTTTGTTGGGTACAGTCTTGGACCAGTTGACGGTGGCATACCAGAAACCTTTCAGAAAGGAGACCAGCATGGTAAAGTATCTGGGACTTGAGTCAGTTGAAGAGAATGGGGATTTGTAGCCCAGAGGAAAGAGGACTGGCCTGGGCCTGGAGAAAGGATGTGGTCTCTGGGGAAGAGCTGTGATTTCTGGTGGCAGTTCCATTAAGGCATTGTGCAATTCTCCACTCCACATGGGGTGTTCTCACCACCAGTCACTGATCTAAACCTGGGGCATACTAAGAACTCATTTAATGCTTACAACTATTATCTCTTCATTTTACAGATGTAGAAGCTAGCACAGAAAAGTTAAGCAACTTGCCCAAAGTCACAGAGCTATTCATGTCAGCAGGGTTTAAATCCACCTTTCTTACTAGTCCAGGGTTTCTCAGATTCACCATTATTGACATTTGAAGCTGGGTAATTCTGGGGGCCCGGGGTGGCTGCCCTGTGTGCTGTAGGATGTTTAGTGGCATTCATGGCCTCTACCCACCCAACTTGGCAGCTTGCTTTCTCACTTTCTCTCTCTCGTGCATGTGTCCTGTAGCAAAAATTAGCCTGAAAATTCAGTGAAACAAAATTCTGCTTTCCTTGAGATTAAGTGCAGTGGTGATGACTTGGAAAGAACCAGATGCCAGGAACTCCCTAGTCTCCACACTTTGATAAATGCTCCTTGGAGGGCAAAATTATGCTCACTTTGAGAACCACCAAGTCAGAGTCCCCAGATGAGATAGCTTGCCTTAGTTATCAGGGGAAATTCTGCTGCTGCCCTCCTGTTCAACGCAGTTCCAGGTTCTGCAGAGGCCCTCATGGCCTCAGAGCTTCGTGATGCTCATTCTACGTGGACAGTGTAATCGCAGTGCACCCTGCGCCCACCTAGAGACATTCTGACCCCAGAGGTTCTTTGGTTTCTCACCTGTCCAACCTTGCCTAATTTTATTGTCATTTGCCTCTTCGTCCAAAAGCTGAGGAACACATTCACATAATTCTGAATCACTGGGGCAAAAGCTGAGGGATGGCCTAAAGTTTACTTAGCACTTTACATACAAGGAGGTCTTCAGAAAGTTCACAGAATATGTGTATTATGAAAAGGCCATGCAAGGATTTCACAATTTTTGCACCAAGATAAACTTGTGCTTTAATTTTGTTTCCCACGAAATTTTTGAAGTACCCTGAATAGTTTAGAAGCAAATCTTTTATATGTATTGAGGTCTTCTCCAGATGGGGGCTTTTATTTTCATTTGCTTAATCATGTCTTAAAGACAAAAGTTTCATATTTTGATGAAGCAAATTTATTTGCCATTTCTATGACATAATGAAGAAATCTTTACCTATATACTCACGTAGTTTTAGGTTACACTTAGGTCTATGGTCCATTTCAAGTTAATTTTTTTTATGTGGTGGGAAGTTAGAGTTGATTTTGATTATATATATATATATATATATATATATATATATATATATATAAAATTTAGGTTTTTTTTACATCATTTATTGAGAACTTTCCTTTCCGTATTGAATTGCTTTGACACATTTATCAAAAACCTCCAACTACTATATATGCAGGTATATTTCCAAACTCTCTATTTTGTTGATCTATTTATTGGGTCATCAGAAAAGTCATGGCACATAGAAAAACAGAAAAACGGGGCCAGCAGGTGGTGTACTGGACTCCCACGTGGCTGACTGTGATTCGAGTTTCAGACCTGGCAGCTTGCTTTCTCACTTTCTCTCCCTCTCTCCCTCTCTCTCTGCCCCTGTCTTGTCAAATTAAAATACATAAAGTTAAATAAAATAATTATTTTTAAAAAAACAGAAAAATATGTCATGACTTTTCCAATGACCCAATATATGTCCTTTTTTTGTCAATACTAAGACTGTCTTAATTATTATAACTTTTATTTGAAGTTTGAGATCAGGTAAGGAACTTCTTTCTTTTTTTTCAAGTTAGCTTTGGTTATCCTATGTCCTTTGCATTACTATATACATTTTAGAATCAGCTTCTCAATTTTTACAAAAGGTCTTCTTGGGATTTTGATTAGAAATACATTGACTCTATAGATTAATTGAAGGTGAACTGTCATTTTGACAATATTGAATCTTCCAATCAACAAAGTTAGCTATCTACTTAATCATGTCTTCTTTAATTTCTCTCAGCAAAACTTTATAGTATTAATTAAATAATTTTATTTTTCAATTGTTTGCTGCTAGCATGTAAGAATACAATAGATTTTTCTTATAATCTTGTATCCTGAAACCTTACTAAATTCATTTATTACTTCTGTTCTTAATTTTGTAGCTTCTGGGACCAGCAGTTGGTGTAATGACTATGTCGCTGGACTCCCATGTGGTCGACTGCGGTTTGAGTCCTGGACCTGGTGGCTTAAACTCACGCAGGCGTGTGTGTGTGTGTGTGTGTGTGTGTGTGTGTGTGTGTCCAAGATCTCGAGAGGAGAATGGAGGAGAAGGGATTGCAGCATGGCCATCCCCCCCCCCGGGGGGGGGTGATTTCTCACTTTCTGTCTCTTTCTCTCTCTCTGTCTTTCTATCGAGCACACTTGCCCTGTATCAAAAACCTCTCCAGAAAACAAAACAAAAAAATTCTGTAGCTTCTATGAGATTTTTTTACATATAAACAACCATAACATTTAAAACAAGGACAGTTTTACTTGCTCCTCCTGAATCTTTATCCTTTTTTTTTTCTCTTTTTCTTGCCATTTTGCAATGGCTAGAATTTCCAGTACAATGTTGAATAGAAGTGAAAGCAGGTTTCTTTGTCCTGTTCCTGATTTTAGGGAGAACTCATTCAATCTTTCACTATTATGTATGCTATATGCTGTTAGTTTTTTATAGATGTCCTTTATTGACATGAAAAAGTTTTAGTTGCTGAGAGTTTTTAACATGAATGCATGCTAAATTTTTGTCAAAGGGCTTCTCTCCATTGATCAAAATGATTGGTTTTTCTACTTTAGTAAGACAGGTATAATTTTTTGAAAGTAAGAGAACTTATAGAGTATAAGATCCTGCCAAAATGGAAAGCCCCAAACATCTTGGGGAAGAGGAGTAAACATGATGTAAGAATTAAAGAGAGCACAGACTTGCACTTAACAGACTTAGCCTTTGAGTCCCAGTTTTATATCTTACTATAAGCAAGTTAAACACTTTGAGCCTCAGTGGTCTTCTTATCTGTAAGATGGCAGAAATAATAACTAATTTAAAAGGTTGTGGTTAGAATTTAAAAAAAAATTTTTTTTAGATTCTTTGGCCATAGGGCATGTGTGTCTCTCTCTGGAAAGAGACAGATAGAGGGAAAGTGAGAAATCAGCTCCCAGGGAGGAATGGCCACACTGCAATCCCTTTTCCTCCAGTCTCCTCCTTGGATTTTTGGGCATGTGCATGCATGTGCCTGGTGTGAGTTTCAAGCTGCCAGGTTCGGGACTCTAACCACAGTTGGCCATGTGAGACTTCAGTGCCTTAACCATCACACCGCCTGCTGACCTCTAAGGATTAGATTTTTTAAATATATGCATAGTGTCTAATACATATAAACAATAGACTCTGTTGCATGTGCTACAGGATATAAAATTTGGGCCCATGGGTCTTTGAAGATGAATATAAAGTGGTATGTGCAACTATGGAGACAAAAACAAACATCATAATCCACTTTTGGCTGAGGATGGTGAAAAAAGAGTATGTGAATATATGGATAAAAAAATCTTTTCTTTGGGGCCGGCAGGTAGTCCTGGACCTGGTGACTAGCTTTCTCATGTTCCCTCTCTCTCTTGCTCTGTCCCTCTCTGGTCAAATTATAATTAATTAATCAAATAATTAAATAATTCCCAAAAAAATCTCTCTCAAGTCTTTTTTAAAAAAACTTTTCTTCTTTCCTGTGTGCCTTGATGATCCTGAATGACAGACAGACTAGGTAAAAAATCGTGTATATCCAAAAATGACATTCTATTGTTCTTAAACAAGATGCTCAGATTATGGTGTATCTGAATCCAGAAGACATAGAGCCTTTTTTTTTTTTTTTTTTTTTTAAGAAGGCCAGGAATCTAAAAACTATTCAATCATAAGTTTAAAAAGAATTCTTGGGACCAGCAGTTAGCGTAATGGCTATCTCGCTGGACTCCCATGTAGTCGACTGTGGTTCGCGTCCCGGACCCGGTGGCTTAAAACTCACACCAGGCGTGTGTGCATGCATGCCCAAGATCCCGAGAGGAGAATGGAGGAGAAGGGATTGCGGCATGGCCATCCCCCCTGGGGGGTGATTTCTCGCTTTCTATCTCTCTGTCTCTCTCTGTCTGGTAAGCGCACGTGCCCTATAGCAAAAATCTCTCAAAAAAAAAAAAAGAATTCTTGATGACTATATACATAATCACAGAGCACCTCTATTTTGGATTTACAATTCAATTTCAAATTATGACATAATAGGGTCATTAAGTCTTTGGAATAGCCTACACTGGCGGTAGGGCAGTTCAGCATACCTCAAAGTGTGTAACAGCAAACCAGGGATAGTAACAGTACAACATGAGCAAAAAAGGTTCTAAAATCAAATGAATGTGCTGACACTGGGCAATCATAGTTACACATTTGTTTTAAGTCACAGGACTTTAAGATACTCGTGTACAATGTGAATCTCCAAGAAGAGCATGTGTGTATGTGTGTGTGTGTGTGTGTGTGTGTGTGCACATGCTGCCAAGTTTCCTCAAAGATACTTCATTTCAAAATTCACAATTCACCCTCTTTGGCTTCAAAAGTACAAGCATTAGGGAAGCCTCGTGTGGTTCTTACTTACGTTTTAGTGATATCACATTTCTAAAGTTTTAAAATCTAAATGAGGTATTTTTAGAAGAAAAAAATACCTAATTTTTCTTCTAAAAATACCTCATTTAGAGGTACATTCACTCTTTTTAGCTTTTCAGAGACTAGTCTTTAGTAGGCTATTAATACATAAGATCATAATATTATTGATAGGTATAACTGGCCCCCTATTACAGATGAGAAAAAAAAAAAGAGAATGCTAACCATTTTATGTATTTTATCTAAAGTAACCACTTCAAAGTCTCTGTAATGTGGGCATCCTTATCTCCATCTGACAGTGATGGAGGAAATGAATGCCTTGTCCAGGGTCACTTAGCTTGTGGAAGGATAGCGATGAGGACTTGGTCTTCTGGGACTAAGGCCGAAGTTCATCACAGTTGCCTCCATCCACCAGAGGTGAGCCAGTCACTGGGACAAAACTGGAAAGAGACACAGGTGCAGTTTCCTTTTGGAGGACAGGGACATGCAGGTGCATGTGGATCACCACCCCTAACCTTCCTTACAGGTGGGGCTTTGGAGGGAAGAGGGAATGACTGTGGAGGTGTTGAAGAACTTTGAGCTCTCTGAACAAAAGGACATTGTTTTCTGGAGACACAAGATTTTTTCGGGAGGTAGTCAACACTCAGAATAGCAGTTCTGGGCTCACTGACATGACATCTTTCTGATTTATAAGGCTTTTTACCCAGCCTTGTTGACTTTTCTGCTTAGGGAATTAATAGGCAGAGTCCTTCAACTGATGTGCCTGTGCGTCTTCTGCACTACCCCTTGCCCTGCCCAGTTTTGAGCTGAATGCAATGGAGCAGTGGGGAAAGTTCAAGCCTTGAAAACTCAGGAAATCACGGGTGGCAGAGAGGGAGGAAACATGTTAACCTGACATTCAAAATTAAAAGTTGTTCCTAAGGTGGTTACTTGATTGTATTAATTGGCAAGTAATTGGATTCCTCATCAGAGAAGGCTGAGTGTAATTCAGTAATCCTACTGAGACACGAATCCTACCCCGTCCTCAGATGTTTGCAAACTTGACTTGAAATGTGCCCTGTGAGTAGAAGGGAGAACTTGGGTTTGCCTCTGTTTTGAAGTCACTAAACCTTGTTACAATATTCCCAGGTTTAAATTAGATTTTTTTTTAATTGCCAGAGGGTACATGTGCTCGCCAGAGAGACAGACAGAGGAGGAGGAGAGAAAGCAACCCCCAATGGCACATATCACTTTGCAAGCTCTTTTCCTCCATTTCTCTGGTATGTTGGCATTTGGGGCATGGACACATGGCCTAATGTGTTTTTCAAGCCACCGGGTCTGGGATTGAACTGTGGTTATAGCCATGTGGGATTTGGCTCCCTTAACCACTAGGCTACAAGGCTGGCCTTGATTTAGAATGCTTTAATGATGGGCAGGAGTAAGGGGTGGGAAAAAACAGGCAGTGAGATGTTAGTGTCCCAAACAAATGCTCTCTTGTCTTTCTTAGCAGCAAAACAGTAAGATACACCATTCAGCAGCTTTCTTGGTTCCAGTGGTTCCTATGCCAAGGCCACCTAGAGGAAGTGGTTGAAAGCAGTATCAAAACAAAACATTGACCAGATTTGTGGAAACAACCAGCAAAATAAATGCCACCAGAAATCCAAGTCGGTAGTTTTAGCTCCTGCAGTCATGTGTTCACTTGGGAATCTGATGAAAACTGATGCAAATTTGTACAGATCTTGCAGTTAGCATAATGGCTATGTCACTGGACTCCCATGTAGTCGACTGCGGTTCGTGTCCCGAACCCGGTGACTTAAAACTCACGCCGGGCGCATGTGCGTGCGTGCCCAAGATCCCGAGAGGAGAATGGAGGAGAAGGGATTGCGGCGTGGCCATTCCCCCTGGGGGGTGATTTCTCGCTTTCTGTCTCTCTCTCTCTCTCTCTGTCTGTCTGGTGAGTGTACGCACCCTATAGCAAAAATGTCTCTAAAAATTTTTTTTTGTACAGCTCTTCATTAATCTAAAGCACCCACTGTCCCTCAGTGGCCCCACCACAGACTTGCTGGGCATGGAGGACCTAGATTAACAAGTTCTAATCTTGGTAGAAGCCAGATTTAAACTGGCAAGTAGCATTATGATTCTCCCTTTGAGTTTTGAGATAATTAGCTGAGACAACTTTAAGAGCTCCCTCTCGAACCGCTCCAAGAAATACTTTCACTTAATCATCTGAGATAGTCTATTAAATATCAGCTATTCTGAAAAATTGTCCTGCAACCTGCCAATACTGGTGACTGATTAGAATTGATAAAAGACACTCACCTACAGGATCAATGTGGATCCCGTTAACCCCTCCCTGGCTGTGGTGCAAACATTGAACACAATGGCCTGGTGTACAAGATGAGGTTTGGGATAGGATCTTCAAATGCTACCAACTATTGATTCCCAGGGATTGTTTGGTCCTTGGCAAAGCACACAACAAAACAGTCTCTGTTTGATAAGAGTCTTCCCTGAAGACAGGTTAGGAGAGGAGGGAGTAATGGAGATCTTGGAGTGGTAAGAGAGTCAGGACCTCAGGCTCAAAGAACAATGTTCAGGGATTCTCCACTCCCAGGCTCTGAAAGGAAACTGATGAGCATTAAATCCACAGGTCGGCCCTGGCTGTCGTATATGCAGGGGGTCAGGAGATCTGGGGCTGAGCGATCTGGGAGGTGAGGCCACCATAACCACACCTCAGAATGACTTCATTCCTGAGAGGGAATGCACACAGCACATACAGCGAGGCATCATAAAACACTTTTGGAAGAGAGGTGAGCCTTCAGAAGAAGATTCCTCACGGCTCCTGCAAACTAGTTAGTTCAGGGAACAAGAGAAATGAAGATTTTCTGCTGATAATTCAGCCTCCAGCAAACAAGCTAGCATGGAGAAGTGAGCCTTCAGAAGAAGATTCCTCAGGGCTCCTGTGAACTAGTTAGTTCAGGGAACAAGAGAAATGAAGATTTTCTACTGATATTTCAGTCTCCAGCAAATAAGCTAGCGTGGTAGGGAGCCCCTTTGGCCTTCTATCTCTGTCTCTGCATCTCTGTCTCTCCCTGCTTCTGTCTTCTCATTTTTTTGGTAATTTTTCCTTTTTACAATTTTTTTTGAGAGATTTTCACTATAGGGCACGTGCGCTCACCAGACAGACAGAGAGAGACAGAGAGACAGAAAGCGAGAAATCACCCCCCAGGGGGGATGGTCATGCTGCAATCCCTTCTCCTCCATTCTCCTCTTGGGATCTTGGGCACGCACGTACATGCGCCCGGCGTGAGTTTTAAGCCACCGGGTCCGGGACGTGAACAGCAGTCAACTACATGGGAGTCCAGCGACATAGCCATTACACTAACTGCTGGTTCCCTTTACAATTTTTTTTAAAGGTAAAGTTTTTCTCTTGCTCTCAGCTCCACCTTTTCTCTTGCTAATAATCCCCTCTGGTCCTCCCACCCAGGCAGGAGAGTTGAGCCTTCAGAAGAACATTCCTCATGGCTCCTGCAAACTAGTTAGTTCCGCCCCACAGTTTTCTATTTTGTGCTTTTTTTTTTTAAAGAAAAACAATAATTATATTTTTTTCATTTTATTTTGCCCTTTTTTTCCCCTTTCTTTGTTGTTGTTTCTCTCTCTCTTTTTCATTTTCTTTCTTCTTGTCTCTCCACTCTTCAATATCCATTTAATGTGTTTCTAGATAGATCTAAGGGCACTGTAGCTAAACATCCAAATACTATTAGGGTTAACATATTCCTCAATATCTACTGAATCTGCTGCACCAGCGAACACAAGAGAATGGCAAAGAGATTCCAGATCACCTCTTTCTGCTTGCTCCTGAACATTCAGATTGAACTTCAAGAATTAGAAAGAAGCATACCATCCATCAGATGAGAAGTAATCACCACAGGACCACAAGAAATATGGGAAAGCAGAAAATACCTCTCCTCCAAGGAAAAAGAATAACTCCTTTTTATCCACAAGCAATTCAATGGAAATCATGGAAATTTCTGATAAAGAATTTAGAGCATTCATAATGGCGAAGCTAACAGAAATGGAAAAGAAGAGAGACAATGAACTGCTAAAGAGAAAGCAGAAAGAAGTTGACGAATTCCAGGAGGTGAGGAAATTCTTGCAAGATCTAAAAGAGGAATTACACACTTTACAAAAGACTCAAACAGAACTGTTAGAGATGAAGTCTATAATACAGGAAGTCAAAAATCTCCTTTGAAAGTATTAAAAGCAGACTAGATTATACAGGAAATAGAATCTCAGATGCAGAAGAGAAAATGGCTGGTCTAGAAAAATCCACCACAAAGACTGAGAAAATGGCCCAAAAATTTGAGAATAATATACAAGAAGTACTAGATACCATCAAACGTCCAAACATCCAGATAATTGGCATTTCAGAAGGTGAAAAGACTCATAAAGGCATTGATAATCTATTCCATGAAATCCTGCAAGAAAACTTTCCAAACCTAGAGGGGCATCCAAAGATCCAGTCCCAAGAAATACAAAGGACCCCCAATAGAATCAACCCAAGAAGATCTTCTCCAAGACACATTATAGCCAGACTGACCCAAACCACAGACAAAGACAAGATACTAAGATTGGCAAGAGAAAAACATCAAGTTACCTACAAAGGATGGCCCATCAGGCTGACAGCAGATCTCTCATCGGCAACAATGCGAGCAAGGAAAGAATGGGAAAATATATTCAAAGTGTTAAGAGAAAAGAAATTTCAGCCAAGAATACTGTGTCTGGCAAGATTATCTTTCATTTGGGAAGAAAAGACAAGAACATTCTCAGATAAACAAAACCTGAAAGAATTTACCAGCACCAGACCAGATCTCCAAGAAGTTCTCAAGGGTGTGCTATATCAGGAAAATTAAATACAGACACACAGAAATAAGAGTTCAAAAACTAAGAAAGTGGTCAACTTAATCATAGGAACAAGTCTGGAATTGAATATTATATCCCAGAATTTAATCGAGAAAATTGAACCAAAACAGAAGATAAAGTACATGAGACTGATTGGTTCATGCACCTACCATTTGAACAGAATCCTAACCTGTTTCCTGGCTTTAAGCAAAGTTCCTTAGCATTTCTTTAAGTTAAAACTGATTTTCTTAATAATACCAAGTGAACTTGCTATTGAAAGTAGCTAGATTATTTAAGAAATTGTCTGATCAATACAATGTGGGTGGGGAAGGAATGGAAGACAATTGTAGACTCCAGAGATAGTGTGAGAAGAGGGTGGGAAAGGACAGGGGGTCAGAAAGAGGGGTAAAACAAAATTCTAGAAACTAGAAATGGAAAATTTTTGAGAATAATATGCAAGATTAAGTCACTATGCAGTATATTCTGGATGGGAAATCATATTTTGTATGCTGTTATGATGCTTAGGGAAAGAATGTAAATTAAGTTAAAAAAAAGTTTCAGAAAAAAAATGTATCTAATCAATGACTGCAGTAAGATATATAGCCCCAGCTAGGTGCTACTTTATAGGATGCCTAAAGTTAGACTTGTGTTCATAGAAATGTATATATCAGCTGTTTTTGCTATGAAAATATTTAGATTAATAAAGATCTTTAGTAATTCAATATAATGTGGGGGGAAAACAGTATAGAAAGCAAACATAGATACCTAGAGACAGTGGGGGAGGAGAGTGGGAGATGGCAGAGGGTAAGAGATAGGGAATCAAGCATGGGGAAAAAAGGCAAAACATACAGGAAACAAGAAATGGAAAACTATTTGTTAACAATAACATGTATGTTGATGTGCTTGATTGAGACAATATACAGTGTACTCTGGATGGAAAATCTCATTTTGTATGCTATAATGATATACAGTGAATTAATGTAAATTAAAAAAATATTAAAAACAAAACAAAACAAAAAAACACTTTTGAGGGCAACAGTTCCCAGGCTTGTTTTTAGGGCAGATTAACTAAAGTCCTGCCACTCTGTGGCACACCATCAGTTATTAAAAAGTCAATTTATGATAAATCAGATCATATCTCATACTGGGGATTCACTGCTAGTTTATATAAGTATTTCAGGTGATTTTTAAGGAAAATTAAGTGAAAAAAAAATTTTTTTTGAGAAGTTTTTCACTACAGGGCACGTGCGCTCGCCAGAAAGGCAGAGAGAGACAGAGAGATAGAAAGCGAGAAATCACCCCCCCCCCCGGGGGGGATGGCCACGCTGCAGTCCCTTCTCCTCCATTCTCCTCTCGGGATCTTGGGCACGCACGCACACGCGCCCGGCGTGAGTTTAAGCCGTCGGGTCCAGGACTTGAACCACGGTCAACTACATGGGAGTCCAGCGACATAGCCATTACGCTAACTGCTGGTTCTCAAGTGAAAAAATTATTAACATTAAGAAAAATTATACCATGAATCTAATTTCCCTCCATTTCCTCCCCCTTGTTGCTCCCAGCATCCTATGAATTGGGAAAATTCTTTACCCTTGGAACAAATCACTTCTTTCTAGCTTGTGATGCAAGAGGGTTTGTGAGAAATCACTGGTTTAAAGTTTTAAAAGAGAAGTGAAAGGAAAAAAAGAAAAAAACAGAGGCGAGAAGGAAAGGATTGTTTGCATTGGTATTAACTTGATTAAATTTTAATATTGTCTAATTATAGCAGGCATTTCCTTTCAGCTTGGCTTTTTGTTTCTCAAAAAATTCATAATGTATCACTAAGCGTTCCATTCAGCCTAACGATTCAAATCTATTTCCAGCAGTCTGGTATGAACTCAGTGAGATTTCTTTCTATCCAAATTTTCTGAAAATACTTAAAAGGAGAGTTTAAGAAAGTGTATTTATTCCTGGCTCTCTAGCAATGAGGCTGGAGTCCAGAAGCCAGAAGCCATCCTCATCCCAGCAACTCTCTTCCACAGGCTTCTCATACCTCCTCAGAGCTCTCCAATACTGTTGATCAAGACGACTTTCCAAGAGGGGGCTGGGCACACTGGAAAGAAAATAGACTAGGGCTCTTTCCCATGATACAAGATGGTGGATGAAAAAGGTGAGAAGGCAGATACTAAGGAGAAGAAACCTGAAGCCAAGAAGGCTGATGCCAGTGGCAAGGTTAAAAAGGGTGACCCCGAGGCTCAAACGCCCAAGAAGAGAAAGTCCCACTGCAGCTGACACCCAGTCCTAGTCCAAGGCATGGCAGATACTCGGAATCTGCCATGTATTCCAGGAAGGCCATCAACAAGAGGGAATACTCGGCCACTAGTCCAGGATTGAAAAGGAAGTTCCTGCCACTGTCACAAAACCAGTTGGTAGGAATAAGACTGGTGGTACCCTGGTGGTTAAACTTTGCAAAATGCCTAGGTATTATCCTACTGAAGAGGTGCCTTGAAAGCTGTTGAGCCATAGAAAAACCTTTCAGTCAGCATGTGAGAAAGCTGCGAGCCAGCATTGCTCTCAGGGCCATCCTGATCATCCTCATTAGATGCTACAGAGAGAACAGAGTGGGTTTCTTGAAGCAGCTGAGCAGTGGCTTGCTCTTTGTAACTGGACCTCTGGTCCTCAACTGAGTTCCACTGCATAGAACACACCAGAAATTTCTCATTGCCACCTCTACAAAAATTGATATTAGCAAAGTAAAAATCCCCAAACACCTCACTGACAACTTACTGCAAGGAAAAGAAGCTGTGGAAGCCCAGATAGCAGGAAGGTGAGCTCTTTGACACAGAGAAGGAGAAATAAGTGATTAGAGAGCAACGCAAGGCAGATCAGAAAGCTGTGGACTCGCAAATTTTACCAAAAATCAAAGCTGCTCCTCAGCTCTAAGGTTACTTGTGATCCGTGTTTGCCCTTACAAGTGGAGTTTATCTTCACACATTTGTGCTCTAAATTTCTTGCCAAGAACCTAATTAAATAACTGATATTTTAAAAAGAAAGAAAGAAAATAGAGTAGGGAGTAAAGTAAACTTGGGTTCAAATCCTGTTTGTTCTATCACGTATTAGCCTACAACCTCAGAAAACTATTTGACTTCTCTGAAACCCAGTTGCCTCTCCATGTACATCAATGTAATCATATGCATTAGTTTTGGTCTGAATACTAAAACTGGTGATATACAAAACCAAGGATATAAAGCAGGAGGAATTTAATGCAGGGAATTGATTGCACAGATGATAAAATAAAAAAGTTAGGAAGTCAACCGGAGGACAGTAGGACAACCCAGAGATCAGCCATGGTAGGACGCCGTCACTGCCTGAGGTGGAGGGAGCAAGGGAGGAGCTGGCTCACCAAGGCCAGGAAGCAGGTCACCGGAAGGAAATTGCAGCTACAGCAGAAGGTGGGGTCATGAAGTGGGTGCCGCTGCAGCCAGAGAGGGAACCCTAGGCAGAGAGGAAGGGAAGGAATACCTTGTTTCCTCCTATACCACCCATCCTCCAGTCTCCTGCTAAAGAAGCCTCCCCCAGCCAGCAGTCCTCTGGCCCAGCATCCCAAGAAGCACAGCCTGCAGGAGATACCCTCTACCCTCACTGTGCCAAACTGAGCAGAGAAGAGGCTACAAATGTGGATCTGAGCGCAAGCAGGCCAGGAACCAGCACAGAAGACCAGAAAGCCCAAAGCTGCCTGGACCTCAAGAACCCTCTACGGGCTGGGCCACCTTCTCCCTGCTATAGTTTTAGGCAGTGCCACTGCACTCTTTCTCTCTGCAACACTGTCACAACCCTGTTTCTGTCCACTGACCCTGGGATAAATGGACCTCCTCTCTTCCCAAGCAGTGCTCCTTGAAGGAAAACACACCGCCAGGCTCCGAACCACTGGTGTTGGTGTTGGGCAGGGCTGGCTAGGCAGCAGTTGAGAGTGGGGCCAAGGGACTATTGAGGTTTATCAGGATGGTGCTGCCATTAGGCCTGGGCTGAGGAGTCCCTGCTCTGAGGCCCACCCTAAAAGGTCAGCAGTCCAAAAGCTAAGGGGAACTGACAGCCCCTACCCATATTCTGGGTATCCAGAACACCTGAATTCCCTGCTCAAACAGCCCTAGCTTGTTCCCAGGTCCTGTCTGTCCTTCTGAGGGTGGGCCACTCCTAGTTAGTATGCATTCTGGACCTGAGGGGTGACTGTTTGCCTGGAGGTAGGGAGGGAAAGGAGGTTTGGCTGTACACATAGCAGGTATGTACATCCCATGAGCTGGAGTGTCTGCATACGTGCATGTGAAGCCCTCAGGGTGAGGGTTCCATCTGGAGGATGAAAGGAATGGGCAAAGGCCAGCTCTCTCATGCTCGGACAGCCAACATAGAATTTTAAGAAGTTGGGAAACTCTAAATTGGAAACCAGCCTTCCAGGTTATTACACAGGGGTACTTGTCAAGTTACATATTTTAATCACCAGTTGTTGACTTGCTGTGTAATTTTCACATACTGGAGGCTGCCTGCAGTCTGTACTCCTGCCCTGGCCCCTGCAGATGTTAAGGGTGGGGCTGGGCCAGAGTGGGCTGTTTTTTAAAAAGCAGGGGTTGGATAATGTACTGCGCATTTCAAAATTGCTCAAAAAAATGGATTTGAAAGCTTCTTGCCACCCACACACACAAATGGTAAATTGGTAAGGTGATGGATATGTTCATTAGCTTAATCCATTCTTTCTAGATTGAATACCTAGATCAAAACATCACAATGCACCCCACAAGTGTTACTTGTCAATTCTTAAAATTAATTAACTGATTAGTTAATTAGGTTTTTAAAACCAGAGGTTGGGCTTTGAGAGGAGACGACTCAAGGAAAAAGTAGAGGGCCCAGATCCACAGATGCTCGGGGGCCAGGGAGGTGACACAGAGAAGCTGAGACCAGGAGTTCTTGAGCTGGAGTGTGGGGCCCTCTGCAGTGAACTGCATTAGAGCTTCAGGGAACAGCACATCCTCTGATTTACTGAATATGCAAGACTTAGCTCTAAACACATGCTTTTTTAAATTTTTTTTAATTTGCTAGAGGGTGCATGCGCTCACAGAAAAAGAGAAAGGGAAAGTGAGAAAAGACGCCCCATGGGGGATGGTCGCACCACAGTCCCTTCACCTCTACCATTCCTTCTTTTGGACACATATGCACAGGCTCCTGGCATGTTTTTCAAACCCCCAGACCTAGGACTTGAACTGCACAGTCAGCCCTGTGGGGTCCAGTCACCTTACTCATCACGCCACCGGCTGGCCCTTTAAACACATTTGATGTATTGTCACACTTTATCTCTCTATGAGGTACGTAATATTTTTCTGTGTATTTCACAGATAAAGAAACAGACAAGAAGGTTAAGCAAGTTGCTCAAGGCCACTCATTGAGCAAGTGGCACAGCCGGGATTCAGATGTCTGATTACTAACTGCTACCCTAAACTGCCTCCCACTCCAGGAAAGCCGTGTGTGTGCACACATGTATGTGTGCACGCGTGTGTGTGCGTGCATGAGGGGTCATGCATAATGTGTCCTGGACCACGAGAGACCACAGGATGTTCTCTCAAGCATTTGGAGATAGCTGTCATGCCCTGGACTCAGCCTTCTCTTTCTGGCTGGACACTCCCAATTGTCACCTTTCCTCACATGATAACACATCCAGAGGCCTCAGCCTTAGCTGGCCCTTTCAAAGTCACTCTGCCCTGCCTCATGGTCTCTGAACTGTGAGGCCCAGAACCAAAACCCATGTTCAAGTTGTCTGACCTGCCTCTTCTTTGAACAGAATTAGGAAATCCCACCCATCCAATGGTGGAATTTCCTGTACAAGTGCAAACAACTGACAGACCCATTTCACAGACACTTGTTAAATGCCTACTCTGTAAGCAAGCTCGTTCTTGCACTCAGGAGTGACCGGCTCTGTGGAGGAGAGGACGTTGGCCATGTGAACAAAATGTGGGGAGTGACACAAGGCAGCAAGTGCAGGGGGATATTCCATGGCACTTCCAAAGGCTCCAGAATGGGACTGCTGAGCTGGACCCTGGAGCGTGCAAGGCCTCTAGCAGGTGAGTGAGAGAAGGAAGTGGGACGACGTGCAGAGGCATGGAGGTGGGAGGCACCTGGCACTCCAGGACCTGTCAAATTGCTGGTGCCCAGGTCACCCTGGAGGAGCCTGCACACAATCCTGAAGTACGAGCTGGTGTAGGCAGAGGGGAGCCATGAGCCACTGACCATGGCTCAATTCCTATTAACTAACTCAAATTGAGCCGTTAGTCGGCTGGAAATGATCAGTCCTGTGCACCCTACGTCACTGCTTTACTAAACCAAACTCCAGAATTTCCCGTTTATTCCACTTACATTTTATCCTATTCAATTTTGCCTATTAGTTCAGTCTGTCTGGATCCTATTTTAGAATCCAAACTCTTAATTATCTTTCTCAATGGATCCATCATGTACCCTTTAAGTTATTGATATAAAAATGTTCAAAACAATAGGGCTCAGGGCAGAGCCTTGTGGTTCACCTCTAGGGATTTCCTCTGAGTTACTATCAATCAGCCTTCCTTGAGTTTGTGTATTTGAGTAGTTATGAGTAACAACCAAAAGCCCCTCTAATTCATAATTTTCCAATTCTTCTTCCTGGAAGTCACAAGAGATGTCAGCTGTCTTGCAGAAAGCAAGATACACTACTTGATCAGTTTCTTCCTGATCTATTAGCCCTGGAACCCCCTTAGAAGAGGAAATGAGGCAAGTCTGGTATGACTTGCTTCCAGGGGACCCCATAGCTCTTTGGTGACCTATGCTCCTATTACTAAGGGCCTCACACTGTTTACTTAATAGCATCCGCTACAACTGGATTGGAGTTCCCTTTCACACTTGCAGGTTTGCATTCTGCAATATCCAAAGTGTACTCCCTTTTGAGAACTAGGACTTTTGCCCACCGTTGTGTGTGTGTGTGGAGTGGGGGGGCTATCTTACATTGGCTGTGGTTTGTGAAAGACTAACAGCTGCTGAGCAACCTGACCTGCCTCTCTCTATATGCACTGGCTGAGGCTGGGAAGTCCCCGGATAAGGTGGGGGGATCTGGACCCCCTCTGAACACTGTTGCACTCTTTGGGCATCTGCTTGCCAATCTTGGACTCCAATTCCAAGTCAGTAGGGTTATTCTTCCCTTTCCAGACTGAGACTCATTCTTTTTTTTTTTTTTAAATTTTCATAACACTTTTTGAAATCAATTTATTACAGTTGCGTATACAATAGATTTATTTTAAAATGCAGACAATAAAGGACAACACATTTAAAACTAGGCTTAGAAGTGTAAATTGTGTACCTAAGATAGGCAAACAAAGAAAGCATAAACTCTTAATAGTAAAGGCTTGATAATAGTGATATACTCTACAATAACACAAATACTTATAGTAACTCGTTTTATTGCTGAGACTCATTCTTGACAGAGAAAAGGGAAACAGGAGTTGGCATTTCATCAGACTCCCCTGTTTTGTATTACATGCTAAGAGTTTGAACTTGATCTGGTAAGTAGAGAAAGCACTACAAATTTCTGAAAAAAGGAGTGACGTGATCCTATTTTCAGTCTTAGATTTTGATTGTCTCATGTCATGAGTACATTGCTCTTATCATCGACATCTAACACTAGTAATTACCTCTAAGTGTGAGAGGTGGTGCAGAATATGCTAGCTGTGGTTGATTATTTTGTCTTTATTGGGAGGCAGAAAGGGGAAGCAGCTCTGAGTAGCACTTGGTGTCTGACAGGCCTGGGTTTAAATACCAGTTTCATCACTCAAAGACTGAAGATCTTACACAAGCACTTGAACACCTCTGAGCTTTGTTGGCTTACCTATGAAAAGGGACCAATAACTGTACCCACCTCATAGGACAGTTGTGAGGATGGAGATAATGAATGTAAAATGTCCAGCTTCACAGACTAAGTGGGCAGTAAAGGATCTCTTATCCAAATCCTTCATCTCTAGATGGTGTGATTATACAGCATTTATCTCGCAAGAACTCTTAAGCTTCCCCCCAGACCAGAAGCAGCCTGAAGAGAGTGGGAGCTCCTATCTGATGAGCCAATGCCTACAGCAGGCCCACCAAGGTCCCAACCCCTGAGTGCCCTGCAGGGGAGGCTGGCCCTGAATTCCTAGAGTCCTGATTGTGGGTCCCACCCTAATTAGCTCCACCTGGGTGTGTGCTCACAGGCGTTGCAGGGTTAATAGCTGGAAGAACTGGTTTTAAAATGCACCCTCGGGAGTTGGTCTGGGTGACTGGAGCCTGGAATGGAGGCGCCAAGCCCCATAAATGGCATGGGTCCCAAGGTCCCAGCCCGAGGCACCTGCCGCTTCCTGCACGTGTGGCCTGTCACCTCCCACACATCTGAGCACCTCCTCCCACCTGGCTGCGGGTGTACAGGGAAGTAAAACGCAGTATGCTGGGCTGGGCGTGTACTGAAGCCCAGACATCTCTCCATTCTGCACTAATTCCACTGGCTCTTGGCTTGGCCTCCTATGGCTGAGCAAAATGGCTTTGGATAATGCATGGTGCCACTCTGGCCTCTGACTAGGGAAGAGGGAGTTCAGGCTGTCAGGTTCTCTTGGCCAAAAACAGCCACATTATCCCTGAACACATTGCCATCCATATGCCCTATTCTTTGATTACAACATGAATCTCCTAGACTTATAGGCTTCAACCCCATCAAGAATCCCTAAACACTAACATAGCATTTTGGGCAAAATACAAAGGGCTCCCTTAGGCTGACTCATTTAGCCCTCACTCTACGGCTGTGGTGTGGGGATGGTTACTGCCCCCCATTTTACAGCGAGGAAACTGAGGCACTTGAGAACTCAGGCACCTTGCCCAAGGTCACACAGCTAAGGAAGTGGCAGACATGGGATCTGAACTCCAGGAAGCTTGCTCTGCACTAGGTTCTATTTCCTGTCTTGTGGTAGAACATTGGAGACTTGAAGAGACAATTGTCAGCAGGGCCCCAGTTCACTCTCTCTGGGGGCCTCCTCCCTGTAAAAACCACCTCAGCCTCTCTGGTGACCAGATTTATTTAGGTTTGCAGGACCTCTGGAGCAGGGCGGGGGCAAAGCAGAACCTCCCCCGCCCCTCTGCCCTTGCCCCTCCGTACATACAGACGCGTACACACACGCGCACGCGCACACACATACCCCTCCTGCTCCTCTAGTTCTAGGCACCATCACAGCCCTTGTCCACTGGAACCTTAACTCTGTTTTTTATTGTGATTTTGTTTAAAAATTAACATAAAATTTACCATTTTAACAATTTTTACCTGTCCAGTTCAGCTACATTTTTTCACATTGTTGCGCTACAGACCTCCAGAACGTTACCTCACAAAGCTGAACCTGTCTATGAAACAACAGTTCCCCATTTTCTGTCCCTAGCCCCTAGCAACTACCATCCTGGGTTGTGTTTCTATGAATTTGACAGTTTTAGATACTTCATACAAGTGAAATGCTACAGTATTGGTCCTTTTGTGACTGGATTATTCCCCTCAGCATAACTCAAAGGTTCATCCATGTGGCATGACAGGATAATGTTCCAGCGGTTCCTCCATGTGGCCTATGACAGGTTCCTTTCCTTTCTGAAGGCTGAATAATAGTCCATTGTATGTATACAGCACGTTTGACTTGTTCACCCATTCACGGGCATCAGGGTTGCTTCTACCTCTCAGCTACTTTGAGCAGTGCTATTATGAACACAAATGTGCAAATCTCTTGAACCCTGCTCTCAATTATTTTGGATTTATGCTCAAAAGTGGTACTACTTGGCCATGCAGTAGTTGTATCAGTTTTTGGAGGGACCACCATACTATTTTCCAGAGCAGTCCCATCAGCAGCACACAGGTGTTCCACTTTCTGCACAAACTTGCCAACATGTGTTCTTTCCTGGCTTTTAACAGTGGCTACCCTAGTGGATGTGATGGGTGGAGCCTTAACTCTTGAGGCAGAGTCCCTCACAGACTGTTCAGAGCTTTGGGTCCCCCCGTGTGAGGACTGAGACTCACCCATGACAACAAGAATTCCCAGTACATTTTCCCCATAGCCAAAGAAGCCAAGTGATTCCTGCAGGCATGCTGAGAACCCGTGGGCACGTTACAACTCTGCCTTAGAGAGTCCCAGAGGAACGTCCTTCAGTGGATGCTATGTGGACATTAATGTTGCAGAGTGTACACACCATGCAGGCAGGGCCATTAGTCTTGGTCACCTCTGCCTCCCCACGATTTGGCACACAGTGCTCGGTAAATATTTACTGAATGAACAGAAGAAGAATTGAGAAGCTTCCTAAGCTTCTGGGAAGCAGTCCTTCTGAGCAGAAGTGATCCTCAATGGTAGCCATTTGCAGGCGGCTGGCTCCTACATTTGGTAGCTTGCAGACTCTTTTCTGTGAAAGCCCACCTTTCTCTCCTCCCTCCTGCTAACACGCTGCACCTCTGGCTTCCAGCTACCGATTCATTCCTGTCACTCCTCTCTTGAGAATGATTCTGGATTTTGTCATTTTGACTGGGACGAGGGAGAGAGTTTTGAAAGTTTGAGAAGGGATGCCTTAGAGGAAGGTTTTGGCAGGTCATGATAAATTGTCAGCTTTGCTTCAGGAGGGGGGAGAAAGCATATCCTTCTTACTTCTCACAAGGGAGATGTTTAAGCATCTCAGCACTATTTCGTGCAGTGAGAGCTCACAGTTCTCCATCCCACTTCCAGACACAAGGACACTTGAATGAGGCATGAGAATGAGGGGGTTTCAAACAAATGCCGACATGACAAAACTCATCCAGTGCGATACGAGAAGGAAGCCAATCTGAGGACAGTCTGTGCCAGCCTTGATGCCACCCTTTGTCAGTCAGTAAAAAACTCAGTGAAGAATACTTCCTCTGTGCACTGCTCTGAGTCCTCCCACCCCACCATTGAACAGATGGAACACGTCACTGCTGACAGGTGAAGCCACCACCCTGGTCACACTGCTAGCTGGGATTTGAGTCCAACCAGGTGTTTCCAGAGTGTGGGCCCTTAATGGCAGACTAATGGCTGCCTCTCTTTATCATTTATCAGTTCATTTTTTAAGTTCAACAACCATACAGAGAGGGCCTTCTATGGCGTAGGCACCACCCTGGCAGTAAACAAATCTGGCCTCCCCTCCCAGAGCTTTCATTCTAACAAGAACAGTAATTCCACATCCATGTCTTGGCAGTGAAAACAGACCACAGTAAGGGGGAATCCATACCCACACATCACCATGCCAAATTTGAATCCATGTGGTGGCCAAGAGAGTCCTGATAATCTAATTCTCAGAAGCCAAAATTAATTTTTTTTTAAAGCAAAACAGCTCAAAATGAAGGTGTGCTGAAGAAGGATCCGAGGAGCTCTGGCTTGCCCTGGCTTCTCTGGGGAGCCCAGCCAAGGTGTACTTCCCCATCAACTCCAGTAGACCATGGGCTCTGTGCAGTTAAAACTCAGAATGGTAAATGCCCTGCAACCCAGAGATATCCTTCTTTCTCAGCTGGGGAGAGATAAGTCATTAATGATTCCCTGTGCTCAAGGGGCAGTGGAACCGTTGAGAGCACAGGTCTGGGTTTAACACCGATGCCACAGCACACAGAGGCAAATCACTTTCTGTCCATCTGTGTCACATCTGTAAAACGGGACTAACAACTAATAACCAGCCTTCTGCAGGGGGTGTTCACAAGAATGAAAGAACCAAGTGCTTAGTACAGAGCTTGCTGGAGGAATCACGGAAGTATTAGCTGTGTTATGCACAGAGGTTATTGTGTTACATTATTACATGATACATTATCTACAGATAACGTCACTGCATTTAAATAAATGCTATGAGCCCTTTATGAAAATATTTATTCTACTTCACTCAAAGTTTAAAGCATTATCCCTTATAGACACATGGTAAGGCAGAGGCCTCGCTTGTTGGTTTTTAAGGAAGTGGAAATAGAAGCAGGGCCCTCGGGTTCTAGTCTGAGGTTCCACCCAGTAGCTCACGCTTACTCTCTCCAACCATGGGCCTTTGCTCATTTCGTGCATTCAGAATAGGAGTGACTCGCCCATCCCACTCTTCCTGGCTCTCAGTTGTCTTAGGTTGGCTTCTCTAGAAAGCAAACTCTGGGTATAAGTAATTGATTCAGGAAGTGCTTCCCAGAAGTAACCAGTAAGGAACCCAGCGAAGCAGAACAGAGGAGGGGAGAACGCTGAGCAAAGGCAAGGTCTCCACAAAGTCTCACAGCAGCACCTATCATCTCATCCTGCCTGGGACCCTGGGTGTGTGCCCCTGAGCCATCCCAGCCAGAGGGTGAGGAGCCACGGCCGAGGAAACAGCCCTGTCCTTTCTCCCCTCCACCTCATCACTCCCAGTGACCTACTTGATTGTGCTTCCTGTTGCCACAACTTTGGCCTAAGTGGGTCAGGAAGCCCTAATTCC
The DNA here is from genome assembly GCA_026018925.1 of Tupaia tana. NCBI lineage: Eukaryota > Metazoa > Chordata > Mammalia > Scandentia > Tupaiidae > Tupaia > Tupaia tana. Next base: position 50,918,329 of record JAKSZU010000002.1, on the reverse strand, counting down.
CAGAAGGATGACACTTCCACCAGGGACACAGAGCCCCACTAAACCTATATCTATGGCAATCACTTGGTCGGTTGGTGTCTCCTCATATTGTTAGACATCAGGCAGAGAAAGAAGTTACCATATTGGCAGGGACAATTAGCCCGGACCAGTACAAGGAGGTTCTGCCCATGCCTCCATGGGCCCAGGCAGGAGAATGTGTGAGATGCAGGCAACTCTGGGCCCTCCCACCCCTAATGTGGAGTGTGGTCGCCATTATTGCATATACAGCCATGGCAACCAGAGGCTCAGACTCCAGAGATAAAGGCCTGGGTCACCTCATAAGGGAACAACAGCAGACATGCTGGTCAGTCAAGGGGAAGGGAACAGGAGGCTTGTGATAAAGATTTTGCCACCAAACTAGCTATAGTAGGTGGGGCCATAAAGTGACCTTTCACTTGTAAGTTTGTCCCCATAAATTATGGCCAGTCACCATGGCGAAGATTCCATGATGGGAAGTCATGAACAAGAGTGTGAAATGCAAAGGAACAGTGTCCGTGCTCCACCCAGGCCCTCCCGGATCCCTCTCTCTGGTCCTTGTGCGCTGCCAACTTCTGTTGGTGTTTGCTTCCTAGCCCCACTGACACCAACTGTCCTACTGCAGTTCTCCTGAAGCAGAAGCTTCTGTGAGGACTTCTGTCATGTGAAGACATTAGTCAGAATGGAGAGCACAGGGCAGAGGAGGATCTCAGGCCGACACTCACCAAGAGTGGCCCCAGCCTCACCCCAGGGAAACTCCAGGATGTAAGCTGGGCTCCAGGTGGTCTGGCCATGCAAGCAAGGCAGCTACAGAGCCCCAAGCCTGTCTGCCAAAAGAGTCGCAGTGCTGGCTTTGGATGCAAAAGCACACCTAATGTGTGTGAACAGGAATATGAACAGAGCGCTGACATTTCTGCTACAAGCTTTACTCAAAAAAGGAATTTGCTTTGCTCCCCATAATGAGTTTGAGTCAAAAACATGCAACCAAGAGGCCCTGAAAACCCAAACTTGTGTGCCAAGAGCATAGCTTTGTCCCTGAGGACTGGGGGTGCAGAGGAGGAAAGACACATAATCATGTCCTCCAGAACATGCTACCAGCTGGGAGAGAAGTCACTCATGGGTTTTTAGAAACCATTGCCCAGGAAGCCCCAAGCAGCCTCTTATTACAGGCAGAAGGAAGTCCGTGCCTTAGGAGATTAGGGACTGGCAAGGTCGCTCTGAACCCAGGAGGTGAAAAACAAGTCAAAATAAAGAACTGGCATTGACAAGTTCAAGACACAAATTATTTCTTCAAATTACACTTCCTTAAGTTTTGCTTGGGCTTGGAGTTGTTTTCAAGCTGGGCAGATTTCCAAGAGTCCGAGCTGTTTTAATAGCAACTACGTCCATTGGTTCATTCCTTGCTGCTTCTTTTCTGTACACCTGCTCTGTAGGCAGGTATAGTGTGGAAAACAGAGCTGGTGAACAAAAGAGACCCTGGCCCTGCCCTCAACAGAGTTTCTAGTTTAGCAAGGACACATTCATTTAATAAATAAAAATGCACTTAAATGTGGGAATACAAATTGTGAAGGGTGTCTGGTAGGAAAGGCATGGAAGGCTCTGAAGAGGACAGCAGGTTGCTACAGTCTGGATAACAGTTTGTCCCCAAAGTTCCGTGTTCTGGAAGTTTGGCCCTAAGTGTCCTGGCTTGGGAGATGGTGAGACCTTTAAGAAGTAGGCCTAATGGAAAGGTACCATTGAACTGGCTGGGGATGTGGGATAGACGAACAGAGCAAGTAAGAATTCTGCTTTCTCTCTTTGCTCACATCCCCTCTGCTTCTCTTGGCCATATTACGATGCAGCACTGTAGGCAGGCCTGAATTTCCTTTGAACTCTTTTGAACTTCCCAGCTGCCAGGATCACAAGATAAATACACCTCAATTCTTGATACCTCACGGTCTCAGGTGTTTCTGTTTGGCAACACAACAGACTCATACCCAGGTGAACTAAATTAAATCAGTTTGTCAGGGAAGAGTCCTCTGAAGAAATAGCACAGATATTGAGGCCTGAAGATTAGGTAGGAGTGAAACTGTGGTGAGGGAAGGATGAAGAGTAGGGTGTTCTCCCTGGGTAGAGAGAACAGCCTGTGCTAAGGCCTGAATTTGGGAGAGACAGAGCTGAACTGAGAATCAAACTCAACCAGAGCGAGCAAGCAATTGAAAGCATTCCATTTCCCCTCAGGGTCAAGCAAAAGTGTCATGTGTTTCTGTGTGTGCACCTGGGGTGAGTTTCTGCAGGGGTCTGGGCGCCTAGAACTGTGATATAAATTAGCTCCCAAACTGCTCAGGGTCAGGTTCAGACAGAAATCATTAACCCTTTGACTAAAGATAAGGCAGAGTTGTCTTGGATCACAGAATTCTGCACACAGTCCAGGAGTGCCACACGCACTGCGATCCACGTAGATGGACCCCCTGGAGAGGCAGTGCGCAGCCTGTGTGGCCACTGAAATGCATACCTGGCAACAGATGAGTAGGAAAAAATACTTTTTGGAGAAGTCAGTAAAATAAACGAATCTTGAGAGAGATACGAGGGGGTCAGCTTAATAGCCGAGTTTTTCTAATTTTTTTAAGAGAGATTTTTGCACATGTGTGCACTCACTAGAGAGACAGACAGAAAACGAGAAATCACCCCCTCCCCCCAGACATGCAATCCCCTCTCCTCCATTCTCCTCTCAGGATTTTGGCACGCATGCACACACACCTGATGTGTTTCAAGCTGCAGGTCCAGGACTCAAACTAAGATCAACCAAGTGCCTTAACCAGTGCCTTAACCACTGCGCCACCTGCTGGCCCTTTTATTTTCTGAAAACACTAGAACCCAATGAGGCAAGAGAACAGACATGAGAGTACAACATGTGCTGAAAAAAAGGATAATTTTTTCTCCAACAAAAAACATTTGTGGTGCTTTCTGACAATACTAAATAAAACAGACGAGGTCCTACTCTCATGAAGTGAGTTACAGGCTAGCAGGGGAGAGATGCATTACTTTAAATATTCAAAAACAAACGTGTAATTGTAAGTTGAGAAGAGGCATGAAGGAGAGGCCCATGGTGGAGGGTGCCAAGGCACTAAGCCTGGAGGGAGAGCTTCCCCAAGAAGTAGTATTGGTTTTAGATCTAAAAGATGAGCAAAAGTCTATGTGACAAATGGGAGGAGTGGAGCAGGATGAAAACACCAGGGAGGGACATAAGCACAGGTCCTTTGGTGGAGACATCAGAAGAAATGGAAGATACCTGGGGACTAGGGTGCAAAGAACGTTAAGAGTATTGAGGAAGCGTAAAGATGGTGACGGCAGTGATTAGACTTGGATTCTGGAGTCTATACTAGTCTTTCATGAAGCATGGACTGAGAGGACAGGAGAGCCAGCAGGGAGACTAGTTGAGAAGCTCATGGTGGTCTGGACCACATGGGAGCAATAGGGCCAGAGAGAATAGAATAGAACTGAGACACATTTAGGATGTAAATTAGACAGGAAATTATGAGAGACTGAATGTGGGGGTCTGAGGGGTGAGGGGGAGGGGGCATTATGGTTTTGGGCATGTGGAATTGGATGGATGCTGTCATCAAGGTAGGGAACTCTGGAAAAATCAGGTTGAGGATGGGGATACTACTTTTGATTTTAGACATTTTGGACAGATTGAGTCTGAGCTGTCCTGAGATATCTTTCTTAATTTATTTATTTGTTTATTTTGGAGAGGTTTTTGCTATAGGGCACGAGTACTCGCCAGAAAGACAAAGAGACAGAGAAACAGAAAGCGAGACCCCCCCCCCCGGGGGGGGATGGCCACGCCACAATCCCTTCTCCTCCATTCTCCTCTCGGGATCTTGGGCATGCACACACACGCACCCGGCTTGAGTTTAAGCCACCAGGTCTGGGACTTGAACCACAGTCAACTACATGGGAGTCCAGCGACATAGCCATTATGCCAACTGCTGGTCCCTGTCCTGAGATATCTAAGTGGAAATGATTAGGTGAATAAGCCGAATCTCAGGATAGAAGTCTATTCCCAACACATCAGTTTGGGAGTTCATTAGTGTATAGGGGTTATTGAAGTCATGGAGGAGGTCACATAAGAGATAGTATGACAGTATGAACATGTACGCAGGGGACTTCAAATAGTTCGTGGAAAATGAAATTCAAGTACAAGTTTATTTTGGTGAAAAAAAAAAAAAAGAAAAGAAAACAATCACCACCCTGAAATTCATGCCTGGTATTCTGTGTGTATGTGTTTTTTTTCTTTTCTTTTTTTTTTTTTTTTTTTTTTTTTTTTTTTTTGTAATGCCAAAGGACATGTGTATACTCACATGCTTGTGAAAGAGAGAGAGAGAGAGAGATTGTGGGTCTGGTTGCACCACAATCCCTTTCTCCTCCACTTCATCCTGTCAGGGTACTGGGCACATATGCATGTGCCCAGCATGTTTTTCAAGCCTCTGGGGCTAGGATTTGAACTGAGGTTGACCATGTGGGATCCATTCCCTCTGCACAGAGCTGAAATACTGTGCCACGGGGCTGGCCTACTGTAGTTTTTTCATAATACTGGATCCTCAGGAAAGACATGATGCATTTTTGCATAGAAGAACAGAAGAATACATCACAGCTTTCCCAGTGACCTAACAGGTACTCCCCATAAACTTTCTGAAGGACCCTCATGGAGATATGGTATTACAAAGGAGGTTTCACTGGTCAGGCTATACAAGTTCGGAAAACACTGGATGGAGCATACTCACACGGACTTCCTTGCTACAGGACTCCTTGGGGTCTTCCAAAGGCTAATGAGTATTTACACTCTGAGAAGGGAACAACAGGCAAACGACACTGGAAATGTCCAAAGGCAGCCAGGTATTCAGAGCCCAAATCTTTTTGACCACAAAATCCTTATATTGCAGGACCTGACTGTCCTAGATAAGTCTAAGTGATAGTAAAATATGATAACTAAAGCACTTTATCCTTCCAGGATAAAAAATACCAATACTTCACATTTGAACAGTATATCCCACTTGACCAAGTGCTTTTGTATTACTTCTCAATCGGCTCCCAAAACAATGCTGCAGAGGTGGTCCTCATATCCCCATTCACCCACGAGGCTCAGACACATTGAGGATGCGCCGGATGCTCAGTCTCCCAGTTGATTGGGGCAAACCTGGAACTAAAGCCAGGGATAACTAGGTTACCAAGTCCCAAATCATGTTGTTTTATGACCTTGACTCTTCCATATGCAAACGCACGGTCTTTAACAATATTATCAATTTAATAGTAGTGAGACTGACGCTTGGATCCTCAGAGCCTTCATCCAGGTCATTGAAAAGCCTGTGCTCTGAACCAGGATGCTGGCCTGCTGACTCTTTTTTTTTTTTTTCTTTTTTAATAACCTAAGAATGGCTGCGCTGAGTCACACCCAAAGTCCACCCACAGTGGAAGCACATGGTTGTCCTCGGGGAGGTCAACTTTAAAGGTTGGAGCCATACCTCAAGCGTTTCAGCTTTCCTTTCATGGTCAGTTATGGATCTAACACCCACCAATTTATCCACAAGTTTAAAAACTATTTAATTATTTTAACCTTGTATCATTACTTGGGATAATGAGATTTTTAAGTTAATTCTTCCTGCTGTAAAACTTTTATTAATCTTTTATATGTTGGTTGAAAATCAGGCTGTTGGAAGAAATAAACTCAAAGAGGTTGGCAGACAAATCAAAACTACCTTCTAACTGGACCCATGTGGGGAAGGTCCTAGGCTCACATCCTCGGACCACCCACTATGGCGTGCTGGGAGTGCATGCATTGTCCGTGATGTGATCCTGTGGAGACTACGGTAGACTGTGGCATGGGGACCCTGCTGGGGGTGCCTGTCTTTCTCACAGAATAACTTTTTTTTAAAAAAAGACTGCCTTCTAATATGAGCACAAGATTCCTCTTTTTGTAGAATGTATGCTCCTCCATCTAAGTATTACAACTTCCACCCTTGACTTTAATAAGTCCAATATAAATTAGTACTTTTTAAAAAATTTCTGAACATTGGAATATTTTAACTCCATGTTCTTCTTTCTTAGGTGTATTATGAATTTTAATTGTATTTATATTTAACTATCGCAAGATATTATATTTTGTACAGTCAATATTAATTCAATATTAATTTGGATTTTCCCACACGTTTGCCTTTACAATGTTCTTCATTCTTTTCTGCATCTCCTTGCTTCTATCTGGAATTATTTTCTTCTACCTGAAAAACTTTGTTTAGTTTTTCCTTTAGTGTCTGCCAGCTAGTTATGAGTTATGTTGGTTTTTGTCTCTCTATATACATACACACACACACACACACACACACACACGCACAAAGGTACATATGTATAGATACAGAGAGAGAGAGAGAGAGAGATCTTTAGATGTGTTGTAAGTTGGCAGAGGGCATATGTGCTTGCCAGAGAGAGACAGAGACAAAAAGCGTGGCAGAAAGCACCACCTGATGGAGTGTGATCATGCCACAATCCCTTCTCTATTTCTCCCTCCTATTGGGATTTTGGGCATGCACACACATGCAGCTGGCATGTTTTTCAAGCCACCAGGGCCAGAAATTCTAATTGCAATCAGCCATGTGTGATCTGACTCCCTTAACCACTAGGGTATCAGACTAGTCTGAAATGTTTTCTTTTCATTTTTTCTGGGTATAGAATTTGAAGTTAGCAGTTATTCTTGTTTTTGTTTTTTTGTTGTTGTTGTTGTTTGTTTCTTGGTGCCACATATCTTAGGCTATTTTTTTACTTCGTTTGGTCAATTGATCTTGCAGTAATGTTTGGATGTTTTTTTCTGAAACTATGAATCATTTCTTCAGTTGTGTGTAATTACTTTAAAGCCCTTATGTGCTAAGTTCTTCATTTTAGTCCTAGAATTTTCATTTGTTTCTTCTTAAAACAGATTCTATAGATCCCTTTACATTATAACCTATTTCATCTTGTGGCATGCCTGGTAATTTTTTAAAAATGTGATACCTAGTGATAATTATAATGATTATTTGAAGTTCTATTGGACATTGGAAAAGTCATGATATATTTTCTTATGTTTTTCTATGCAAAAATGTGTCATGCCTTATCCGACCCAATACATGATATTGTTCACCAGAGTAAATTTACTTGCATTTCTGGCAGGCAGTTAACTAAGAGACTATCTCCTTAACCTAATGTGAGGTTAAAATTATTCAGAACTGAGTTTTAGTCTAAGTGACAGTCGACTTCCAGCTTGGCTTTGCTGCCAGAGTATAGCTTTACAAGGTTCCCAGCAGAAAGACTGGGATGTTTACTAGAACTCTTCCCCCTTGATAAGCTCTGAATTCTAATTCTTGTATATTCAGTCCTGTAAGACTGACAGGAGTTTTCTGTCGCTCAGCATCTCTGTACTCCTTCAGAATCTGCAAATGCTTGTTCCGAAAAGTAGCTGAAGTTGTCAAACTGCTCACCTCTCTGTGTTTCCCTTTTCTCTAGCAACTTGGTCCTGTGTAGCAGCTCTCTGGTGCTTTCAAATACAGGTTTCTCACTTTTTAACAGCAGGTTTTCTAGTTATTCTCATAGGGAGGTTTGGTTTGGTCTGATATAAGCTAGTCAACCATGGCTAGAAGCAGAAGTTTTCCCCCTAAGGAATTAATTTGTACTTCTCTATTTTATAATTCTTAGTTGCTGTTCTTTAGTAACTTTTCTTTAAAATTCCCAGCTGCTATTTAAAAAAAAATCAAGATAACAAAAATAATTGATACTGCGTATTATTTTCAAGCAGTTTTATAATGTGAATAATAGCAATTATTGAGTGCATACTCCAGGTCAGGTGATGTTCTCATACTTCACATGCATTAATTCATTTAATAGGATGCAGTGAGAGAGTCTAGTGCAGTCCATATCCATCAGTCATAGGATTTGGCCATGGGTGGGCCTTGGTTGAATGATGACATATAATTCAACAAACAGAATCAAGGTCCAGCTAAAAACCAGTTTCGACATTATCTAGGCCCTCAGATTACAGAGAACGCGCAGGTAAAACAGTAATCTCCAAGCTTCAAATTCTATCTCCACCAGTCTTTCCCCAGGGAGAACTACTAGCAAAACTAGTTGGCAGCGTAAGACTAACCGTGAGCATGGCCCCTTCCCTGCGTGCTTCCTAGTGAGAGTGACATCTGAAGTATTAATATATAGTAGGGAAGTCACTAGAGAAGGACAAGAAAAGGGAATAACAAAGAGCTTGTGTCCACGGTCCCTGGAATTAACAATTCGCTTTATTGCTTTTAGCAGATACCCAATAATTGCAGACTTGGACTATAGGAATGAGTTGGGGGCGATACGGTATTGATGGTCCAAGATTCTGTCAAAGAGAAGTGAAAAGGCGATTTATGCTATTTTCCCAGAATTGTAGAAATGCATGCCAAACATCGGGCATAGAGCACAGAACAGGGCAATCCTAGTCCAACTAGAGCTCACAGCCAAACTCTCTCCCGGGCCCCACTCCTCACCCTTCGCCAAGGTGATAAACTGTGTGTGCACTTCATTCTTGTTACTGGACAAAATTCTATTTAGATTTTTCTGTACTGCAAAGAATGTAGTTTCCACCAGTGGAAGCAGGGTAGGTAGTTGAAGTGTAGGCTAAAGAGTAAGTCTCCCTTGGTTCAAGGGCCCTGACACCCAGGTGACCCTGGGTAAATGAATCTTTCTGAGCTTCAATCTCCTCATTGTGAAATGGGGATGATGATGATGATGATGATGATGATAATAGTTATCGAGATGCCATGAGATGCTAGTAAGCACTTGGGAAAAATGGAAACAAAATAAATGTTGGCTATGGCTAGCATTGAACTTAATTCAGGGTCCTGAAGTATAGAAAGGTTTTATGTGGTTCTCACCTATTGGTTTCCACATGGAGAGGCAGCCTCTGAGGTACTTTGAGGGGGACCAAGGGGGTAGGAAATATGAGAGATTCCTTACTTTCATGGATGCAGAGGTGAATATAAATGTAATCAACAGTAATGGTGCTCCTAAGGCTGGCATCTAGACATTTTCAGGGGAAACGTTGCAAAATTATGAATATAGGAGGTCATTAGCCAGATCTTTTTTCACTTCTCCCTGGGAGGGAGCTGGTTCTAGTTCAGGGACATCACAGGTCTCAACTTCCCCCACCTACCACCCCTGGAAATACTGAGGAGGCTGGGCGGCCTTAGGTTGATTATGAAATAGATGACGGTTAGAAGTGCTCCTCTGTGGAGCTCTGGGACCTCCTGCTCACCAGAATCTCAGTAAAGTGTTAAATATTCCATTATTTAGCTCTTCATGTGAATCGATTTAATGTGCCATTTTACCCAAGTGCATTTGCATGTTATGACTTACCTTCATTCTGGAATGACAGTCTTGGGCCCCCCATAAGAGCCAAGAAATAGCAATAAGAAGGGGAGCTCTAGTAGACTGCCATCTGACGAGTTAAGAGAGCCACTCTCACTTCCGGTTCTCATTATCTATGTAGCTTTGGGTAATTTATTTTCCCTCTATTGTCCTCAAAACTCTCATGAAAGGGTCTCTAAAATCCCTTCCAGCCCTAAAATCTGTATCTCTGGCAGCGGCTTTATTTGGAGGATCTGAAGCAGGCCCAGAAATCACTCACAGGCATATACAGTCAGCTCATACCTGGTCTTACCCTGGCAGTTTTTTTGGGGGGAAAGAGGTTTTTGCTATAGGGCGCGTGCGCCCGCCAGACAGACTGAAAGAGACAGAGAGACAGAAAGCGAGAAATCACCCCCCCAGGGGGGGATGGCCACACCGCAGTCCCTTCTCCTCCATTCTCCTCTTGGAATCTTGGGCGCACACACACACGCGCCCGGCGTGAGTTTAAGCCACCGGGTCTGGGACTAGAACCGCAGTCAGCTACATGGGAGTCCAGCGACATAGCCATTACGCTAACTGCTGGTCCCCCCCTGGCAGCTTTGAACACTGGGCCAGTGTGCTTCTCCCCCAGCTCCAAGCGAAGCCCCCTTTACCTCGCCTTTAGAACAGGGCTTCACTGAGCCAGGCTCTGAGGGTGGTGGTGTCCCATCCTCCACTGGAGCCTCACCATGCAGCCCCCTCCCCTCCCAGACCCCTTCCCTCCCAATCCCCATTTCCTGTCTAGCAGATTTATGATGAGGTTCAAAGAAGGATGGATGATATAACAGCTTTCCTGCTCTCTCCCTTCCCCACAGAGTTAGACTAACTGGCTCCAGGCCAGGCAGTTTTGTTCACCAAAGCCTCCCCATATGTAAAAATACCCCAGGCCCCAGCCCTCCCACCTGGAACATGGCATCAGCCTCCAAACCCACTGGTCAGGCCGGCACTGTGGGCGGGAAGGCAGCAGCCCTGCGAGGGCTGGAGTCTAATTAAGTGCTGGGAGACAAACCATGGGCTTCAATTTGAGCTCTGAAAATAGCAAGGGTCCAGGATTCCTCTCTGGCCTGAGCTGTGATGAGATTTGTCTCCATCTGCTGCTCCGCGGGGAGGACAGGAAAGGTTCGCCCCTCGCTGCAGTGGGAGGCCAAGGAAGGAGAAGCAAGTGGGAGAAGCAGGTTCCAGGGAGCGGGAGACCAAGCCCAGGAGCTGGGATACTCCAGACCCTCCATCTCAGTTGTACCCTCGCCCTCGACTCTAGGATAAGCGACATCAAGTTCTGGGTCCTGCCCCATGCACCTTCAGAGCAGCGGTGGCTAAGAAGGCTCAACTCTGATGGAAGTTAAGGTCATTCTGGTTTAAGAAATAGAAAACGCACCATAAGGCGCGCATAACCAAGCTTCGTGGGCAATGAGGATGAGGAAAAACATCAACAGACGGTTACGTGGAAATGAAAGCCCGCGAGTCAAGCAGATGTCGAACTGGCTCAGTCAGATGTTAGACGGGTCCTGAGCTCCCTGGATGGAGGGAAGACAGCCCACTGAGGGAGACAGGCAGGAACCACCACCCACACCAGTCAAGGTGCAAGGAGAGGCGGGTGCACTGCCCTGGGAATGGAGTCTACGTTCAGCACTGCCTTTCGAGAAACTTCTCCGTCACTCACCCTATCCTGTGCTCTCACAGATACTGTCATGGCTGTCCACCTGTCCCATTAGACCATGGGCACAAGTTCCATGGGGTGGGAGGGGTGCACTATGCCTACCCCTCCCCTTGCCCTACTACTCAGCACCCGCTGAAGTGCTGCGTCTCTGCGGCCGCCCTTTCCTAAGGGCCAGTTCGGGATTTGCTTCAGAGCAGGGCGCAAGGCCCTGGCCCAGAACGCGCTGACCGCGGGCAGGGCCAGCAACCCGTCTGTCCTCGCTCGCGTCCGCCTGCCCGAGAGGACCATATTGCAGGGACGAGGCCCTGGCCCTGGCCCTGGCCCTGGCCCTGGCCCTGGCCCTGGCGGAAGCTGTGAAGACCACTGTGGGGTGCCCAGAACAACACCAAGACTTGGGGGTAGCTGGGATAAACCGGAAGGAGCCACTCGGAGAAACTCGGAGGAAATTAGACCTGGAGGGCAGGAGCGGGCGCTTACCTGTCCCAGGGCCCGGCGCGGCTGCTGGGTGGGCGGTTCTGGTCCGGGAGCCAGCTTCCAGCTCCCTCCGGGAGATCCTTCCTTTCCCCTCTGCCCTCCAACCCGCTCACCCACCTTTTCCGCAGGGTTGGAGCAGCGGCCTGCGCAGCTCTGGGCGGTTGCGGGCCGGGGCGCAGGATGCGGGGGCCCGCGGGGGCTTCCCAGAGGGCAGGGCTGCCTGTCCCCTGCTCGCTCCTCAGCTCCTCCGGCGGCCCCAGCACCTCCCGGCCCTCCCCGGCCGGCCCTTCTGCTCCCGGCGTTGCTCAGGCCAGGGGGTCCCGCTGTCCCCCCACCAGCTGGAGCCCGCGGGCGGGAATGGCGCTGGGCCGGCGGGGGCGGGGGCCGAGAAGCGCGGGGACCCGTCCGGGCCCTACTGTGCGTGCGGAGACAGCCCGGTGTGGCCAAACCACGGCGTCCGCACGTGGAAGATCCCCTTCCGGACCTCCGGCGACACCGCGGCCGGGAAGTGGCGAGGCCGTGCCGCGGGAACCGCCAGCGCCCGGCTCGGCCCACCGCGGCCCCGCGGGAGCGCACACCCAGCACGGACCTAAGTCAAACGAAGTTCTCGGCCCCAGCGCCCTCGCAGCCGCCGGGCCCCTCGCTAGGAACTAGCTCCCCAGCCCGGCCGGCCGCCAGGCCTCCTGGGTAACCCCTTGGCTTCTGCTGGGGCTGCCAGAAAAGAACCAGGCCTCAGAACCTTGCGCGGGCACGCGGGCAAGGGGGTGCAGGGCTACGGCCTCTCCTACTGAACCACAGCGCGGGAACGCTGCCGTCCACGGAGCACCTCCTGTGCTTTTCCCACTGGCATTTTTACTCTCCTGTCACCTCTCAGGGCCACAGCGACACTACGAAGTAGGAGCTGTTTTACTCATACAAGAGAACGTCCAGGCCCGCAGCCAGCACGCTGTTCTCTTTAAACCCACACCTATTACATCGAGCAAATTTGGATTCTCCAGCAGGTGGTGTGGTGGTTGGGGCGCTGGACTTCCACAGTCAGCCTGGTTGGAGTGGTTGGAGTCCTGGACCTGGCGCCTTGCCTTCTCACTTTCCCTTGCTCTTTGTCACTCTGGTCAAAAATTTTTAAAATGACAATGATGACTAAAATTGATTAAAATAATTCTTTTTAAAAATTGGGTTCTCCAGTGTGCCGATTAAAGAGATGGCGTTGCTGGGGCTAGCAGGTGGTGTGGTTGAGACGGTAGACTCCCATGCGGACAACCATGGTTCCAGTCTTGGACTTGGCAGCTTGATTTCTCACTTTCCCTCTCTCCTCCTCTCTTTGCCTCTGGGGTCAAATTTAAAAATAATAATAATAAACTAATAAAATGGAATAAATACTTCTTCCTTTCTGAGAAAGAGATTTTTGCTGTAGGGCGCATGCAGTCACCAGAGAAAGAGACAGAAAGTGTGGAATTACCCCCCAGGAGGGATGGCCATGCCATAATCCCTTCTCCATTCTCCTCTCCAGATTTTGGGCATGCATGCACACACACCTGGCATGAGTTTCAAGCTGCTGAGGCTAGGACTTGAACATGGTCGACTACGTGGAAGTCCAGCACCTTAACCATTACATCACCTGCTGGCCTCTGAATATGTCATTCTTTTTAAAAAAACAAACAAACAAATGGATTGCTGCTAGGCCAGTGGATGGCATGGAGATTAAGGCCCTGAATCCCATTCTATCTTTGTACCTTAAATTCTGACCAGGTGACTTGAAAATCACTCCAGGTTGGGGTGTGTATGCATGCCCAATATCCCCCAGAGGAGAATGGAGGAGAAAGGGTTGCAACATGGCCATCCCCAAGTGGGTGATTTCTCTTTCCCTCTGGCAAGCACACGCACCCTATAGCAAAAACTAAAAGGAAAAAAAAGAGAGAGAGAAAGAGAAAGATTGTTGCCACATTTGCAGTGTCTATCTGTAAAAGTTTTAAAACCAGAAAACACTGAGTTGACAATGGAAAGAATTGGGGTTTCTCCTCATCTGAAGCGGTTTCTTCGATTTGGACAAGAACCAGTTTCCTTGGGCTTCAGCAACTTTTCTTCCAAAAGGTGTGAGCAATGGTATCTGCCTTTCTTCCTGCTTGGGCTCAGTGGAAAAAAAATAACTCCCGATAGGCATAAGGACCTTAGAGGACTGAGAATGACAATGACACTTGATGCCTCTCCTGGGGACACACCACATTGTAAGCTAGGAGGCCCAAACAGATTGTTTCAGAGTGAGTTTTGGGTCCTGATGTTCCAAGAGTGCTTCATTTTATTTAAAAGAAACAGGCTCTGAAGCCTTCTGTAAGATCTTGCTATTTTTATTTACTCGTTTATATTTAATTGCCAGGGAGAAGGTACGCTCACCAGAGAAAGACAGAGAGAAAGCACCTTCCAGTGGGGCATGGCCACATGACAGTCCCTTCTCTATTTCTCCATCCTGTTGGGGTTTAGGGCACACATGCACATGTATCTGTTTTTTTTTTTTTTTTTTTCTTTTTTTTTTTTCTTTTTTTTTTTTTTTGGAGAGGTTTTTGCTATAGGGCGCGTGCGCTCGCCAGACAGACAGAGAGAGACAGAGAGATAGAAAGCAGGAAATCACCCCCCAGAGGGGATGGTCACACCGCAATCCCTTCTCCTCCATTCTCCTCTCGGGATCTTGGGCACGCACGCACATGCGCCCGGCGTGAGTTTAAGCCGCCGGGTCCGGGACTCGAACCGCGGTCGACTACGTGGGAGTCCAGCGACATAGCCATTACGCTAACTGCTGGTCCCTCATGTATCTGGTTTTTAAGCCACTGGAGCTGGCATTTGAACCATGGTTGGCCATGTGAGATCTGACTCCCTTAACTGCTAAGGAAGGGGTCAGCTCAAGACCCTGTTATTTTTCTGATTTTGGAAGACCAGATTTATCATCATGACAGACTTCAGTCCTCTACAGCTGAACCTAGGCATCACTCAGGTGACCGATTGGCAGGTACCACGTGTGAGCCATTTTCTTCTACCCACCACTTACCCTGTCTCATCGCACTGTCCTGAATGAGATTGTTTACTCTCCAATGGAAAGGAATCAGTTCATTAAATTGGATCATTGAGTTTGTTACCAGAACCCAGGGCCAACCCAAATGTCACACAGTTGGAAAATAGATAAACAACCAGGGTATGTTCATATAACGGAATATGAGCAATAAAAAGGAATGAAATACATTCACACACAATATGGATAAATCTCAAATGCTTTTTGCTAAGTAAAAACAGCCAGATTCAAAATGCCAAAGACTGTGCAATTCCCTTTATACTGCATGGCCTTGCCCTGGCAATGTCCACCGTTGGGCAGGTGTGGGTGTGGGAGCTGCCCTTCATGCTCTCAATGCTAAAGAATCTGGGGGTGGGGAGAGGACTATGCCCCTTTGTCTGGAGGCTCCTAGTATGGTCCCTTCCCTTTCCTCAGGGTTCTGGGATTGGGCCATTTTCAGGTGCTCCAGACCCTTGGGGTGAAAAACATGATAGAGATGGTAGAGACTTTTTTTTTTTTTTAATTTCCAGAGGGTGCATAGATTCGCTGGAGAGAAACAAGGAGAAGGAAAGTAAGAAAGTACCCTCCCAGGAGGATGATCACGCCTTAATCCTTTCTCTCTCATCTCTCCTTCTGACACCCTGGACACACACACACTCATGTGTCCAGCATGTTCTTTAAGCCATTGGGTCTATAACTCAAACTGTGCAATTGGCCATGTGGGAATCTAGCTGCCTTAACCTCCATGCCACCAGCTGGCCCAATAGAGAGCTTTTGGGCCTCCAGACTTTGCAATTTATCGACACCCTGAGCCCTCCTGACACACAGAGTCTTGCTCAATAATGTCTGAGGCTCAGAGTATAAATGAGCAAGAGCAAATGGCAGATGGAGGCCAGCAAAGCCCTGAGGACAGCCAGGCACTGGCCCAAGACCCTGCCTTGCAGCTCCCCTAATCTCAGGGGTCCCACCCAAGCCCAGACTTAGACCTCAAGGGACTTCCCAGATCCAGTGGCATGAATCCAAACAGGCTTAAGGGGTGTATTAGTTTCCCAGTGCTGGTATAACAAGTCCCTTCAAACTCAGAGGCTTAAACCAACACATATTTATTACCTTCCTATTCTAGGGGCCAGAATGGGGCTCACTGGGCTCAAACCTAGTCCTTTGGCAGGGCTGTGTCCTCTCGGAAGATTGTGGAAGAGAATTTGTTTTCTTCTCAGCTTCTAGAGGCAAGACTCTTGGCCCTGTTTGCCATGACTTGTGGCCCTCCCTTGATCTTCAGAACCAGCAATGGCACAATGCCATCTCTGTGGGTCTGACTCTTCTGCCTGCCTCTCTCATGTAAGAACCCTTTTGATTATGCTGGGCCTGCCTAGAGAATCTTATTTTTATTTTGTTAAGTCTTTAATTTGTTTTTCATTCATGATAGAGAATGCATGCATGTGCATGCGTGTGTGCACTGTGTGTAAGAGAAAGGGAAAGAGAAGCTCCCTCGAAGGGTCTGGTCACGCTACAGTCCTCTTCCTCCAGCCCTCCCGCTCCTCAGGATCTTGGGCATGTGCACACATACCCAGCATGTTTCAGGCTGACCAGGCTGGGGATTTCTAAAAGCAGTCATCCATGTGGCCTCGTACTGCAGTCCACACCACCCACTGCGCTGAGCCAGGATCATTTGATTTATAAGAAACATTTGCTGATTAGCAACCTTAATGCTCCCTTTCTGTATAACCTACCAAATCCACAGGTTCCAGGAATTAGGATGCGGATGTCTTTGGTGGGGTGGGGGCGGGGGAATCACTTTACTTACACAGAAGCTCCCTAAAGAGGTGGCATTTTTACTTTTTACTCTCAGCAATTACCAAACTTTAATATACCTTAAAATCCTAGGAGACAAGGTTTGAAAAGTCAGAATTTGAGGCTATATAAGATTCTGATCCAGTACTTCTGAAACCTGAACTTTTAACCAGCTCTTCATGCTTAGATACACACATGATCCAAAGACGACATTTTGAAAACAAACAAACAAACAAAACCTGCTTTCCTTTGTCTTTGGCTAGAGTATAGCGGCTACATTTTAGAAATCTAATTATAAAACCTATGATCTATAGAGCAATGCCAAGGTACTAACAGAGATGGCTAAGTTTATCAGAACTTAACTGTGTGCCAAATTCTAAGTGCTGTCCGTGCATGCTCTCATTTCACCTTCACAGTAGCACAACGAGGTAGGATCATTATTATTCTGTTTTGCAGATGAGAACTAGAAGCTCAAGGGTGAGGGAACTTACTGAGGTTACACAGGGAGAGCCAGATGCCTAGCCGTTGCCCTCTTTTTCCTTTTTTATTTTCCCTTAGGCTTTTGCTTTTGGGCACGTGCACTCTCTAGAGACAGATAAAAAGACGGAAAATGAGAAATCACGCCCTGGGGGGATGGTCATGCCCAGTCCCTTCTCCTCCATTCTCCTCTTGGAATTTTGGGCACACAAGCACATGTGCCTGGTGTGATTTTCAAGTTGCCAGGTCTAGGACTCAAACCATGGTCAGCTACGTGGGAATCCAGTGCCTTAACCACCATGCCACCTGCTGGTCCTTCCTTTTTTAAAGTTTGTTTTATTGATTTCTTCCATGAATGAGAGAGAAAGGAAGAGAAAGAGAGAGGGAGTTAGCAGCCCTAATAGGGTCTTGACACCATGGTTCAGCTCAGCCAGTGCCAGATCATGGGCATCCATGTGTCTGGTGTACTCAGGAAGGTTTCAGACCCGAACCAGGAACCTTCCCATGTGGGATTTTCTCAAAATGTGGACTGGTTTACTGCTGCACCACTGTTTGGCCCCCTCCTTTCCTTTTTCTAAAGCTTATGCTTTACTCACTAACTCTTGCACAGTGCTAGCCTAGTTCATAGTAGCCTTCAATCAATGTATGTTGAATTACAGGGTGAATAAACAGGTACGTGTTTTGCATGCATCAACTTTAATCATATAAGACTCCTCACTGGAGGGATTAGCATTATGCCCCATGAAACAGACAAGGACCCCAATGTTTGCAGAGGATAAAATCCATAATTCTGTCTAACTGCAAAGTCCACAATCTTCTTCCACCTATGCCAGGGAGCCTCGAAAGCCACAGTCCACATCTTCTCACAAAGGCCTGTGTTTCCCATCGTGCATTTATTACTATACAAACTTACCATTAGCAAACTTCAATTGCTTTGAGTTCTATGGCTAGCAAGTGGTTTCCATCAGAAAGGCCCAGTGGTGGCTCTGTCACTCAGGGAAGACGTTGTGAGTATTCTTCCAGATATGGTGCTAGCCCTGGGCCGAGCCCAGCCTGAAGGTGGGTGGTGGCCCGAATCTTGACATGCTGGGAGGAGCAAGCACAGTAGGCAAAAGCCCCACGTGGTGGATCCTCAATAATTAAATTGTTCTTCAAACACCCACCAGGGCTGCAGCAGAGTCTGGGGCAGGAAGGGGTCCGTTGGGGAAATGCCATCCAGACCCATCCTCAGACAAGCAGAAGGCTCCTCTTTCTCTCTGTCTACATGTGCGTGCGCGCGCGCGTGCACACACACACACACACACACACACACACACACACACACCATGGAACAGTTTGCCCCCATTATGTAGGCAGTTCCAAGCTACCACCTTCCCCGCCCCCTGCATACTAGCAGCGGCCTGCCCTGGCCTGCTGGGCCAGACAGAGCATCCAGAGGGGCCCACAGCCCCGCACCACTCCACTCCACTTTTCTGGGGGAGAGTCATGCAATACCAGGCAGGCTGCAGGGCTAGCATCTGAGGGATCCACTGCTTGAAAATGGACACCAAGGCACAGGCCACTGTCTCCCACATCCCTGCCACCTCCGTCTTCTCTGCTCCATTTCCTCCCAAGTCTCTTTTTCCTTCTTCCATCTTCTCCCCCTTCTCCATTTCTTTCCCCATCACCTTACCTACCCCATTCTCTCCCCAGGGTCCCACTGCCTTAAGTGCGGATCCTTGGAAGCCTGGGGCAGAAGGGCAGGTTACCGTAAGGGACAAGGACTCTTTCAGCCCACTTTGGATTCTGCCTCAGTTTCCCTTCTGGAAAATAAATACATCAGCATTCTCCAGCTTCCTGACTCAAAGCAGCACCTGTGGGTCTGATAGCTGCTCTGTGGCTTGGAGAGTTCGCTCCATTTCTGGGCTCCCTGTGACCGCCTGATGAAGTGCAACGTTTACGATGCAGACAGAGGAAACTGACATCCAGGGAGAGGCAGGTGACTCAGGCCACGTGGCTTTGGGTAACAGGCAGGACTGGAAACAAGTCTTCCAACCCCCTTTTGCCGAGACATCCAAGTTCTTCATGACAATGGCAGGGAGTCAACAGTAGAGCTCGGAGGAGGCAGATCATGACGTGCCTGTGCCAACAGATTCCGAAGAACATCAGAGGAGATGGACAGGAAAATCTCGCAAGCTGGTTACCTTTCTTTCCTAGCTACATGCAACCGCATTGTACTGATGGGGTCCGTTAATGTCAGATTAATTTGTTGTATATTTTTACAGGGTTAAAAACAACAGCCACCTATCTTGCTTTCTGTCTCTCTGTCTCTCTCTGTCTGGCGAGCACATGTGCCCTATAGTGAAAACCTCTCAGAAAAAAAAAAAAAGAAAGAAAGAAAAGGGACCAGCAGTTATCATAATGGCTGTCACTGGACTCCCATGTAGTCGACCATGGTTGGCATCCCGGACCCGGTGGCTTAAAACTCACGCCGGGCACGTGTGTGTGCGTGCCCAAGATCCCGAGAGGAGAATGGAGGAGAAGGGATTGCGGCGTGACCATCCCCCCTGGGGGGTGATTTCTCCCTTTCTGTCTCTCTGTCTCTGTCTGCCTGGCGAGCACACGTGCCCTATAGTGAAAACCTCTCAAAAAAAAAAAACAAAAAAAAAAACCACCCACCATAGAGTGTGGCCAGTGGGGTATGTCTCGGGAGAAGAGGATAGAGCACCTGCTCCTGACTTGCTCGAAGCATGCTGCACACACTTCCCAGGCACCCTGTCATGGGATGTTCACAACTCGCGGGCCAGGCAGCCTCTTTCCCTTTCACAAGTGAGAAGACAGAAGCTCAGAGAAGTTAATGGATTCACAGCAGGGCTGGTTCAAACCAAGGTCTATTCCTTTCCAAAGTTGAGTTTCCTTTCCTTCCCCAAACACTGGCTCCCCACAGAGACGTGAAGGGCTTATTCCATGACTCAGCTTCCTTTTCTGTAAAAGCCGGGCTCCTGGTTTCTGTGTGCATAATGAGAGTCCTCTGCCCCCACCCCCACCCCAGTGCCAACCTGTGCAGTGGCACAACGGGCACTAGAGCTTCTTTTCTGGAGAAGCAAGTTCCCCCACTTGGGGGGAGGGAGAAGAAACCAGTGAGACACTTGAAACCCCCACACCTCCCACTCCTCCCACACTTCCCACCTCCACATGAAGACAGGTCAGCTCTGAAGCTGGCAGGCTTGCCCAAAGGCCCCTGAGCCAGGGCCTGCTTCAGGAGCAGTGCCCTCTCCTATGCCCAGCCGGGCTGTCCTCCAGCTGGTTGTGCAATTTCGCTATGAATAGGTCTGGGCGTGTGGTTTGGGGCCAAAGAGACCAGACTTGTTTCCTTGGGGTGACAGCTCCCCTCTGGAATTCTGGGAGGTGAGGGAGCGCAGCTGTGAGGTCAGACTTCTGGCCCAAAGCTGGGTGGTCCAAGCTGGTGGCGTGAGGGGAGGAGTCTGTGGCCAGACTGGACGGACAGGTTGCAGGCACGCATGACTCTGTGTGCAGAAACCACCTGAGTGCTGACAGCTCCTTCTCCCTCCTAGCACTCACCAGATCGCGACCTCCTAAGCCCGCCCCCAACCTCCACCCTCATTCTTACCTTCTTTTTTCAGGCCTTTGTTACTTTAGGGATGGACTCGACATTTGGAGGGAGAGAAAGAAACACAAATTTACAATTTTAATTTTTAAATATTAATAATAACAGGCTGTGGAAAACATGGATTCTCATACATTACTGGTGTTGGTGTGCACTGGTACACTGAAGGGCAGTTTGGTCGGCCTCCTCCAAAATTACAAATGTGTGGGGCCGGCAGGTGGCATGGTGGTTAAGGGTCCTGGACTCCCACATGGCCAACCACGGTTTGAGTCCAGGACCTGGCGGCTTGCTTTCTCACTTTTCCTCCTCTCTTACACTATCCCTCTCTGATCAAATTAAATAAACAAACAACGTTAAATAAAAATGAATATTCCCTCTGCCCCAGCAATTCCATGTTTGGATTTCTTACAAATCTCCTTGTACATCTATGAAATAATATTGGTAGGGACCACCACATGGCATAATGGTTACATTGCTAGACTCTCACATAGTCAACTGTGGTTCGAGTCCTGGACCTGGTGACTTAAAACTCATGCTATGGGTGCGTGTGCATGCATGCCCAAGATCCTGAGAGGAGAATGGAGGAAAAGGGATTGTGATGTGGCCAGCCCCCAGGGAGTGATTTCTCGTTTTCTGTCTGTCTTGCTCTATCTGGCAAGTGCACACAGCCTATAGCAAAAATCTCTCTAAAAAAAAAAAAAAAAAAAAAAAAAAGAGGGACCAGCAGATGGCATAATGGTTAAGTCACTGGACTCCCACATAGTCAACTATGGTTTGGAGTTCTGGACCCAGTGGCTTAAAACTCATGTTGGATATATGTGCACACGTGCCCAAAATCCTGAGAGGAGACTGGAAGAGAAGGGATTGCACTTTTGGCCATCTCCCCTGGGGGATGATTTCTTGCTTTCAGTCTCTCTTTGTCTGGTGAGTGCATGCACTCTATAACAAAAACCTCTCTAAAAAAATTACATATATATATATATATATATATATATATATATAGAGAGAGAGAGAGAGAGAGAGAGAGAGAGAGAGAGAGAGTATATATATTGTTATTTGTTGTAAAGTTGCTGGTACTAACATTTGGAAACACCCAGTGTCCAATGTCTATCAATAGGGGACAGCTGGTTAAATCAGTTACAGCCCATTGATACAACAGAACACTATGTAACTGTAAAAGAGAATGAGGGAGCTCTCTGTACTAATATCACACCCATGGATGGGCAAATTGTTAAAAAAGCACCATGCCCAGCAGTGTATAATGTACTTATTGTATACTAGAAAGGGGAAAATAAGATTCTGTGGTTTAATGACTGTAAGTACATAATAAATTCTGGAAGGAACAAGAAAGTGTGGAGTGGAGTGGGAAGAAGTAGGAAGATATGGGACAAGGATGGGGATAAACATTCCCTGTATGTATCTTTTTATGCTTTCTGGCTTTCAAATCTGTGAATACATTACCTTTCAAAATATTAATTTTAAAACAGTTTAACAAAATGAAGGTAATCTTGACCAACAGACCTCATAACCCAATGGCCCCAGTACAATGAACATCAGCGTTCTGGCGCCATTTCCCAGGATAAGCACCCGCTTCCTACCAGGGGTCCCCCACTAGGTGCATCTTGTGGGGAGGAGGGGCTTTGCTGGAGGGACCTCCAGTTTCCCAAGTCCTGATCCCAGCTTCCTTCCAGCCAGCTTCCAGCAGGAGGGGACTCCGATGTTTTCTGACTTAGGTAGCAACAGTGAGGTCCAATGGTCAGGCCAGAAGTGTCCAAAACGCAAGCATTATTTCTATTTTTATGTTTTACCTTTTGGTCCTCCCCAGCCATTGTTTTATACTGGTACATACCATATATTCTGCCTTTATTTTTCTTATGTCAATCTGTAAAGTTATAAGAGCAACAGATAATCACATTTCTAAGACAGCATCTGATAGGAGCATTTTCTATATATTCAGTTTTCATAGTTGTTTTAGTAGATGTATGAAGTAATGGGTATCTTCTGTACTATGGTATTCAGAATTTTAATAGGAGGAAGCTCAAGGAATCCAAAATTATGAAGACACAAGCTTGCAGCAGTACTATTCATTTCCCAGATTCCATTTTTTAACTATTATTTGTTTTTTAGAGAGATTTTTGTTATAGGGTGCATAAGTTCACCAGATAGAGACAGAAAGCAAGAAATCACCTCTCAGGGGAGATAGTCATGCCACAATTCCTTCTCTTCCACTCTCCTCTCAGGATCTTGGGCACACATGCACATGCGCCCGGCATGAGTTTTAAGCCACAGGGTCCGGGATTCGAACCGTGGTCAACTACATGGGAGTCCAGCGACGTAACCACTATGCCATCTACAGGTTGCCCCCAGATTCTTTTAATCTGTGTAGCTATTTCATTATCTCCCTGTCTACTCTCCAGTACCCTCCCTCTATCCCTTCCTCTCTCCAGGTTCAGAAGAGGAAGAAGCAAAGTCAGCATGTCCACCTCTGCTCTTTAGAAGCTCTGTTTATAACTGTAACACACTCCCACTTTGATAAATGAACATAATACCCCAAGTGAGGAGTTGAAAGCCAAACTCCCCCACCTCCCTCCTCCAGATGGACCCATTGCCAAGTTTCCCGTGGTTTCTCCTAGGTCAGGGTGTCGCAACTTGGTTGGAAAGTTACAGGGGTGTGAACTATTGCTCCCTCAGCCCTTGGGCCGTCTACAGGACCTGTGGCTGCAAGAGCCCAGGGCTAGTCGCCGGAGACCTGGAGCTGCCTTCTCTGCTTTCTCAGTGGGCCGTACAGCAGCCTTTTCTGTGGGTGCCATGTCAGGAGCACAGTTCCAGAACTACCACAGCTTCTCATTTCCTCAACATCCTCCCTCTAGGACCCAGTGTGTCCCAGACCCTCCCTAAAGGCTAACTCTGATCACATTGCTGTCCTCTGGTTTCCCACTACTCCATCAAAAAGTCCAAGTTCCTTCGTTTGGGATTTCTGGCAGGCTTCTTTTCTTGCCTGACTTCTTGCTCAAGTTCCTGGAATTCTTTAAGCTCCAAACTAGCCAACCACTTGCTGTTTCCCGAGCAGGGTCAATCTTTCCCGTGTCCCCCCTTTGTCCCTGAGATCCATCACCTCTGCTAGAAAGCCCTATCCATTTCTGCCTTTCAGCTCAGACGGTAACTTCCTTTCCTCTCCCATGTACCCGAGCAGGAACTGAGGGATCATTCTGCTCAAAAATCCAGCAGGCCTGTGTACATCCTCACCAGGACAAGCACAGTGCCTTGCTCATGGAAGGTGCTGATAGACGGATGCAGGGTTCACAGAGCGATCCCATGCCAATACAAAAAGGCGCTGAGAGTTCTCTTCCCTGCGTGCAAGTGGGAATATCTGTGGTGTGTTTCTAGGAAGTCCTAGAGAAAGAAGGCAAAAACTAACAGTTCAGAGCCATTATTAAGTGGTGAACATTAGTTCAGAGATGTAGAATCTAATCATCTTCAAGTCTCAAAATCAGTTGATAGTCTTCAACTTTTAATCAAGTGAGGGAAATCCAAGAGGAAGGACTCTTCCTGCAGTTTCAAATGCTTGGTCCCCTGAGCCCAGTACCATGGCTTTTCTTTCACGGAGACAGAGCAGAGCTAGAGTAGATTCCCCTTGCTGGTGCTCCCCCACTCTTTCAATATGCCCCCTGCTACTGTTCCAATCACAGGGCTGAGCTGAGAGGTACTCAGAACACAGACCACTCCTACTCCTAGGCCATAGCTATCTCCCTACGTTAACATGGAAAAGGAAGTGGTGTGCGTGTGTGCAGCTGGCTGGCAGGTAGTAGCTATAAATTCTAACCTCCACCTTTGAACCCTGGATTCTAGCTGCGATGGGGATGACTTGGCTGATAGGTGTCAAAGTAGCATTTGCTGTTTAAAGCATTGCCCTCGTTACTTGAATATTTGCAAAGTCAAATCCTTTAGGATTAGATTAACTAGTCCAAATTCTTTATCTCTGAGACAAGAACTGAAAGTAGGAAGTCAACAAAGATTGGTTCTTTCTTCCTCAAGGTGGGACAGAGATTGCATCTTGAGGATAAACTCAGGGAGGATACAGTTCTCTGGGTGCCTGTCACAGGGTCTGCCCACAGCTGCACTTAAGACTGACATAGTGGGCCAGAGGGAGGTGTGGTGGCCAACGTGCTGGACTCCCATGTGGCCGACCGCAGTTTAAGCCCTAGACTGGCAGCTTGCTTTCCCACTTTCTCTCTGCTTCCCTCTGGTGAATGAGCATGCCCTATAGAAAATTTAAAAATAATCATAATAATAATAAATAAAATTAAGTAATTCTTAAAAAAGACATAGTAATTGTTGACCATTAAATTAACATTAACTAGTTTTTGGTTGCATTTTTACCTGCTCTTGGAAAACTACTGAGACTTGTGATAGTTGGTATCAGTGTCCATCTTTAATCTTTAGAGAGACAGAATCAAAACTGGAAAGCGATCTCAAGTGAAATACCCTTTGGTATTAAAAGACGGTGATATTTTACCTTAAAACAACAAAGACACATATGAAAACATAACTCTCCAACCAAGACAGAATTTATTCCAAAGGGTTAGCTTACACTTTTTCCTTGAATCAAGAGTCCGTGATGCTGCCTGAGACCTTTAACCAGATGGTAGGGGGTTTCTATAAACTGAGTAATTTTTATAACATCTATTAAGATGAGATACATAAGTCAGGCTACTAAGAATAGTTTTACAACAGGGCGGAGCTTCCCCTAACTTAACTGAGGAGGCCCTACATGTACACACAGAGGGAATATTTATGCTGTGCCACCAGAAGCTAGAGTATTATGTGCAGCTTTCAACATGCAGGAGGGCATTACTGATGACCAATGTCCACTGCTGGACTCACAGAGGGGGACCTCACGAGGATCAAAATGCTCACTGGATAAGACCTTTGATACAGAGGTCAACAGGTGGCAAGGCGGTTAAGATGCTGGACTCCCACTTGGCTGACCATGGTTTGAGTTCCAAACACAGCAGCTTGAAAACCATACTGGGCACGTGCGTATGTGAGATCGAGGTCCCAAGAGGAGAATGGAGGAGAAAGGACTATGGTGTGGCCATAGCCCTTGGGGTGATTGGTCATTTTCCCTCTCTCTTGCTCTCTCAAGTGCACATGCCTGCCCTATGGCAAAAGAAACAAATAAAATTAAATAAAAATAAAAATAAATAAAACAAACCAAAAAACCTCTAATATTCAGTAGAGGCAGTCTAAGTCCTGACTCCCTACTTACAAGTTGCTCTGGAAAACATGACTCAGAGCACACCAAATGTGGCTGTCCACCGCCATGAACAATGTTGTGAATCTGATTTTAATGAATGTCTGGCTGTTCACATAGGTCAAGAGTGGACCAGAGAGGGACCAGTAGATGGTGTAATGATTATATTGCTGGCCTCCCATGTACTCGGCCGCAGTTTGAGTCTCGGACAAGGCAGCTTAAAACTCACTCCAGGCGCATGTGCGTGTATGCCCAAGATCCCAAGAGGAGAATGAAGGAAAAGGGATTGTGTTGTGGCCATTCCCCTCCCCACCCCAGGGGTAATTTCTTGTTTTCTATCTGTCTCTCCAGTGAGTACACGCACCATACAGCAAAAATCTCTCTTAAAAAAAAAAAAAAAAAAAAAAAAAAAAAAGTGGGCCAGAGAAAAAGTTTACGAGGTTCCTGTCATTTAGAGATCTCATGATAGTCTTCCAGCTTTATGTCTCTCCCAGCATGTGAAGCAAGTCCACAGGAAGATTCCACAGGAAGACCTCGCGATAAACTCAGCCATTTCATTCCTAGGATTAAAAGAAAGGGGAAGGGAGAACAAAAAGACATCTTGGAATAAGATAGAGTGTCACTGATGCTTTATTTACATGCGTCACCATCTCTTTTACAAACTAGATTACGGTTTTAAATGGAATACACAAGGCAATATCTACAAACACCAAGGAAATTAAGTACTGCGTCTCTATTTCATTTGGAAAGGGGAAGATTCCCAAATCAAACTGGTTTTGATCCTTGGGAAGAAAGGCGGCAGAGTTCATTCATGGCAACGTACGGTTAGATAAAATCCTCAGTAAGAATGCAATGATAGTGTTCGCTTTGAAAGAAAGGGTGAGGTGCTTCAAACCAAAGTATGAACTGCTAGACTCTTAGGTGTTTGAATATGGCCATGCACCATATTTAATTCTAGTCTGTATGGGGTATGAGCAAGAAATTGAGACAGTAAGACAGTTTTACAGATACTGTATACAGATTTTTTTTTTCATTCATGCAACTTTTTTCTTAAAAAAAGTTAAACATGTGAAGCCAAAATGTACAATACATTTTTTAAAAAATGTTAACTAATTTTTCTGGTCCTCTTTCACATCTGTTTACATTTCCCGTGTACATAATGTGCTAGGACAAGTATACAAGAGAAGACTGATTGATTGCCAGGCAATAAGATAATTTTAGAGAAATAAGTGACCAGACACACAGGTTTTTAAAAGCAGCCGCACAAGGATTTCTGGAGTGTGGCAGAGGCCTCATACCCAATCATTCATCAAAGAGAAATACGTAAAAATAAAGCTAAACAAGAGGAAAATATTCCACTCATTCAAATTGCATAAAACATTACTCAGTTAAGATTCAGATCAAATATAGTCTTATCAGTTACTTTAAGATCTTGCTTGGCAGACACAATTACACGAGAACTTCACTTTTTTCCTGTTGCACCCTGCCTCCCCAGGCTCGAGGAGAGGCTGGCTTAATCGTACCTCTTTATCAGTGATTGCATTTCTACAAAAATTTTGCTTTTATTTTTCCTTATAAAATATGCCTAATCATATGATATTTCCCAAATACAGCAAGAAAGAGAAAAATGGGAGTTTAGAACTGTCAGAACTGTCTCTTTGCTTTAGGGAGAAAGGGTAACATTTTTATTTCCTCTCACCAGTCCTTGGCACCAGCATGGAACAGAGGACTTGCTTTCTAGCTACGTATTCTTGGAGGTCTTTTCCAAAAAACTCAAATGCTCCCTAATCTCTAATTGGGGTTTATTAGCCAGTTCTGTCCCTGCCATCTTTAAACTATATCCAAGTTTGGAGCCACCTGAAATCACACCCTGAGACGGGGCATACCTGTCCTGAGTAGTGAGCCATGATGTCTTCTCCTCAGGGTGGGCGAGTGACACACACACAAAGCTAAAAATGAATACCAAAACAAACATGTCTGCCTTACAGTACACGTGTGTGCCCAACTCTCCCATTAACAGGAGATACAAACTTGATTTTTTTTTTAAAAAAAAAAGTGTCTCAGCAGTCATTGTACTGCAGAGGATGCCATAAAAAAGACCAACCTCAGATTCATTCACAGTTAATGGGGTAGAGTGAGCCTGGCAGTCAATTCTCATGCCAGGACAGTGAAGGCTTGTGATAAAGCTCTTTTCTAGCTTTGGTACAAGGTAACAGGCTCTGGGGCTCTAGAGAGAACAGAGCCCCAGAGTGCATGTCATGCATGTCATGCTTTTGACATTAGGTACTCTCCTAATTTTCCATCAAAAAGTAGGCAGCTCTCTAGAGCAGCTATTTTAGAGGCTGAGGATAGCCTCAGACAGTTCTCTCATCAGGATTCACACGTCACAGCTACCTGGCCCCCTGAGGCGACTAAGTACTCTGTGAGATGTTCCAGATAAAGAAACATGTTAGTGACCCATGACTCAGAAGGCCTTGTGGTGGCCAACAGTTGGCCTGCCCTGGAAGCAGGTCTCCATGTAAGGCCACACCTCGAGGCAGTCTGACACCTTTGAGCCTGGCCTCTCTGCAAGAGTGGCCAGCTGAGGTGGGGGGTGCTGTGATTCAGGACAGGCCTAACCAGGAGACCTTTGCCTGACTCCTCAGGCTGGCTGGCCTAATGGCGCTGATGCTGGCTCTGGACTTTGCCCTGGTCTCACCTCTTCACAACACTTTACATGTAGATGCTGTTTGAGTTATTAAAAAGCAAAACAAAAACAAAACACAAAACCGCACCAAAAACTACACACGCACACACACAAAAAAAACATCAAAGCATTCCCCCTCCATTTTCCTGATCTATTCTTTGGCTGCCCTGCCTTTCTACCTACTCAGATCTTCCCTCAGCTGTTTCAGATTAAATTATAATCTGGTTCTAGGACATTTTGTAAGACATTCTGCTTGAAGTCTAACAAACACTGGAAAAGAAGAGAATAAATGAGATGCCACATGTCTGAAAGGAATTCAGACTTTAAAATAAGTTGAAACACATTTGAGGGTATGCCTCATTCCCAAAGCAGCTCCCAGGGTCTATTAAATGGCAAAGGCAAGTAGTTCTTTTGTTAGTCAGTTTGCTTGTCTGTCTGAACTCTGGAGAGACATTCTCAGGACCCTCACACCGGAAGCACTCTGGATTCTCCCATGTATCTGACCCCTCTTCACCCCTGTTCCACTGCCTCTGCAATGCCTCCCCATCCGGGGCAGCATCACTCAGGAAGCCAGAGAGGCAGCTCTCTTTCATCGATACTGGACAGTTCTTGTGTGTAGCAGACTATGAAAGAATTAAAGAAGTGGCTAGCATTATTATAAAGGAATACAGTAAGCTAGTCTGACTCACTGACAAGCAGACCACGTGAATTGAATACATATTCTTAAAAATTATACACACTTTTAAAATGAAGATTATAAACGTGTAGCAGTTTAGAAAAGGCAATACGCTACAGGTCTACTATAACCACAGTTGCACAACAATTTACAGATTCAGTAAAAGGCAGGGCGAAATCAACAGGGCCATCACTCAAACATGACAACCCAAGCGAGGCAGGAGAGACGTGTGACAATACCAAATGGAACTCTCGTTACGCTAGGAGCTGTGATCACCACCAGTAGCACCCGCAGAGGAGTTACAAAGCAAAGGTGCACAAGGAGCCCCTTGGGGCTGGTGGTGGGTACAGGGGTTGGGTGGCACGTCCGTGTTGGTGCCCACTGCCACAGTGCAAGCATCAGTGAGAACTTAAGCAGGGAAGTCTGTGCTGAAATAGTAGCCTGGATTCCTAATGTCCATGCATAAGGTTCCATTTTTGTACTGTACATGGTAAAATATATTTATACATTTATATGTCTAATGCTTTTTATGCAAAAAAAAGTCTTCATATATCACTTTGGAGAAGTATGCATATGCTGTGCTAATCAGAGCGTCATTACGCCGGTTTCACGCGGACCAAAGATGTTCCCAACTGTTCTGTCTACCAAAGAGGGTAACGAATATGATCACACTTTCCAGGTTAAACAGAAAGCACCTATACAGCACCATAACTTTTTGAAAACAAACAAATTTAAAAAATGAAATCCACAGAAGTTAAAAAAAAAAGTAAAAACTGCCCTATCTTGTACTTCCATGGTGTCACTTGTACAATTACAACCTAAATTTATATATATATATATATATATGTAAAAAATCAGTTTGTATGCTATTGCCTCTCACTCATACACTATTAGTAGTAGATCAGATATACAGAGCAAGGCTGAAAATAATTAAGATGCGTATTTAGGAAAAAGTGAAGTTGAACTGCCTTAGCACTGACTTGGGTTTGAACTCCTCACATTCATCACTGCAAGCTTGATGCTCACCTGTAAGTTCATTCCTCCTGCAAAGCAAAACAAGACTTTTTTTTTTTTCCTATTCTCTTTAAAACTAAATCCTTTAGTGGCATTTGGCAATGAGTGAATAGCCTAGCTGATTTCTTTCCTGAAAAGATCCAAGTTTCTAACCAACAGACAAACACTGTTCACTGCATTAGCTGAGGATACGGAGGAGCCCACAGGCCCTACAGATCTGGTGACTGCAGACCAGGTGCTGGGCATTGTCCACAGACCACCCTGATTCAGAATTGAAAACACACTGGGTCGGACGCTGTGCTCCACTGGTTTTGCCTATACATGGTTTCGTCCTGGACCGGTGCTCATAGCAAACAATTGTGCCATTGTTCGGTTTTTAGAAAAGGATAATTTTGTACCAAACAAAAGAAGAAAGAAAATCCCCCTCTAGTTTATGTAATGTGTTAGTTTATGGAGTTCCCTGGGCTCAAAAGCTTGTGATGCCCGGAGCTGGAATGGTAACTGGTATATTTTCACTGTTTGTAAAATTTGCCAAGGGAAGGACGGTTAACATTTTAACAAAAAAATACTGCAAGTTAATGCATGTGAAAAACTTGGAAAGTCAAAGGAAAACAAACACGAAAACAACACTTAACATATCCTATAAACCATCGCGATATTAAAACACCACAGAATCGCCAATGTGCTCTGAACGAGGGTGGGTGGTGCGAACGGGTGCTGTCCTCCGCTGGTGGGTGGCTCATCACCCTGTACAAGGAAGATTTTGCATACTTTATAGAGTTCTGTTCCGAGGGTAAGTGCTCCACCTGGGGTAAGGGGCCATTAACAGTCTCTGCTGGGTTAGGAAAATGGCGCGGGGTTCACGAAGGTGTTAAGCTGTAAACGGTATCACTGTCCACTTGCTGAGAGCAGATTTGGCAAAGGGTTTTCTCTGTAGATCTCATGTCAGTTTGAGGGTCTAAAGGAGGAGAAGAGAAAACCAGAGATTATTGAGGGCATTCAAATAGCAACTGCAGGTATGTGGGGTCACACTTCATCAGCCCCAGTCTCCCCACCCCAGCTCAGAGCTCGGAGCACGAGCAGTAAAGCTGTTTTGCTACACAGGTCTTAAAGGTCTGAAGACCGAAGTACAAAGCACAAGGATCACTTACCTTATTTCTTATTTTGTCCTTATTGCAAAATGCTCTCATATCGAAAAGCCCAAAGGAAATGCGACCATTCACTTTGGGAGGCTGATGATGAAAGTCACATCGGGGGTGTTTCAGTGGGCTCTTTTAAGTTAGGGTTGTCCAGGGGGTAGATGGGGTTTTAGTCTAACAGACTTCTGGGTTGAGGGGTTTCCTGGGACATACAACTTAAATGCTTAAGCCAGGAAAGCTGGCCACCTTAAATAGACCAGTTATACTTCTCGGGTTCTGCCCTCCTGGCTATGTGAAGTAAGTGAACTTGTTCAATATCTTTAATACCCCATTACCAGAGGAGATGAAATGGCCACTTTCTACAGAAGCTTAATAAGACTGCACTGCTGGGTGTGCTGAGAATCTGACTTCTCCCACCCTAAGAGGAGGAAGTCATCTCTAAGTGCAACATCTTAGGAATTTGATTTGTTTCCCCCTCCCCCCTTCATTTTTTTAATTGTCAGAGGGTATGTGCACTTGCCAGAGAGGAATGGGGAGAGAGAAAAAGTACTCCCTCCTGGGACATGATCACACTGTAATCCTTTTGGCTCCACATCTCCATCACGCCCAAATTTAGGGCATGTAAACATATGCACCTGGTGATTTTCAAGCTGTGGGACCAGGATTCAAACCACAGTCAGCCACATGGGATTCTACTCCCTTAACCAGTAGGCCACAGGGCTGGCCCAGGAATGTGATTTTTATATTTAAAAACTTGTGGCGGGCATACCCCCAGGGGGTGATTTCTCACTTTCCCTCTTGGAATGTTTCTCTCATTCTCCTTTCTGGTGAATGCACACAGCCTAACACAAAAACCTAAAAGAAAGAAAAAAGTTGGCAGGGGGCCAGCAGATGGTGTTGTGGTTAAAGCACTGGACTTCCACATGATCAACTGGTGACTTGAAAATCACATTGGGCACGTGTGCGTGCATGCCTAAAATTTTGAGAGGAGAATGGAGGAGGAGGGATTGTGGCACCCCTCTGAGAGTTATTTCACATTCTCTCTTTCTCTGTCTCTGTCTAGTGAGTCTACATACCCTACGGCTAAAACCTTAAAAATAAATCTGCAGAGAAAAAAAATGTGGTACAAGCATATGTCCAGCAAATCTCCCACAAAACATCCCATTAAGAACTAACAATATTATTACATTGAATAATTATTTTGCTTCCAGTGGTCTTCAGTGGAAAGGCAAAAAGTAGATCTTTTTAAGAGTATTTGAATTCAGGTCAGACAGATTTCATGTAACCATCAAGTCTGAAAAAGTTAGAGGATGCTTGAAAAGAATACAGAGATGGAGCTAAAGGGATTAACATGACAGTTCCTCAGGACATAAGATCTTTTCTTTATGGAGCTGGTATTGACTGTTGTGGCAGAAAGAAAAACAAATGGCTCTGGGCCAAGAAATGGGTAGAAAAGTGGTAGTGAGCAACAGGCACTCATCATCTTCTTATCACACAAGGTGACCAAGAAATTAAAAAGGAAGGAACAAACTCTCACGCACAAACATGTTGCACGCATCTGTTTCTCCCCCCTTTAGAGGGGACGTACATTTCACACGTGTGATTGTGACTTCCAAGCACCGCGTGCGTAGATTGTGACTTCAATCTCTTCCATAGTGCTCTTCTTGCTGGCAATCTACCTTTCACTAACAATATTTGCAAGGACAGCAGGACTTAGTATTTATGATGTTTTCTACTATGGTCATATTCACCTTTGTTAAAGTGCCAGAGGAATTTAGGTTGTTTTATTGGCGGCAGAGACAATAAAGCAGGAAATGCGGCTCCTTCTTCCCACCTATCCCTAGTATTTAGTTTCCCTGGCTGACTTTTTTAAAGTATCGTCTTTGCTTTGTAAAAGTATTGGACAAAATGATCTTAGATTATAAAATAATGGCTTGTTGATTTCAGAGGAAGATGGGCCAAAGACCAGACCAGATCTCAGTACTGGTGTGATACTGAGCCTGTCAGGGCCAGTGATCTGCTAGCTACTCCACCTGGGATCCTCAAAGCGTGAATAGATGAGGGTTCATAGATACAGTCCTTTGGAAGGGGATCTGGTTTATTCCCTTCACAAGAACACTTAATAAACCACAACCTAACATCACTATGCAATTGGTCATCAGGGGACTATGGTCCCCAAGTCCCGACTTACTGTAAATACCAGGGGAGATGCTGTAAAGTATTACCTAATTCAGACCCCCTCCACCGGTTCCCCTTGGTGCTAATTATTCAGCCACAAACCCAGTGCGTAATGGGAAGGTGACACACTTCATTCCCCAAGTACAGATGTAGGGTATGCAGCTTATTCTCATGCTGGGGCTAGGCCAACACAGGAGGAAAGAAACGGGGGCACCTCTAAACCCCCAGTATGGCACCATTCTAAGAAGAACAAGCCATGGGCCCTGAAGAGGTCCACCTGGGTGGTCTAAAGCAATAAGCAACAACAATCCCCAGGCCAAATTCACATCCTTCATCAAAAGACCCAGAATCTTCAGGGAACTTCATCATTAACAAAGAGACACACCAATCCTCTTTCCCTCTCTGCAGAGCAGGTTTGGGACCATCTGTGACACTATGTCTTAGAGCTTGCTCTGAGGTCTCACAGGCAGTGCCCTCCCAGGGAGGCCTGCTCAAGAAACCACCTCGTGCTTAGAGGGTGAGCTGGTAGAGGCCCAGGTCCAGATATAGAGGCAGCTCTTAGGATAAATTTCATACAGAAACCCCCATACCACAGACCAGGAAGGTGACTGGTTTTCTCTGTGATAAAAGGAAAACACTGTGAAACTATAAAGAAACCAGATCAATGTTGAACAGGAATACAATTGTCCTTCTAAGAGGCACACCAGAATCACTGTTCACAATGAAGACCAAGGTAATAAAAATAATAAGGAAAGCAGCATCTCATCTGCCTTAGATTTTTTAATGGTTCTTTTGAGGCTCACTGTTTGCACATATTTATCTGACTCAATCACAGACGGAAAACATTAGAGGGAGCACATCGAGCAATGAAAACAAGTGCTGAGCTGGGAACTCAATGACACTTAGTATGAATACAAGTTACATGGGTTTTAAGGAAGCGCACATCATTCTTACATTGTTTAAAGTATGACACGTATGAACGTGTTCTTCAAGTTTAAGAACATATTAGATTAAGTAAAACTTTCGGGAGGAAAAGGAAGCATAAGGTTGATGGAATTACAGCTGTTACTTTGCAGTTACTAGGCAATTAACAATCAACATGAACATGCTGTCCTGTCCCATCAGTGCCTTTCATTAGAGAGAGAAGATGCCCTCTTTCCCCTTCTCTGCCCAATAAGTTAAGTTTGAAATCAGGCTGTTGATGCAAGGAAAATGAAATGGGGAGGCCAAATTAATGAGAAGGCCCATTCTAAAAATATCTATGCATGCTGTCATCTGGTCTCTGGTGAGAGTAAGTCCCTCTATAATCTTGGCATCTGTAGAGAAGACAAGTTTCTGCCTAATTATCACCAGAAAATCACATGATGTTCTAAGAAAGGGAAACACCTCCAAAAACTGTACCCAAAACATCACAGCCCAATCAACTTTAATCTGGGAATAAAACATAAATGTTCCTACTACTGTCCTCCCACAACTTAATGCCACTGTGAAAAACTTGGATTTTTTCAGTAGTGTTTTTATCTTCTTGGCAGAGAAGAGAGGAACATGACCCCAGTACTAAATATGACATGGAAGAAAAAAGAGATAGTGCGATGAAACCCTCACATCCACAAATCCACGAAGGTTATCGACTATTTTCTCAGCTAGAACTAAATGATGTTTGGAGGAAAGTTTGCCTGTAAAATTAAAGTAAAACATCACTTTTCTTACTCTTTAGAAATAAAGATCATTTAGGCCCAACTCACAGCCCTTGTGAGACAAACAGGGAGGTACCTCTAGGGTAGAGAAGGGATGGATGTTCACAGTCTGACAGGGAAGCCTCACCTGGCATTGGGAGGACAGGTGTGTTTTGGAGTTTGAATTTTGCCACCCAAGTACAGAGTGAGGAGATACCTATCTGCTACCATCTCTGCTTCATCTCAGAAGGATTTAAAGGACACCCAACCCATCAGGAGCACCATCACCTGCCAGCATCACCAAAGCACTTGTACTTGTTGTTACTCCTGGAAAAACAACATTTTTTTAAGTCTCCAGTTAGGTAGCCATGTCTAATTTTGAAGCACCAAAATGGCAGCAGATCCTTGGAGTTCATTTGCACAGGCAAAACATGACACGGCTCAGGAAAACATGCTGAAGGACACAGTACTCTGGCTCAATGTGGCCATATCTTCTAGGTTGGAAGAGCTGACGAAGAGGAGTCAGGGAGGTTTGTAAAAAATCAGCCTAGTGAGGGGCCAGCAGGTGGCGTGGGGTTAAGGTAATGGACTCCCACATGACCAAAAGTGGTTCGAGTCCCAGACCTGGTGGGCTTGAAAATCACACCAGGTACATGTACGTGTGTGTTTGTGCCCAGAATCATGAGAGGAGAATGGAGAAGGGACTACGTCATGGCTATCCCCTCGGAAGGGTGAGAACTTTCCTTCTTACTGTCTCTCTGGCCAGCACACATGCTCTATGGCAAAGACCTCAAAATTTTTTAAAGAACATCAGCCTGGTGGGCACTGACAACAGGGGCTTGACAGATGAAAGTCCAGCCCTTTGCCTGATACTAGAGTCATCCTCCATGTCTGCTGGGAGGGAGGGGGGATTAGGAAGTACAACTCTATAGAAACCCATTTTGGCAAATGCTGTCAACTTGCCATTTTAGGTACTGAATATTTTATGAGGGAAATAGAACAGGTATAGAAGTTTTGGCCAGGCTAGAGGCCAGGTCTGTACTCAATAAAGGAACATCCCTAAAGGAAAGTCAGATTTCCAGGAAACCCAGCCCACTGGCTCTGGTACTTTCTAATGGGCAAGTGAACTCTATGGAGAAGGTGAGGATGTTACAGGGAAGCTTCGAGTGAGAAGCTTTTCATGGTGAAGGTAGCAAGATACTACATGGAAAAGCACTTGACTGCACACACTATTTAAAAAAAAAAAAAAAAAGCTCAGCTTGTGTAAAAAATAAGCTTGACTGGTGAAGCTGTTGCTTTGTGCCGTCTCCCCATAACTCCTGGACTTTTTCAAGGCAGCAGGTGGAGGATGGTGACAGGAATCTCAAGAGCCTTTGCTCCCAGGACATCTCTAGGCCTGCATCTACTGTGGTGGCCCTTCCAGCCAGCCTTTGTGCTGTGCTGGGAAATGCAGGGAGAGAAGTGACAATCCTAGCACTTGGCGGCTCAGGGACAAACAGCGAGGGTGACCTGCAGAGAGACCCCTGCTTTTCTGTTGCTTAAACTGGAGGGATTATTGCTGGCTAAAATAAATTTAATTCCACAATGTCCTATCTCTACCTTTACACTGGGGGAGGGATTGTGTTAACTGATATTCTCCTGTATCCAGCGTCACGATGGGGAATGACCTGGCAAAAATACAGAATGGCTTACTGTCAATAGAAAAGTTGCAGAGATTTCATATCATCTTAAGATTCTTAGATTTTTAAACCACACAGCGTAAGTAGTACGTAGAGTTTTCAATTCAAGAATCACTTTTAAGGGGCATTTGGATCTCCTCTGAACTCATGGTTACTTATTTAACCTTAATTACAATGTCCACAACTTAAGCTGGCAAAGACCTTGGGATCGAGTTCCACTGTCTTGATCCTCAGTTTACCTCCCCGTACTACTTGAGAAACGATCTGCCTGCCTGAGGGTCAGGCTCAGTAGCCTTTATCCCGGACTGCTCTTCCCCCCAACCATGTGAATCACTCGTACCTTCAGCTCCACCTTCCCCAGCTGTCCTTGACTGAACACCTGTGCCACTCACCTGACACCTCATCACAGTTGCTGGGATGACTACTTTTCCATGGACGCTGAGCTCCTAGTGTGCTGAATTCCCAGGAAGCAGAGCAAAATCTTCAAATCACAGCAAACACTTGGGAATACCTACTTTTTTTTTTTTTCTTTTTTTTGGAAAGGTTTTTGCTATAGGGCACGTGCGCTTGCCAGACAGAGAGAGACAGAAAGTGAGAAATCACCCCCCAGGGGGTATGGTCACGCCGCAATCCCTTCTCCTCCATTCTCCTCTCGGGATCTTGGGCATGCATGCACATGCGCCCGATGTGAGTTTTAAGCCACCGGGTCCGGGACGCGAACTGCGGTCGACTACGTGGGAGTCCAGCGACATAGCCATTATGCTAACTGCTGGTTCCCAATACCTACTTTCTTAACAGCACCATTTTAGTCATGCTATTCGCCTCACTGGAGGTGTATATGCCAATGAGGGAAACACTTTCTTGATGTCCCAAGCAGCCTGAGAAGTTGGAAGTATAAAATAGGTGCACAGTAAATTCTGGCAGAATACACGGAAGAGCCATCCTCCTGGAAGAGCACTCTCTTCCACTCTGGCGACTCGAAAATTTAGCATCCTTTCATTGCTACTGCCTTCATGACCTGCTCGCACTGCCAAAAGTTAGTGCTACCTGAGTCCAGGCAGAACCCACCCTGTGTGGGACAAGACCTAGGATCTGTAATGCTTTTTTGGGGGGGAGACTGTTACCCATTATTGAGATTCTAAAATTTCTATCTAATATAAGATGAAATCGATATAAGGCACAATTTTAACATTCAACTGTTTCTCAAGTACTTAATGAAGAATTTGCCTTCTCCCTTCCTTTCTGCACAAACCACCATACATATCCTTTATTATTAGGCCCCAGATTAAGAGTCTTGTTACACTAAGTCTCGATTTGCTGCCATTAATACATTGACTCACCATTTAAAAACAAAAGGAAACTGTAGTCCAGGAGGAAAGGCTCAGAGCCATAACCATGACCTGAATATGAGAATGTTTATGTTTGCTGGGTGTGACCTGTAGGACTCTTCCCTGCATTTACTTTGGGGGAGGGAAGAATGAAGGGAGTGTGCAGGCCAGGATGTCCTAGATCCTTTGAGGGTGAGTGGAAGTGGAGATGAAAGTGTTAGAACATCTAAGGGTTTGGCTACCAAGTACAGAGAGAGGTCTCCAGGTCCTCTCCTCCTGCATTAGCTATACAGAGTTTTGAGAGATAATCTAATTTTTCCAAGTGCTTCTGAAATTGAAAACACAAAATCAGCTCTTTAAGTGTCACCAATAGTCCAAACTACTCCTCCACCTGTAAGGCATGACCAGAACATGCAGGTAACACAGATGGTGTTAAGCAACCACCACACCTGCACAACAGAGGAAGGAAACCAGGAAGGACCTGAAAGAGGGATTTAAGGCTGGCTCTGTGACTGAGACAAAGGACTGTGGTGAGGTCAGTGGTCCAGCCAAGTGTGTAGATTCCAGAAGTGAAGTAAACCTGTATTTTGTGTGGCCCTGGGGACCCTCAGCTTGTACCTGCATTGTAGTGGTAAGCGAGGGGTTCCCTATCATGGGGAACCCACCCCAGCCAGGAGGGCTGAGGGTGACTGAGGTCCAGCCAGAAGTGCTTTGCTAAGGCACTCGGGCAGCAGGCAGCATTTTCAATTTAGCATCAGGGCTGCCTCTAACAGGCCCATCAGCCAACACATATTTCCTGATTACTTACTACTATATTGGGCCATATTGTTTTCTGAATATATGAATTACCAATAGAAGTTCTAATTAATGATAGCAGCACAAATATAAATGGAAGACCAGTGAAAATAATTTTAAAATTTTGGCCTCAGAGAACTCTTAGACTCTTACCTCTGGCCTTCTCTTCCTGGCCACTAATTTCCTCCAAAGAATCAAATTGAACACTCCACACAGACATTAATACTTAAAAAAAACAACAACATAAAACTTATGGCCCAGATTACTTTTATCTGAGGGAAAGGAGAGAGAAGAGAGGAGGAGAGAGAGAAGATATACTGACATGTAACTCCTCCATGAAGCCAAGACTGGCAATGAAAGTTTTGTCCTTCAGAAACACTGGAATTACCCCGAGACTTCATGGTTAAGTGACTCCCACCCTTTAATAATTAATGCCATGATTTTAGCAAAAAGTGGCTATAAAAAAACAAAAACAACAACAACAAAAAAACCTTAACCAGTCCAGCACTAGAGTAAGGTGCATCTGCTACTGGGAGAGAAAGAAATTAAACACAGCCCTGTGCCCGGTGCCTGCAGCTCTGTACACTGGAATGTGCAGACCCGGGTCCAGCTACTGTGCTTTAGGAAGAACAGTCTGTTTTCTTTGGGTTTTCACCAAACCTGGAGTTGGTAGAGATCTTAAGGGTACAATGACTGTATTTTCTGAGCCCCAAATTATGTCACAAAAGTACAGGGTAAACCACCAGCTTTTGGGCGAGCCAAGGCCAGACCATTACCAGCACCATGTTAGTACGTGGCAGTCTTTCTGCTCCCTAGATAGCCCTCAGCCCTGCCCCATTCCTCTGCCTGGCTGGGGTGGCCTGGCAGGCCTGACAGTGGGAGGGTGAAGGTCAGATTTCCAGCTCTCCTCCCAATACCAGGAGAGGCTCAGGCCCTCGTGCCCCAGGCTCCAAGGCAGCTGAGATGGGACAGGGTAAGGCATCTTCCTCAGCAGGGCTCCCTACTAGCCCCTGTGGATACCATGGGCACCCTAAAGAGAGCAGAAGCCAGTGAGCTAAGAGTTTCAGGCAATCCTTTAAACATGCCATTGGACCCTGAGTGCAACATCAAACCTCCACACTCCATCTGCGGCACAAGTTTCCTTTGGATATGAAACAAAAACAAAAACAGCCTGTCTAATGCATACCTCCAAATTGGTAGGCCAGATTTCCAAATCAAAGGTTTCACATATCTGGCAATTGTTATAACTTTAAATGGGAGAAACCTGATGGGTTCTATTTTATTGAGGAAAGCAAAATTCTTCCTGCCAATAGTAAGAGTGTTTACTCTTTATTGCATCTTATATTCCCTATTAACCTCTGGAGCCACCATAAATCACAATACACATTCAATAACTTTTTTTAAAAAAGTACCAAAAGACATTAGCCCATATCAGAGCTAGTCTTTACAAGAGCTCTGTGAGGTAAGTTTTCATTTTAACCCCGTCTTACTGATAAGCAAATGACACTCAGAGAAATGAGTGATTTGACTCAATAACACAGTCATGAAAATGGCAGCCTTATGCTACAAATCTCACAGCTTCTCTGTCATACCACAGAACCTCATTTCACTTGGAGTGGGCTTCAGAAGAGGCTTTTTCCTTCGGTGGCACCCCTCAGAGCAGAACTCCAGGGCTAGTGTCTTGATGTGGGTGGCTGGCTCATGTCCAGCTGTTCCAAATCAGTCAGCTCTAGAACATAAAATAG
Organism: Tupaia tana; assembly: GCA_026018925.1. NCBI lineage: Eukaryota > Metazoa > Chordata > Mammalia > Scandentia > Tupaiidae > Tupaia > Tupaia tana. Next base: position 50,877,672 of record JAKSZU010000002.1, on the reverse strand, counting down.
GCTGCGGGGCTTTTAACAGAAACCAGCATCTGCATTCGTCATGTACTCTAAACAATTAGTATGAAACTCTTGAAGTAGTAGAGTCTGTGTTTTTATCCCCCAAAGACAAGTGGGACAGACCATGTGATGATGGAATAGAACCCTTGAAAGCAGAGCTCCCCAGAAAACCAGGCATGCCACACCACAGAGGTCCTTTGCTCCAACCTTGCATAGAAGGTCATCTTTTTCTATGACAAATAGTCACCACCCTCCCAGCCAGGCCATGCACTCCTTGTTGGAGAAATCCTGTTTTATTCATCTTTATCCCCTATGCACAGCAGTAGGGGATAAAGTAGTAAATTTCACTTAATGGGCTCAGACTTTTCTTGAGCATTTCTGCCCACATGGGGTCTGCCATTTGGCTGGGTTACTGGCTCATCCACAGGCGAACTCACTCCATGGCTGACATGATTGATATATGAAGGGGGTATACAAAAGACTCAATGGGAATCAGAGGAAGAGAGTAGAGAATCTACAGTTCTCAATGGGATTGGTGGCCTCTTTTGCAACACTTGAGGGCAGGATTTCTTAAGGGGAGGGATGCTTAAAACATTGGTCCTGTGGTTTCTTTGGAAAACAACAACTACAACAAAAAGGATTTAAGATATCAAAGAAAATTAGGAAACACTGTATAACATACATCCTACCCTAGAAGGCTCAAGTGTATACTATCTTTTAAGCCTCCAAGGAGCCCTGCTGAAAATAATCCAATCACTTGTTGGACATGAAATTTCCCAAATTTATTTGACCACAGAATCCATTTTCTACTTCATCCTCATGAATAGCTTGAATACTAAGTATTCTGTGGAACATTGTGAGAAACACTGACTTGAGATCTCTTAATCTCTAAAGTGTCACTAATTGACTAAACAAAGTTTTAATTCATTTTCATTCCTGAAACTTTAAACTTTAAAAGAATTGAGATGAGCAAAAGTAATGTTCTGCAATCCAATAAACACATCAACAAAATCAGGGTGAAGTGAGTGATAGATCTTGCAAAGTAGAAAATCTCTATCTTGAAATCAAATTCCCAAAACCACATGACTTCAAATTAGGAAAGAGAAAGCAGTCAGCGAGCCCTCTTGCCTAGGCCGAGGCCAAGGAGGACCTCTGGCAGGCCATCTCTGCATCTTTCTCCTATCTCCGTACAGAAAGGTAAGTCTACGAGAAGCACAGGTGGTCCTTGGGGGAAGCCTCTTCCTTACAGAAAATATTGCTTGCTAGATGTTGGTTGCTGAGCACAATAAACACGCTAAAAAAGAAGTATTTAACAGAAGCTTAAAATTCCCCCAAGAAACATAAGCAGTAATTCTGGTGACTACCCCACTTATTTATGTCTCGCATATGCTTTATGGCCAAAAGAGAACCTTCACAAAGCCACATATAAACAGAGCTGCTTGGAGCAGTTCAGGCTCTATCCCTGTGCACATCAGCAGGCTGGCCAGAGTTGAGCACAGGTACATCGCAAAACCAACAGGCCCAGGAGGAGCAGCCTTAGTACTGGATGTTATCGCTTTCCAGGGGAAAATGCATGTGAAGAGAGCCCCAGCCCTTGCAATGAGAAGCCCTTTTCACGGCTGCATCAATTCTCCTTTACTACTATCAACACTAGAAAGATCCCAACAGTCATTCTCTTCATAAATGACAGCTCAGACATTGGGATTTTTAAAAGGTAAGAATAAAGATTTCTGCAGAGGTAGAATTCTTTATACTGGTATAAGAGTACAGTCACAAGTGCAAGTAACAGGATATATTCTCCATATAACACAGAACAGATTTATATTTACCATATTCCCTAAAACAAAGACATCTACGTCAGGGATAAACATGACACAGAGGGCCTATATATTATCTGTATTGGGTTAGGTTTAGTCCTGTACTCCAACATCAATTTTAAAGACAATAGAATCACAACATTCAACATCAGTTCAATAAGCATCAAAGATTTATTTTTTTTGAGAAGTATCAACAGTCCATGTGCAAATCCTAAGTGGCTCCCAACACTGAAGCCTGATGTGTTTACACAAGCATGCTGCTATTTCTTTGCAGTCTCCTATCACTACATAATACCTTATAGGGCCACTTCATAGAACGTTAGGTGTCAAGTTTGAAATTATATATACTATGTACCTTTAGAACTCTATGATTCTGTCCTTTGACAGATGAGACACCTGATGCTCTAAGAGATTCATTAGTAATATGTCCAGTGGCAGAAACAGGAAGAGATCTACCCTCTCCTCTACATCTGAGCTTTCCCTGGTGGGCGCTTTCCAAGCCTTATAAGGCAGTTCAAAACACAAAACTCAATGCTGGGCTGCCCCCAGGTGAGTTTGCAAATGCCAAAAGACAAAAATGAATGAAGGAGGGACCAGCAGTTAGCGTAATGGCTATGTCGCTGGACTCCCATGTAGTCAACCGCGGTTCGCATCCCGGACCCGGTGGCTTAAAACTCACGCCGGGTGCGTGTGCGTGTGTGCCCAAGATCCCAAGAGCAGAGTGAAGGAGAAGGGATTGAGGCGTGGCCATCCCCCCTAGGGGGTGATTTCTTGCTTTCTTTCTCTGTCTCTCTCTGTCTGGCAAGCACATGTGCCCTATAGCAAAAACCTTTTTTTAAAAAAAAAAATGAATGAAGGAGCTTGAGAGTTTTGGCAACTTTTGACATCAAAACTAGGTGAGACTGAAGCTATTTTGGAAGCTGGGGCTTGAAGCCCACCACACCAGCTCACTGCCATCTGCCACCAAACTGTGTATGTGCACCTGAGAGAGGACAGTGCCCTCTACATCTCAGTAGCTGGCAGTCATAAAAAGGTATGGCTATTTCGCCTTTATCAGTGAGAACCACAGGTCAAAGAATCTTACATATGGTCTAAAGGAAACGAAGTGTGTGAAATACCCAGCCCTCCAGCTCTTGTCAGTCAATGGACAGACCGCTCCATTAACAACAAAAGCTTGAATTCAGGGCCACATGATCTTCCACTGGTGAGCCAACAAGTCAGTCTGGAGAAATATTAGGGGAAAAAAAGGCAAACCAAGGAAGTCATTATAGAATAACTAAGAGGAAGCTGGGGTGCCTAATTTGGGAGAAATGGTAAAAGATTCCAACCTCAGGTCTGTTTTGCGAATTTAGGAAAGAGTCTTCAATTAAGTGCTTGCCACAAGTTCAGTTTCAAAGTAAATATATACTTCAGGCTACTTGTGCTCCTGGCTGTTTAGAGGAGCAATTCATTCCAAGGCAAAATGGGAATCCTGGACCCAGAAACCAGATGTCCTCACAGCCCCACACTGTCCTTAGGATGTTTCTTCTCCTGGTCTGTGGTCACACTGTGCTAGTCACTTGCAGAAAAATTTGGTAACTTTTCTTTCTTTTAATATAAAATACTTCACTAATTAACTTTGCATTTTTAACTGAAGAAAAATACCTTCTCAAAACAACCTCCCCCCAAAATGTTTTAAAGAATAAGGTGACTAAATGATTCTAAGGTTCCATTAGGCTGTAACAGTGAAAGGCATTACCCCCAAAGTAATAACTGATTATTATCAAAGTCATAGCTCATCAAATACATTTAAAAATATTTAAATCTCTTTTAAAAGACTTTTAGACAGGGCCAGGAGGTGGCGTGGTGGTAAAGGCACTGGGCTCCTACATGGCTGACCATGGTTTGAGTCTCAGACCCAGTAACTTGAAACTCATGTTGGGCACGTGTGTGTGCGTGCCCAAAATCTCAGGAGGAGAATGGAGAAGGGACTGTGGAGCAGCCATCCCCCCTGGGGTGTGATTTCTCACTTTCCTTCTCCCTGTCTCTCTCTATTCCCAGCAAGCACATGTGCCCTATGGCAAAAATCTTAAATGGAAAAAATAAAAACTTGTATTATCTTTTAGAATCACACATACGCAAGGAAGGTATGCTATTGAACGAAAAGGGAAATCTACACTTGGAAAAAATCCCAACGAAATTGGTAGTATATTTTCTTCTGAACATATTCTATCTAAAATAGAAAGTGGCCTGCCTCCTTCAACTACAACCAAACTTGAACTTTTGTTTTTAGAAACCAGTCACATTCCTCTTCTTAAAGGAAGCCAAGTCATTTGTTCCTCTAAACGACAAAGATCTGAATTCCTAAAGTAAAATCTCTACTTGTCCAGGTTCTGGTACGGTACTGAACTCGTCGGCATGGAAGTACTGCCACCCTGTTTAGCTTCCATTACAGTCTTTTACCATCTCCGGGGCTAGTAAATGACTGAAAACAGATGCATGAGCTCCATTAGGGGCCTGCTCATGCCTGGGAAAGGTGAGAAGCTTCAGCATCGCAGTACTCCTGACATTCCCGACTGTAACCAACCACCCACGGGCTGGAGTGAACACACCACGGGAGGCCCTTGTCATTCTTCTTCTATGGAAGAGGGTTAAACAAGACTCATTTGATTTCTCTTTTACACCATTTAAAGAAAGCTGTAAGCAGCTTGCTGGAACAAATTAAAATTAAAAAAAAAAAAAAATACAGACAGGAAGTTGGGGCACAAAGCAGAGCCCTTTAATGTGTGGGCATCTGGGGATGCAAACCTGTTGGCAGAAGACTTCGGTGTTCATAATATTTCTTGAGGAGGACTGTTTCAAGGCAAATGTGTCTATTATCTGCTGCTCTCACTCCAGAGCACTTCCAACTTTTTACCATATAGAGAAAACTAGAAAGAACTCCTGTGGCTCAAGTCATTTAAGGAGTATGGACTCTGGGTCTAGCTCAGTGACCTTGGACAAACTGTTTAACTTCTCTGGGCTGCCAGATTGTTCATCTGTCAGTGAGTTAAGTTTACCCAATTGTACCATATATATTTCATCCCTCTACATTTTTTTAAAGAATTATTTTATTTAACTTTATTCATTCATTTAAATTTGACCAGAGAGGGAAGGAGGGAGAGAGAGAATGTGAGAAAGCAAGCCACCAGAAAGAGAAAGAGAGAAAGAGAGAGAAAGAGAGAGAGCAAGCCACCAGGTCTGGGACCTGAACCATGGTCAGCCAAGTGGGAGTCCAGCGCCCTTAACCACTATGCCACCTACCGGCCTCTGTCCGACTACAGTTTTTACAAAGCACTTTCATGTAAGTACATTTGATTCTTGCAATAACCCAGTGACGTTAACAAAGTTACTATTATCCTTATTTTATAAAACTGGAAAATTGGGGGTGAGAGGCTAAGTGACATACAGACAATGGCAGCCAGAAAGCAATGGATGTGGCACTTAATCCTTAACTCCTGATTCTAGTCAAATGCCTTTCTTCCCTTATCACATTGTCTTATCTTTCTGGTTCTAACAGCAACACCACAATTGAAAACACTGTCAGCATTCACAATTCTTGTTGTTGTTTCTCTTATGTATAAGTTGGGGAGTAAGAAGCAGCGAATGACTAAGAATTTCCTCATATTGACCCTTGTGTTTTCTGGGACCACAAAGCACAACACTCTGTAAGGCTGACCTACAGAAGGTTCCAAGTTTGTGTCTGGAGACCTCCCTGACTCCACTGGGTACCTGTGTGCCCAGGATCTGGGGTTTGCTAAGGCTGTGTCAAGATCCTCTTGGGAGTGCATGTCCCTCTCTGTCTCTTTCTCTCTTATGGAAGAAATAAATACATTTTAAAAACAAAACCCTTGCATTTTCAACTTAACATGTTTATTTTTAATTGCTTAGATATTGAATGTCAATCAAGATGCTTAACACTAAGGTCAAGAATAATCTAACAGATCTTGCTTCTGGTGGAAATGCTGAGGAAAAAGTCCAGAAATACACATTCTACAATTAAACTGAAATACCTACAAATTGTTACTTTACTGAGGAGGTAAAAAAAAAAAAAAAACAAAAAAAAAAAACCAGAAACTATAATCCAAAGATCAACAAAGGCAGTGATAGAACTGAAAGTCTTTCTGAGAAGTCTCCACTGCTCCACCCTTAATTCTAAAGTATTACCTAAGTTTCCCCTTCCACGCTGCCCCTTCTACTCTCATCCATCCATCACAGAGGGGCACCTGTATCATGGCTCAGCAAGGATGACTGGATACAAAGAATGAGATTTCTGAATGTGTGAAAGTGTGTTCTTCTCACTGGCAGTGAAATTCCTAGGTTTCCAGTAAGCTGTGGGGAGAGACACCTGACAGCCCTATTTGGTTTCCAGGTAAACTGGCTGGGAGCCATATCATCATGCACCACTGCTCCACGGTTTTCAGTGTGGAATAATACTCCAAGTCAACAGAAGACTGGCTTCCCCAACACCCCCACCTGCTTGTTTTTATGCCATAGCATTGGGCACTGACCTGCTTTGCCCACTTCCCCTTTCCTCAGTGATCCTTCAGCCTGGCACCCAGCTTTGAGATGAGGCCTGCTTAGCACCAGTGAAGTTCCCCACGTTCAAACCAACAACGTTCTGTGTGGAGATGAGGGAATCAAAGTTAAAATCCAACCCATCAGCATCCATGAGTTCACTACGGATGATGGACTCCATGTCACATTCCAAGCTCCCATTGAACATGTCCAGGTCCAAGTCGCTGGGGAACTTCTCATGGCCCATGACAGGAAGGTTTGCACTAGTTGAGTACAAGGAGGAGCCTGAGAGAGAGTCTGAGAGGGTTTGCATAGACTGGCTGACAGGAGACGGCTGGTGGTGTTTGGCTGACCCAAGGCTGCTGGAGTCACTCAAGCCCATGTTGCTGACAGAATTCGACAAGGCACGGCTGCCACCGAGAGCGCCTTGGGTTTGGTGCTGGTGGTGGAGCAAGTTCTGATTGACCAAACTCCCCTGGTTAGGCTGTGCGGCAAAGGACATCATTGGGTCGTTGCGAAGCATCACGTTCCGGCGGGAGTTCTGAACAGACACAGCGGTGCTGGCCTGAGACATCAATGGGTCCGACTGGGTCATCATGACATCGCTGTGGCTAAGCGAGTCTGAAGTGAGCAGGTCCTGGAGTGTCTGGTTGCCATAGTGTGACATGGAAGAGAAAGTAGCTGGCTTGTTCTCTTGGATGGTCTGCATGGGAGACTGGCGTAGGGAGTTCAGAGATGAGGGTCCAAACACCGTGCTATTAAAGGAGCTGGTTGGAGAGCCCAGGCCAGAGCCCTTGGAGGTGTATGGGAAGCTAGAGCTCCGCTGCATAAGCCCCCCAGTGGGGGATGGCTGGGATGACGGGAGCGTGATGTTATCCAGCAGGTCATCCATGAGGTTGTCAGCCAGCCCGTCATTCAGATTCATGGTGCCCGCCATGTCGGTCAACCGTGGCAGCTCCACATTGCACGGCTTGCTCACAGAGGGCGACAGGCTGGCTGAGCTGCTGTAGAGCATGGGGGAGAGAGGTGCGTCGTCGTCCTGGACGTCATCCAACTCTGTGCTGGCCAGGATGGGTGACAGGCGACCACTGAGCGTGCTGGCATTGGAATTGGTGCGCGAGCGGAAATCGGTCCACGCATCCAGCTCATCGCTGCTGCGCGATGTGGGGCTGCCAGGCCATTTGGAGAGCTGAGAGGGACTGTCGTCAGCTGACTCTGGGGCTGTCTGCAGGGCAGCCTTCTTCTTGGTTGCACGACCACGGCTCTTGGTGTACTTGTTGCTGTTGTCCATGGAGACAGCCCGCCGCCTGGGTGCCTTCCCACTTTTCCCCCCATCAGGGTTGATGATCCACCAGGAGCTTTTGCCGGTCCCCTCATTCTGGACCCGCATAAATCGACTGTGCAGTGACAGGTTGTGCCGAATGGAGTTCTGCAGAGAGAGGAGAAAATACAGAATATCAGCCTGAATGGTCCAACACTGAGTGCTCCAAAGAAATAGTTGACCAAGCTCAGTTTTTTAAACCCTTCTCAATGTAAAAGTCTTAAAAAAAAAAAAAAAAAAAAAAAAAAAAGACACAAAAAATTAATTAAAAAAAGACAAACCTATACATGACCTTTCTTGACTTGGGAATAAAATAACATGTTAAATGGCAAGTGTAACTACAAGTGGGGAGATGGTTTCATATCCAGGAGATGCTGTGATTGTACAAGCTCAGTGGCTGTTCTCCCCACCTCCAAATCCTGAGTTGGATTGTCCTTTTCTGTAATTATATTTCCTATATTGAAGATCATACTTGTAATTTACTATCACACTACTCTTTCTGTCTTGCACTCTGCAATGGACTGCTCTGGATCTTTAAGGGTTATCATTTACCTAGAAGCTATCTTCTCAAGGTCTCCTCCTCTACCAGCTGCCTTTTCTTAATCACTTCTATGAACTCAAAGTGGTGTGAATTTTTACCTATTCTTTCTATGATTCCATCTCATGGAGCCACAAATTCACACCTCATTATATAACATCTAGTAGACACAAGAAAAGAGAGGTAGGTCAGGATTGCAAGACTCCCATCCAGAACTTAGATGATTTATACAGACACTCCCCCTCTTCAAGGCAGTGTAGGTTGAACATACTAACTTTCTTCCAAAGAGCATAGCATGAAATGGGATAAAAGAATAACTTTTCAGTAGAGAAATCTGACAAACACCATCTCAGCCAGATAATCTAGGTCAACATCAATGGTAGTAACTCATGTTGACAGTATGTAGTGATGAAAGTGGCCGCTTCTTCTGTGGTCCTTCCACAACCCATAACCAGAGTCTAATCATGAGAAAAACATCAGTCAACTCTCAGGAAAGTGGCATTTCCAAATGTTCATTCGGTACTTTTTGTTAACTATCACAGCCAAGAGGAGCCTAAGAGATATCATGGCTAAAAGAATATGTTATTCTGGGTGGGATCCTGGAACAAAATGAAAAGGACATAAGGTGAAAATGAAGGGAATCTGAATAAAGTATGGACTTCAGTTAATAATAATAAATTAATATTGGTTCATTGGTTGTGAGAAACGTGCCATACTGTAAGATGCTAACAACAGGGCAAGCTTGGTGCTGGGTATACAGGAACTCTGCTTTACTTTTGCAACTTCTCTGTAAATCTAAAACTATTCTTAATACAAGCTTTATTCATTTTTTTTTTTAAGTAGGGCAAAATACCCTAAAAAACCTAATGACTGTACCATCTTGCAAGAATCTATCTCCTGGCTTCATAGATAAGCCCAGTCAAGAGGGATGACCCAGATTCAGTCCTATCTCTGTCACTGACCAACCATGTGACCCTGAACAAATCATTTAATCTGTCTGCAACAAATGCAGTTCCTCTTCTTCATTCTGGACACAATACTATCCAGACTGCCCCTCCCTGACAAAGATGATGTAAGGATGATATATGATAATACATTTGAGAAGCCAGAGTGTTCTGACAGCTATCATTAAAGAACAGAGTCCATGGTGGAGAGAGCTCACATTTCTAATCTGTAAAATGACTCATGCGCAATAAAAGAGAGGGTTTGATGGTATTCTCCGCACATCTGGAACAGCACCTGTAGGCCAGATGAGTTTTTATTTGCAAGTTAAAGATAAAAGGTATTACCTGATGTTGTATATTAAATATGAACAATCCTGAAAGTTACCATTTTTTAAAAACTGGGAATCACCAACTGTATTTATGTAGAAGATGCAAATAAATGTGTTCTACCAGAATGTTTTAAAAACACAGAAAGTTAGCAAGATTTTACCATAAGTAAATAATGTAAAACACTCAAGTGTTTGTTCCCACACAAGAAGGGACCACAGTTTGGGCTGGACGATGAGCATTTGCAGTCTGGGTCATAAGTCATCATTCCTACAACTGCCATAAAGATGCTCTTGAGAGAAGAAAATGGGCAACATGCTGAGTATCTGATGAAATAAATGTTGCCCAGGAGACCATATATTCTGCTTCTCTCTCACTGTTACAGTTTTTAAAAAGAATAATGGCATCTCTACTAATGGTTTAGAAATTATATTCTTTAAAAAGTAAAACACTCTCTGTGAAATAGGTATGAAGCATGCTCTTAACATGTACTCCACATAGTTCAGAAAGGAGGCAAGTGCAAGATGGTTCTAATACTGAGTACTCAGGTGGCTGGATGGATTAAATACAAACCTAAACTCCAGCTTCTAGTGAAAAAATAAAGAGGTCCCAAGGCTCTGTGGGGCAATGTGGACATCTACCCTAATTCCTCGCACCCTGGACAGCTCCTTTCACTTTAGACTCTGGAAAGAGTTCATATCAATAGCCCAAATTAAAAAGAATGACCGGACACAGGTGGTATGGTGGTTAAGGCTCTGACACTCCCACATGGCGGACCTTGGTTTGAGTCCCAGACCTGGTTGTTTGCTTTCTCACTTTCTCTCTCTCCACCCCCTCTTTGCTCAAATTAAAATAAATGAATGAATAAATGAAATTAAATAAATTTTTTTAAATGACCAGCTACCCACTTTTTTTTTTAGTTTTTTTTTTCTTTTTTTTGAGAGGTTTTTCTATAGGGTGTGTGCACGCCAGACAGACAGAGACAGAAAGACAGAAAGCGAGAAATCACCCCCCCCCGGTGGGGGGGGAATGGCCACACTGCAATCCCTTCTCCGTTCTTCTCTCAGGATCTTGGGCATGCACGCACACGCGCCCAGCATGAGTTTTAAGCCACCGGGTCTGGGATTTGTACCATGGTCAACTACATGGGAGTCCAGCGACATAGCCATTATGCCAACTGCTGGTCCCGTCCAGCTACCCACCTTAACAAAGAGTTTAGGGAACAAACGTTATTTTCTATACGTTATTTTAGTTTCACCAATTTCAAACCGAGATAAAGAATGAAACAATATAGAATTTCAAAATATCCCATATGGTTTTCTGATGGCCATCTATTATAACTACTTAAAGCTCCAACCATATACGTGTATAATTTCATACAATTACAAGCTACAATTGGTTAAAACTTAAAGAAGATATGAAGCTTCTGGGAGGACATATGATACAGGGGTTGAAACACCCACATCCAGGACGAGAACACAGGGTCCCAGAGCAGGGCAGGACCACTCCCACTGACCACCTGTCCAGGTCCCTAATCACCAGGGTAAAGAAACGAGAGCCTGCCAAGTTGCAGCACTGCCAGTTACTGAACCATAGGTTTTAGATTTATTGTCTCTAATCCTCATAATAAAACCTGCCCAGTTAGTGTACCAGGGGCCTAATTTTATACAGGAAGGCCAGGCTGAGCAATGTTAAATAACACGAGGTCCCACAGCTAGTATTCACAAAAATAAAACTGAAACGGGTAATCCAATGTAACTATAATCTAAGGCGTTTTCCACAACCCTTTATAGGCCCAACACCAAATTATTTAGAAGTCGACTTTAATCTATTTGTGCTAATAGCTAAAGAAAGAAACATTTAAGGAAACTAATATTTAAGAACAAAGATAGGGATCAGTGGGTGGCATGGTGGTTGGGGCACTGGGCACTCCCACATGGCCAACTACGTTTGAGTCCTGGACCTGGTGGTTTGCTCTCTCACTCCCCCCCATCTCTCTGGTCAAATTTTAAAAAATGAATAAATTTTTTTAAAAAGAACGAAGATATAAAAGCACAATCTTATTCTCATAACTATGTATGTGGAAATAAGGGTTATAATTTGGCTTTCCTTAAGCATTTAAAAAAAATTTTTTGCAAGTCTGTCTTTCAAAGTGTAAGCTCACTCTGTAGTACATATTTGTCTTTCTTTAGTACAAAGGCCATCCTAGCATTCATTCTAAGGAGGGACAGTGGTTATCATACAAACCAATATTTACGACCTTTAGACTCTGAAACAAAGCCCAACATATTAAATGGTGATTAGTTTAAGTGTCCAGTCTTTGCTTGACTCTCCGTATTAGAGGTTTATTAGTGGTAGAATATATTCCCTGAGGCTTATTACCTACAGAATGCTCAGACAGGTTTTTCCAGTTATATTACTAAGACAACACAGACACAACTGCCACCGTCATCCTCACAGTTCCCTACCTCAACTGCCTTCTACTCACAGCTGGCCAGCCTTACATTTATAAAATCAGTGACCTGAAAGTGGAGTATTGACAAAGGCCAGTAACTACAGTTCAGCTGTCCATTTCTAGTTCAAATGCCCCATCACCCTGCCAAGGTCAGATTCCAGAAATGTATTCTATTGTTTTCATCACAGGTCCTAATTCTACTACTAGCTTCTCTCCTAAATCTTCACGGAGCAGGAAAGACAAATAAACTGCAATGGTTTCCTACCCTTCCTTGGTGACAAACATTATTGGTGAAATGGCTTCGGTAAGACTTCCATGGTCCCTCCCCCACCTCAATCCCAAGAAAACTACCATTAAAAATATTCTATGGTTGGGGCCAGGAGGTGGCATGGCTGGACACTGACCACGGTTTGAGTTCCAGACCTTTCTCACTTTCCCTCTATCTCCCTCTGGTGAGCACATGTGCCTTATAGCAAAATTTAAAAACTAATAAAAATTAAATAAACAATTTTTAAAAATCTCTGTGGTTTTAGGGCCAGTTCCATGGCACAACAATGACATGCTAACTCAGGTGAAGATAGGTATCACATGGTGACCCTGGTGACAGTCCCCAGCCCAGTTCAGCAGGCCTGAACCACACCAAGAATGCACATGAATGTCTAGAATCCCATGAGCTGGGGGACTACATGAGGAGGACTGCAATAGGACCAAACATTGTGGAGGGTTCACTCACTTGCTCACTCTCACATGCATGCAAGTGTTCTATTGTTTAAAAAAAAAAAAAAAAAAAAAAAAAAAAAAAAAAAAAAAAACTATGGCATTTCCACTAATTCATATTTCATCTTACCAAACAGCATACATTTCTAAGATATATTTAGTTTGGGGATTGAGAGCTGAGGGTAAAGAAGGAATGGTTGCTAGAATTAGAGTGGTTCTGAAAATCTTATCTAGAAACAAACTAAAATACCCTGTGGTATAGGTCAATGGAAACTGGCTGAGGAACTGGGGCTGTGTGTTAGTGAGGCTAAGGTGATAAGGTACATGATACCAACCAGGACTCCTGTGCCTGGGGCTCAGGCCACTCTGTCACCACATTTACTTATCAAAGAAGCCCAGATCCAAAACAACATGAATAGTTTTGGCTATTGAAATCCATCATTTAGAAATCAAGATTCTTATAAACTGTAAGATAGTAAATATTTTGAGGAGAAACTTTGGGGACAAATATACCAGTCTTCCCCCAACTTGGAGGTTCTTTAGAGAACCTTTATAACAACTCCTATCACAATGTACCTGAAGGGAGAGCAGAGATAAAGACACTCTCCATTTTTATGTTGATCCTTTTTGCAAAACGATTTACACAGCAGCAAACTCTGCACCAGAGCAGAAGCACATTCAGTATAGTTAATTAGTAACAGAGCTGGCGAACCTGTGTCCTACATGACTGCAGCTGCAACCAGTGCATAACCCTTCAAGGACATGTGTGCGGTGAGTCCAAGGGGAAGGCAGCGTGATGGAATTCACGGTCACAACAACTGCATCATGGAGCTCGCCATCTAGAGATTCCTCTGCTTGGCCAACTTCAAAGAAATTAGCATAAAGATGACTATTTATCATAATTTACTAATTACTTTTCTTGCTTATAATGAAGACAGTTTCCTACTGCAAGATTCATTTCTTGCATGGTCCGTACAGATATGCCAATTAACTGTGAAGACAGATGGACTCCAAACAGAGTAGATTAGATGGTAGAGAGAAGCTGTCTGAAATGAAAAGGTATTCCACTAATACTTTGCAAAGTAGATAATTCACAATGCACTTTAAGGGGGCCAAGGAAGCAAGGCAGCATGATGCTAGAAAGACTATAGGCTTTGAACTTAGCCACGTCTGTGCCGGAAACCTGGCTCTGCCACTTGCCTGCCACCCTGGGCCAGTTGCTCAACTTCAGCTCGGTAAAAATGGAGATAAAGCCACTCTCTATCTCTAGGATCTTTGGGAAGGCTAACTGTAGAATTGCATGCAAACAACTCAGCAGAGATCCAAGCACAAAGACATTCAACAACTGTTAGATTCCACACATGGAAGCAGTGACATCACCAACGTAACTTACTGTTTTCCGAGCATCATAATAAACCAAAAGGTGAGAGGGCAGCTCCTTCCAGGAAAGGATTTCAAACTAAAGTATTTCAAAGATGCTGTGCCAGTCAGAAGTAACTGGTAATTTCTTAACTGTCGCTACCCTACATCCGCTTCAGCCCCTTCCAAACCGTGTTTACCTTGCGGAGACTGTCCACCAACCCAGACACCAGCTGCATGTGCTTCCCCTGGAACACAGAGAGGTTTCTGTCTGGAAGCAACATGTGGTATCAATTTATCTTTCTCAGCAACAGCAACAAGAAATCTACTCACTTTAAAAATAAAACTGGGAGTTGTGTAATTTAACTCTTAAAAGGCAATGCCATTTTCTTCCCACAAAGACAACCTCCTTTACTTTCTCTCTTCTTTTTTCTTTTCTTTCTTTTTTTTGGGGGGTGGGGTGGGGTGCAGCTGTCTAGAGAACAGCAAAATGAGTTATGGTTGTCAGTCCCAGAGCTGGGCCTACTCCTTCCCACCAGACTGCAGGCATCCCCTGGTCCCTATAGGGGTTTTGGGGGGCAAGCGCCATGAAGCACTGCCTTTAAATAAAGACTTTTCTACCTTGTGTACAGGACCAGCATTTCAAGTAGGTCTCAATGCTTGGCTTGTGGGTACTGACGTTTCTGAATGAGGTTGCTAAATGCCAGGATTCCGATATACACATCTGCTGAACCACGGATGACAGAGGCTGCACGAACAGCCTAACAGTCACAGTGATGAGTCACTGGGAGACCTGGAGGTATGTGTGCCACAGCAGAACGAAGCCATGATGGCTTCAGGAGGGGTTCTGAGAAGGTTTTCATTTATGACAGGCTCTTTCAAAGGCAGTTCTCTGGACTAGGGCCCTTGATTTCTCTTCTGTGGTATTTCTTCACCCTGACTACCCATTAAAATCACCAGAGGAGATCTTAAACTCCACCCTACTCCCAGAGATTCCGATTTAGTTGGTGGTAAGGCCGGGTATAGGTACATTTTAGGTTTCCTAGATTATTCTAATGTGCAGATAGGGCTGAGAAGTGCTGGAGGACCTCTCTTATATTTCCACTGGGAATCTAATTCCAACCTAATGACCCTGGTCTTCCCAGGTCTGGAGGCAGAGCACAGTGGTGTCTTTTAAGTCCAAGTTTCCACCATTTAGAAGATAAAGATGAGAACGGGGGTCAGAGATTAAAGCTGTGATTATACACATTGGAGTAAAAAGAAAAGTTAGAGCATTTTTTTCAGGTTGAGATCCAAGTCGGCTTTATCTTAAAAAATGATGAGGTGGGGGAGGAGACTGGACCTTACGCTGCCTTGGGCATCATTAGCTCACTCTGTCCCATGATGCTTTCCCACTTAACATGGGCAGGCCTGGACAGAAAAGAGGGCACGTGGACTGTCACAAAAGTAGAAGTCGACACAGGCTGAAGAAGGAATGGCTGGGATAATAACCGGTCCCTGTAACATTCTTAGGCATTGCTGAAGTCTAGCTTTTAGCTGTCTGCTGTCTTCCACTAGATTTTATCTACTTGGGACAGGAAGTACAGAAGGCATGTTAGCATAAAACAGACTTGAAATCAGGAACAATTATGATTTCGTACGTAATACCAGCTATCATGGCCAAAAATAAGCCTTCCAGACTGAGAAGAAAACATAAATAAAGCTTCATCTAAAGGATTGCACAATCAAACCTGATGTGTAAGACAAGTTCCAGCTTAGCTCCACTCTGGTCTTATTCTTGTCTAAAATGCTTAAAAGTTTAAACTATTAAGGGCCTTAAAAAAAAAAAAAGATGATGTTCTAAAATAAATATTGTCAGGAACTTGGCTAAAGGATTATATTTCCAGCTATAAACAAGATTTCCCGTTATATTTGCTGACAATCCTCGTCTACCCACAGAAATCTCCTTTGGAAACTAACATTTGCTGTAAGTTTTCATGCAGTAGGAAAGAGACATGTTCTGGTCCCTTGTTAAGAGAAATGAAATTATCATCATCCAGTTTGAGAATAATGGATCCATTTTCTATTCAAACAAAATGAGACACATGAGGTTTTCCTAGGGGAGAAAGTGCCAGATAACTTATCCTGCCTCCAAGTGAAAAAGAAATTCTAGATGGGAAGCAAATTCTCTTAAATAGCATGTAAAAGATGGCTACCTCTAGACTGCAGACAGTTTTGCTGGATTTTACTGGGTGGATTTTATTTTCATATAATTTTTTTTCATTCAGTAATCTTCTTTTCAAGCTCTTCCACAGCTGTTTCTGCTCTTGGAGGGCAAGAGGGAACATTCCATTCCTCACAGCCAAACCTGCACTTCCGGCACACAGAGAACCCTGGCAGCCTTGCAACCTCTGCCCACACCCACTCCCTGCAGCACCCTCCCCCCAAGCCTGCTTCTTCCAACCCCACGTCCTTCTCCCCACAGACTGGGAAACAGCAGCTAAGGCATGCAGTCAGCGGAATGACAGTCCCAGAAAGCAGAAGCTTGCTTTCTCCAAGCTTCTCCCCTGATGTTACTGAACCTCTCTCCCTTCCCAAAAAGGGCTCTGCAAACACATGCTACTGCTATTCCCTTACGACAATGCTAGTCATACAAAATAGATGCTTCAAAGGGTTAAAAACCACGGCGTTACAACACATTCTTGAAACAGACTACAAAGACAACAGAAACGGTTTTACTATTAACATAATTCTCTTTAAAAAATAATAAGGCTGCATCTTTACCCAGTTTGAAAACTTACTGTGTGTAGAAATGGAAAGAATAAAAGACCATTGAATATACACATTCAGAATTCTAGAACACATCAGAGAGTTTAAAAATCACTTTCATGACATTAGACAAGTGGTCAGGGCAGGCAGCTCAGTACAAATAGGAAGACTGAGAAAACTGAAGAGGGCTGGGAAACCCTCTTATGTTGTGAAATTAGCAGCCCTAACTTTACAGCGAAAGAAACAGAGGACCTAAAAAGTACAGGGTGACGCCTTATTAAGCAGCTAGTAAGGGGTAGAAGAGCTAAGACAAACTGAGAGCTGGCCTTGGGGTGTAAAAGTAATAACTGCCCAGAAAGGACATTAAATACCAGTGTCTGGATAACCAAACCAACTGATGGGACAAAATGCAGGGAGCACAATGGACAGATCATTCATTCCTTCGCTTTCTCTCTCCCTCTCTCCTCCTCTCCCTCCCTTCCTTCTTTCCATCCTTCCATCCATCCAACTTCAATCTGCCTTGTTTTATAACTTGAGGAAGAGAAGTATGTCTCTTCTCACACTGAACTCTTTAAATCAGATACCATGTCTAATCACTTATAGTTTTAACATCTGGCATAGGGCCTAGAACATAGCAAGTGCTCAAAAACATAATTGCTATTTTATGGAATGAAGTGTTGTCCAATTCTAGAATCTCGAATAAAGCCAATCAAGACTTTTTAAAAAAATATTTATTTAATCAGTGAATTAGTAAGAATGGGGCAGAAACAGACTTGAACTATATTTTAAAATGAGATGTAATAAAACATAACACCAATAAAGAGCCTTACATGAGTGAGGATAGAATTTATTCAGTTGGTGCAAAAGTAATTGCAGTTTTGCATTGTTGAAATTTGTCATCTACAATCAGATACCTTCTTAAATAAATGTAGTTAGAGATCACTTTAATGTGCATTTCTTGCTTTATGATATTTTTACTAACGACTCAATATTCACTATTTTATATGTATTTTAGATTATGGAAATGATGTTGGACAAACATCAGTTTAAGTAATTTTCTTATTCGAGTTCAAAATGGTTTGTAAAGTAGCAGAGACAATTTGCAGCATCAACAATGCACTGACCCAGGAACTGCTAACAAATGTATAGTGCACTGGTGGCTCCAGTAGTTTTGCCAAGGAGACAAGAGCCTTGAAGATGAGAAGTGTAGTGGCTGCCCATTAGAAGTTGACAATGACCAATTGAGGGCAATCAACGAAGCTCATTCTCTTACAACGACATGAGAAGTTGCTGAAGAACTCAATGTTGACCATTCTATGTTTTCTGGCATTTGAAGCAAATTGGAAAGGTTCTATAAGCTCTATAAGTGGATGCCTCATGAGCTGACCCAAAATCTGAAAAAACATTGTTTTGAAGTGTCATCTTCTCTTATTTGACACAAAAATTTCTCACAGATTGTGATATGCAACAAAAAGTGGATTTTATGACAACTGGTGATGACCAGTTCAGTGGCTGAACTGTGAAGCTCCAAAACACTTCTCAAAGCCAAATGTACACCAAGAAAAGATCATGATCTGGGAACCAGCAGTTAGCGTAATGGCTATGTCGCTGGACTCCCACGTAGTCGACTGTGGTTCGCGTCCCGGACCCGGTGGCTTAAAACTCACGCTGGGCACGTGTGCGTGCGTGCCCAAGATCCCGAGAGGAGAATGGAGGAGAAGGGATTGCGGCATGACCATCCCCTCTGGGGGGTGATTTCTCGCTTTCTGTCTCTATGTCTTTGTCTGTCTGGCGAGCGCACGCGCCCTATAGCAAAAACCTCTCCAAAAAAAAAAAAAAAAAAGATCATGATCACTGGAAGGGTCTGATCCACTGCAGCTTTCTGAATCTTGATGAAACCATTATATCTGAGAAGTATGCTCAGCAATCAATGAGATGAACCAAAAACTGCAACGCCTACAGCTGGCATTGGTCAACAGAAAGGGCCCATTCTCCATGACAACACCTGACCACATGTTGCACAACCAATGCTTCAAAAGTTGAACAGATTGGGCTACAAAGTTTACCTTGCTATAATTATTTAAAATTCATAGTCCAAAATCTCATCATTTTTGCACCAACCTAATAGCTTCTACTGTAAAAATCTGAAGTAGCATCTGGGTTGTTTTAAAGTTGATGAGTCTCACCTTGGGGGTTAACTTCAATTTATAAAACCCAATTTCTAAATCTACCAAGTAGGTTTAAGGTCTTCTATAATGAGGGATGGTAAGAAGGGCCAGATGACAGTGTGTGAGCTCCATGATGGAACGATGCCTTGGCAGGAGGTGTTTTGGATCTATCTACAGTGATGAACTGACTCCCTACTTGTCACAGATGCTATGTGGTCCCCATTACTTGATAATGAGGTTGACTCAGAGCCAGCCAGGCAGACCCCCCCCCCCCCCCCCCACAGATAGCACACCTTGGCTCTAAATCTTCTCCAAGCAAGCATAAAGTAACAAGGGAAATCCAAATAGAGCCTACACTACATGCAATCTGAAGGAAATTAATGGGTTTGGTGCCTACTGGGGCCAATGCTCTGTGCTTGACAAATCTACTCTCATTTTATTTTCATAACAAGCCTGTTGGGAGGAAACTGAGGAACAGAAAGATTAAGCAACTGGTTTAGTAGGCACTGGTGCTTAAAAATCCAGCCTGAGGCTAACTCCAAAAATGAAGCTCTCTTCACGCACTGTGTATTTCCTTTTGAAGCTACCAAATTGCCCAAGGAGGGAAGTACCACTAACAGGTGACCAGGGAGTATGTAGCTTCAAAGACTAAGACATCCATGAGGTTGAACAAAATGTTCTGTACAGTCCCTAGGATTATAGATGGGACTGGGAAAAGGTGGAAAATCACAGTAAGCCTTGCTGGAACCAGATCTGTCCATCTGCTAAAGTTACCTTTTTTAGAAATTAAACTTCCCCCCGATATATACTCCAAAAAGGACACTACTGGATGTCCTAATCTGATTTGTGATCATCACTTTCAGAGAATAACCAAACATTATTACAGCCAATATACTGTTAAGTACTCAGGCCTTTCTTGGTGATGTGTCTACTGGCTTCTGTGTGCAGAAAGAACTAGCCCATGACTGAGTGAAGTATTACCTAGCTAACCCCACTAGGCCAGTTCAGGTCCTCAAATTGCTGGCATCATGCTATGGATCAGCAAGCCAGAGACATTAGGCAAATGTCTGCCGCTGCCCTGGACCTTGCTATCATGAGCCTTAATCTGAACCAGGGACTCAGCTCTGTACTATTTAAAACATATAATTAGTTTACTATTGAGCCAAAAAGATTAGCTTGCTTTAAAACTACATGAATCTTAAAATACGATGTCTTTTGCCTGCCAACTGACGACACAATCAGGATGCTTCTGTTTAACCTCAATCAAAAACTCTGGTAGAAAACTGCTTTAAGGTTGCATATGCATACTATTTCATTATTTGTCTTCTGGCATCAAAACCCACAGAAACAGAAACCACTGACAATGCAAGCACATTAAAGGGATGGGTGTGGAGGTGCTGAGTGGGTGAGTTAAACAGCTTGAGAGTTTGACATCTGAAATCCTGGAAAACTGCTTTTCTGTTCTTAGTTTACAATCCCCTTCTTTCACATGAAATTTACTGGTTCAAGCGTCACACACACAAACACAACTGTTTCCAGCTCTTCAGATGTGATGGTTCGGAAAAATCTTTTTTTTTTCCCTTGTTATTTCAAGAGCAACTATTTCTTGTTGGTAGCTCTGAATTGCATGCCAAAGTATGGGCACAGCCACACAGCTGCGCACAGGCCCACACCCTGGAAAGACTGCGAGGGGTGGAAGCACACTCTTCAGCTAGTAAAGGAAAAAGTCTGGGCTAATATTTACAAAACGGACACGTGCGAGTACACTGGGAAGCAGGCTAGCTTCCAAGTGTCAGTGTTAATTATCCCAAGTCACCATAAATTGAGGTGGTACTGGGGAAAGATGCAGAGAAGGTAAGTAAATGCCACATAACAGAATATCCCATGTTGGCTACTGCAAACAAAGCAACTGGTGGATTTTTCTTCTTATGGGAATGAAGAGTACAACACAGTCGATTCTGCAAAATAAATCAGGTCAATAGTACCCTCTGTCCTCTCCACACCCCACTGGAAGTCAGTTAATGAGAAGCCTCCAGAGGAACTGCCTTCTCTTCCTACAACTTCATCTACGTGTGTAGTATTTCATGGGACTGGTTTTGCAAGATATTTTCCTCTTGTTTAAACCACAGGATGCAAAAGTGGCTGATGACCAATATAATGATGTTGCTAAATGCTGAGTGAATCAACCATTTATTCCAGGACACTTCTGGGTGCCGGTTACACACATAGACAAGCACCAGACAGCTCAAAAGTCCACATAAAAAGACCAGAAAAGAACTTTTGTACTGACTAGAAAACCAGGCACTCATTCTATTTTTAAAAAATGCATCCATTGAGCAACTCAGCTCCACAAGCATTTTAAGTTAAAACGCAGGATGTTCTCAAATGTGCAAGTTAATATTAGCCCTACTCATTAAACTATGATGAATGAATCAGGTTGAACATGTATGGGATAGATCAGTTTTTCTAAAGGCCACACAAGGAATGCAATATTTCAGTACTAATATGTGCTAGGCTCCAATTTACTTCATGACCTTCTAGGTAAGCTTGAAAGCACTAAGAAACTGGAAACATCACCATAAGTAGGATAGTATCTATCACCAAAGGGTGAGGAAAATAACAACTGGCAAGGATAGTCATAGAAGAGACTACTAAAAGCTAAGCGTAAGTAGAAACAGAAAATTCCTGCCTCAAGGGCTAAAAGAATTTTCAGGAGACAGTTTTTTCAGATCCTGTTTGTGGCTGGAGAAGACAGAAGGGTCTAAGAGAAAGAGATCAGAACATGGGGAGAGCTGGGGTAGGAGTAGGTGGGCTCACTTCTCAACGAGCAGGTACCACAGTGCTCCTGAGCTCGTTGGTCTCTACAAGCCATCCGTCAAGTGTTCTAAGCCATTTCTTGCTCTCTCCCTTTTTTTTTTTTTTTTTTTTTTTACAAATTTTGCCAGAAGGTGCATGCCCTTGCTGGAGAGGGGAAGGGGAGATATGGGGGGTAAGGGGGAGACAGAGAGAAAGCACCATCCTTGAAGAATGGTCATGATGCATGCATGCCCTCCTTTTCCATCTCTCCCTCCTGTCAAGATTTTGGGTATGCACACAAATTGCTGGTGTGTTTCTCAAGCAGCTGAACAGTCATGTGGGATCCAGTTACCCCAACCACCATGCCACAGGCTGGCACCCTCCTAAGGACATTTCTGAAGATACAAGGCCCTGCGGTCTTACAGATACTTCCTTGTAGTCAAGTCTGACTTGGCAGATTTAGCCTGTTGATTTTTCCACCAATTTCATGGAGTCCCTTATGAGCATCCTGAAGTTTCCAACTCTTTCCCCTTATGCTGTTCATTTGCTAACAGGAAATGTGCGTGGGCTCATAGCACAACAAGGTGTTAGGTCTTCTCTAAAGTCTAACAAATCATTGTACATGTGGGGGCCGCTGAAATTAAACTCTTCAAATCAAGACAGGGGCAAGAAAATACAGACACAGATGTTTCTGAGCCACTTCAGGCTCAAAGGTAGCTTCAAATAATACACTTCCAACTCTCTGAGGTATTAAGTGCAACAAGATTACCCTATTTATTAGGTGTTTATCCAGAAACAAGTCCAGTGGGTTCTTCCAAAGAGCCATGACCTTGGCAATCTTCTGAAATACAATGTTAATTTGTGGAAAAGGAAGTGGGGGTACCAGGTTTCTTATACGATTGACAAATCTATGTATCAAGACAATTCTCCATGGGTCTCTTGTATTTCTGCATGTCTTGCAGGGAAAATACTAATGACCCTTGTTCTGAACTATCTTTCAAGGATATTTGCATTTGCATAATGAACAGCCTTGAAAGACAGTAGCAATGTCTCCCTCTAGAGCAAAGGGGACATGCTTACTGACCATTGCAAAAGATTAGGATCCCTGAACTCAGGCTTCCTGAGCGACCCACTACATGTACAGGCATCAACTCAGGCCCATCTGTGTCACCCCTGTGGGACTTCGGGACAAGAAGGAAACTGATGCAAAATATGCTGTTCATGCTATCTGCTGCGCCGTGAGTGAGTAGTGAATTCCTTCACCTCTGACCCAACAGTTCTGTGACTGGTAGGGTCAAATCTAGATCTCTGCAGTCCTCAACAGCCCAATGTTTTCGCTTATAAGCTGCTGACATTTTCTTAATTGCGAAAGATGAAAATGGGCAATCCCACTCTGACCAACTGTCTTCTTTCTCTTCAAAAATGAGAAGGAACACAAGATAATGGGAGGAAGAAGGAGAAGGGGTCACCATCAAGACAGACAGACAGACATAGCTCTAGTACTTTGCTCTAAATTGGCTCTGCTGAGGACCCCTAAGTCTTTACGACAGAAAGCCTTAATGGAAGGCGAAGCTGGTGGTGGTGGTGGCGGGAATCCCTCAATACAGTCGTCCTGCAGTGTTTCATCTGTATCAGTCACCATTTGTTTCAGCTGTTGCTCAATGTTGTAGTTTGCTTATGAATAGAGCTGAGTGGGCAGCAGGTTTCGGTTTGTCTTCTTACCTTCCTCGTCTGCCAGACACAAGAGCAGACCATTTTATGCCTACCCCTCACCCTCTCCCTGACAACTAGGCCACTCCCCACACTAAGGCAGCCCTCACAGTAACATGTGTTGAGTTTCTGCAGGGTCCAGATCTCCATTATGGAGCTCTGGGCCATTCTCAGGTAGAATTCTTAGTTGCTTTACTGGCCTATTGCTGCCCTAAGTTTAACCTTGGTGGAAAAGCTTTCAGATCTCTTCTCACCATAGTGACTTTGTCGCTGTCATGTGTCATGCTTGCAAAATCCTAGGATTTGCTCCACTTTACATTTTAGTTTCCCCACATAAACTTTTTTCATTCCTCTGAGCGTATTTAGTTGTTTCAGACCTACAAAAAGGAGAATGAACTAGGCAGTTTCCAATAAGCAACGAAAATGGGTGATACATACTCGCTTCAAGATTCCAAAAGAGGAGTTAATGTTCTAGTTTGTGAACTACAAATGAGGAGCCTTTGCTAGACCACACCTTTTAAGATGTCATATGCCACAGTTTTCACTACTAATTTAAGCCAGACAAGTCTGGTACAGAAGAAATTGGTATTTTCTTTTCCCTCCCCTTTCCTCTTAGACAACCTACTTCCATTTTGGCAAAAGGAGGAGTATATTTACTATGGTGTTCACATGCATCTACACGTCCAATTTCTCTGGAACGATACTGGATTGTTGCCACATGGGCAAATAATGTGCTCTTTGAAAAATAATTATCAATTAGAATGCTATAAAATAGGCCAGCAGTTCCATTTTGCTAACTCATGCCGTGTGGTATCCTGGCCACCAAACACACAAGCTTTCTTTGGTTATTCCTTACATCAAACAGAAAATTACACTAATTTGCTGTGATGCTATCTGTGGACATGCATGAAAAAGACTGCAGACATCCAGGAGTAAATTAGGGTCAACTCATTCCATTTTGGCAGCAGGTCACCAGCATAGGCCCTCCAGATACAGATATTATATAGGGACCCAGCCTGGGCGGGGTGGCAAGGACTGCAGAGATAAAACACTATTAGCAACAATTTGCAAGTCATCAAATTTTAGTGCTTTCAGAGTAGGGCAGCTGCCAAAAGAATTTGGCAAAAGCCATCATTTTAAAAACACTAATTTAAGCTATAGTGAAGTATTCTTACTGTAGCAAATAGGTTTTAGTTTGTCTATTTACTTCTATATATGAGTTCTAAAAATAGAGAAAAAATAGGTTTAAGATTTAGATACTACTTGGACACTTAAAAAGTTCTGTGGTTTTTCTGTCCTTCTACCTGATAGCTATTTTTTACTTAGCACTACGTTTAATGACTTCTTTTTTAAGTTTGTTCATTTATTTCTTCTATGAGAGAGAAAGAGAAAGAAGGGAGATGATAGAGAAAGAGAGAGAAAAGAGACACTATCGACAAGCTCCTCACACCACAAACCATGCCCAGTCTCAGCCAGTCTGGATCATGGGCACATGAGCATGTACCTGGGATGTTCAGGGAGGCCTGAGGACACAGACCCAGGACCTTTCCCATGTGGGCCCAGTTTCATTACTGCTGTGCCACTCCTGGCCTCTACTGATGACTATTAAAACATTTCTCAAGGGGAAAAGATTCAGAATACTTCTTGGTAACTGTGGTAAAATAAGTATTTGAATTCACTGATGAAAGGATTAAGTGGTTACTAGTTTTTAGAGGACTATTTATCACTAGGCATTTGTCCTAGTTCTTTATTATGCTGTTTACAGAAATACCCAAGGCTGGGTAAATTTATAAAGAAATGGAGCTTTATAAAGTTCACAGCTTAGAGGTTCAGAGGCCAACTTCTTGTGAGGCTACAAGATGGCAGAGGACAGGATCTTGAGCCCAGCAGCTCTTCTTATGTTTCTGCCTGTTCTGATCTCCTTTCCCCTCTAATAGAACCACCAGAACTTAGTCATGGGGAGCCCCACCTGAATGACCTTAGCATACCCAAAGGCCCATGTAGGAGTATGACTGACTAGCTGAATTTTTAAAAGACTAACATCTTGTCTGCCCTTGTCTGTCTCTCCCATCCATGCTACATAATGATCTATTTAACTGCTGTTTAAAATAGAGTAGGGGGCCAGCAGATAGTGTGGTGGTTAAGGTGCTGACTCCCAACATGGCTGACCACAATTCAGGTCCTGGACCAGAATTGCTTCCTCCCTCCTTCTCTCTCTCTCTCTCTCTCTCTCTCTCTCTGGTGAGTACACATGCTCTATAGCAAATTAAAAGAAAATGATAATAAATAAAGTAAAATAATTCTTAAATAAAAAAAAAAAGACTGATTTCAGGAACTTGGGGAAAATACCCTCCCAACTCAGGTGCAGACTCTTTGAATTCCTTTTAAAAGCCCTGGCTTACTTCAGGGAGGCTCACTTCTAGGAGGTGTCTAAAGAGAGTGTATGAAGTGTAGCAGACTAAGGAGCACAGGGCTGAGGCCATGAGTGCCTTGGGTGACCGTCCACCCGACCATTTCCCACATGTGAGCCTACCCTATAATCTAAGCTGTGCCCTGCTCTCTTGGAGTGGTTTTGTTCTTACCTTTGGCCTCACTGATCCCATACTTGCACAGGCTGCTCCCTGAGATTACATGACAGAGTTAGGTTTTCACTGAACACTGTCACAATACAACCAGGTCTTAACACGTGAGTTTCTGGGGATGTTCAAACTATAGCAGTATTGATGTTAAAAACATATGTAACCTCTGACTTAGCAGAACAAACTACTCTATTTTCTTCTTCTTACTAACAATGCTGATTTAGCTGGGTCCAGAAAAATACTACATTATTCTTGAAGTTAAATGTGGCCACATGACTTAGGTCTGGAAACGAAATGACATGGAAATGGAGGTGTTCTGTGGAATTTCAAGGACAACTGTTCAAAGGCAGCTGACTCAGGTGAGAACCATTCATTTTCTGCCTTTCTTCCTCCTTTTGGCCTATATTTAGATTGACCTTGAGGAGACCTTGAGGAGGAAAGTCACCTGCTGAGATGATGGGGAAGAATGTAAGAGTAAGCTGATCCCTAGCCTTCTTTTATATGACAAGAATTCACTATTAAGTTTGAGTCTTCTGTTACACATTGCCAAACCTAATCCTAACTGATAGACTGAATGACTCTATTTTTAGGACTTAATCTTACTGACACACTCTTCTGCATGTGTTAGCCATATGTATACATACATACCTTCCTCCTCTCACTTTATATATACATTAGATTTATGAGCCCAAAAAATTAATTATAGAATTCCATGTATTGGGCTGGCCCTGGAGCCAAGTGGTTAAGGGAGCTAGATCTCACATGGCCGGTTGTAGTTCAAGTCCCAAACCTTGCGGCTTAGGGAACACACTGGATGTGTGTGTGCACATGCTCAAAGTCCTGACAGGACAGAGAAATGGAGAAGGGATTGTGGTGTGACCACTTCCGAATGGGGAGTGCACTCTCTCTCCCTTTCTCTCTCTTTAGCAAGCACACGCATCCTCTGGCAGTTAAAAAAAAATTAAAATTCCAAGTATTAATAATAGAAATTAGAGGTTTCTAATCACATTAAGGTAGTGCAATAGAAACATCTAGCAAGAAAGACCTTTATGTGTCACCCTACCTTGAAATAAAGGGATCAGCAGTTAGCATAATGGCTATGTTGCTGGACTCCCATGTAGTTGACCGCGGTTCAAGTCCCAGACCCAGTGACTTAAAACTCACGCCGGGCACGTGTGCATGCATGCCCAAGATCCTGAGGGGAGAATGGAAGAGAAGGGATTGCAGTGGTCATCTCCCCGGGGGGTGATTTCTCACTTTCTGTTTCTCTGTCTCTTTCTGTTTTTCTGGCGAGCACACATACCTTATGGCAAAAACCTCTCCAAATAAATAAATAAATAAATAAATAAATAAATATATGTCATCAGGCTCTTTGCAAGTGCTTTTCAATGAATGATGTGCATGCGCCGAACCTTATCCTCCAGCTTTACAGGCTGGCAGGGCAAACAGCAATCCTCCTCGGCCCAACATTTTAGAAGTCCTGATGCGGAGGTCACTGAGACTAGGGACTGAGCACATTTGCAAGTGAAGAGGCTGTAATATCATGAGGCTCTATAATATTTCTTGTTTTGGGATCAACCTGGATTTCAAGAAAAAGAGCACTTTGGGGATTCAATACATAAAAATGCACAGTGGGAAGATGGCTTAGAGAGACACAGAATCTTAACTTGTACTTAGAATTGGTTTTATGATAACAGAATATATAAAGTTATTTCTACCAATTATAAGAATTATGTACGGGCCATTGCCTGAGCAACAATTTTCATATAATCATCAGAAAATAACATCAACACCCAGCAAGCACAGAGTATCTGTGACATACCAAGCTGTTGTAACTTGGACAAAGGCTGATGCTCTACTGACTGTGAAGTACCATGAAATGAATGTAAAGTATGGCAGTCTCCACTCAAGCCTAGAGCATCAAATCCAAAAAATAAAAATGCTATCCAGTAAGAAAATGAGTAGTCCCATATCTGACATTAGGAGACGATATCCAGTTTACAATATCTTTAAAAAATTCTATACTCCCTCTGAATCAAATTGTGGTCAGTTACCCTTCCCTAAAATGAATGTAAAAAAAGGGGGGGAATGAATAAATGAACCCACCAGTCATAAGATTATTCCAATAATTAATGCTACACAAAAATAAAAACATTACATTAAGATGCTATAGGACTATCTCCAATTTTCCTGTCTCTAAGGGGGATTTGAAAATAGTGTCTATGAAATAAAGGTAAGGTAAACAGGGCAACATCACAAATGTCGAACTGTGCCGCCTAATTTAGCCAATATGTAAGAAGGAACATGCTGGGAAAATGGCCCTGTGTCTTCCTGGTTAGGTATGCACTTGCTGGTTGTAGTCACTGAATGTGAAGAGAGGACCGTCCCCAGGAGAAAAGAAAAGAAGGTTAATTTACTCAGGAAAGGAGGTTACTCAGTAACTGATATGTTATACACAATTTACTGATAAATTTTACAGTTACTTCCCTAAACCTGTGTAGAATGAAAATCCATTTATTCCAGAGTTTAAACTGTTTCTCTCAACAGTTTTTTTTTTTTTTGGAGAGGTTTTTGCTAAAGGGCGTGTGCGCTCAACAGGAAGACAGGGACAGAGAGACAGAAAGTGAGAAATCACCTCCCCAGGGGGGATGGCCACGCTGCAATCCCTTCTCCTCCTTTCTCCTCTCGGGATCTTGGGCACACACGCACATGCGCCCAACGTGAGTTTAAGCCACCGGGTCCGGGACTCAAACCGCAGTCGACTATGTGGGAGTCCAGCGACATAGCCATTACACTAACTGCTGGTCCCAAGTAAATTTTAAAAAAGAAAAAAGAAAAAAAAAAAAAACACATCACAATAAACATTTAAGAGACTAATTGTTTTGGAAAGTGATTTGGGTTTAATAATATTTTTCCTTAGGTATAAATATCCTACATTCAGCTCACAATTTCCTTTTGCTTAGGGATTTAAGTAACCTATCTAGAATGCTCCATCTTGATTGCTTCCCAGGAACTAACACCAGGAGCTTCCTTTAGTCGTTTTTTATTTATTTTTTTTTTTTGGGGGGGGGAGAGTTTTTTGCTTTAGGGCGTGGACAGAAAGCGAGAAATCACCCCCGGTGTGTGTTGTGGGGGGAGATGGCCACGCCACAATCCTTTCTCCTCCATTCTCCTCTTGGGATCTTGGGCACGCATGCACACGTGCCCAGTGTGAATTTAAGCCACTGGGTTCGAGACTTGAACCATGGTTGACTACATGGGAGTCCAGCAATGTAGCCATTACGCTATCTGCTGGCCCCCCTTTAAACTTTTAAGAATATGGAGGATTCTATTATCTGAGGGGACCATAACATAGAAGATTTTTATTTGGAGTGAATCTAGGTTGGTGGGTGATAAAAGGAATAATGACAAAGGTGCAAACACCCCTGCTCCCCAGTCTCACCAGAACTGTCAGGGGTCAAGTAGTGGAGGGAGAACTGGAGGGGCTTCATGTACCATCAGTCACTCAAACAACTATTTACTTAGATCCTTTCATGCACAGACATGGTCCCTGGTCTCATTCATGGATTTTACAATTTTGTAGGTCAGGGAGGAGATAGGAGAATGACATTAAAGAAATATGTACATGATTACAAACTGTGAAAAGTGCTCTGAAGGGAAATAACAGGATACCATGAGAGAAAATAATGAGGTGGGTTGGTTGGACCTAAGACTTAGACTGCAAAGTCAAGAACAACCTGAGAGTGGAGGACAAGCAACCAAGTAATAAAAGTCATCAGAGTGGAAAGTTTACCCAGAGAGAAAAAGGGAGAAGTCACACATGAGGTCAGGTAGAGGACAAGGATCAGACAAAGAGAATGAGCAAGAGCCACCAGAGAGGACAGAAACATGACAATCAAGACCATAAGAACATAATGCTTCAAGAAGAGAGCAGTCACCACAGAAAGATCTAGAAAGAGCTTATCTTCGGTCACCTTGGCAAGAGCAGTATCAGAAGCGATAGCAGCAAAAGCCAAGGAAGATGCTAGCAAGGGCCCACTAGTAACAATGAAAAAGCCAACGTTTATTAATTACTTATTATGTACTGAACACTGTTCTAAGTGTTTTACATGTATTATCTTTTTTAAGACCGCACAACAATGGGGATATTATTATCCTCACTTTACAGATGAGAAAGCTGGAGCTCGCAGAAACCTGCCAAGATCACAAGTCAAAGGCCTACACACTATGCAATAAAGAACTCAGCAGGTGAGGGGAACCCGAAGCCCACCGGCAGGGACTGGCACCGTCCTGGCCCTCAAGCTGCAAAACGATCTAGACTTCACTGGTACAGTGGGGAACAATGGCCATGGAAGCAGCCTTTCAACACTGGGAAAATACTTACTCTGTAGAGGCTGGTACACTTTTGACGATTTCTCACTTGCTTATCTGCTATTCCTCAATGAGAGAGCCCTGAAAACTATTTCATCCAAAGATAATCTGAGGGGCAAACACAGCCTAACTCTGCCCAGAGAACAGTAACAAGGCAAAACTAGAAAAATGTGAAGAAGCAGAGAACACATCATGTAATCAATCTTCCAGACACAACCTTGGTTTAACTGACAGGTCAGGACTTTATTCCTGAACGTTCTGCAGTCCAGCTCTGGACAATATCACTTGAATTGGTGGGCACTGCTGCCAGAGGCTCACAGTGGGAAAGCAGAGCAAAACGTACAGAATCATCCTTGCTATCTGTCCTCTTTCCTCTTCGTTTAGTCTGGTCACGAAGTATACCTAAGCAACTGGAAGAAACTGGAGACTGCCACTGCACAAGCAGGAACATAAACAAAAGACAGAAGAGCAGTTGTTGGTATCTTCTGGGTTCTGCTCACCTAGTTTCCAAAACCCAGCAAGCCCCTGCCTTTCTATCCACCTGCGGTCTCTAGGTACCTGAGAGGTGAGTGCTAGCAGCCTCTGAGATGGCCCAGTGTTCAAAACGAGCAATATAAATCAGGAGACTTGACTAGTAATCCGAGTCCTTCTTATTCCCTTGAGCCCCCTTTCCTTGTCCTTTCTGTTTTTAGCCAGTTTAACGTATACTAAGTCTAAAAAAAAGGTTAAGCTGGCCATGCGTAAAGAATTTGTTTACACAGTAAAATTACAAACATGGACAAAAAATACAGTCATCATCTAATATGACACAAAAACTGGAGTGAAATAAAATTTCTCCTATTGGGGACCAGCAGGTGGCGTGGTGGTTAAGGCTCTGGACACTCCCACATGGCTGACCGTGGTTAGAGTCCTAGACCTGATGGCTGGCTTGCTTTCTTTCTTTCTCTTTCTCTTTCTCTTTCTCTCTGGTAAAATTAGAATAAATGAATGAATAAGTAAAATTAAGTAATCTTAAAAAAAAAAAATTCTCCTATGGAAAAGCTTTCCATGTAGATTACCAAAAGGTGGGAAGACAAGAGTTTGAAAATCTGCTTACAGTCTATGACTTAGTCTGTTTGAATTCAGAAGAAGAGAGCATATAGAAATTCTTTAACTAGGAAACTCAGAGATAATTATCAGCTCCTGTGGAATACACATTATGTTCTGGATTCTTAGAAATGAGCTCAATTATATACACAGACCAGAGGCAAACAAGCTGCGACAATAACAAAAACTGATACTGCATTAGTTGAGGATGAATTAGCTTTATGGAACCACTAATTGGACTTTATAGAACCACTAATTGGACTCAGTTGGATCAGGATCAATCCTACCTGTGACTATTCCAGCAATTGTCCAAAACAATATAAAAATACAGTCTCAGTAAGTATTAATTTAGGGAGCACCTACTGCCATACACAAATTATTCTAATTTTTCCAAACCTTTTGTCATTTGCTAGCCTTGAATTGAGTGAGAGCTGCTAAATGTTTTTTCATATTTTAATTTTTATTGTTAAATGCATAGATGCTTATTCTAAAATTGTCAGGATTAGAAAAGTGTGAGGAAGCAGAATAAACATCATGTATTCAACCCTCCAGATATAACCTTTGTAGATTCTGCTTATTTGCTATAACTTATATGAATGAAAACATCTTGCACAAATCCTGAGTTTTTTCTCCTGATTAATGTTATCAGTTCCCTTGGTCAATAAACCCTCCAAGTATATTCTTAAAACTTCAATGACCTGCCCTATTCATTATTTAGTTGGGTGCTGTTCTCAAGGTCTGAATTATTAAGACTTTATACCTTCAAGTTGCATGTATTCTTGCATTCTCCTACCTCAATTCCATGCAGAATGCAGAACACAAGTATGTAGGCTGCTCCTCCAGTTAACTCACTTGTATGGACAGGCTTTAAGATAATAGCAGCATTTGTATTCAAGTCTCTTTTTAGCTAAAAAGTTTACTCTTCACAAGCAAAACACAAGAGATACTCTGACTGTAGACTGTTACTGGTTCTGATTTTTTTTTTTTTTTGAGAGCTTTTTTTTTTTGCTATAGAGCACATGCGCTCACCAGAAAGACAGAGAGACAGAAAGCGAGAAATCACCCCCCCCACCCGGGGGGGACGGCCACACCGCAATCCCTTCTCCTCCATTCTCCTCTTGGGATCTTGGGCACGCACACAAATGCCCACCCAGCGTGAGTTTAAGCCACCGGGTCCAGGACTCGAACCACAGTCGACTATAGGGGAGTCCAGCGACGTAGCCATTATGCTATCTGCTGGTCCCACTGGTTCTGATTTTTTGGTGATAGGTTTAGCCCTAGCACATACATCATACTTGAGGACATCCCTCACATGTTCATATTTTAGTGGCTGTTATGTATACCCCAGTCCTTATGTCCCATCCTGTTAGCTGTGGAGGCAACTAACCCACTAATAGGAAAGAAAAGACCTCAAAATGAAGTAAGGTGAACTGCACCTTAATTGGTATCAAGTTATCATTACAACTTTGATGGTAAGTTAAATGCTATTTTCCTATCTGAGGCAGGAGGAAAAGACTTTGGAGGTCATCTAACTCAGTGGTTTTGCACCTATTTATGGAGCTGTAGAGGTTCTTTAGGGCTCTGGATAGGAAAGCAGAACAAAATTCAATTTGATTTCTTTTAAAAGCACTTATAGAAATGTTTTAATAGCATTAGTAAAAATGTTTGAGTTTTGTAATTGATGAAATATTTTAAATTCAATCAATAACTTAAATTCAAAGCTGTCATTTTTAAAATGCCAAAATTAGCTAAAACGATCCCTTCACACTGAAATATTGAGTTTCTACTCAGTAACTACTGGAAACTCAAGACCTCGAACAGTGCCCAACACACAAGATGGCAAGATACATATTTGCTGAATGAACTTACGAATGATAGGATCATCAACTTTGTGTAAAAACCCAACATAAAAGGGTAAAACCAAAGCAGCACAGAGAAAACCAAGATGAACAGAAGATATTATTCAATACCGTAATAATGGGCTGGCAGGAGGTGGTGTGGTGGTTAATGGTGCTGGGCTCCCACACGGCCAACCACGGTTGGAGTCCCAGACCTGGTTGCTTACTTTCTTACTTTCCTTCTTTCTCTCTGTCCTTCTCTGGTCAAATTAAAATAAATGAATAAATAAAGTTCAATAAAATAATTCTTAAAAAAAACCTGTACAATTAATCACCCAAATTTTATGTCTGCTAATTTGTACATATGAAATCATGAAGGATAAGAAAACCAAAATTAATTGTCTTAAACATGCTATATAATGGATGCTGAAAAGTTCACAGAACTAAGAACGATGAATAAAAGTCATATTTTAAACATCAGAATAAATGGAAATATTTTCCACTTACGGAACCACTAATTGGACTCAGTTGGATCGGGATCAATCCTACCTGTGACTATTCCAGCAATTGTCCAAAACAATGTAAGAGTACAGTCTCAGTATGTATTAATTTAGGGAGCACCTACTGCCATACACAGCATGGCTGATGTTTCTGTTACTGATTTATGTAATACATGTTTAATATTTGTAAAGTACGGTTCATCATCTGAGATGCAAATTACATTCTGCTACTCAAGCATGCAGTTGCCTAACATTGAAGTGAACATGGAGAAGCACATGGCTAACTGTGCTGTAGCTGGGGGGTCCCGTTTCAATCCAGTTTATGTGTACTGCCACCCTTCTGATGGCATTTGAAAAATTCTCCTGCCCAAGACTGTCCTAAGGCCTACCATGCTACAGGCTTTTTATTATCACACAAGAGCATCCTTATTTTTCTTCTCCTCACCCTCAAGGGCGTTCAAATTCTCCCTTGAAATCCACTGTCTACGGCGAGACTGGCTCCACCCCATTCAGATCATGGCTGTGGCCTTTTGCAGCTAAAGGATGCAAAAAAGACCCATCCAAAGCACTGGGCATCCGCGTGGCTGACTGCAGTTTGAGTCTCAGACCTGATGGCTTGAAAACCATGCTGGATGCATGTGCATGCACGCAAAATCCCCAAAGGAGAACAGAGGAGAGGGGACAAGGTGTGGCCATCTCCCCGGGGGGTTATTTCTCAGCTTCCCTCTCTGTCTCTCTCTGGTGAGCCCATGTGTCCTATGGCAAAAAAAAAAAAAAAAAAAAAAAAAAAAAAAGAAACCTTAAAAAACAAATAAAATAGACCTGTCTTATACTTGGTGCTTTGTCATTCTGAACTAGTCTCTACTCCACAGGTGTATGGTTTTCTGTTTGAAAGTAAACTGTAAACTTGGGACCAGCAGTTAGCGTAATGGCTATGTCGCTGGACTCCCACGTAGTCGACCGCGGTTCGAGTCCCGGACCCGGTGGCTTAAACTCACGCCGGGCGCGTGTGCGTGCGTGCCCAAGATCCCGAGAGGAGAATGGAGGAGAAGGGATTGCGGCGTGGCCATCCCCCCTGGGGGGTGATTTCCTGCTTTCTGTCTCTCTGTCTCTCTCTGTCTGTCTGGCGAGCGCACGCGCCCTATAGCAAAAACCTCTCCAAAAAAAAAAAAAAAAAAAAAAAAAAAAAGAAAGTAAACTGTAAACTTGAGAGACCAAGGAGTGTTCTACTTTTTCTACACCTCAGAGTGACTGACACAGTTTGATGCATGTAGTGTGATGTTCAATTAATATATAAACAGCAAAATCTACATACAGCTTTATGCTATGGGACCAATCAAGACCACAAAGTGTTTATTGCTCATCCAAGTTTTATACTCTTAAAATTGACATACACTTTTCAGGGAGAATTAGTCCACACTTAATTTACCCAGGTTAAATATAAAAGGAATATACTTCCGTGGTTACAGTAGCTGGAGTTGGGGGTGGGTAGTGAATGTGAGGGTTAAGCCCATCTAGAGAGCTATCAATACAAACCTGTCTGAAGCAGGGTCTACTCCACCCTGCTCCTTTCTGATGGCCCTGTGGCTACTATCCCCTGGAAAAGGGTGGTGCTGTCTGTCTCAGCACCTAGGTATAAGCAGGGTTTTTCATCCCAAGGAATGGCTGAGAGCAGAGTACAATGAGAAACAAAGCAGTCTCATCTAGCTTTCTCTCATTTTAGTCCAATGCACTTTTGTCCAAAGCTGAGCTATTGACTGTATTTACAATATTGTCCAAAATACTGAGCTACTGACCGTATTTACAATATCACACATTTTATGTAAACCTGGAGATGAAAGCTTTTCCAAAAAAAGTCAAAAAGCTAAGTTTTCAATAGTGTGGCAGCCAAGAGAACTCTTGTTTCCTGCCCCAGAGAGGTCCTGGTAAAGAGATTATGCTTTGCATATGAAAGAAAGCAGGATTCAACCTCCTCCAACGTGGCAGTGGGATGCAGGGCCAGTGGGAGGATGCTCAATGTCAGGTCAGAGGAGCAAACTGGTGCCACAGAGAAAGGACAGGCCCTGAGGTTATCTTTCCTCTTGATCCACTAACATAAAGAGTCTCCTGTTATAAGCCTGGATGACAAGGGGGAGGTCAGCCTCCCAGCAAAGGCCACCTGGACAGTGCTGACACAGGACAGTGGACAAGGATTCAGATGGCTTGTGGAAATGAATATCCCTGACACTGTTAGCCAGAACATGGTGCCACTGTTCTGGTTCAATGTCCTGCTGTAGATTTTATTAACAAAACTTCAGAAATAACCGTGTATGAGAAAAACGTACAACCACTTTTTCTAAAGAGCCTGGGCACCTCATCTAAAAACAGTAAGTCATCTTTAAAAACAATCAGGTACACTACTATGCTGGGTCCTATGGCTGTATACAGGACTAGGAGAAAGAAAACAAACCACAAGTTAAGGCAGCAAAACAGCCACAATGTGGTACTCACTGGAGTCATCTGCCATCCTTCTGGTACCAGGAGGAGAAGGCTGGGAATCACAGTCCTTTTTTTCTGGAGTTACTTTTACTTTTCTGAGAGATTTTTGCTAGAAGCACATGCACTTGGCAGAGAGACAGAAAGCAAGAAACCACCTCCCACCCCCCCCCCACCCCCCCGCCGTAATCCCTTTTCCATTCTCCTCTAGGGATCTTGGGCACACATGCACATGCACCCAGGGTGAGTTTTAAGTTGCTGGGTCCAGGACTTGAACTGTGGTTCAACGTCTGTCCACGTTCCTACCTCTAACCCCAAGGTGTGCTGTTCTCTCTACACTACTGAGTTACAGAACTGGGGGCAATCCTCGAGAACAAAGCTCTCATCCTTGGCTGCCAGTCGGGGTGGTCTCTGCTTCCTGTGCTTTCCACCTGGCATATACCAAAGGGAGGTGCCATCTCGGGTAGTGAAGAATTTCCCATCCTCATCCTCACAAACTTCCAGAGCATACCCTAGAGACCTACATCTCCATATTTGAGGAGGCTACTTCCCAGGATGCACTGTGGGAAGGGCCAGTCTGTTCTAGTCAACTCCTTCCTCAGAATCTAGGATACCAGCACACAGTGCTCCAACAGCAGGGCCTCTGAGATGCTTGGTCTTCTGCCTCATGCACTCCACTCTTTCCACTCATCGTAGGCTCAACATAGGGTTTTCTCTACAAGGTTTAACCCACAAGGTAGGCGGGGTTTGTCCTTTCTCTCTGACAAGTGAGCTTGTAGAAGTGATCTCTGTTCAGAGGTCTAGTGAATCAACACCAAAGGTATGACCACCTTACATCTGTACTCCCCGACAGATCCAGTTAACACTCAGTGCACGCTGCACATGTTAATATCCAACATCTACAGATACATCCAGCCACTCGCAGAACGGGAAGCTGGCATGAGGATCACTTTGATCTCTGAGTCTTCCTCCCCAGAAGCAGAGGAAGGTAGGGAGGTGCTAGTCACGTCTTGAAAGCAGCCCATGAACATGACCTGCAGAAAAATTGTCTCCTCACTCCCAGGCTTCTCAGTTAGCCTGCCTAGTTGTGTGGGGTGACACAGCTCAATCCCACTTTGTGTGGGAAGACTGACAAGATTATCACACAGACAACCAATCAGAACTAGAAATAGCTCTTAGTTTGCTGAGAAGTCTTATCAAGCGAGCCAGTTATTATACATAGAAGCTATATTTTTAAAAAAATCTTCCTTTTCTTATTGTTTCTAAACACTCAAGTCATTGTAACTAATTCATCCTCCATGACCTAGCCCAATCCCTCTGATAAAGGCAGTAGGTCAGCAAGTTCTAGAAAACACTAACTCCCCTGTGTCTGACTGCCTTTACTTCTGTGCGCCTTCCTGCCTTCTCTCTTGACTCACACGTGCTTCTCTTCCAT
Source organism: Tupaia tana (assembly GCA_026018925.1). NCBI lineage: Eukaryota > Metazoa > Chordata > Mammalia > Scandentia > Tupaiidae > Tupaia > Tupaia tana. Next base: position 50,839,955 of record JAKSZU010000002.1, on the reverse strand, counting down.
TATGTACCTGTGCCAGTGGCCAGTCAGCTCACTGCCCAGCAGGCAAAGTGAAATGCTGGACAGGATGCCCCTCTCCAGCAGGAGAGAAGCTGCCCCTCAGTACCTCCTGCAGCTCAGTCCCTGACCTGTCTACAAACACTTGTTACGGAATTAGGGCATTTTACCATTCTTTTACTATGGCCTATTTTTTAAAGACTTAGAAAAATCCCAGAGAATATAACAAACACCAAAATACCCGCTGCTCATCTTTAACAAAATCTTAGTATTTTGACATATTTACTTCAAACAATTTTGAAAAGAAACAGAATATTGCAGACATAGGTTAAACACACTATCTTCTGTTTATTCTATTTCTCTCCTACCTCCGTCACATTAACCACTATTCTAAAATTAGTATTTATTATTTATATAATAAAAAATTTCTATGAGTATATATGCATAAAAACATATCATGGTGTTTACATGTTTTTAAAACTTCATATAAATGGTAATACACTGTCTACGTGGTTATTCAACTTATTTTTTGCTCAATTAAAAACAAACCTTTTGAGGACCAGCAGTTGGTGTAATGGCTATGTTGCTGGACTCCCATTCAGTCGACCGTGGTTCGACCGGGCGCATGTGAGTGCGTACCCAAGATCCCGGAAGGAGAATGGAGGAGAAGACTTCACATAGAAGTGCCACACTTCATGCTGAGTTCTTGAAGTTCAGAGAAAATGTACTGTCACACATCCATAAAATTGGGAAGAGGGTGGGGGAGGGGTGGTGAACTCTCATATGCGAGACTACGGTTTGAGTCCTGGATCTGGCAGCTTCCCTTCTCACTTTTCCTTTCTCTCTCTCACTCTGTCCCTCTCTGGTCAAATTAAAAGAAATAAATAAAGTTAAATAAAATCACTCTAAAAAAAAAAAAAATCAAGAAAAGCCTTTTGGGACCAGCAGCTGGCATAACAGCTATGTCGCTGGACTCCCATGTAGTCAACTGCGGTTCAAATCTGGACCCGGTGACTTAAACTCACGCCGGGTACATGTGCATGCATGCCCAAAATCCCAAGAGGAGAATGGAGGAAAAGGGACTGTGGCGTGGCCATCCCCCCTGGGGGGTTATTTCTTACTTTCTGTCTCTGTCTTTCTGGCTAGCGCATGCGACCTATAGCAAAAACAAAACAAAACAAAAACCTCTTTCTCATGGAAAATTTCAAACATATGCAAGAGTAGATAAAATGTTGTAATATCCCCCTCCCCATGTACTCATTATCTATCCTCCTGGTCAATTCTACATCTCTATATAGCTTATTTTATCTATACCCTACCCACTCATTGCCTTCCTGGCCCTACGACCACTCTGAAACAAATCCAATACATTCAAAACTTTTAAAACTCTAGTTTCTGTTGGAGCTGGCATTCAACAAAGCCAAGGATGATGGAGTGAAAAAAAAAAAAATCCAAATACACAACCTCAACCACCCTAGAAATTACAGCTCAAATTGTTTGCAGATGGATCCAACAGGGCAAAAGGAATGCCAGCTGTGGTTAGGTCTCTAAGCTTCTTTCCTTGTGGTTGGAAGGGCAGGGAGGAAGTGATCCCTGGGCCTTACCACAGCCCACTACCTTCAACCCCAGCTCAGCCTTACTTCTGAATTCTTGAACTACTCCAGAGAATATCCTCTTGTCATATAGAAAAAATCCCATCCTCACTTTCCTTCACATACTCAATACCCTAAATACATCTCTAAATAAATTTACACACATACTTAATAGCAGTTGCTAAAATTTACCTAGTGCTTTCTTTGTGCCAGGTTATTTTTTTCATTCCTCACGTTGCACTATTCATTCATTTTATGGATGAGGAAACTGTGGCACAGAGGGGTTAAATAATTCTCCTAATGTCATACCTAGTGAACAGAACCACATTTGAACCCAGATAAACTGGTTTCAGGCCCCATATAATAACTCCCACTGCCCTCTTGGCAAAGAACCAGCTCCAGAGGAATGTAAATAAGCCATATACTTGATGGATATTTGGAAGAGACCAAAACTCTGCTAGCAAGTACATGATAAAAATCTGAGTGAGCCAGACTGAAGGCTGTCTGTGCACTGCTCTGGGCAGCTGAGTCTCAGCTCTGTGACATTCAAATTCCCTTTTAAGAGGTCGCAATCGAACTGACTTCTGTGCATGAAAAGTAAAAAAATAGAACAAAGGTAGACAAAAGCCATTCATTAGTTCAGTCTCCCTCAACAGCCACTTAACTACGGAACTGAAAGAGAGTAGATCATGCTCTTAATGCCCACAACACATGACCTTCCTTCATCTTGAGAATGTGGTATCGCCATATCAAAGGGCCCATTGTATTGTATTCACAAAAGGGGGCAGAATTATAATGACCTAAATATTTGACCTTCATGCAGTAAATGCATCAAAGCTTGGTCCCCTGACAAGTTTTGGTCATTTATAATAGAAATTGTTTTTTAAGAAAGAAATGCCATTTTTTCTTTTAAGAACAAAACCCAGAATTTTATTCAGCAGCTTTTAGCATGCATATATCTTATACGTTCTTTATATTAAATATATAATATTTTTTTTAAAAATCAAGAGATAAATGAAATCCTTCTCTTCTATTTGTCAGTACCCTTCTCTTTCTGCATAAGTCAGAGTTCCTAATCCAGGACAGGCTAAGGATTTTTCACTGTGATCCTGTTTACTTGCAATTTCTAAACGAGAATAAACACTACTGCCCCAATGTTTCCTTATGTTTATTCAATCACTATTTATTAAGTACTGAAAAACCAGCAATGCGCTACATGCTATTGAAACACAACAGTGAACAAGATACTCCTTGGAGAGCTCTTTATTTTGAATAGTAGAGAAATTCCATCTTTTGTTTAAATTCCTGGCTTATGAACCCTCAATTGAGAGGACACCTTCCAGCTGAAATTTTACCTTCTTACAGCAAAGAAAAATTTACAATGGGTAGTGATTGGGTAAAGAAAAGGCAGATAAAAAGACCAAATAATATGTTAACCACACTATTTTTTTAAGCATACTATTTCATAGTTTTTAAAAACAGTTTTATAAGGCATATATTAAACCATTTTAAGTCTCCAGTTTCAAGCAGGCCTCATCGGATAGTGATTAAGTGCAGTGCATAGAAAGCCAGATTCCACATGGCTGACTGCAGGTTGAATCCCAGCCTCTGCAGTTTAAAAAATGCTCCAAGCTCATGTGCATGCATGCCCCAAATCCTGACACCATGGAGAAATGGAGGAAAAAGGACTGTGGTGTGACACTACCTCATTGGGGAGTGTTGTGTCTCTCTTTGGTAAGTGTACATGCCCACTGGCGACAAAACAAAAACTAGTTTCATTCTTGGCAAAGTGTAAGTTTCTCCATGACATTCCTTCCAAAAGAAGGTTGTTCACTAGAACATTGAGGTTTTCTATACTGTACTTTTTATGCTTTATATTTACATGGGTCAGGCTGGATGACACAGAAACAGAGCCGGCCGACACTGGTGGGCCTCCAGGTTCAAATGTAATGATGGCTTTTTCTTTTACCATGAACCTTGTTTGCCATCCATATGCTTCGCCCACTAGATAGGGAAACACAGGGATTTCTGCAGGTCCCGTCCTGACCCAGGTGTGCTGAAAGGCACCTGCAGCCAAGCTATGGTATCTCAAGTAAGGCAAAGCAGAGTGGGTTAGGGGGACAGAGAAAAATCATTCAGGAAAGCATTGTGTGGAATTAAACTAGTTGTAGAAGTGAACATAGCTGCTACATGGGAAAGTCTATGTTTCCACATAAGCTTTTTCAGAGTACAAAAGTTTCAAAGGCTTCTTAGTTCTTAGGCCCTCTCTCTGATATGAAGGTGACTGACTCACCTGTTACCTGACTATACCTCTGACATGCTGTTGGTCATGGTCTACTTTCAGAAAGAAACTTAAGGTGGCTAGGAGTATACTTTATTCATTTTTGTAGTGTTCACAGTACGAAGTACCACGCCTAAACCAAACTCAGCATTCATTAATGTTTTGTATTATCTGATTGAATTAAGGAGGCGTTCCCTGTTGTGATACAACGTGAAACACATAGAACTACCAACTGAAAAGGTTAAACCTGAATCTAAGCAAGCCTCCAGAGTCAATTTCCGGTTGTGGGAAAGTCAGGCGACAGAGGAACAAGATATTGACACCACAAGAAAACAGATACGTCCAGAATGTGGGACAATCTGCGGGACAACTGACCCAGCTTCTGCAACAAGTCAATGACATGGAAAAAGAAGAGGATGAGGAGGGAAGCTGGGAACCGCTCTTGATTCAAAGGGACCTAACATTCAAATACCATGTGTGGATCTTGCTTAAATCCAGTTTCTAGCAAAATAACCATAAAAGGACTTTTTTATATATGACTAGGAAGTTTTTTAAAATTATAAACTGGGCTTCAGATTATACCAACAAAATATGGTAACTATAGTTAGATGTGATAATGGCATGGTGGTTATGTAAGAATATGTCCGTGTTATTCTGAGGTACACGCTGAAATATATAGAGGTGAAAAAACTGAGGCTTGGAATTTGTTTTAAATTCCTCAGGAGAGGAAAAGAAAAACAAGCAAAAAGGCAGGGGGTAAAGATTAGGCAGATGAGGAAAATATCTTAATAACTGTGGAATATATATTCCATACTTTTGAATATGCTCAAATTTTTAAATAATTTTTAAATTAAGTTAGCACAAAAGCATAACTTAAACATTTATTTGTAAGTATAACAAATAGTTTCAAAGCTTTCCAGCCACATTTTTATCAGTGAAAGAGCTTAAACTGGCCAACTGTTCACAGATCCTCATAATTTTAGGAAAAGAGAACATGGGATTGGCCCAAGTATGCAAAAGTCAGGTCTTTCACAACCTAACAGTCAGAACCCAAGGGAGGATCGGCTCCTCAAAAACACCTAGAAATGAGACACCATCACTTCAGAGCCAGCTGACTTGACAAACAAAATCAAGGTCTCTTTTCTGATTACATCTATTTGTTACAAGGACTATATATGTACACACTGTCAAATACATAATAAATAGTAACTCTATCAACAGTGTCCGTCTTTAAGGAGTGCTGACTGTCCCTTCCGCAGACCACTTGGCACGTTTTTCATCACCAGGAAGGATAGCAATTACACCCAGGCCACTTGAGGCAACTCCAAAAGACAAATGCTGGTAAGAAACAAAACAGAAGAAACTCAGGCAGGACAAGAAGGTGTCAGAAGGTACTTTATTATAGGTAAAGCACCATACTTTTCACAGGATGACTATCTAAATCTCTATCAAAGGTGCTTCAAGACAAGTGCTACTTTGTTCATTAAAAAAGCTTGAGAAAAACCATCAAGAAAGAGCTGGCTCCTCACTTATATAACGTTTCTTGTCAGGAAAAAAAAATGGATGTCTTTTAAAGATTACAGAATAATGATTTAGAAAGTAGAAAATACTGAACCAACATCATCTTATCTTCATGCAAACCTATATACGCCCCTCTCCTTACCCTCAGTTTCTCCATACTCCCAAGAAAATAAAGCCCCAAACTGCAGGTGGAGTGATGAGCGAGGCATTTGTAGACCAGAGATGTAAATTACCAAATTTACATATTTGGTCAATGTCCTAACAACAGTAATACTCAATTTACTTGGAGGGCAACCTGACAACCCCCATCATCCAGAATGGAAGACTGGCACTTTCCACACTGTAAGGGTAGATCATCATTCGGAATTTACAGACTACACTGCAACAGTGCAGGAACGGCGTCTGTCTTGACTGCCACTTTCTCCCCAGGCACTCAGCACACAAAACACACTCACACAAATGTGAATAAGACTATCCACAATCCTAACTACCTAAGTCTTTGGTTTTCTGAAAACCAGATGATTTAGAAAATACTGATGACCCATGACTAATAAACTAAATTCCAGACTTAAAAAAACGGTATAACTAACATATTTTAGAAAGACTACTATTAAGATGTCAAAAATATATGGTCTCAGCCATTGTATTGGGTCATTGGAAAAGTCCTGATGCATTTTTGCATTATGCACAGAAAAACATGTCATGACTATTTCGATGACCAAAAATGTATGTTTGAAAACAACTAAAAAACCTATCCAATGAAAAGTAGTAAAGGATCCTAAAAGCTCAAGGTTATTTTCTGTATTTTAATCATTAAAAAGTAGAGTCTTTTTGTTAAAAAAAAAAAAAAAAGGTATTAAAAGGCATACAGTAACCTTTGGTAGCAAAGGAAGAGAAGAAAGAAAGAATAGCACAACTTAAAATATAACAGAGCTCTTTGTTCTTTTTTTTATTATTTTTATTAATAATTTATTTAAAGTAAAATAGATGAAGCTGGCATAGTGGTTAAGGGTGCTGGACTCCCACGTGGCTGACTGCAGTCCGAGTCCCGGACCTGGTGGCTTGTTTTCTCATGTTCCTTCTCTCTCTTACTCTGTCCATCTCTGGTCAAATTAAACAAACAAACCAACAAATGACTTATCAAAAAAAAAAAAAAAAAAGATGTTTTTAAAACAAATAAATAAAGTAAAACAGATTACAAAAAGTTGGTTATAGAAAGAAATGGTAAGACTTATGTGAGTTCATGCAACTTAAAGAAATGAAGGGGATACACAGAATAGGCTGATTCATGAAAGATGGCTTTAGCATAAAGCAACTGTAGACAGTTGGGAAGAGGGTGGGCAATGGCAGAGGGTGAGATGTAGGGAATGGGGGGGCAGAAGCAAAATATATAACAAACAAGAAATGAAAAACTATTTGTTGAATATAACATGTATGGTAATATCCTTGGTTAAGCCAATATACGGTATATTCTGGATGGGAAATCTTATTTTGTATGTTGTATTGATGTACAGTGAATGAATGTAAATATATAAATTTTTTAAAAAATGATGGGCCTTAGTCACAAGATCACAACAAATTTAACAATAAATGGGTAAGCCAAGTGCCTTTTTACTATTTCCTCCTACTCCAAAGCACAAAAGTTAAGGTGATCTCATTAGATAAAAATGCTGAAGGCTCCCTTGCTCAATCAGGACCCAAAAGTCACCCTAGACACTAGAAATGTTCAAATTTCCTTGAAAGTCTCACAGCTCCAAAGGCATCTCTCGGGCCCTGTACCCCCTCACTCTCGATCTAATATATTCCCCGTTTACCCACTTGTACCTTTGGTCTCAGCCTCATTTAGGGCTGGCTATTCCTACCTACTATCTTTTTCTGCCTTCCTTCTCTTTCTCTTCCAACAGCTCTTCCCTCTTTTCCCTGTCTTCCTTGTACCCTCCTACATATTTTTTTAATTCTCCCCCTCAAGAATTATTTATTTAACTCCATTTGTTATTACTGATCTTTAATTTGATCAGACAGAAAGAGAGAGAGAAAAAGAGAAAGCAAGAAAGCAAGCCGCCAGGTCCAAGACTAGACCCATGGTCGGCCATGTGGAAATCCAGCACCTTTAACCACCATGCCACCTGGCAGCCCCCTATATTTCTTATTCTTTGTTCTACAATTGTTCCTACTCTCACTTATATCCCTCCAAACCTCCTTTACCCACTCTTTTCTCCCTTCTCCATGGTATATCCAGAAGCCTGTTTCCCTAGAGCTACTTCTAGTCTATGACCCAACCAAAGGAAATGATCTACTCTGAAAAAGAACCAGCAGAGTTTAGATCATTATAGTATAAAAGAATTGGTAAAGTTAAAAAATGTTAAGACCTTCAAGGATAGCCTGGATATAGTAAGGAGGCCCCGTACAGCTTCGGTGGGCTTTTTCTATTTCAGGGCCAGAAGTGCAGAATACAATCACTGTGTCTGAATCAATTTCCTAGTCTGTATTTCTAATATTTTTACCACAAGTTCACCATCAAAGCCGTAGTGATTTATGGATGAAAAAGATCTTTCACTGGTTTATTATCTAAATTCCTATCAAAAGTACCTAAATATAAAGTGCTATTTTATCCATTAAAAAAAATCCTAAAAAAACAAAACAGGTAAAAAGTAGATACTTATTTAACATCTCCTGTCAGGAAAAAAGGTGTTCTTATGTTGTTGCTGTTTTTTTTAAGATTATAAAATAATATTGCTGAAAAAGGTTCTACTATGAATCAAAACTACTACCTAATTAAAGCTTTTGCCTTTTCTATTCTGTTCTGAAAAGCTAGAGTATTTGCTTATAAAGTTATTATCCTTTGACTTCACAATTCTAACAAAGTATAATGTGCGGCTAACAAAGTAAAAGAAAATAACAAATAAGCAAAAACAAAACAAAACAAGACAAAACACCCTCCTCTCCCTAACGTGACACTTGAAACTTCCAAACCTCTCTTTGCCCCTCTCTTCCCCTATCCCATTTGAATCCGCTGTGGCTCAGATCTTAAGAGCTCTTTAGAGAATCATAAGAAGGTGGCCCAGAAAACTATACAACTCTAATTCTAAATATTTTTTTAAAAAACTTTTTATTTATTTATTTTAATTTGACCAGAGAGGGACAGAGTGAGGGAGACAGGGAAAGTGAGAAAGTAAGCCGCCAGGTCCAGGACTTGAACCATGGTCAGCCATGTGGGAGTCCAGCACCCTAAGCCATCATGCCACCTGCTGGTTCCCCCTTATTCTAAATATTGTGTGCCTTTCCCACAGAACTAAACTGGGAGAGGGTCTTAGAAAGGTCTTCTAAAGGCATCTCCCAACTCTCACCCTTGAGAATACTGCGTGCTTCCTCCTCTACCTGCCCACTGATTACTGCTAGTGATCACCACCACCCCCAGTGCCAACAGTGAGATGGTTATTAATGTATTTCTTGCTAGGAACTATGGCAATACATATCACCTCAGCTTCATCCTCCGGTAGGATTTTACCTATGAAAAATGGGGCAGAGAGAGGTTACAGAACTTGCTCAAGGCACTCAGCCAATAAGGTAAGTATCCTGTCTGATTCTAAAAGTCCAAAAACTAACAACTGCGTGATCTTAGGCAGAAAGGACCCTCATGCTTCCACCATCCCAACTCTAGAAATTCTGATCCTAGAGCTCGGAGACCATAAAAACCTTTTCACTTACTCAAATTCTTTCCACTTTTTGTCTGTGGCTATCAGTGCTAGTGGAGAAGAAAGGAGGTATCCTTCCCACCCACTCCCAAGTTAGAGTCCTGTTCTACTTCTTCCTGAATATAACTTGCTGTCGTGTGGGCTGAAACTCTTTCTGATGGAGCCTACTTCCCCTACCTGTTTCCACCTCACATCCTGGATATAGCAAATGGGCCTGAAGAGGCATGCACCTGGCAAAGAACCTTCGAGGCAGAACCATCCTTCCTTCTCACCTTCCCTGAAACACCGAATGATACTCCTGAAACACCAAAATGTCCTGTCCCTGCTAAGTCTTCTCTTGTGAGGGAGGAAAACAATCTAAAAATTTTGTGAATTTTCCACTAGAAATCTCCTGCTGAGCTCGTGTTTTATCTCACTTAATATTTAAATATTCACGGTCAGAGACAAGCTCACACTTCACTTTTGGAGGAAGCAAGAAGATGGCAGAGATAACTCATTTTTCTTGGGACAGGGGCATCCTGTCAACAAATGCACACCTATTTTGTTTTCAGAAAAGAGATTCCAAAACCAAAACAAAAAAAGGTGCTGAAACACATTATTTCTTCCCATAGCTCTATGAAATGAGAATTAGACAAATTTACATCAAAGGATATCAAATAACAAGAATGATAACGACTACTGGTTACCGAGCACTTAGTCTCTGCTAGACTCCTTGGCAGTTGCTTTACAGGCATTATTTCACTAATTCTTCACAACTCTTACGAAGTTCTTTTTTTTTTTTTTTTTTTTTTGGAGAGATTTTCGCTATAGGGCGCGTGCGCTTCGCCAGACAGACAGAGAGAGACAGAGAGACAGAAAGTGAGAAATCACCCCCCAGGGGGGATGGTCACGCCGCAATCCCTTCTCCTCCATTCTCCTCTCAGGATCTTGGGCACGCACGCACACGCGCCCGCGCGTGAGTTTTAAGCCACCAGGTCTGGGACACGAACCGCGGTCGACTACGTGGGAGTCCAGCGACATAGCCATTACGCTAACTGCTGGTTCCCACTCTTACAAAGTTCTTGAAGTTCTTATCATGGAGAGGAAACTAAGGCTTCAGGACTCTACCTTCAAAGTAATAATTACACAGCACTTACTATATGCCAAACTTCGTTCTAAGCACTTTGAAGTAAACATGCATACATTGATTCTCTTAATCCTCACAGCAGCCCTATGAGGTAGGTGATACTATTAAGAGATGAGCAAACTTGAAACCAACAGATGGCATAATGCTTAAGTCACTGGACTCCCATGTAGTCGACCACAGTTTGAGTCCTGGACCTGGAGGCTTAAAACTCACACTAGGAGTGTGCCCAAAATCTCAAGAGGAGAATGGAGGAGCAAGGAATGTGGCATGGCCATCTCCTTGGAGGGTGATTTCTTGCTTTTTGTCTCTCTGTCTCGCGCACGTGCCCTTTAGCAAAAAATCACTCTTAAAAAAAAAAAGAGAGAGAGAGAGAGATGAGCAAACGGAGTGAAGGAGTTGTCGAGTCACTTGCCCAAGGTCACACAGTAATAAGCAGCGGGTAAGGACTCACAGGCACTCACTCAGACACCAATATCTGTGCTCTTAGCCACTGAGCTACACTGCAAATTATTACCTGGGTTTTTGTTTATCTTGTGCTACCATTTCTGGGGGTGTTATTTCTCTAATGACACTGTAAGCCCAAGAGGACAGGGACCCCATTTCATACCCACTCAGCCAACAGTACCATGAACCAGCTCAGCAGGGTCATCAGTAAATAATCAAGTCTAGTGCAATGAGCAGCAGAATCCACTGCCAAGAGTTTTTCACACCCAGCTCCAGTGCCCTGTCCCTCCAGCCTCACCCCCCTCAGAACCCTGAGGGAGTCCTGAGCAGACTCTGAGTATCCATACTGGGGATATAGGAAGGCAGACTGATAGACTAGAAGTGGTCTAACATAATGATCAAATTTCTTTACTTCCCAAACTCATAGCTCCTGGACTGCCACATGAAGCTCCACTGCTCTGCCCAGTGTCCACAGGAGCTAGAAGTCCCCTCTCCTGCTCGATACAGGCAAGACCTCAGGAGTCACCATCAGTCAGCACATCAGCATGCAAGAGGGTATCTACAACCACCCTTGCCCTACGGATCACGGATAAACCCTTCTGCCTGACACTCAAGGCCTTTCCCAGGGAGACCTGTTCTCCTACCTATCCAGCCCTGCAGGGAAATCCCGCTACTCATTCATGTATTTACTTGACAAATACTTAGCAAGGACCTTTCATACAGCAGGCTCTCTGCTAGGGGCTAGAATTACAGGGGGTGCTGGAGCCACACGTCCCCACCCCGAGGGAGCTCATTCCATCCTCTTCACCGAAAGGAATTCCAGTTGTCTTTCAAGGCTGAGCTCACATGTTACCTTCTATGTGAAACCTCTGGATATAACCCTAGTTCTAAGTAGTTGGCTGATAGTGAATTATATCAGAGTTTACAGAGATTCAAAAGTTACCTAAACCCCTAACCAAAATACACAGACAGCTGGGGAACCTAAAATTCCAGATTAATGATTAATGAGATTATTCTTACAGGATATTTCATTCTGACATATTCAAAATATGCAGAGATTTTTTTTAAATAAAAAAAAATTGATGATTCCTGGATACACATATAATCTGAGAAGGCAGAGCATCCTGTACCACTATAATTGATAAGCTGATTTGATCTTTCTCTCCCTTGCTATATAATTGTTCTTCATCTCAAAAAAAAAAAAAAAAAAAAAAAATCAATGATCTGCCTGTCTGTTTATCCCTGATATATGAGCTCAGGTCATTAAGTAGCCTAGGAACAAGGATTAAAATAATGAGGCATGCCCTAAGGTACTAACAGATATTCCAGAAAACAGGGGCCACTTGCTGGAAGGACAGGGTGTCACAGGTATCTGACCTGGCAATGCAACCAACAGGTGCTGACACCTCAGGATAGAAAGCTAGCATCCTCTGAGTTCACACTGCTAACAGAGAAGTCTGAGAGTCACTGAGGACCAATGAGTCTAGTACTTGCTTACATTTAAATTCAAATGCAACTAATACACCCTGCCTAACCTGTACCACAGGAAAATAAGGGGATTATACATAAATTTTCATATAAATAACATCAATGGCAAAGCATTAAGATGCTAGCCATTTTAAAGAGTGTCCTGCATATAATCTAACCTTTTCTAGAATCTCAAGGTCATAGTGAATTAAGTTCCTGTACTAAGTAGCCTCAGACTACTTCCTCTCAATGCTTCCGCAGCTTCCTTCCCCACCCCACCTCCCTATCTACCTAGGAAGAACTGAAAGGAAAAGCACGTAACTAAGCTTATGCAACACACCAGATGAATTTGCACACAATTTTAAGTCAAAATGCTCTGACCTTCCTTGCAAGGAGGTAAGAGGCAGGGAAAGAAACCTTAATGTACTGAGCACCTGTGGCAGAAGTGGAGTGATGGAGTTAGCACCATACCCTCATATCAACAACTCAGGACATAGGAATGCTCTTTATTTGAAAGATAAGGCAAATGAGTCATGGCAAAGGTGCTGGCTCACCCAAGGTCTCACAGCTGGTAGACAGCAGGGTGGGGCTGGGTCCCAGCCTCCTGACCGCCAAGTTGCAGCATCCTTCTAGGACACCAAAGCTGATTCACAGGGCAACGAGGTCTTGCTGGAGGACCCTGACACAGCCAAGAGGGCTTGCAGCTCTTCTCACCACAGCCTCTCAGAGCAAGGATTTCTTTAGTTTTAGAGAAAGAATCCCTTTCAATGTATTTTTTTTTAAGTCACCAAAACTTTTTTTTTTTTTTTGAGAGGTTTTTGCTATAGGTTGTTCACTCGCCAGAAAGACAGAGAAATACAGAGAGACAGAAAATGAGAAATCACCACCTGGGAGGATGGTCACGCTACAATCTCTTCTCCTCCATTCTCCTCTCAGGATCTTGGGCAAGCACACACACCCGGCATGAGTTTAAGCCACCAGGTCTGGGACTCGAACTATATGGGGAGTCCAGAGATGTAGCCATTATGCCAACTGCTGGTCCCAATCACTAAAACTTTTAGAAGTTAAAATTTACTGGTTAATGCAAATGATTATTACAGTGAAGGTAGGTATCTCATACCAGATATGTGAATGCGGTTTTAACTATGGCTCTAGGATCAACCTAGGAATTATACTAGTTTTCAAACCTGCAGAGTAAAATTAGTTGCTCTGACTATATGGAAGGGGAGATCACAAATCTAATAGCCTAGTAAAATATTTTTAAAGAATTATTTTATTATTTAATTTTATTTATTATTATTTTTAATTTAATTTGACCAGAGGGAAGGAAAGTGAGAAAGCAAGCCACCAGGTCCAGGACTTGAACCAAAGTTGGCCCTGTGGGAGTCTAGCACCTCAACTACCATGCCACCTGCCAGCACCCATCCCTCAATAAGATTTTTTACTTCAATCATTATTTTAAGGTTAAACAATATAACAAACCCCAAAAGGGGGAAAAAAAAAAAGGAATGGAAATGTTTAACTGAATTTACATAGAAACTAAATAGCAATGATTAAGTCATAATGGCAAGTATATGCAAGTTCATTATACAGATTAATCAGCACTCTTGCTTAAATCATAACTGCCAGATAAAATGTTTACTCCTACATACATGGCATGTGTTTTACTAAATAAATGCTGTAGTCTGAAATTTTTTAAGTCAAATAACTACAAAAATTTTTATTTACATATATATTAATACATATACACATACCAGCACCCATGTCTACTTGGCTTAGAATGTTTTTGTGATATATTTCACCTCCATTTTTATGCACTGAAAAGAAGTATTTAAAACAATATGTAATACATCTATGGGGGCCAGCATATGGCATGGAGGTTAAGGCAGCTGGACCCCACATGGGCTGGCTGAGCAATTTGAGTTCCAGATTCAGTGGCATGAAAAATACACAAGGCACATGTATGTGCATGCCCAAGATCCTGAAAGGAGAATGGAGAAGGGATTGCAGTGTAGCCATATTCCCCCTGGAGGGGTGACTTCTCACTTTCCTTTCCTCCTCTCTCTCTGTCTCTCTCTGGCAATATACATACCATCTAAAATGTTACCAAAATACAACTCTAATTTTAACTTGGTACATTTTATGTCCTGCAAAAATAGAATGGCAATTTAATTTCTTATTTCAAAGCCCACATAGAAGGATGTGCCCTGCAACTACAAATAATCTTTTCTAAAAGTTATACCCATCCTGGACTCATGGCTTTCCTCTTGCCACTCACTATTTATTAAGCAAGAAACCTACTGGTCTGATCAACGTGATGATTTCCTCTTTGCATCTTGAAATAGAATTATAAAAGCTAATTCTCATTTGGACTTCCTTGAAGTTGTACCAAAAAGAGCTGGATCTTCCTAGAGTAAATTCCATGTTTGTTTTCCTCTGTTTTCTTCTTCCTTTTCCCCCTATTGGTCTATCCTTAGAAATGTCTCATCAGAACAAGGAATGGAGATACACCCTAGATTCCACCAACCACAGCCTTCAAAAAGCCTTTGGCTAAGATGCAAGATAAGTCCTTGGACAGCCCAGGGTACAATCTGACCTGGGTATATAAACTCAGACCTTGCTCACTAAGCAAGTGAAAGAATTTTTCTCTCAGAACATTCCCAAAACTGAGCGTTGGGTCCCTGCAGCCTTAACACTATTTACATTCCTGTCACAGTCTGTATATAATCCACATGCCAAAATCTTAGTGGCTACAAAGACTGACTTTTCATCAAGCTGATACCTATCTTCACTGAGGGACACAGATTAATCAGTTCTAAATGCATCTAAAAAATGATGAATCATTAAAACTTGGAGGTTGTTCTATGTTTTAGGCAAACAGGGAAAATTCAGGGACAACTGTTCATAAGGAAGGAAAGAATAAATAGAGTTAGCATCATAAAAGGAAGACTCTTCTAAAGTCTAGTTTATGAATCCACTGCTGAAAGCCTACATTTCCTTCCTTCCCCCTTTATTTTAGTAGCTGAGGATTATTTACTCTGTAATGAAACAAATACACAAGTAGGATGCACTGCATCACAACAGTGTTTTCTACAAAGGTCACAGGCTTGCCAGGTGAGTATATTCCTTTGCCTCCCTAGAAAAAAACCACGTGATTTTGTATCATAAGGGCATGAGAAAAGTGAAAACTCAGGAGCCAAAAGTCAGACATGGTCCAAAGGGAAAAAAACAAGGTTTTCCAAAGCTGCAGGCCAGGCCTAGTGGCCCACAATGGGGCTGAGCTAGTCCTGCCAGTCCTGAGCCTCAGACAATGCTGAAGGAGGAACCTGGAGCCAGCAGCCTCCTCCACCCACACGGAGGAGGTGAGAAATTAAGGAAGGATTTACACGTGCAGGTGGGATAACTAAAACCCACCTGCTACAGGTATCTTCTACTCTTCCACAAAATTTCCTACAACTACTCACACTCGTCAACAACCCAGAAATCACAAGACACGGGCTTGTAAACTAAACACATCAGAAAAGCCTTCTGAGACAACCAGGGCTCCCATGTCTGCCCTGGCACTTCCCAATGGCTAGCCCTGGGAGCATCACCACAGCCCTCCCCAAACCTAGATGCTGACAAGCTTCTGAGGCATGCTCTCCTCTCATGACGGACGGCCGAGATAAGGAAGGGAACTGTGCCAGACAGTGGAGGGGGACACATGGCACCTGCCTGGGCTCTGACCTCCTCTGGCTCCTCTCCCACTGGCCTGGAAGAGGCCTGCTGCTGCGTCCACTGCAGCTCAGGAGGGAAAGGCTTCCAGCTGTTTCTGAAAGACCCTCTTACGCACAGTTCTAGAAGTGGCAAGTTTCTGAAAGAACATCTGAATGAGAGAGACAGCACACAGGAGGCTCCTGTGCTCACAGACATCATGCAGAATGAGTCACTTATCTACGCCTGCTGCCGCCCTTGCTCAGAGTAAGGCAAATGGATCCACAGGGGACCCGCAGAAGCTGGTGTGTAAGACTGTCACAGCTACAGGGGGCAGAGTCCACTAAGAGCTCCTGCTGTCCCCCCACACACGGGCTTTCCCACAGGGCAGAGAGCCTCCCCCAGTGTCTGTGCAGTAGTGAGTGGGAGCAGGGGGAGGGAGAAGCAGGGAAAGACAGCTGGAAAAAGAAGCAGGGATGTCAAGAAAGAGAAGAGAGAGAGAAAAAACACACAAAAAATTGATAGAGGGATCTCAATTCAACTGTATCATCATAACAACTGTCTAAGGGCAGGAACTCTGTCCTCAGATTTGAAAGAGGAAATGCCAGAACCCACACTCCTCGCTTCCCCCACTTTCTCCTGGCTGACTCTCAGATGCAGAGCAGTCTTCAAGGCAGAAAGCTTCCCCACTCTCTGACCTTCATGCTCTTCAAGAGGAAGATAAAGCCAGCTGCCCTGACCACTCCTGGCTTCTTTCTTCCCAAATCTCCATACCACATATGCCCTTTACCCTCAGCTGCCCACCCACCCACCCTTCACGTCACACAGAGATGACTGCGTGAGGCCTTAGGCCAAATTCAGGAGAACTCTGGTACAGACACCCCACACCAGCATCTCGCCCACCCATGGACCACACCCACGACAATGGTCCCCTACGATGACCACAGGTTACACCATGCAGCCTCGGTGTGTAGGAGGCTGTCGCACCTGAATCTGTGTAAGTACGCACTCTGAAGTTCACACCATCACACATTTCTCAGAACATATCCCCATCATGAAGCAGCGTGTGACTATATGTCCTGCCACTAAGCATTGCATACTCCCTCAGTGGCCTGACTCAGGGAGCTACAGACGGCTCTCCTCCCATTCTCTCCCCATGTACTTGTGAAACGGCCTGTACTCTATCAGGCTTTAGGCAGTTTCTTAGACTTGGCACTACTGACATTTTGAGCCAGGTAATTCTGTTGTGGAGGCCTCTTATGTACACTTTAGGATATTTAGCAGCACCCCTGGCTTCTACCCACTGACTCAAGAAGCACTCCCCACAAGTGACAATCAAAGTGCCTACATGTCACCTGGCGCCAAAACTGTACCCTCTGCCCACCAACACATTGGGAACCACTGGCTTAAGAAAGCACACCTCTGCATATTCGTTCCAAACTCCCATATTCGTAGGGGGAGAAGACACAAGAACTGCTACAAGCTACTAAAGCCTTCAGTGCAATTTAATCCATGCTCTGAAAGAACAGTCTGACAAGGAAGGACAGAGGTGGGAGGGGAGCACAGAGAAGGCACAGGTAGCCCCTGAGCAACACAGGGGTTAGGAATGAGGATCCCTGCACAGTTGAAAATCATGTATAACTCTCCACTCCCTAAAAACTTACCTGCTAATAGCCTACTGCTATTCAGAAACCTTGCTCAGGGGCTGGCAGGTGAAGTGTGGTTAAGGTGCTAGACTCCTACATGGCTGACCACGGTTCAAGGCCTGGACCTAAAGGCTTGCATTTTCACTTTCTCTCTCTCTCTCTCTCCCCCTCTTTCTCTCTCTGGTCAAATTAAAAGATAACACTAGTGGGGCCAGCAGGTGGTATGGTGGTTAAGGTGTTGGACTCCCACATGGCTAACTATGGTTAGTCCTGGACCTGGTGGCTTGCTTTTTCTCTTTTCCTTTCTCTCTCTCTCTCTGGTAAAATTAAAAATAATAATGATGATAAAAAATGGAAAGAAAGAAATATTTTTAAAAGATAACACTAGTAAGTAAAACTTAATAATTAAGGGAAAAAACCTTGTCCACAATGGTTGACTGACACATACTTTGTCCCTTCTCTGTATTACACACTACTATATTCTTACAATAAGAGAAAATAAAATGTTAAGAAAATCTTAAGAGAAAACTTTTTTTTTTTTTGGAGAGGTTTTTGCGATAGGGCGCGTGCACTCGCCAGACAGACACAGAGAGACAGAGAGACAGAAAGCGAGAAATCACCCCCCAGGGGGAATGGCCACGCCGCAATCCCTTCTCCTCTATTCTCCTCTCGGGATCTTGGGCATGCACGCACACACGCCCAGCGTGAGTTTTAAGCCACCGGGTCTGGGATGCGAACTGCGGTCGACTACATGGGAGTCCAGCGACATAGCCATTACATTAACTGCTGGTCCCAAGAGAAAACATTTTTACAGCACTGTATTTTCCAATATATTTACTGAAAAAAAAATCCACTTACAAGTGGGATTGGCTTGCACAGTTCAAACCCATGTTCTTCAAGGCAGATCGTGTTCAGTGACACGGGATGGGTCACCTGCTCCATGATGGGTCAGGCGTCATTTATGACACGAGACTTGAAGCTGCTTCTCCCTTTACTTACAGGGGAACAGAACTGAATTGAAGTCTCTAACTTATCCAAGGAATGCAGACCTGACACTAAGGAGCTAACTGAACCTCAGAGAGGCCAAACCACACCAAACATCATAACAAAGGATCATGCTTGAGCTGACCAATGAAATAAAGCCAAAAATTCCAGCATTTCTACTGGGAAAGGTCTCCAGTAGCACCTGACCAAGCCAAGCACCCTGGTGTTTCATGTAAAAAAGTGAATAGGTGGGACACAAGCCTATGATATCTCTGTGAGAGTTGGTACAAGTGGGGTCTACTGGTGGCCTTGTATGAACTTGAGACATTTAAAAACAACCAAGAATTATGATTCTAGGAGCTCTGGACAATATCAATAACAAAAGATTAAAACATGCCTGTCCTCAAGTTGCTTGGCAATTGGAAGTTTGAAAGAGAAAGGACTAATTATACATTCACTGATATCTCATCACCACTGAAGAGCAGCAGCCAGGATAAATCGGAAGGTTGCAACTTGCCACATTCTACGTTGTACACATTCTATCTTTCTCTCTTTGAATCCTTACCTATAAAATAGGGAATTTTACCATCTTCATTCTATAACTGGAAAAAAAAAATGAGGCTCAAAGAGACTAAGTGACTTGTCTAAGGTCATATGGCTGGTAATGGTGGAGCAGGCATTCAGTTATAAAGTCCTTCAATTACAAATTCATGTTTAAAACCAGTGTGCAATGCTAAAGACCACAACACTGCAAAAGCCCAAGAGGGCCAGAGTGTTGAGGCTGGTAAACTGCTGAGATCTTAGGAAAGCCAAAGATTTGGGTTGGCAAAAAAGAAGAAAATGTGCTTCCAAGGCAAAAAGTTCTTCAAAAATTAGTTCCATGTATTACAGCAGTTTAACCAGCTATTGGAAACAATACTGCCCACAAGTGAAATCAGTCTCCTTAAAAGGATTCAGGAGTTGAGCAAATGGTGTACTGCAGGCAGGCACAGATGAAGGCCAATAAATGCTCCTTTTCTCTTCCAAGAATAAGCATCTTCCTTTCTAGTGTGTTTAAAGCTTTAATTTCCTCTACACAATCATGCCCATCTCTCTATGTTAATGAATGATCACCTTTTGGAGTGATCATTAATTCCTGTTAAAGAGTCAATGAAAGCTACATACTCACATTCCAGAACATGCATACACATGGCCTCTTGCATGCCATGTTCAGAACCCTCGATGGCTCTCACCCTTTACAAGGTCACCCCTAATTTGGATTTCATTTTCTCAGTCATTTTCACTCGAATGCTCCATCTACTCCTTCCAAAGTAGGTTTGTACCAGTTGAAGAAAAACTAACCAACATGGTGGAAAGAGTCATTCCAGTAATTTCTCATTGCCGTAGCTAAGATACACCATGCACTATACATACATACTCTTACGTCTTTCTTTTGGACGTTGCTTTGTGAATTGTATTTTGAACCGTGCCTCCAGCCATGGCCTTAAGCCTGACCAAGGAAGATCCTGGTTTGGCTTGCTGACATCTGATGCCTCTGTGACTCACGGAAGCAGGCCATCAGGAAGGCAGCCTGCTCACTCATATGAGCAGGGCTCCACGCATCCCCGATGACCATAGCCTGGATGAACTGCTGCTCCTCCCGGGCAACTCCGAGCTTTTCAGGCAGAGTGAGGACACATAAGTGTGGTTTCCACAGTGCTTAATGGCGATTACACTGGTTTGCTGATTCACTGAGCAGTACAGGATGTGCCCAATTATACACTCTTATTTTTTTCGATCTTATTTCATAAATCTCAATTTCCCAAGAACGTAGAATCTCCATCTAAACAAAATTATCCAACTTGAATAATTAAAATACCAGCTATCCTTGGGGCTGGCAGGTGGTGTGGTGTTTAAGGTGCTGGACTCCCACGTGGTTGACCACAGTTTGAGTCCTGGACCTGGAGGCTTGCTTTCCTACCTTCCCTCTCTCTCCCTCGCTCTGTGTCTCTCTCTAGTAAAATTTAGCAAATAATAATGATAATAAGTGAAATAAAATAATTATTTAAAAAAATACTAGCTATCCTTAAATTTTCTATAGAAATAGGGATCTTAACAAGCATTCAAATGTTTTTGTTTATATCATTCATTCAAACATCTAAGAAGTGCCTATATTTTGGATACTATGGGAGGCCATGAGCACAGAGACTGCTGAGTGTCAGTTAAAAAACACAATGCAATGAAGATACCAGTACAGACTCTGTGTCAAATAAAGCAATTTCACCAAGTAAAAACATCTACAACATGAATTTTGTTCTCCTTTACTCCCACCTCAGATTAAAAACTACAACTTGGGGACCAGCAGTTAGAGTAATGGCTATGTCGCTGGACTCCCACGTAGTCGACCGCGGTTCGAGTCCCGGACCCGGCGGCTTAAACTCACGCCGGGCGCATGTGCGTGCGTGCCCAAGATCCCGAGAGGAGAATGGAGGAGAAGGGATTGCGGCGTGGCCATCCCCCCTGGGGGGTGATTTCCTGCTTTCTATCTCTCTGTCTGTCTCTGTCTGTCTGGCGAGCGCACGCGCCCTATAGCAAAAACCTCTCAAAAAAAAAAAAAAAAAAAAAAACTACAACTTGAAATATTTTCATAATAACTTCCAATGACATCTACTATTGACTGAGAGAAAGAAAACTAAATTATTATTACTATAAACAAATTCTTAGTTCTTTCCAATGTAAGTAACTTGACCTTCTCAGACTCAGAAGAGCGGCTTCATACAGCAAATGATCCTAGCTCCGCCAGGGAAACATCATGCTTTCAAACACTTTGCTGTGTCTAGCCCTTACCACCTATAAAGTACTGGAAGTACAGAGGTCCTGTCTGCAAAAAGCAGGTAACTTTCATATTTAGGAAAAACTTCTATATCTCACATGGGATAAAGTAATGCCACTTACCACCAAGTATTCTCCTACTGAAGATATTTTCTCCCTCTCCTTTAAGGAAAAGGATAGACAAGAAGTTACATATTATTAAAACTGTTAAGGAAAAATGTTTCACATACAAGACAAGAACAAATCAAAAGACAACAGGAAACCATGTTAAGACTTCTAAGACAGGAATTAATCATTGATACTCTGTATTTCTGGGCACCTGAAAAGAGCATGGTCTGCTTTTCTGAACTCCAAAAAACAATAAAAGGATTTATTAACATAAATATCTAATAGAGTATACTGTTAGAATTGGTTCAAAGAATGAGCCAAGGTTCATGTCATGAACTCCCAGGTAAGAAATACTATCTAACGACTCTGCTCTAAGAATGATCTCCGGAGATTCCCATGACTCCATGCAGGTTGGCCTTACCCTGTGAATTTAACCTGTAAAGAACCCAGGCGGGTTTAGGAAATGAGGCCTCCAGAAGGTGGGGCCATGCCTTCGCTTGCCATGGACAGAAGACTCATTGGTCAGGCTTTGCAACCAAGCTTAAGTGAGATTTAGGAGTAAGACACGCCAAATTAAAACTCTTAGGGACAATTAATCGCACCCTCATGACTTCGGATGTAACAATGCAACATATGCTATGTAGGTCTGGCCTTTACTCTTAATCAGGGGTCTTAGCTTCCTACTGCAACAGTCTGCAGGAGGCATTGTTTCAAAAGTGGAGCAAATAGGGTTCAACCCATTCATTATTTTTAGTAATTAAAAAAATACAGATATGACTATAAAAGTTTTGTTATTCTTGGACACAAATATAAACAGATGGCCAGTAAGGAAATGAGATCAACTTTACATCTGAGAATACACTGTATTCCACTTTCAGTTTCTGAATGTCAAAGCTTGAGCAATAAATCTAAGAATTCAACTTGTAACCAGAATAGGAAATCTATTTTCATTTCGTTTGTTTGTATAAACCAACTGTTAAGAAGTAAGAATAAGGAGAAGTAATGCCTAGCGGGATACAAAACACTCAGTGGGTATTTAATAATTACTACTTGGTTGACTAAAAGAATGAGAAGGGGCAATGACCCACATACTGGAAATTCAGGTATCTTTTCTTTAAATCACAAATGCCATGAATTAGAAAGTAAAGATAACCATGTCCGTGGTATATAGGCAGAAAACATTCTTTCTGCCCCACAGTTACACCAACTTGTTTTTCCTCCTCCTGGGTTCTTCTTTAAAGAGTTAATACAGTAGCAGATTTTGGCACTGACATCACATTTATCATGGATTTCATCTATCGTGGAATAGCAACTAGAAAACTAAAAAAATATATGAAACAATTGTCTTCAGACAATGGACAACAGGCAGCCCATAATTCCTGCTAAATGTAAAATAAATGAGGCAGGCCTATATTTGTCTTGAAATATAGCCAGGAGGCAGTTTCCAGGTCGTGCACAGGGTTGGGGGCTCAGAGCGTGTCGGTCTCACGAAGCGGATGTAGCAGAGATCAGCAATCAGGCAGGCCACGTTCAAGGAGGCCAACATGGCTAGAATTGGCAGGGCAGAATTGGATGGGAGGAGGGAGCCACACAGAGGTCCCCTAGAGTCTTAGTCTTTGATCAACCTACATATGTGTGTGAGGATACTACCTAAAGCTGGATAGAAGCACCAGAAAGCAGTTGGCCTTCAAAGTCTAAGAGTCACAAATGGCTAGGAATAGTTCATATTTATACCAGCAAAAACAAACAATTCATAATATACGTAGTACAAGGTAAATCCTCCAACTTAGTACTGGGGCTAAATCATCCCTAGATTAACAGTTGCTCTTAACTCCCCCTCACAAAGCTTCCAACCTAGCTTCAAAATGATCCAACTGATTCTAAGTAATTTAACTGCATACCACAATAAAATACAGCACTTTTTCAAAGAATACAATAAAAAAAAAATACTAGCCCTCAAAAATGTTAAAGTCATGACTTTCAGTATCCAAGTGGAAATTATCAGGCATGCAAAGAACCAGGAAAATAAGATTCAAAACCAAAAGAAAAATCCATCAATAGAAAGAGACCTACCAATGATGTGCGATGATGGAATTAACATGCAGAGGCAATAAAGCAAGCATTAAATCGTACTGCTTTTAAAAAAACAGCTTGACAGTTCCTAAAAAGTTAAACAGTTACCATTTGACCCAGCAATTCTATTCCCAGATATATACATAAAGAAATGAAAATACATGTCCACATAAAACTTGTAACAAGGAGCTGGTAGGTGACATAGTAGTTAAGGTGCTGGACTCCCACATGACTAACCACAGTTCAAGTCCCATATCTGGCAGCTTGAAAATCACACTGGTGCTTGTGCATGTATGCCCGAAACCCAAGAGGAGAATGGAGGAGAAGGAACTGCAGCATGGCCATTCCCCCAGGGGGTGATATCTCACTTTTCCTCTCTCTGTCTCTCTCCAGCAAATGCATGTATCCTATAGCAAAAACCTTAAAACAAACAAACAAATCTTGTAACAAATGTTCACAGCAGCACATTCATAGTAGCCAAAAAGTGGATATAATTCTGTCAACTGTTAAATGGAAAAATACAATGTGGTATTTCCATGAGGCAAAATAATATTTACAATCAGTTAGCGTAATGGCTATGTCGCTGGACTGTAGTCGAGCGTGGTTCGAATGGCTTAAAAATGCGTGCCCAAGATCCCGAGAGGAGAATGGAGGAGAAGGGATTGCGGCGTGGCCATGTGATTTCTCGCTTTCTACCTCTCTGTCTCTCTCTGTCTTCTGGCATGACGTGCCCTATAGCAAAAACCTCTCAAAAAAAAAATAATATTTAGCAATGAAAAGAAATAAAGTACTGATAAATGCTGTAACTTTGAAAACAATATACTAAGTGAAAGAGAACAATCAAGAAGGATTACCTATTATGTGATCCCATTAAGATGAAACTCCAGAATAATCTCTATAAAACTGGACAATTTAGGATGAGAAGAGTTGGGAAAATTAGGACTAATGGGCATGAGGATGTTTGTTTGTTTTTTGTTTTTGTTTTAATTTTCTACCATTGGGTGCATGTGCTCACCAGAGAGACAAAGAAAGTGAGAGGGAAAGTGAGAAATAACGCCCCCCCCCCTCCCCCCCGCAACCCTCAAGGGAATAGTCACATCTTAATCCTTTCTCCATTCTCTTCTGCACACACACACACACACACACACACATGCCTGGGGTGACTTTCAAACTGCCAGATCCTGGACTCAAATGAAGACAGGCCATGTAGGAGTCTAGTGCCTTAAACCACCAGGCCACCTGCTGGCCCTGGGCATGAGGTTTTTATGTAGAGTGATAAAAATGTTCTAAAATTAGATTATGGTGATGGTTGTACAACTCTTTGAATATAGTAAAAAACATTCAATTGTTTACTTTCAATGGGTAAATTATATGGCAATGTGAATTATAATTCAATAAAGTTATAAATATATTCTATATAAGAAGATAGAGCAAAAGGAAACAGGAAAATAGAAGATACAAAACAAACAAACCCAGTGGCATTTCTAGCGAGAACAAAGAAAATATCTAAATTTAAGAATTCACTGGAAGGGCCATCCCACTAGTGTGGCAGTTAAGCATTATTTGTTTGGAGCCAGATCCCACATGGCTGACTACAGTTCGAATCCCAGCCCTGGCAGCTTAAAAACACACCAGGCATCTGTTCATGCATATACAAATCCTGACAAGACGGAGAAATGGAGAAGGGACCGCAGCGTGATCACATCCCAGTTGGGAAGACTTTGGGTCTCTGTCTCTGTCTCTCTCTAGTGAGTTCATGTGACTTCTGGAAAATAAAACAAAGCAAAATACTGAATGGGAGGCCAGAAGGTGGTAGAGTGGTAACACAACTGGAACAACATGGAAAAGATCTAGCACTACCCTGGGCATACCATATACATGAACATGTGTCAGTGATATTGACCAGCTGAGACTGGGGGTGGACTACAGAATGAAAACTCTGTTGAGGGTGCCTGCTTGTCTCTTTTTCTCTCTCTAATGCGAGAAATAAATAGATTTTTTAAAAAATACACTGGATAGAATTAGTACTAGACCAGACATTGCAGAAGATCAGTAAACTTTAAGATCCATCAATAGGAACTATCCAAAATGAATCAAAAAGAAAGAAAAAAGACTAAGAAATGAATTATGAGAAAAATCAATGACCTGTGGGAACAATATTAAATATTAATTTTAATAGTAATTGTCCAATGCATAAGTGGGTTCCAAAAGAACAGTAGGAATAGAGAAGACAGAAAAAAAATCTTGAAGAAATAATGGAAGAAATACTCAGATCCACAAAAATTCAATAAATCCCAAATAGGACAAATATTTAAAAATCACTTAAAGCACATTATCATCAAAACCAGTAATAAAAAAAAAATCATCTAAAAGCAGCAGCGGAAAAAGACATCAAGAGGAATAAAGACAGAATGAGAATAAATCACTTTTTAGAGTCCATGGAAACCAAAAGAAAAAGGAGGAACATTCTTAATAAGAGTGGGGAAAAGTTATCTATCTAGAAATCTACACCTAGTAAAAATGTCTTTCAAAAGGGAAGATAAAATAAGTAATTTTTCAGACAAGCAAACTGATAATTCACTGCCAATAGAGTTACACTAAAAGGAATGTTTTCAGAAGTTTGTCAAGCAGAGACAATTATACCAGATGGACATTTGAATCTAAACAAAGGAATAAAGAGCTGGAAATGATCAATATATGGATAAATATAAAGAATTTTTTCTCATTTAAAATATTTTTAAAGGATAATGACTATTTAAAGCACAAATAACAATTACTATAGGGTTTATAACATATATAGGAGTAAAACAGCACTAAGAAAAGGAAAGATTACTGTATATTGTTTCAAGGATCTTACACTTGATAAAGAGGTGTGTTATCTGAAGACTATAACCAGCTGAAGATAAAAAAAGAATTGTATCTATTAAGCCAAGAGATAAGATAACATGGATTTCATAAATCAAAGCAAAACTCAGGGACCAGCAGGTGGCGTGGTGGTTAAGGTGCTGGACACTCCCACATGGCTGACCACGGTTCAAGTTCCGGACCTGGCGGCTTGCTTTCTCACTTTCTCACTTTCTCTCTCTCTCTCCCTCTCTGTGTCACTCTCTCTGGTCAAATTAAAATAAATGAATAAATAAAATTAAATTAAAATAATTCTTAAAAAAAAGCAAAACTCAAAAGAAGGCAAGAATAGAGGAGAAAGAATACAAAGAACAGAGATACAAAGAGAAAACTAATAGCAAGATGGCAGATTTAAACCCAAACATATCATAATTACAGCATGAAATGGCCTTCGGAGGGGAAAAACAGAGATTATCAGACAGGATTGAAAAATAGTAACAAAACAAAGACCCAACTCTCTGCTGTGTGGAACACACTTGAAATAAAGAGTTAAAAGTGTAAACAGGAAAAATATCTGTATCACACAAACACTAATCAATAAAGTAATACAGATTAACTATATTAGTAACAGCTATATTAATGTAGAGATATCTAGAGAGAGAGCGCTAGAAATGAAGAGATATTCCTTAATAACAAAGAGGCAATGTACCAAGGGACCAGAGTTAGCGTAATGGCTATGTCTCTGGACTCCCATGTAGCCGACCACAGTTTGAGTCCCGGAACCGGTGGCTTAAACTCTCGCCAGGTACATGTGCGTGTGTGCCCAAGATCCTGAGAGGAGAATGAAGAAGGGATTGCAGTGTGGTCATCCCCCCTGGGGGGTGATTTGTCACTCTCAATCTCTCTGTCTCTCTTTCTGGCGAGTGCACGCGCCCTATAGCAAAAACCTCTCCAAAAAAAAAGGAGTCAATGTGCCAAGAGTATGCAATCTTACAACAATCTTAAATGTTTATCTGCCTAAAAACAGAATTTAAAAATCCATGAAGCAGATTATAATTATTTGTCAATTAAAAAGAAAAAATTAGAAACACATGAATCAGAAACTAATAGGGACCAGCAGTTGACATGATGACTATGTCGCTGGATTCCAATGTAGTTGATTGTGGTTCGAGTCCTGGACCCAGTGGCTTAAATTCACACCGGGCATGCGTGTGTGCATGCCCAAGATCCCGAGAGGAGAATGGAGGAGAAGGGATAGCAGCATAACCATCCCCCCTGAGGGGTGATTTCTCACTTTCTGTCTCTCTGGCAAGCACACGCACCCTCTAGCAAAAACCTCTCAAAAATAGAAAGGAACTAACAGAACTGAAGCAGACAAATCCACAACTACAGCTAGATATTTCAACCTTCCTTTCACAGTAATTGATAGGACATGTAATCAGAAAACGAACTTGAACAGCTCAACCTAATTGACATTTAATTGAACACAACACTAAAAACAACAGAAAATATATTTTTCAAGTACACACAAATCATTCAACAAGATAGTTAATATTTTAAGCCATAAAATAAATTGCAGTACATTTTAAAAGACTGAAATAACACAAAGCGAGTTCTCTAACCACACAAAAAATGCTTTGAAAAAATTTTAAATATCAGAAAAATCCTACAAATGCTTGAAAATTAAATAATTTACTTCTAAACAAACAACAGAACAAAGAAGAAATCACAAGGTAAATTCAAAGCCACTTTGAACTAATGTATACTCTAACAAGCTTTGCTGGATGCAGCTAAAGCAGATATAGCAAGCAATTTATAGCTTTTAATATTTATATTAAGAAAGAAAAAAGGCCTCAAATAAGTTTACTATACTTCTACATTAAGATACCAGAAAAAGTAGAGCAAATTAAACCTACAACATTAAGAAGGAAAAAGTATTAAAGAATAAAAATCAATGGAACTGAAAACATAATAGTAATAGAGATAAAAAAATCAATGAAGCCAATAGTCATCCTTTAAAAATATCAATACTATGTAAGGCACTAGTAAGACTAATATGGGGAACATACTTTTTTAAAAAAAGAGTTAAG